>OX592720.1:3427500-4627500 GCA_951361185.1 Ochropacha duplaris | reverse complement strand
CCGCCATCTTGGATTCTAATCTCGTTCCACGAATCCTCAGATGCCTTCCCCTTAAATAGCTTAGACAAATAAACAATGGCTTGTTAAGGGCTAGGTTTACTTCCGGTCTTATTAAGGCCAAGGCTTTGTGTGCTTACCACCTTCGGCCACATCATCACTTACCATGGTGAGGTTGTGGTCAAACACAAAAGCTTATCCAGAATAAAAATAATAAAAAGTTTTATGATTAGCGTTTGATATTTTCTTGCTTGTGCTTGTGTTTGACACCAATCTCATCATGGTAAGTGATGAAAGCTGAAGGTGGTAAGCACATAAAGCTTAGATAGGAACTGGCTCTTGGAATACACCGATAGGTGCTTGGTGATAGATTTTCATCTTGAGGGTGGTATCCAGCCAGTCGTGTACTAGCTCAGTGGTAGTGATGTCGGATACCGAGGCGAAGGTCGTGGATTCGAATCCTACAATAAGCTTTTAGCTTTCGATGAAGGAAAACATGGTGAGGAAATCATAGCACGGTGGTAGGGTACTTTGTAGTACTCGATTGGCGCCATACCACACACAAGTTTGACCACAACCTCATCATCATCTGGCCGAAGGTGGTAAGCACACAAAGCCTAGATGGGAACTGGCTTTCAAGTGCAGCTGTCGGAACACACTGATACGTGCTTGGCGACAGGGTGGTAGCCAGCCAGTCGAGTACCACATAGTACCCTACCATCGTGCTGTGGTTTCCTCACGATGTTTTCCTTCACCGAAAGCTCAAGCTCATTGTAGGACATCACTATCACTGGGTCATCATCGTCTTGGTAAACGAGTGGCATCAACTAAAACATTTTTCGCTGTTTAACTAATGCTGGGAAGCTGTGCAATTAGCAACTAAGCATTCCAAACCTCGACCAAAACGTACATAACGTATTCACATTATTACAAAACTTTATACCACAGAGAGGGCTACGCCTTAAGTGATTTAAACAAATAGTTATGCGCCCCCCCCTTACCACCCTAGCGGTAGGGTTAAGAAAATTACACTGAAGTTGACTTAACTGATTAAATTCTGGTATATTCACGATTTCTGAGCGGAGTAAAGGTACTTACACGACCCCGGTAAAAGAGCGGAAAATGTGAAAGTTTGGATGGATGTTTGTTACGCTTTCACGCAAAAACGGCTGAACGGATTTTGATAAAACTTGGCACAGAGGTAGATCATATCCTGAAATAACACATAGGATACTTTTTATCACTTACACGACTCCGCTCCTATCCGACAAATAAAATATCATTCAAATATGGGCTTCAGGTCGTGCTCTTTAGATATAGTTTATATTGGCAACATAAATTAGCAGACAGCGAGCTTACCGCCATCAGACTGCTCGGTAGTTGACTTTTAGTATAGGGTGGTGTTGGAACAGAGTCGTTTAAATGGGCCATGACCTTAACTGTATGGTTTAAATTAGGTTTGGTGGGCAATTAAAAAAAATACGTAGCTATGAAATATGTAAAACTTAACTAGCTGTTCTCTATGGTTTTATCCGCGTTCCCGAGGGATCTTATTTTTTCTCGGGATAAAAATTATCCTACTTTAATCAAGATCGGTAAAACGGTAAAAAATGTCAGACTATTTATAACAAAACCTAACTACAATAGTGGAGATGTAAAAGAAAAACTCAAACTCAAACTCAAAACTCATTTATTCAGTTTAGGCCCTGGTAAGGCACTCATGAACGTTACAATTGACTCTACCACCGGTTCGGAATACACTTAAACTGAGAAGACTCCGGCAAGAAACTCAGCAAGGCAATTTTTTTTTTAACAGTGGATCTTTCTTACATTTTTATAAGTACATTTAGATACATTTTCAAATATTTTACACTAAGCCAGGGGGATGCAGGTGCAGAGAGAAGCTACTACAACCATATATTTCTGTCTTCCATGTAATGAGCCACCTTATAGTAGGCTTTGTTCATTAACCTAAGTTTAATAAAATTTTTGAATTTAAAGTAAGACATTCCAGCTACCTCACGTGGGATCCTATTGTAAAAACGAACACAATTCCCGAGAAAAGATTTATTAACTTTCGCTAGCCTGAATCTAGGGGTCACAATTTTATCTTTGTGTCTTGTATTAAAATTATGATGATTACTGTTTACTTCAAACAAATTTAATTTTTTTCGAACATACATTATATTTTCATATATGTACAGCGAGGGCAACGTTAATATCTTAAATTCCTTAAATTGATTTCTCAGTGACTCGCGAGGACCCAAACAATAGATCGCGCGAATCGCCCTTTTCTGTAAAATAAAAACAGTATCCAAATCAGTCCCTGAACCCCACAGCAAGAGGTTATAGGACATCAGACTATGAAAATATGCAAAGTAAACTAACCTAGCTGTAGCAATATCTGTTATTTGTCTAATTTTCTTTACCGCAAAAGCAGCCGAACTCAATTTGCTAGCTAAATTTTCTATATGAGGACCCCATTGTAATTTACTATCTAAAGTTATACCAAGGAAAACTGTCTTGTCAACTAGTTCAAGTGTTCTATCATCAACTAGTACGTTGGTGCTGCTCTTAGGAACATTTGGAAGAGAGAATCTAATACATTTGGTTTTGCACGCATTAAGCATAAGATTATTGGTGGCAAACCATTTTGACACTGTTGCTAAGGTCTCATTGAGATGGGTAAGGTCAGCGTCTTTTCTATCTACTCTAAAAATTAGGGAAGTATCATCCGCAAATAAAACTATATCGCACAAGTTATTTATCATGTAAGGCAGATCATTTATATAGACCAAGAACAAAAATGGCCCTAGAATCGATCCTTGCGGTACGCCCGTTTTAACTAAAGACCCTGGGGACGTAGTACAACCGATACCTACTTTTTGTTGCCGACTAGATAAATATGATGATACAAGACAAAGAGCCGTGTCACGGATTCCATAGTGATGAAGTTTTAAAACTAGGGTCTGATGATCCACGCAATCAAAAGCCTTGGAAAGATCACAAAATACGCCGACCGCATCTTGAGAATTCTCCCAGGCCTCAAAAATATGCTTAAGAAGTTTAGCCCCTGCGTCTGTCGTGGATCTCCCTTTAGTGAATCCAAACTGGTTAGTATGCAAAATCCCGTTATGTGTGAAATGAGCTAATAATTGGTTTAAAATTATTTTTTCAAAAACTTTGCTTAGTGCAGGAAGAATAGAGATAGGTCTGTAATTGGAAGGATTATTTTTGCAACCAGATTTAAAAATTGGAACAATTTTACTGTGTTTCATTAAGTCAGGGAAAACACCTTTATCAATGCATTGGTTAAAAACCGCTGCCAGAACAGGTGCTATGCTAGTGATCATAGACTTGATAACTTTAACTGATAATCCCCATAAGTCTTCAGTATTTTTTACATTCAAAGACTTAAAAGCGCTCAAGATGTCGCTAGTTTCAATATACTTAAATGAAAAATTTGGAATATAATTAGAAAAATGTTTTTTAAGTAGACATTCCGCTTTAGTGGGAGATGATGCAAGATTTTTTGTAGCTTCAGTCGGAATAGTTGAAAAAAATGATTCAAAAGCAGTAGCTACGTTAAGTTTGTCTGTAATTAGCTTTTCATTTACTTTAAGATTAATTGTTTCACCTTCCTTTTTATTTTTACCAGTCTCCATGTTTATGATCTTCCAGACAGTTTTAATTTTGTTATTAGAATCGCATACTTTTTTGGCAATAAACATAGCCTTTGCTTTGTTACATACTGATTTAAATATCTTTGAATAACTCCTAACATATGCATGAAACTCTTCGTTATTTGAATAAGATTTTTTGCGATAGAGTTCATACATATTATCCCTACTCAGTCTTATTCCTTTAGTTGCCCACTCACAAAATTTCAATTTATCAGATACTTTAATAGATTTAATTGGGCAAAATTTATTGTATCCTTTGCAAATCGCTGAAAATAATTTATCATAGGTAATATTAGGATCGTTAGATTCGAAGGACATATTAAGAAGGTTTAATTCCAAATTATTGTTAAATTTATCCAACCTGTTCTTAGTTGTTTGTCTAAATTCTCTACTTCCCGATATAATTTCTCTCTTGGAAGGTAATTTAACTACTTGAGCCAAATGATCCGAGCGAACACCACTAATTAAAAACTTTTCTATAATACTCCCATTTATTATAATATTATCAATGCACGTAGAAGACGTGGCTGTTACTCGTGTTGGTTCTCTAAACAAAAATTCCATATTAAATGATTTAAATAAAGATATAAAGTTATTTCTATCAGATGAGGCAGCAAGAATATCAATATTAAAAACCGGTCAAGTGGGAGTCGGACTCGCGCACCGAAGGTCCCGTACAAATTTTGTAGTTTTTTTTTGTGTTTGTTGTTATAGCGGCAACAGAAATACATCATCTCTGAAAATTGTCTAGCTATCACGATTCATGAGATACAGCCTGGTGACAGACAGATGGATAGCAGAGTCTTAGTAATAGGGCTCCCGTTTTTACCCTTTGGGTACCGAACCCTAAGAATAAAATTACGTAAATTAAAAAATTATGTCAAAAGTCTGAGGCCCAGACAGGCGTGTCACCTGATGGTAAGTGACTACCGTCGCCTATAGATATGAGCAATATCTGGGGAATTGATTATGTATTGTCGTCCTTCACAAGCACACACCTTTTTAGGGTTCCGTACCCAAAGGGTAAAAACGGAAACCCTATTATTAAGACTCTACTGTCCGTCTGTCTGTCTGTCTGTCACCAGGCTATATCTCATGAACTGAGATAGCTAGACAGTTGAAATTTTGACAGATGATGTATTTCTGTTGCCGCTGTAACAACAAATACTAAAAATAAAATAAAATAATTAGACCATTAGAAGCTACATTATCCCTGATGAACATAGGCTATATTTAGTCGCGGAAAAGGATAAGATCCAACGGGAACGCGGGTGAAACCGCGGGGGCCAGCTAGTTAGCTAATAATTTTGAAATACTCAAGTAAGTTTGGAATGAAACTGGCAAGTATTCGAGTTAACAAAGAGTATCGGGTGTCCAGGCCCCCTCGACCCCTTTAAGGGCACTTCAGATAAATTTGCGTACAGAGGGACAAGTATACCCTTAGGTCAATTTACGTTCTCATGTACAGGGTGATTCAAATTTAGGTAGTGTTTAGTTTAAGGATTTTTGGGAGTATACTTGTAAATACAGGATATAACAGTGGGTGTTAATGAATTAAAAATTAATCCATATTGCTGATTGTTATTATTCCTCCACAATAGGGGCAGGTGTGTTATTTAAGATTTTTCTAACACCCTGTATACAGCACGGTGAGGTGACAAATATCGTTACTTAACGATCACCTTCTGCTCTTAACACTTGCTACAAAAATATGGCTGCGAAGGGATGAGGCACAGACCGTTTTACCTGTGCTATGGTATCTTCACGATGTTTTCCTTCACCAAAACTCAAGCAGGATTAAAAACCACGACCTTCGCCGCGGTATTCAGCGTCACTACCGCTGAGCTATCATCGCCTTAAATGAAGCCTACTTTAAGTATGATATTTTCAATATTTGGGGACTTTTCCTACATTCATTTGGCTCTGTATATTTACTGTTTGAAATTAAAATGCCTCTCAACGCCTTTATAACATCATTAAACGTAATGAAATTTACGTAATGGTTGCGTTTATTCATTACTAACTATCCCAATCCCGAAGGATATATCTTTTCCCGGGATAAAAAGTATCATAAGTTTTATTCCAAGATATGATCTACCTGTGTGCCAAGTTTCATTTAAATTGATGCTGCCGTTGTTGCGTAATTAAGCAACAAACATATTTTCATATTTTTTTAGAGTTTGGATGGATATAGAGGTAGAGGAAGGCCGATGAAGGTATGGATGGACTGCGTGAACAATGATAATAAATATGTTTGTGAAAGGTGTGAGTAGTTTTTAAGGCGATGATAGCTCAGTGGTAGTGTCGTCGGATACCGCGGCGAAGGTCGTGGGTTTGAATCCTACAGTGAGCTTGAGCTTTCGGTGGAGGAAAATATCGTGAGGAAACCATAGTAAGGTGTTAGGGTACTTTGTAGTACCCTGGATGACCTATCGGTTCCGACAGCTGCACTTGAGAGCCAGTTCCAATCTAGGCTTTGTGTGCTTACCACCTTCGGTCACATCATCACTTACCATAGTGATTGTGGTCAAACACAAGCTTATCCAGTAGTAAAAAAAAGAGTACTGAGACGACTAGTGATAGAGCGGAGTGGAAGAAAACATGTTGTGCCAACCACACCTAGCGTGGGATAAGGAAAAGAAGAAGAAGTACAAAGATTTTTAACGCTTCACAATTATAAACTTATTTAATCTTGTTTGAGTAAAACCTCTTTGTTAGGGACTTATAACGACGTCCGAAATGTCCGAAATATCAATCCTACTAATATTATAAACGTGAAAGTTTGTATTGTTTGTTTCTCTTTCACGCAAAAACTACTGAATGGATTTTAATGAAACTTGGCACACAGGTAGATCATAACCTGGAATAACACATACAATATTTTTTATCCCGGGAAAAGATAAGATCCTTCGGGAACGCGGGTGAAACCGCGGGGCGGAAAACTAGTATTTTAAATATGAAAGTTTGGATGGATGGATCTTTATTAGTCTTTCACGCAAAAACTGCTGGATGGATTTTAATGAAACTTGGCACACAACTAGATCATATCCTGGAATAATTAAATTTGAATAATTAAATGTAGTAACTAATAATATTTGCACGCCATCATGGCAGAACATGCATGACCTGTATATATTTTAAGACCAATTTAGGTATTTACCATGTTTCTGGCAAATAAATGATATTATTATTATTATTATTATTTTTTTGAATAAAAAAATAAATATTTACAAAAAATGTACAAAATATACAAACAAATGTACAACTATAATATATAAAAAACTTCTTCGAGGCTGCCGCTGCTGCCGATCGGCAAGGTTCCCAGAAGGCTGGCAGCGTTTCCTCTTTGGATGGCCAAGCTGATGCGTTGGCGGAAAAAGCTCCCCGCCCGCCGGTCACCTGAGGCCTCGATAAATGTTTTATATAAAATATTTGCGAAAAGACGAGCTTCAGACCCCCACGGACCCATGGTCTCAACCGCAAAAGGCATAAATTGATAATTTGGACCAATACAGGCGTACTTTTTGAATTTTGAATTTTCCGCACCTTTAATAACACATAGCGTACTTTTTAAGGTCCCTCGGGAATGTGGGTGAAACCGCGGGGGACAGTTAGTTTATTAATACAGCACTAACGTTTTTATTAGTTAAGAGTCCAGTGTTTAGCGATAAGCTACCGATAAAGTTACAAATGAACGAAAAACATACAAAAATACTTTTTTTTTTTTCAAAAGAGTCTCGTGTCACGATCTACCTTGCGTGTTCACATTATATGATTAGTAAACATTCACTACACTGATAGCTACGCTATACTGTGCTATACTGTGCTATACTTTAACATTGGTAGTGAGGATTTAATTGTTTAGTTTTCTCCCGCTCTTCAGGGACTAAACTGAATAAACGAGTTTGAATAGTCCTAAATATTATATGAAGTCCGTCAGTTAGATTACCAAAAAATATTGGGCATGTATATTTCATTTTGTTCCGTAAACGAAAAATGACGAGATCGAAAAATTTCGCGTGACGTCACACCGTGGTGCTAATGGTACCATGAAGTGACGTCACAAGCCCACTCCCATACTTTGATGCGCTATAACTTTGTATATTTTTACTAGCTGTCCCCCGCGGTTTCACCCGCGTTTCCGAGGGATCTTGTCTTTTCCCGGGATAAAAAGTAAATAAAATAAAAATAAAATAAAAATGTAATTTATTGCCACAAAAAAAAAACAAAGAAAACATTTACAAGTAAGCACATAGAAAAAAGCACATAAAAAAATATATATTAAATCAAAAATAATAATAATAAAACATAATATGGCAATAGGATAAACTCAGCGATTGCAGCGTTCACATTTACCTGAGTACGCTGCGCTGATTTTCAGTTTACCCTTGTGCCTATGTGCCATTCCATATCTATCTCTGTACCAAATTTCATACAGATCCGTTCAGCCGTTAACGTTTTTAAGGCGATGATAGCTCAGTGGTAAATGACGTGAGATACTGCGGCGAAGGTCGTGGGTTCGAATCCTTACAATGAGCTTGAGCTTTCGGTGAAGGAAAACATCGTGAGGAAACCACAGCACGGTGGTAGGGTACTTTGTAGTACTCGACTGGCTGGCTACCACCCTCAAGTTGAAAATCTGTCGCCAAGCACCTGTTGGTGTGTTCCGGCAATTGCGCTTGAGAGCCAGTTCGACTTAATAAGGTGTACAACACATTAGCAATCCCCTGGTATTGCCAATGTCTATAGGCGACGGTTGTCACTTACCATCAGGTGACCCGCCTGCCTCGTTGTTACTTGTGACATAAAAAAATAAAAAAAAGTGTCCAATATTTTTTGATAATCTTACCGGCGGACTAATTAGAATTCATTTTTATTGACCATACACTACCATTTTATAGCGTGCACTGTGTAACACGCCTAATACTCTAGTTGTGATTGCGTGCTCACTTATCACGTAAACACAAACACAGTCGGGGAAATATGAAAATTAGCCGACGTCCATTGGTTGATGTTATTGGAACGTGCTGACATTCAGGGCATGTTATGCTGACTCTACTGTCATTGTTAAGGTTTTAAGGCTGTGGTAGTGATGTCGGATACAGAGAAGGTCGTCGGTTCGAATCCTACAATGAGCTTGAGCTTTCGGTGAAGGAAACCATAGCACGGTGGTAGGGTACTTTGTAGTACACGACTGGCTGGCTACCACACACAGGTGTGTTCCGACAGCTGCACTTGAGAGCCAGTTCCTATCTAGGCTTTGTGTGCTTACCACCTTCGGCCATATCATCACTTAGATACTTAACATGGTGAGATTGTTGTTGAACACAATCTTATACAGAATAAAAAAAGCATGTAATTATTTATTATAAATGCATAACTCAATCATGCCATAGTTTTTGAATGGATTAAGATAAAACATGAAATCCGAAATCGGGGTATAAAGAAGCAGCTAATTTTTACTTTCTTATAGAAAGAGCCGTGACATGACATCATAAATTGACCAAAGTAGTGGAAAAAATCTTGCAATCTCTTAGCGTCTAAATATTCACATAAAGAACATGAGAGATATTTTTGGCTCCTCTCCAAAACGAGGCACGTATTATACAAACCCCTTGCTCCAGAAACGCTAAATTAAAAACGTCAATCGAACGCGAAACGTAATATTTTTACGCCAATAGAATAAGTAAACGTCTAGTGTAAAATGAGCCGTCTTCACCTCGTTATAATGAGGTCAGGTTAAGTTGTTAGAGGTCTGGTTATAATGGACGGGGGTTAGAGCGCGAAACATTTGTCAAACGTCAAAGTGACAGGCAGCCATTTTGTTTAAAGGGGTTCGCTCTACAAGTGGTTTTTGAAGATGTGTTTTAGTTTTTGCTTTGTAACTTATACGATTGTTAAAATTTCTATAAATAACTAGGATTTGTAGTTTTTTTACTTTGAGGTGTTATCCATACTACATATTTATTTACACACCTACAAGTTTGTACGGAACCCTCGGTGCGCGAGTCCGACTCGTAATTGACCGGTTTTTTAATGTTATAGTCACGTTCGTAAGCACACAAAGCTTATAAGGAATCTGGCTCTCAAATGCACTATCGAAACACACCAATAGGTGCTTGATCCACTTGACCTTGACCACCAAGCTGTGGTTTCCTCACGATGTTTTCTTTCACCGAAAGCTCAAGTTCATTGTAGGATTCGAACCCATGAACTTCGCCGCGGTATCCGACGTCATACCATTGAGATTGTAAGCTGAATGAGCGTTGAAGTTTGCCTTAAGTTAATAAAATCAGCCACATTATTATTTGCTAAACTAATGTAGTTTCCTATGACGTTGAGAGATAGGGTAAAACTGGTACATTTTTTTTTACGGGCCGGTTGGCGTGTTTAGGTAACACACTGCCTATCACGCCGCAGGTCGTGGGTTCGATTCCCATCCAGGACACACATTTGTGTGCATGAACATGTCTGTTTGTCCTGAGTCTGGGTGTGATTATCTATTTAAGTATGTATTTACAAAAATAATGTAGTATATGTAGTATATCAGTCATCTGGTTTCCATATTACAAGCTCTGCTTAGTTTGGGATCAGATAGCTGTGTGTGAACAAATGTCCGAGGATATTTTATTTGTTGTTATAGCAACAGAAACTTGAGACGCAGCCTGGTGACAGACAGACGGACAGGCGGACAGTAGAGTCTTAGTAATAAGGTTTCCGTTTTTACCCTTTGGGCACAGAACCCTAAAAATAAAACACTTGAGATCGAAGCTTGAGATCGAAGCTTGAGATGTCCGGCGCAGTGTAGCCAATTTTTTTTTTTATGTCACAAGTGACAACGGCGGGTCACCTGATGGTAAGTGACAACCGTCGCCTATAGACATTGGCAATACCAGGGGATTGCTAATGTGTTGTACACCTTATTACAATGCCTTATAGGCGAACTGGCTCTCAAGTGCAATTGCCGGAACACACCAACAGGTGCTTGGCGACAGATTTTGTCACAGATTGTCAGAAAAGGCCTGAGCTCAGCATAATGCTGCGGTAAAGTCAAAGTCAAATTCAAAACCATTTATTCAGTTTAGGTCCTAGAAGGGCACTTATGAAGGTCGAATTACAGAAGTTACCACCGGTTCGGAAGTCATATAACAACTGAGAAGAACCGGCAAGAACCGGTAAAACCACAACGCTGATTTTCAGCTCATGTCTTTGGTGACGTATGGATATATAGGTTCAGATCAGCGCCCTGGATATAATAAACCTATCTATGTACAATGATTGTAGATAATTAAAGATGGCGTTACCTTCTTGTAGATAACGACTAAATAACAAAATGGCGACTATGAAAGCTTACTCGAGCACTAAAATCGCTATCGTGACCCAACACTACGTTTTAAGGGGCTTAGGGTATCCAGCAGAGATTTTACCCTGAATGTCCTATTGCTATGAATTCCTTATGGTTGTAAATCTGATATTTTGCATAATTATTGATAACTAGTCCTCCGCGGTTTCACCCACGTTCCCGTGCTATCTTATCTTTACCCGGGATAAAAATATAGCCTATGTCACTCAGGGATAATGTTTATTTATTTATTTATTCATACACCAATTACATCTATCATTACAGGAATTTCCCAATTCAATAGAGTAAGTCAATTCATTAAATTTCTAAATACACATTATTAAAAAAAAAAACATTAAAAAAACAAAAATTAATTCACATTCTGTTCGTAACTTAACATATATAGCACTGATTTCTTAAATTCAGTTACTGAGCATGGGAATAAGTCAATTTTTTCGGCAACCAGATTCAATGTGTGCAAAGTTCTCGTCAATGGCGTCTTCGATAGTAAATTAGTGTTCGCGCGAACAGCCGTGGAGGCCGCCGCCGCGACACGTACCCGTCCGGCACAAACAGTGTCAGTGTCTCTAATATGTCCGGATTCGAGATGCTGCCTTGGATTACTCTCATCATATAATAGGCGAGCGCCAAGTCCCTTCTTGTTTCCAACAACCATGCCCTAAACGAATAGAGTTGGATACATGAACGGATAGAGAGGGTAAACCCCATACAACCTTAGGTACAGGTACCTAGTACATTTATTTTGTATGCGCTCTAACATGAGACTGTATTTAGTTTCATGTGGAGCCCACACAACGGCGTTACATTCCAGTTGGCTTCTAATAAGAGCATCGTAAAGAGCCGATATTGCTTGTATATTTTTAAAACCTTCAGCTCGACGCAACACAAAACCTAAATTCCTGTAAGCCTTTTTGCAGACTTGTATAATGTGATCTCTGAACTTCAAATCGGTATTGAAACTAACTCCGAGATCCCTAACTTTGTCCACCCGTTTCATAATCTCGCCATCGACCTCGTAATCGAAATGTAGCTTTCTAACTGTGAAATAATTTTTAAAGCGGTCCAGTAGTATTTAAGTTTATTCGTTACATTATAAAGACAAGAAAACAGAAGAATTATAATATTTTCTCCTTAAATAATATTTCATACACACCTCGCAGAACAAAAGGTTTAATAAAAAAAACAAAATACTCTTTTACGATTGTGAAATAATGACAAAACAGGTTTATAAAATAACCGGCATTTTTTTTTATGTCACAAGTGACAACGAGGCAGGCGGGTCGCCTGATGGTAAGTGACAACCGTCGCCTATAGACATTTGCAATACCAGGGGATTGCTAATGTGTTGTACACCTTATTAAGGGAACTGGCTCTCAAGTGCAATTGCCGGAACACACCAACAGGTGCTTGGCGACAGATTTTCAACTTGAGGGTGGGAGCCAGCCAGTCGGGTAGTACAAAGTACCCTACCACCGTGCTGTGGTTTCCTCACTATGTTTTCCTTCACCGAAAGCTCAAGCTCATTGTAAGGATTCGAACCCACGACCTTCGCCGCGGTATCCGACGTCACTTACCACTGAGCTATCATCGCCTTAAATTATATATTTTTAAACCGTTTCCGAGCCCTGCTCGCAATATTAACTTATATAATAAATATCATTCAACCCAAAGGGGTAAATAAACTTTGCCGATCTCCCTGTTTAACCCTAAAACAGCGATTATGGAACAAAGGGCAGATCAGAGACATGACACTTACCCTGGAATGTTTGGCTGAAATCGCCTGTGTCATTGGGTGGGTCAAGTCATAAGCGGAAGCGATTAATAATTTATTGGAACGAAGTTCCTTATCGCGCGTTATGAAAGGGGGCTAGACGGAAAAAAATCTTACGAAAAATTGTCCCGATACTTTTTATGTCACTATGTATGTTTATTAAGCTGTGCGGCGTGCGCATGTTTCTCTGTCTCTCTCTCTCTCTCTCTCTCTCTCTCTCTCTTATAGAAAGCAAGCCAGATATTTTAATTTCTATTTATATTTATATATAAATAGTTTATATATATATATTTAGATTTATATATATATATATATATATATATATATAAATAGTTTATATATATATTTAGATTTATATATATATAAATAGTTTTTTTTTTGTTTATATATACTCTCTCGACTTATATAACTTCGTTCCATCCGTATTGATAGGCTGGGTGTCCTTATTACGATTTGTCCTGTCACGTCATAGGTAGTGGCTTTGATTCTATTAGAACATATAACATAAGACGATGATAGCTCAGTCAAAGTCAAGGTCAAAACACACCAACAGGTTGCGACAGATTTTTTACTTGAAGATGGTAGCCAGCCTGTCGAGTACTAACAAGTGAAAAAAAAATCAAAGAAATACCATACTTACATCCTTACTAATATTATAATAAAGCGTCTGTCTGGCTGTCTGTCTGTCTGTCTGTCTGTCTGTCTGTCTGTCTGTCTGTCTGGCTGTCTGTCTGTCTGTCTGTCTGTCTGTCTGTCTGTTACCTCTTCACGCTTAAAACACTGAACCGATTTACCGAAAGGTACAGAGATAGATGGAATCATAACCTAAACTGCTAGAGCTAGAAATCTTAAATTTGCACAAAATTTCCTATAATAACTTAAGCATCTTCTCATATCAAAGGGTTATTTTTTATTCTGGATAAGCTTGTGTTGGACCACAATCTCATTATGGTAAGTGATGATGTGGCCGAAGGTGGTAAGCACACAAAGCCTGGGAACTGGCTCTCAAGTGCAGCTGTCGGAACACACCGATAGGTGCTTAGCGACAGATTTTCAACATGTGGGTGGTAGCCAGCCAGTCGGGTACTATTAAGTACCCTACATCTGTGCTATGGTTTCCTTCACCGAAAGCTCAAGCACATTGTAGGATTCAAACCCACGACCTTCGCCGCGGTGTCCGATATCACTACCACTGAGCTATCATCGCTTTAATTTACTTTTTTTAATTCATCCCCTAAGTGGGTAAAAAAAAGCGCGGAGTAAAAAGCTATCCGCTCATAACTTACGCCATCCCCCATCCCCTTTGTACATCAAAACTGCTTTGATGTAGAAAATCTATGAATAGTTAATAACATTTCAATGCTGATTTGCAATTTTGAACTCTAACTAATGTATTAATTAGGCACCATTGTATTCTGTGAGTTTCATTCTATATTATATTCACGTAATTAGTAGTAAGATTGTTGACCTTCTAGTTGAAGATCTTAAGGTGATGATAGCTCAGAGTGACGTCGGATACCGCGGCGAAGGTTGCTTCGTATCCTACAATGAGCTTGAGCTTTCGGTGAATGAAAAACCACAGCACGGTGGTAGGGTACTTTGTAGTGCTCGACTGGCTGGCTACCACACAATTGAAAACCTGTCGCCAAGGACTTGTTAATGTGTTCCAGTAGTTGCATTTGAGAGGTATTGAAAAAAGGTCGAAAACACATCGGCATCCCCTTGGTATTTTTAAGGCGATGATAGCTCAGTGGTAAGTGACGTCGAATACCGCGGCGAAGGTCGTGGGTTCGAATCCTACAATGAGCTTGAGCTTTCGGTGAAGGAAAACATCGTGAGGAAACCATAGCACGGTGGTAGGGTACTTTGTAGTACCCGACTGGCTGGCTACCACCCTCAAGTTGAAAATCTGTCGCCAAAACACCTATCGGTGTGTTCCGACAGCTGCACTTGAGAGCCAGTTCCCATCTAGGCTTTGTGTGCTTACCATCTTCGGCCATATCATCACTTACCATGGTGTGATTGTGGTCAAACACAAGCCTATCCAGAATTAAAAAAAAAAAAAAAAAAGGTATTGCCAGGGGAAATTCAGAATTAGGTTATTCACCTAATAGTATATGACTACCGTTGCTTATGTCTATAGGTGACCGTAATCACTTACTATGAGGTGTGATATACACACTTCTGACTTTAAAAATATGTACTTTACGTTATCTATACTAATATTATAAAGAGGTGTGGTTTGTTTGTCTGTGGGGGATAATCTTTGGAACTACTGAACCGAGTAAATTTATTTTAATTTAATCATCGCGGGTGTAACCGCGGGGCTAGCTAGTCTATACAAATATTATAAAGAGGAAAGATTTGATTGTTTGTTTGCATTGAATTTGCTCTGAAACTGGAGCGATTTGAAAAATTATTTCACCATTAGAAAGCTACATTATCCCTGATGAACATAGGTTATATTTTGTCCCAGAACAGATAAGATCCCACGGGAACGCGGGTGAAACCGCGGCAAACAGCTAATATCGTATAAAATTATAATATGCATATAAATTTTTGTTTTTTTATTCTGGATAAGCTTGTGTTTGACCACAATCTCACCATGGTAAGTGATGATGTGACCGAAGATGGTAAGCACACAAAGCCTAGATAGGAACTGGCTCTTAAGTGTAGCTGTCGGAACACACCGATTGGTGCCGGGCGACAGATTTTCAACTTGTGTGTGGTAGCCAGCCAGTCGGGTACTACAAAGTACCCTACCACCGTGTTATGGTTTCCTCACGATGTTTCCTTCACCAAACACTCAAGCTCATGGGATATTTTTCGTATTTATTTGGGTTCGAACCCACGACCTTCGCCGCGGTATACGACGTCACTACCACTGAGCTATCATCGCCTTAAACATATTATCAATTGCAACTGCCGGAACCTCGATAAAGGCTTGACGACAGATTAACTGGAGGGTGGTAGCCAGCGAGGCGTACGTATCCTCATGCAGAACCTCTGACCTATATTTATATATAGGCTAGCTAGCCTATTTGACTGGATAGAGCGCACGCATGATGGATCACCATTCGATCCAAGAAATACCTATACGTACGAAATACTGTTGGTGCTGGCCGGGTGTTTATTATATTTATTTACGTATTCCACTAATATTAAAAATGTGAAAGTTTGGATGGATGGATGTATGTTTGTTACTCATTTACGCCAGAACGGCTAAACCGATCTGGATGAAATTTGGCATACAGATAGATTATAGTATGGAATAGTACATAGGCACTCTTTATCCCGGTAAAAGATAAGATCTCACGGGAACGCGGGTGAAACCGCGGGGAAACAGCTAGTGGGTAAAACAGCTGGAGCTTTCAGTGAAGGAAAACATCGTGAGGAAACCATATCACGGTGGTAGGGTACTTTGTAGTACCCGACTGGCTGGCTACCACCCTCATATTAAAAATCTATCGCCAAGCACCTATCGGTGTGTTCCGACAGCTGCACTGAGATCCAGTTCCCATCTAGGCTTTGTGTGTTTACCACCTTCGACCACATCATCACTTACCACGGTAAGATTGTGGTCAAACACAAGCTTATCCAGAATAAAAAAATAACCTATCTACATTTTTTTACTTAAAATCTCATTGTCAAGATAAACATTTTCATCGTAAATTCAAAACGTACCTAAAGATTTCTTAAAACGAAATATTTTACTTCAACACAAGAACGTCTATTCAATCCCTTCTTAAATAATTATCACATAAAATATGAACACACTTTTCGCACAGTAATTGGCAATTTTAAGTGAAACTCACGTTTGGCTACCGTCGGCGCGCGGCGGCTAGATCAAAGGTCGGCGGGCACAAAGGCGCGCGGCAGCTTCAAAGGGATTGGATATTTATCCAGTCCGTGCACCGCGCTACACTGAGACGACGCTAGCTTCTAAATTGTTATCTTGACTCTTCAACAAATATTTAAAAAATGTAACCTTGCTGAGTTTCTTGCCGGTTCTTCTCAGTTGAAGGCTGACTTCCGAACCGGTGGTAACTTCTGTAATTCGACCTTCATAAGTGCCCTTCTAGGGCCTAAACTGAATAAATGGTTTTGACTTTGACTTTGAACAATATAACCAGTATAGGGAAAATTAAAAATGAAATAGATTTTTGGATATGGATGATGGCAGACATATCAAATCTGCTTCTTTTTATTAAATGTCAAAACGATAATTTATATATAGAGTACTAGCTGTCTCCCGCGGTTTCACCCGCATTCCCGAAGGATTTTATCTTTTCCCGGGACAACATATAGCCTATGTTCATCAGGGATAATGTAGCTTTCTAATGGTGAAAGAATTTTTCACATCGGTCCAGTAGTTTCAGAGCCTATTCAATGCAAACAAACAATCAAATCTTTCCTCTTTATAATAACCGCATGGCTGAATCTAATCGTAGTCTATGTCTATCTTATTTTCACTCTTCATCGAAATAACTTTGGTAGTTAAGCTGTGAAATTTTGGCAAACATACTCACTTCTGAAAATAAGTTATTTACTTTGCTACGTCGTAGCCCCGTAGCGCTACGACGTAGCACAAGTTCGACGTACCACATTCATAATACCTACCTAAATAGGAATGTAAAATTAAAATAAGATTTGATAGCTCAGTGGCAGTGAGGTCGTGGGTTCGAATTCTACAGTGGGCTTGAGCTTTCGGTGAAGGAAAACATCGTGAGGAAACCTTAGCACGGTGGTAGGGTTGAAAATCTGTCGCTAAGCACCGGTGTGTTCCGGCAGTTGCACTTGAGAGCCAGTTGCCTTTAAGGCATTGTAATAAGGTGTACAACACATTGGCGATCCACCTCATTGGTCTAAGTCCCCCTGGCATTGCTAATGTGTATAGGCGACGGTTGTCACTTACCATCAGGTGACCCGTCAGCTTCGTTGTTTTTTTTTAACTTTTGGAACGAAGTTCCTTATCGCGCGTTGTGAAAGGGGGCTAGACGGAAAAAATGCTCACAAAAAATTGTCACCGACACTTTTGTGCTGTCCGGTAAATTACACGACAAGCTAAAGGTGAGATAGCTTTTTGTTATGCTGTTGAGTTTGAATAAAAAAAAATGCAATCCTTTTTTAGGTTAAATACTGTATAAATTTTAAACGGATAATGTATAAATTGACGGGCCGTTTGGCGTGGTTGGTAAATACAGTGCCTATCACGCCGCAGTTCATGGGTTCGATTCCCATCCTGGACACACATTTGTGTGCATGAACATGTCTGTTTGTCCTGAGTCTGGGTGTAATTATCTATTTAAGTATGTATTTACAAATGTAGTATATGTAGTATATCAGTCATCTGGTTTCCGTATTACAAGCTTTGCTTAGTTTGGGATCAGATAGCCGAGTGTGAGAATAAATTGTTTTAATAAAACAATTTGTCACTAATATATAAAAATCTGAAATATTTAAATATCTCGAAAATGGTGACACTTTTACTAAGGTAATTTGTTGTAAATGTTGGTAGGTGACCCGCCCCCCTATCTCCCCCTTCAGTTTGTCCTACTACTTACCGGACACCCTGTATATACAATATAAAATTTATACAATTGGTAACCTAAAAAAGGATTGCATTTTTTTTATTCAAACTCAACAGCATAACAAAAAGCTGAGTCAAAACAAAGCGTTTCTTTATTCTCGCACAATCCGCGTACCCCTAGAATGCCCTTATCACTGTTACAGTCTATTTAGTATTCCGGATAGGGATTTTAATGTAAACAATTATAAAAAACGAGGGAAATTTAGGTACCTATATTGCCAAAGAGAGGCTCGTCTAGAGGTCCCTAATCATTAAATTAAAAAAAAAAAAAAAACTTAATATTATATACAAAGAATGCAATTTGTCTCATATTTATTTTTTGTTGCTATCATTATAACTATGTATTAATTAATTCAATTCTAATAAAATGTAAAATTATTATTAGGGAAATAAAAGACTTAAATAAAAATTGCCAAAGAGAACAATGAAAAGGTTTTTTTTTTCACTTTAGGATAAGCTTGTGTTTGACCGCAATCTCACCATAGTAAGTGATGATATGGCCGAAAGTGGTAAGCACACAAAGCCTAGATAGGAACTGGCTCTCAAGTGCAGCTGTCGGAACAAACCAATAGGTGCTTGGCGATAGATTTTCACCTTGAGGGTGTCAGACAACTGAGAAGAACCGGCAAGAAACTCAGCAATGTTACATACAGTCTAATGTCTTAGTACTATTATGAATGTGAAACTTTATTTGGATGTGAAGATGTTTGTTACTCTTTCACGCAAAAACTACTCAACGGATTTTGATGAAACTTACCACACAAGTGGATTATATCTTAGAATAAAACATAGTTTACTTTTTATACTGGAAAAAGACAAGATCCCTTACGAATGCGGGTGAAACCGCGGGGGACAGCCAGTGTATTTATGTAATACTTTAACGCGTGACAACAAAAGTTAAACTCAAGATGGTGAGATTAAAAAAACAAGCTTAACTATTAAAACACAAAGATGACTTTGTAGTTGGCGATTAGACGAACTTTCACCGATGTCGGCGACTTCAAACGGCTCGCGACAAAGCCTTGAGATCAAAGGGATGAGCCGGGCGGGCCATGGAGTTAGCGGGCGCATCGCTTCTATTTATTTCTTGTACTAATCATGTTTTCTTTGCTTTAAGCCCTTTGGCTGACAGACCTGCGTTCTTAAGGGAATTTAAATTAAATATACCCTATGTTAAACAGTAAACTGTGGAAAGAAAAGGCTACAGATAGAGACCCTTTACCCTCAAATAGGTTCACGCTAATAAAAATACCAAATCAATTCATAGTAAATTTAATAATAATACAAAAACTAAAAAAAAAACAAAACACCTTAAGAGGCTCACGTTAGGTAGCTGGATCAAGGGCCAGATTCAGAAGGCAGTACTCCTGGAGACGGCACGCATTGTGAGGAAGTTCCTCTCTCTGGAGTCTTGACCACCGGTCACTTGGACCTTGTTCCCGATGCCGGTTGGATGCTGTTTTTTATTTTTACAGTTTTAAATATAAATATTGTTTTTTTTTTTATATTATATCTATATTTAAAATTGTAATTAAATTAAATTAAAATAAATAAATGAAATAATAATACAATAATAATAAATGTATGAATTAAAATAATTTTAAAATCTTGATTAATTTGATTAATTATATTTGTATAGTATATATAGACATTGGCAATACCAGGGGATTGCTAATGTGTTGTACACCTTATTACAATGCCTTAAAGGCGAACTGGCTCTCAAGTGCACACCAACAGGTGCTTGGCGACAGATTTTCAACTTGAGGGTGGTAGCCAGCCGGTCGAGTACTACAAAGTACCCTACCACCGTGCTGTGGTATCCTCACGATGTTTTCCTTCACCGAAAGCTCAAGCCCATTGTAGGATTCGAACCCACGACCTTCGCCGCGGTATCCGACGTTACTACCACTGAATTATCATCGCCTTAAACATCATGTCTAACGTGCCAAAATGAGACAAGCATAGCGGGCTAAGAAGGGACACCCTCTTGTCAAAATGGCGGTCATAGCGTGCCGCAAAGACCACAGAATAAAACAAAACAAATAAAAACGACTAATATTTCTTTAGGTGTGAAGATATTTGTAACTCTTTCACACAAAAACTATTGCACGAATTTTTTATTTTTTTATTCTAGATAGGCTTGTGTTTTTGACCACAATCTCACCATGGTAAGTGATGATGTGGCCGAAGATGGTAAGCACACAAAGCCTAGATGGGAACTGGCTCTCAAGTGCAGCTGTCGGAACACACCGATAAGTGTTTGGCGACAGATTTTCATCTTGAGGGTGGTAGCCAGCCAGTCGGGTACTACAAAGTACCCTACCACCGTACTATGGTTTCCTCACGATGTTTTCCTTCACCGAAAGCTCAAGCTCATTGTAGGATTCGAATTTTGATAAAACTTGACACGCAGGTAGACAATATCCTGGAATAAATAATAGGATACTTTTTATCTTGAGAAACGATAAGATCCTTCGGGAATACGCTTGAAAAAACGGGGGAAATCTTGTAAAATAATATTTAAAAAAACTTGAGAGGTGTCAAGGGACACCCGGATGGAACGAAGTTATATAAGTCGAGAGAGTATATATATATATAAAAAAAAAAAACATTTAAATATATATATAAATAGAAATGAAAATATCTGGCTTGCTTTCAATAAGAGAGAGAGAGAGAGAGAGAGAGACAGAGAAACATGCGCACGCCGCACAGCGGTCGGTGATTTTCGTGAGAATTTTTTCCGTCTGGGCTAGACGGAAAAATTTCACAATTCACAACGCGCGATAAGGAACTTCGTTCCAAAAAACAGTAGACAGTAGATGGTTCGGTACGAGACGAGTATACGAAAGAAATACTACTTTCCAATTCAGATATATATATTATGAAATTGGCTCTGCCCCAAACAGCACAGGTTGTACTTGCGATGTCATTTTAAATAAAACTCTCTCTCTATAATATATGTTGACCGACATATTAAATCAGCTTATATTTAGGGTTCCGTAACCAAAGGGTAAAACGGGACCCTATTAATAAGACTTCGCTGTCTGTCCGTCCGTTAGTCCGTCCGTCTGTCTGTCACCAGGCTGTATCTCAAGAACCGCGATAGCTAGACAGTTGAAATTTTTACAGATGATATATTTCTGTTGCCGCTATAACAGCAAATACTAAAAACAGAATAAAATATATATACAACTAACGCGATGTTTTGCTATTTTTTAGGAACCCTTCGTGCGCGAGTCCGGCTCGCACTTGGCCGGTTTTTAGGGACGCGTGGAAGTATCAAGTTGAAATTAATATCGAATACTCAAATCTACAAACCCTAGGAGCAGTGAAAAAATTTAACTTCTAAGTCAAAGTAATCAAAAGACACGGCCGTTTATGCTCCGTTTATGCGTATATTTTGACTCTCGCAAGGGAATCAAAAATTAGCACATACGAGTAGATATATCATATTCTGGAATAAAATATACTAGACTGGCCGGTTGGCGTGGTTGGTTAACACACTACCTATCACGCCGCAGGTCGTGGGTTCGATTCCCATCCAGGACACACATTTGTGTGCATCAACATGTCTGTTTGTCCTGAGTCTGGGTGTAATTATCTATTTAAGTATGTATTTACAACAAAATAGTAGTCTATGTAGTATATCAGTCATCTGGTTTCCATATTACAAGCTCTGCTTAGTTTGGGACCAGATAGCCGTGTGTGAACAAATGTCGTCCCAGGATATTTATTCGCGCGTTGTGAAAGGGGGCTAGACGGAAAAAAATCTTACGACACTTTAGTATCGGTGACAATTTTTCGTAAGCGTTGCGGCGTGCGCATGTTTCTCTGTCTGTCTGTCTCTCTCTCTCTCTCTCTCTCTCTTATAGAAAGCAAGCCAGATATTTTCATTTCTATTTATATATATATATAAATAGTTATTTTATATATATACTCTCTCGACTTATATAACTTATATAACTTCGTTTCATCCGGGTGTCCCTTGTCACCTCTCAAGTTTTATATGACACTTTTATTCCGAGAAAAGATAAGATCCCACGGGGACGCGGGTGAAACCGCGGGGGACAGCTAGTATTATAGATATGGATTTAAAGTTACAGAGGATTCTACAAAATTGTGTGAAATCGAACTAGTTACCGCAACGTGGGAAGTTTGAATCAAACATAAAATGTGATTTACACAGTTAGCTGTAAGAATTAAAACGATAAATTCTAGAGTTGAATGCCATATAATGATATATTGAAGTTATTTCCTCTGTAGTTGTACATTGTTGAATTAGTTCTATTCTATTCTAATCATTCTATAGCTTTTGTTTGGTGGATTGGAATAAGAATTTAATTCCAATAATAATTTGATTAAAATTTTAAATCAAAAGATTTATTCTACTATTAGCTTTGCGCCGCGCGGTTTCACCCGCGTTCTCGAAGGATCTTATATATTACCGGAATAATAAGTATCCTATGTTTCATTCCATGATATGATCTACCTGTGTGCCAAGTTTCATGAAAATCCGTTCAGCCGTTTTTGCATGACTGAGCAACAAACGAATTTGGATGAATAAACATTTCATTTCATTTCATCTATCTATGTGCCAAATTTCAACCAGATCCGTTGAGCCGTTCTGGCGTGATTAAGTAAGTGGCCGTCCATTAATCACGTGATGTTTTTTTAGCATTTTTTAACCCCATCCTCCCCCTTGGTGATATGTGGTGATTTTTGGTTTAGAAATCGCGCGTTTGACGAAAAAATAAATACACGTGATATCTTACTGCACCCCCTCCCCCCTTGTGATATTTTGTGATTTTTGCCGAACCCCCTCCCCCCGCCCCTTTGGAGCCTCACGTGATTAATGGACGGCCCCTAACAAACATTCATCCATCCAAACTTTCACATTCATAATATTAGTGGGATTAGTAAAGACCCCACAGATCTCTAACTTCCTCTTATACAATGATTACGTTATTTTGTCAATAAACTTTGATAAACTATTGGCATGAAAAATGCGGAAATATGTCCGCCATTTTGTTATGGGCATGAAATAATGTCTCGGCACTGGCACGGAGCCATGCAGCCTTCTATCTGTCATAGAGTTAGTCGGTTTTCAATAAACGTAGCTTTGAGTTCCAATGGTAACTTACGAGGTACTCGGGGAAGTCGAAAGGTTATCACTTGTAATTTTTTTAAGTGATAATGAAGTGATGTTAGTTTTGTTGGATGAGATAATTAATGATAAGCGAATAGTTTATTCTACACAAAATATACTATTATTTTATTTTCGTAACCGTTGGATGTCCCTTTAACGTAAAATAAATATAATTTAACTATTTTTTTATACCACAAGTGACTACTATAGGGTCAACTGATGGTAAGTGACTACCGTCGCCTATAAACATTAGCAATGCCAAGAGGATTGCCAATGTGTTGTACACTTTATTACAATGCCTTAAAGGCAACTGGCTCTCAAGTGTAATTGCCGGAATACACGAACAGGTGCTTGGCAACAGATTTTCAACTAGTCATCCAGTCGAGTACTACAAAGTTCAAGCTCGAGCTCATTGTAGGACTCTAACCCACGATCTTTACTGAGGTCAACGTCACTGCCACTGAGCTATCATCGCCTTAACTAGGTGAGAACCATGTGATAACCAAGTGAGTTTCAGTGTTAGCGCATCATACCGGTACGACGAAGATGGGGTATTGTTTGCTTTACATCAGAGACAAATCAAAGTTCTTATTGAAAGCTCACAAAACTGGGACACTCCGATTTCATGGACCAAACATAGACTAGCTTATATTTCACAGTTTCTCCTGCGCTGCGATTTTTATATTAATTTTATTTGAAAACTAGCTGTCCCCCATGCTTTCACCCGTGTTTCCGTGGGATCTTATCTTTTCGCGGGATAAAATTATAGCCTATGACACTTACAAATAACATGGCATTCTATTGGTAAAAAAAAAAATCAAAATTGGTTCAGTAGATCACCCCCTACAACCTCACAAACTTTACCTCTTCATAATATTAGTATAGACGTGAAATGCATGAATCGAATGTGTTAGGTGATGGGTTTAATTGATATGTAGGTGATTAATCTTTAAAACCATCATGGTGTTTTCAAAAAAGAACTTTTTTCTAGATTCGTGCCAAATATCATCAAATTCAGTTTAACCTTTTATTCTTCTCGAGTCACTAACATATTAAATTAATAATAATAAACTACCTCATGCTCTTTGATTGTCTATAAATGGTTTAAAAATATAATAAGCAACCATAACAACCGTATTGATATTAAAAAAAAAACATCCCAAAATGAATTATAGTTATTAACATTATTATTCAGAAGGATTGTCAGCAATTTGTGTTGCCTACGTGATAAGAATATTGATATTTATTTAATATGACAACATTTACATCAATATGGCGGACGGAACAGCTGTCAAATTATCTGCTCAAATTGGTTTCTATTGGGAATAATACTGCAGTAATGCATTTCTGTTGACGAAATTTCAAAATGGCGGTTTATTGGAGCGAAATATCAATTTATAGGTTTAATTTCTAATAAAATCATTTTAATTTTGTTTTTTTTATGTCACAAGTGACAATTATGAGTATTTTTAATCGTCACTTGTTTCAATTATGTCTTTTTTATGTCCTAATAGTATCTTAAAAATAAGTTTCACATAAAATATCTTGTGAAGCGAGCAATTCATTCAAATGCGTTCTTGTCATCTACAAAATCAGAAACTTTATAGTACCCTTTCATACATAACTTTCCATTCGTATTCCGCTAGAGGCGCTGTGCCAATTCCTATAGAGAAATATCGTAAACGGAAATCCATTTAGTAACACCAAAAAGTTACACTCAGCATCTGTTCTGATTTAAGATCAGTTACCCAGGCACCTAATTCCTTGCTACATCTAGCTTTGTAGTAACTACCCGCAAAAACAAACAGTTACCTAGTTAACTCCAAATCTACTATATAAAAATAAGTCGGGTTTTCCTTCCTGACGCTATAACTCCAGAACGCTCGAACCGATTTCCACGGTTTTGCATTCGTTGGAAAGGTCTCGGGCTCCGTGAGGTTTATAGCAAAGAAAATTCAGGAAAAATTCACAAAAAAAATGAATAATGAAGAAAATTATTTTTGTCATACATTTTGTATAGAACGACGTTTTGACATGTCTCGAGATCGGACTGACAGATGGTTTAGTTTCACAATAGGTGGCGCTGGAATCGGGTTCTAAGATTTATTTTCAGGGCAGGACAACGTCTGTTGGGCCCACTAGTTATTAATAAATAATAATAAATATCCTCGGTCATTTGTTCACACACGGCTATCTGATCCCAAACTAAGCAAAGCTTGTAATATGGAAACCAGATGACTGATATACTACATTTACTACTATTTTTTTTAAATACATACTTAAATAGATAATTACACCCAGACTTAGGACAAACAGACATGTTCATGCACACAAATGTGTGTCCTGGATGGGAATCGAACCCACGACCTGCGGCGTTATAGGCAGTGTATTAACCAAACACGCCAACCGACCCAATTCAACTGAATCCAAACAAGCTAGCTCTTTAAATTTAAAAGTATCTGAAATTTAATCTCGCATAAAATAAACTACAGTATGATTTAAAATAAATAATTATTATTGAATGTAAATAGGTGTAAGTTGTTATTGAAAAGAGTAATTGCTGAGTTTATTGCCGGCTCTTCTCAGCAAAAACAACCTTCCGAACCGAGCATTTAGAGTCTGACTATTTTATTTATAAGTGCCTGTGAAGGCCTATTTGGATGAATAACCAATTTCATTTCATTTCAATAACATCCGGCATACTAAAAACGAAGTTACTCAAGCGGTGTTTAGGTAAATTCTCCTTTTCTTCAATAAACCCTTTATTATATCGGGCAAGTGGAGTAAAGAATTTAGTTTATTATTTTGTTGTTTTGTGGTAGGTATATAAAGAAAGAAAGAAAAAGAAAGAAATATATTTATATAAAAAAGAATGTACCTATTTCTTTTATTTACGAAAACTTAAAAAATAGACAGTGTTATTATCCAAAAAAAGTCATATTTCAAGTAAATAATCAAATTACGGCTAAATTAGCTGCAAAAAAACTCTACTATAACCCCTTGCAATTTATTATCTAAATCCAAATCAACCTGTATATAGATTATCGATTCACGTTAAAAGGAAGATTTTGCATTTGCAATTCTAATTCAAAAGGAGAAGTTTCATTTCTGTTTGTTCAAGCTTTGTATAACTTTTTAGAATTTATTATTGGATCTTTTGGAATCAAACGACTTGAGACGGGATGTTGGTGTTTGACTAGACTGTTCACTTTGAAACCACAGCCACAGTAAATATTACACTAAAGCAGTATGTAAACTGTACCATAGCAAAGTCAATGAGAATACCTTATGGTTAACCGCGGTGCTTAAGACGATTGTTGGATAGATGTCATAGGTACTGCAAAAAGGGAAGATCTTCCACCGGGCTAGGTATCAATGCCGGGGACTGCACTCCAACGGTTCTAGATGACAACTCGTATATATGCAAAGTGCAGAGAAAACTTTGCTAGCGCGATGTAGGAATTCCTGTGTCTATATAGTCATTAGGTCCATGTTGTAGTGATGACGCGCTTCTATTACTCCGCTGACTCGACTCAGTAGCGCTGTTACTATAGCAGGTACAAGGTTTATCCTTGATTAAAACGAGGTCTCTTAAAATGAAGTTCTTTTTCATACCACGAGTAACACTAGTTTCGGCGGTAGGGTACTTTGTAGTACCCGACTGGCTGACTCTGTCAAGTTGAAAATCTGTCGCCAAACGCCTATCGGTTTGTTACGACATCTGCACTTGAGAGCCAGTTCCCATCTAAGCTTTGTGTGCTTACCACCTTCGGCCACATCATCACTTACCATGGTGATATTGTGGTCAAACACAAGCATATCCAGAATAAAAAAAAACGTCAGGTCACCTGTGCCACGTGACATGAATTTTTTTTTTTTTTAAAGAAAAATTTTATTAATGCGCGCCATCCGACGCAAACCAAATAGCAACACAAACTACAAAAAACAAGATTTCCTTTTTTTATAGCTACCGCCATAGAGAGAAGTAATATAAGGGCAACACTGCTTTATATCTTTCATTTAACTATCATAATAAAAATACTTAATTAAGGTTATAATGAAATGGATATACAATTTTCCATTATTTTTAAATAAAGGAAGAAATTAAACACTAGTGTGAACTGAATCGTTTTTTGGTCAAAGGACATCAGAATGTATGGACAAAAATGACAATTGACAGAAATTCAATGAAGTTTAAGTAAAATTGAAACGCAATAACAAGGTAGGGCCCAGGGGACCAAAATAAAAGTACTTTGTATTACTCGACTGTCTCACCACCCTCAAGTTAAAAATTTGTCACCAAGCACTTATCGTGAAACGTGGTCGATAACTATATGCCTCATCAGGATGCTCCAGGTCACTCAGAGCTATGGAGAGGGCTCGGAGTTTCGCTACGAGAATATATAGAATATATATAGAATACGAAATGAAGAGATCCGTAGACGAACAAGTCACCCACATAGCCCTACGGATTAGTAGACTGAAGTGGCAGTGGGCGGGGCACATAGCCCGAAGAACCGATGGCCGAGGCAACCCACATGATGGACTGACGACCTGGTGAGGGTCACGAGAAACCGCTGGATGCGAGCAGCTCAGGATCGGTCGACGTGGAAAACTTTGCGGGAGGCCTATGTCCAACAGGGGGCGTGTTTCGGCTGAGATGATGATGACGCACCTATCGGTGTGTTCCGGCTGTTGCACTTGGAAGCATGTACAACACATTGACAATCTCGCCGTTTTTTTTTTGGTTTTTTTATTCTGGATAAGCTTGTATTTGACTACAATCTCACCATGGTAAGTGATGATGTAGCCGAAGGTGGTAAGCACACAAAGCCTGGATGGGAACTAGCTCTCAAGTACAGTTGTCGGAACACTCCGATAAGCGATTGGCGACAGATTTTCAACTTGAGGGTGGTAACCAGCCAGTCGGGTACTACAAAGTATCCTACCACCGTGCTATGGTTTCCTCACGATGATTTCCTTCACCGAAAGCTCAAGCTCATTGTAAGATTCGAAACCACGACCTTCAAAGTCAAAATCAAAACCATTTATTCAGTTTAGGCCCTAGAAGGGCACTTATGCAGGTCGAATTACAGAAGTTACCACCGGTTCGGAAGTCAGCCTTCAACTGAGAAGAACCGTCAAGAAACTCAGCAAGGTTACATTTTTAAAATATTTTTGGACCAACTGACTATACTGGGTTTTTTTTTCAAATGTTTAACAATTTTATTCTTAACGTAATACATAAAAAATTATAACCCGCATTAGTTACCTTCGCCGCGGTATCCGACGTCACTACCACTGAGCTATCATCGCCTTAAATTGGTATTGCTAATGTCTATAGGCGACGTTACTCAACTCACCATCAGGTTACTCCCTGCCCTGGTCATTTTCATTAAAAATTGCTCTAGCCGTACATTTGGTTCTACTCCAAGTACTGTGCAGTTGTACAGCGGCAATCCATTAAACCCCGTGAGTAAACTAGGTCGATGTCGCCACATCACTTACCGTCAGATATCATGGGTACCTGTTCACTGGAGAGTTTGAGTAATGGCTTTTTAAGGTTTTGATGTCATCTATAGCTTTTTTTGTTTGTCAAAGTCAGAATCATTTATTCAGTTTAGGCCCTAGAAGGCACTTATGAAGGTCGAATTACAGAAGTGACCTCCGGTTCGGAAGTCAGACAACAACTGGGAAGAACCGGCAAGAAGATATTTTTTAAATATTTTTGGACCATCTGACTCTATCGGCTTTTTTTTCAAATATTTAACAATTTTATTCTTAGGGTGCCGTACCACCAAAGAAAAATCGGAATCCTTATAATGCCTTGCTGAGTTTCTTGCCGGAGTCTTCTCAGTTGAAGTATTCCGAGCCAGTAGTAGACTTATAGTCAAAGTCAAAGTCACAACCATTTATTCAGTTTAGGCCCTAGAAGGGCACTTATGAAGGTCGAATTACAGAAGTTACCACCGGTTCGGAAGTCAGCCTTCAACTGAGAAGAACCGGCAAGAAACTCAGCAAGGTTACATTTTTTAAATATTTTTGGACCATCTGACTATATATAACGTTCATAAGTGCCTTATCAAGACCTAAACTTAATAAATGAGAGATAATCTTTTTCTTTTTATCATGGGAACGTGGGTACTTTAAACATAATAATCAATTACTATAATATTAGATAAATAAATATATTGTAGCATTCTTCTCACGGCCATCTGATCCCAAACTAAGCAGAGCTTGTAATATGGAAACCAGATCACTGATATACTACATATACAGGATGTCCGGTAAGTAGTAGGACAAACTGAAGGGGGAGATAGGGGGGGGGGGTCACCTACCAACATATACAATAAATGACCGCAGTAAAAGTGTCACCATGTTCGAGATATTTAAGATCTAAAATTAAAAAATGCATACTAATTATCACAAATATCTAAATATCTCGAAAATGGTGATCTTTTTAATGAGGTGATTTTTGTATATGTTGGTAGGTGACCCGCCCCCCTATCTCCCCCTTAAGTTTGTCTACTTACCGGACACCCTTTATAATACGTTTATATTACACCCAGACTCAGGACAAATATAAATCTTCATGCACACAAATGTCTATCCCAGATGAAACTCAAACCCACTACCTGACGTCATTATGAATAATCAGTTCATAACTTACATATTTATCCAGTGCCAATGTAACAATCCTACTATCCTACAAATAGAAATTTTGTTGCGCAATCACGCAAAAACGGCTAAACGGATTTTGATGAAACTTAGCATGCAGGTAGATCATATTCCGGAATAAAACATAGAATAATTTTTATCCCATGAAAAGACAGTATTGTCTTGGAAACGCGGGTGAAACCACGGGCCGAAAAACTAGTATGCTAAAGATTTATTGCAAAACAAGAATGAGTAGCTGGTAGTCTAGCAAACAATAGGTAAGAGTGATTGCAACATTTAAGAGATTGATAGGCTTCGATGAGAAAAGGCTGGGTATTTTGTCCAAGAACAACAGCTGAACATGTGATTCAGCAAATAATAACAGTTATTTATTCTCGGACATTTGTTCACACACGGCTATCTGATCCTAAACTAAGCAGAGCTTGTAATATGGAAACCAGATGACTGATATACTATTTCTTTTTGAGAGTCAGGACAAACAGACACAGACAGAGAGGGTATTTGTTGTATATGTTGGTAGGTGACCCCCCCCCCCCCCATCTATCTCCCCCGAACACTGTAGTACGGCCACCCTGTATGTTACATTTGTTGTAAAAAATTATTTTAAGTATAGACACGAACGCATTTGAATAAATCGTTCGCTCTACATTTAACAATAGTTTTCCGCCCCGCGTTTCACCCGCTTTCTCAAAGAATCTTATCTTTTCCCAAGATAAAAAGTATCCTGTTTTATTCCAGTGTATAGACTACCTGTGTGCCAAATTTCATCAAACTCAACCACACACAAGTTGAAAATCTATCGTCAAGCACGTATGCCTTTAAGGCATTGTAATATGGTGTACAACACATTGACAATCCTGGTATTGCTAATGTCTATAGGCGACGGTACTCACTTACCATCAGGTGGCCCGCCCGCCAGAGCGTCTCTGACATAACGTTTTCGTAGCAAAGCAATAAAAAATGCAATAAAATATTTATGACACTGTCTTTTTTCCAGGAAATGAATCAGCTAATCATCATCTTTTAGCGACTTAAAAGCTCTTATTAATTCAGCAACAAACGATTTGTTTGTTTTCTTTATCTCTTATTTTGTCAGGAAATTAAAAGGAAATAAAGCTGGGAGGATTTTTTTCCGTTTACGAATTTTTAATTTTGCTTTTATCTCATGAAACTGAATTTTATACGCTCTAGTTGAATTTCAAAGTGATTCAGCTTACAATGTTTCACCGTGACTTTCCTTGTGAATACAGATTATTTTTAAAAAACTGATGCGTGGGTATTTTGTACTAAGATTGTTACAAATGAAAATGTTACAATCTCACTTCTTTTATAAATTTATTAGGATCTGAAAGTATTTGTTACTCTTTCACGCAAAAACTACTGATCGGTTTTTGATTAAACTTTCCACACATATAGGTTGTATCCTGGAATAAAATATAGAATACTTTTTATTCCGTGAAAAGGTTAGATCTATGGGGAATGTGAACGAAACCGCGTGAGATAACTAGTATTAGTATGTACTAATATTATAAAGAGGAAAGATTTGTTTGTTTGTTTGCATTGAATAGGCTCTGAAACTACTGGACCTATTTGAAAAATTCTTTCACCATTAGAAAGCTACATTATCCCTGATGAACATAGGCTATATTTTGACCCGAGAAAAGATAAGATCTCACGGGAACGCGGGTGAAACCGCGGGAGACAGCTAGTGTCATAATATGTTTTGAAAAGAGTAATTGCTGAGTTTTTTTTTTTATTTATTTTTTTTATTCTGGATAGGCTTGTGTTTGACCACAATCTCACCATGGTACGTGATGATGTGGCCGAAGATGGTAAACACACATAGCCTAGATGGGAACTGGCTCTCAAGTGCAGCTGTCGGAACACACCGATAGGTGTTTTGGCGACAGATTTTCAACTTGAGGGTGGTAGCCAGCCAGTCGGGTACTACAAAGTACCCTACCACCGTGTTGGTACTTGTAGTACCCGTATGGTTTCCTCACGATGTTTTCCTTCACCGAAAGCTCAAGCTCATTGTAGGATTCGAACATACGACCTTCGCCGCGGTATTCGACGTCACTTACCACTGAGCTATCATCGCCTTATTGCCAGCTCTTCTCAGCAAAAGCAACCTTCCGAACAGTCCAACAATTCATATGTGCCTGTGGCATATTTGGATGAATAAACACTTCATTTCAAGGGCCATAATAGTATGAAAAAGAGCACGTATCCTTTAATAGCATATGTTATTTTCTTTCCTGAAAAAACATTAGATCTCTAGGGATCGGGGGTAATACTGACCAAGCCCTGTTGTTATAGGAACATTCATAACTTATGTTAATATTAATTCAGCGTCGATTCATGTTAATTTGTCTCTCAAAGAGATTTAAACATACTTGTACTAACCAAAATACTTTTTTTTTACATAGCTACACTGAAACGATTATTATCACTCAATATACTAAGTAGGTATCTATTTACTAATAATAATTAAACAAATACATTTTAAAACTAAAACTAATAACTAAAATAAATTTAAAAAGTTAGGCCCCCTCGGCATGGTTCCTCGGATGCTGGCAGCGTTTCCTCGCTGTATCGCAATGCTGATACGTTGTGCGAGGAAACTGCCAGCTCTTCGATCCCCAGTACTATATCTTAACCTATTAGCCAGCTCTTTAAAGAGCTGACGAGCGCCAGAACCCCACGGACCAAGGGTCTCAACACCGAAAGGAATAAAATTATATTCAGTGCCGAGACCCCTATATTTTTGTCTATTTAATTATAAAAAGACAAAAAAATGCAAAAAAAAAATACAAAATACTTATTATTTAAAGTGAAGGCCTATCGGTTTTACGACAGTTACACTTTCAACTTGTGTGTGCACCACAAAACATGGCGAGGAAACCATAGCACGGTGGTGCCATGTTTTCCTTCACCGAAAACTCAAGCTCATTAGGATTCAAACTCACGACCTTCGTCGCGGTATCCGACGTCACTACCACTGAGCTATCATCGCCTTAAATGAGTTCGAGTTTCAATGCAGATAAAACCGCAAATATAGTTATTATAGTAAAATTATTCGAAAACATTTAAATGAGTATAATAGTACAAAAATTTTAACCCTGTAACCTCATTAGATCCATATTAAGAACAAATACTTTGTCTTTACTTTAAAAACCTACAATCTGGAAAGATAGCGTATTATTTAAAAAAAAAACAGTTACATATAGATTGAATTTTCAAAAATCTTTCTTCTGCGTGTTGATAGATCAGTCAGTCAGAAACGATTGCCTTTTATGATATACAGATATAAATTCAAAATCTATTACAAAAGATTCTGTTACTGATTCTCAACTTACATTCAGGTTTTGTATTTACTGAAAATTATGTTAAAATTCACTCCATTTTGATGTCATAGACAGTAAAATATAGTTACAAGCTATGTATAAACTCTATGGTGAAACGCAAGGGCTCCCAAGAAGGACTATAGTCTTAATGATAATCCCTCTTAATGTTGGGGGAGGCTCTACAATTCTGGTATTTATTATTTAAAATGATCCGTAAATTATATCTGCATTGTACCTGTATTTAAAAGCATAGACCAAAATTTTCTTTGTGATGTCATAAAAACATGGAACAAAAATCCGCAATGAATAATTAAGTTTCGGCATAAACCGTACAGTGAAAATACAAAATGGCTGAAAAATTGTTGAAATATATTGTAGTGTGTACTTGTTACCTTTTAGCATTGCGCCGACTCCAAGCGATACAATTGCAGCGGCAGGGAACAAAGGAAATGTACACCCCCACCCCTTACACTAAAACTAAAAGAAAAAAAACCAACAGAATTATGGTTTAATGCAACCTTCACACGCTTAAACACTCTGTGCAAGAAAAGAGAACGTATTCAATTTTTGTTTTTTTGATTCATTTTAAAAATACACTTTCCTTCGAAATTTGAAACTGTTTTAACATAAAATGTATAATTTATGTTTTTTTTTCGTCAGATTCGCAATTCGAAAAAGGCCACAAGTCTACGCGGTCTTTTGTTAGAGTGCCCGACGCATTCGACTATCAAAATACGCCTTAAATATTGATTATTTCTCGCGGATTTTTTGATTATTCTCAACGGTTCTTTACGCTTTATCGAATCTAATTATGATAATTGGTTTATTTAGATATTTTTTATTTAATTTCGCGAGCGAAATAGCAACATACCGTCCCCTTTTAATGTACGCGGCACACTGAAAGCTGCAGACTCAGGCAGAAGGCTGTATGCATTGATTAGGCGTAGCTCTCCGCGTATACACGTCCCTTTCGCGCTTGGTGTCTCCTGTCTCCCTCGCACGACTGTCCAGTCTTTAACAGCAACGAAATTTGGCTTCGCGAATGCCCTGCGGTTCTCAAATATAATTGATTGTGGTAATGCCTTCTTTGTATCTTAAAAATAATTACGTACTTTTAAAACATGTTTGAGTAAATAATTAGGGTTCTTTTGACGGGCCAGTTGGCGTGGTTGGTTAACACACACCTATCACGCCGCAGGTCGTGGGTTCGATTCCCATCCAGGACAGACATTGGTGTGCATGAACATGTCTGTTTGTCCTGAGTCTGGGTGTAATTATCTTTTTAAGTATGTATTTACAACAAAAAAAAATTGTATATACTCAGTCATCTGGTTTCCATATTACAAGCTCTGCTTAGTTTGGGATCAGATAGCCGTGTGTGAGAAATGTCCGAGGATATTTATTTATTTATTTTATACTAACTTATTAGACGATAGAAATAAAAGAAATTAAAATTTATCTGTCGCCAAGCACCTATCAGTGTGTTCCGACAGATGCACTTGAGAGCCAGTTCCCATCTAAGCTTTGTGTGCTTACCACCGTCGGCCTCATCATCATTTACCATAGTGAGATTGTAGTCAAAAACAAGCTTATCTAGAATTAAAAAAAAATGCCTCGTAGCCAGTAAATTGCTACGAAATGCTACAGCTACGAGATTTCGTAGCAAATGCTACGACTACGACCTCTATGAAATATAAGCTTCAACCCGTGACTTTAATTATGTTTTTGAGGTGATTTAAAGTTCCCATCAGATGAAATATGTCTTGTATTATTTTCAAAGGCATGCTTTATCCATGTGCCAAGTTTCATTTAAATTCATTCAGCCGAAACTGAGCTAATCGGTAATAAACTTACACACGAAATCTTAACTAATATTTTTTATAAAGAAGAAAGATTTTTTTTTTATTCTGGACAAGCTTATGTTTGGCCACAATCTCACTATAGTAAGTGATGATGTGGCCTAAGGTGGTAAGCATATAAAGCCTAGATTTGATTGTTGTTACGATTTAACTCAAAAACTATTAAACCGATTTGAAAAATTCTTTCACCATTAGAAAGCTACATTATCCCTGATGAACATAGGCTATATTTTGACCCGGGAAAAAATAAAATCCCACGGGAACGTGGGTGAAACCGCGGGGAACAGCTAGTCGGCGATGGCTTTTAAGGCGATGATAGCTCAGTGGTAAGTGACGTCGAATACCGCGGCGAAGGTCGTGGGTTCGAATCCTACAATGAGCTTGAGCTTTAAGTGAAGGAAAACATCGTGAGGAAACCATAGCACGGTGGTAGGGTACTTTGTAGTACCCGACTGGCTGGCTACCACCCTCAAGTTGAAAATCTGTCGCCAAACACCTATCGGTGTGTTCCGACAGCTGCACTTGAGAGCCAGTTCTCATATAGACTTTGTGTGCTTACCATCTTCGGCCACATCATCACTTACCATGGTGAGATTGTGGTCAAACACAAGCTTATCCAGAATAAAAAAAAAAGTCGTAAATATTAGTTGAATATCAGTTATCTGGTTTCTACAACAAGGTTTACTTGGTTCCTTATCATTTCATAACACATTTTTTCTAGTAATAATATTATACATACGGCTATTCCTAAGAAATGCATCGTTGCAATCTACTAATTTACTACGAAGCTCTACGAAGCTCTACGAATTGCTACGAGGCGTCTACGAGACATTTCTTTGAATAAAAAATGCATTTATTGAAATCATAGTTTTGAAATTTATTTTTATACCACAAGTGACAACGAGGCAGGCGGGTCACCTGATGGTAAGTGACTACCATCGCCTATAGACATTAGCAGTTCCAAGGGGATTGACAATGTGTTGTGTGACAATTATTAAGGCTAGGTTTTGGTTGAGAGGTTCTTTAAGAAATAAAAGATGTGTGATTTTTGCAACGGTTTTTTTTTAACAATTATATGAGTTTCATATATGAGATTTTATTTTATTTTATCATTAATGCAAAATCCACAGCACTATTACTATGTATAAAATTAATCTTAATATTATCGCATACTGCCAATTAAGGATTTACTTTATTTAGTTCAAACATTATATTTGCAGAGCGGAAAAGAAAAGAAATGAATACTAGATAAAGTCCCGCGGTTTCACCTGCTTCTCGATATAAAAAGTATCTTTGTTACTCTATGGTCATAAACTATCTGTTATTTTTAAATTAAGACCTTTATATATATATTTAACCTGTCAGTTCTTTCTTGGGACAATCGGGGTTTCAGAGTCCGCACCACTTGGTTCTCAAATGGGACAATCGGGACGATGACATTTACTTGAAAATTGGGCGCGAATTTTGTTTTTTTTAAAACTGTGCGCAAGTTGACGAGTTGTTTGACAGGTTAATGTCGCGAGTCAACAGATTAAGAATAGTGTAACTGCACTACAATAGAGGAAACAAAATGACACTTTCCATCTCTATTTGACAATCCGGCTTCCACAGATTGCAGGAAAATGAGAGAAAAGATGATCACACATCAAAAAAAGCCGCGGGGCATAGACCAAAATGTTTGAGATACGCAGACGCACGCAATGATTGCTGTTAAATATATTTAATGGCGTATATTGTACGTGCCATTTTAAGTCGACAGTTTTCGATGCAATTTATTGTATTAAATAGAAAAATAGTGACTAATCATGATAGATGTTAGTTAGAAGAGTGCGTGTGTGTGGGTATGATTTCACAAAAAATATATATCTGGGATTGATCCCTAACTAAGTAGAGCTTGTAATATGGAAACCAGATCACTGATATACTACATATACTACTTTTGAAAGATTCTTATGAATACAGGGTGTCCGGTAAATAGTTCGACAAACTTCAGAGGGAGATAGGTAGATTACCTACCGATTATACAAAAATCACGTCAGTAAAAAGGTCACCATTTTCAAATATCTTGATATTTCTGTATTGAGTTTTAAAGTCAAAGTCAAAGTCAAAACCATTTATTCAGTTTAGGCCCTAGAAGGGCACTTATGAAGGTCGAATTACAGAAGTTACCACCGGTTCGGAAGTCAGCCTTCAACTGAGAAGAACCGGCAAGAAACTCAGCAAGGTTACATTTTTTAAATATTTTTGGACCATCTGACTATTTTGGCTTTTTTTTTTCAAATGTTTAACAATTTTATTGTTAATGTAATACAAAAATACATAAAAAATTATAACCCGCATTAGTTACCTACATAGTAAACTAAAACAAAAAATACCCAGCTAATAACAGCGTATTAGAAAAAAAAAAGGCTATTAACAGTAAAAAAAAAACAATGTGTAGGTACTTGTACAGAGTGCAGCTACCTCCAGACATCTTTATCCTCAATATATTGGGCTACCTTGTAATAAGCTTTTTCTTTCAAAACTTTTTTATGTACGATTTGAATCTAGAATCAGTCATCTTGATCATCTTGATTTAGATATTAAATATCTCAAAATAGGTGACACTTTTACTGCGGTCATTTTTGTATATTTAGTAGTTGTTCTGTCCACCTATCTCACCCTTATGGAAACCCGGGTGAAACCGCACGAAAAAGCTAGTACCCTCATTAAAAAAGTAACAGTTTATGTCGCTCTTTAGAATTCAGGTAATAACTTAATCAAATTTGCCATTTTGCCATAACTTTTGCATTTATTAAACTAGATATCCCTGCGGTTGTATTTGCGAAAATATTTTCGCCCGTTTAAAAAAAAGTATTTTATGTTTTATTCCAGAATAAGACCTACCTGTATGCCAAGTTCCATCAAAATCCGTTGTGTAGTTTTTGCGTGGAAGAGTTACAAACATCTTTACATCCAAACAAATTTAAACATTTTTTATAAATACTAATATACATATTTCCAGTGTGGGAATCAAACCCGTATAAGCTAGCTTTGACCATCATTCTGCTTCAAGTATAAAACTTTTAATAAAACACTGAATCCTTAAAACAATGAAACTACATTAGCATATAAATGAATAAATACATGAAATTATCCAAAATGAAAGCCCTTTGTCTAATCGGGCCGGTTGGCGTGTTTGGTTAAGACACTACCTATCACGCCGCAGGTCGTGGGTTCGATTCCCATCCAGGACACACATTTGTGTGCATGAACATGTCTGTTTGTCCTGAGTCTGGGTGTAATTATCTATTTAAGTATGTATTTACAAAAAAAAAAAGTAGTCTATGTATTATATCAGTCATCTGGTTTCCATAGTACAAGCTCTGCTTAGTTTGGGATCAGATAGCCGTGTGTGAAAAATGTCCGAGGATATTTATTTATTTTAATCTTGGGTATTTGATCATTTTTGGGTTTAAGCATATATCTATGATAATATTATTGTAAGGTTCTATTAATTTCGTCTAATTTAAAGTTGTCAATTTGACCAATGCCACATATTTAAGTTTACCGTCATTTTAGTTGGAAAAAAGGGAGAGGTATTTTTGTGTCGGTTGGTAACAAAAAGGCACTTGGGAAATGGCACTTGGTAGGTCGGGCAGTCTTCGAGTAACCGGGAGAAAGATTTGTATCGGGAGACTAATTGAGTATTTAAGAAAAGTGTGAAGTGATAGATTATACAGAGTGTACAACGGAAATAGTGTGTTTATTTCGAGATATCCCAATAATATAAATTGAGAATTTTATTTAGGAAATCATTTTTACAAGCTTTTATTTAACTTGCAATGTATGTAGGTATGTAACCATGTTTGTTTTGGGTGGAATCTTGCAACTCAATTTTGAAGAAGAAAAAAGAACGAAAATATATTTATTTTGAAAAAATACACACAACAAAATAATATATATTCAACAAGTAATAGTCAGTTATATATATAGTAAAAACTTGAGAGGTGTCAAGGGACACCCGGATGGAACGAAGTTATATAAGTCGAGAGAGTATATGTATATATATATATATAAATATATTTTATAATATATAATTGAAAATATCTGGCTTGCTTTCTATAAGAGAGAGAGAGAGAGAGGGAGAGAGACAGACAGAGAAACATGCGCACGCCGCATAGCGGTGTCACCGACAATTTTATGTCGTAAGATTTTTTTCCGTCTAGCCCTTTCACAAAAAAAAAGTAATAAAAAAAAAGAATAATAAAAAAAAGGTTAGTAAGCAGCTATCTTTAACAGATTGAGCTGAAATGTTGTACACACGTTTAGTTTGTATGACAATGCATGGTCAGCTGTGTGACGTCATTCTAAATACAACATGGCGGAGCTTGTACTATGGAATCCAGATAACGAGGCAGGCGGGTCACCTCATGTTAAGTGACTACCGTCGCCTATAGACATTAGCAATACCAGGGGGATTGCCAATGTTGTACACCTTATTACAATGCCTTAAAGGCAAATGGCTCTCAAGTGTAACTGCCGGAACCAACAGGTGCTTGACAGATTTTTATCTTGAGTGTGGTAGTCAGCCAGTCGAGTACTACAAAGTACCCTACCACCGTGCTATGGTTTCCTCACGATGTTTTCTTTCCTTCACCGAAAGCTCAAGGTCATTGTAGGATTCGAACCAACGACCTTCGCTGCGGTAACGTCACAACCACGGAGCTATCATCGCCTTAGACAGACTACTGGCATAATAAAGTAACTAACATATTATGAGTTTCGAACGTAAGAATTACCACTGGTATATATAGAAGTTCTTGGAATGAGAAGAACCGGCAAGAAACTCGGTAATACAGCGAAATAACTCGGTAATTCAAGCAACCTTATTCTTAAGTAACTTAGTTCTTGAGATAAGTGACCATCTCCAACAGTTTTAAGTCAGAATAAAATGGAAACTTAAGGTATTTATATGCTATTCCAAAAACAACCTTAAGGCGGAAAGGTTACAGCATAGTTTTGTTAACTAATGATATCTGGAAAACATTTTAGTTTTTATTTTTAAACCAGGTGTCGTTCAGAAGTAATGTTTTCGTTAAATTGAGGTTAAGCGCTGTACTGTACTATTGGTACTTGGAAGGGTGACCGTTTTTAGGTTTGTACCCATTGGGTAAAAATGGAAACCTTATTACTAAGACTCTGCTGTCCGTCTGTCTGTCTGTCTGTCACCAGAACACATTTCAATACAAATGTCAAGTGGGGTCAATGACATTAAGTAGGTCTTTGGAAATTAGTCAATGACATTAAGTACGAGTAGGTAATAGTTTCTGAAGGTTTAATGATTTAATGGAACACTATATAAAATCAATAAAATATTTACATTATTATAACTATATTAAAACTAATCTAATCTAAAAACTACCTAAAATAAACTATAAAAGTGCGTCGAAGAATTCCTCCGCATCGCCGTCGACTGGTAACGTTCCCAAAAGACTGGCATGCTGCCACGTTGAATGGCAATGCTTAATCTTTGGCCAAAGTAAAAGCCAGCCTTTTGGTCACGGGAAGCGTCAACCAATCTTTTGGAAATATCCTTAAATAGGAAATGAGCACGACGAACGACCCGAGAGTCGAAAGAGTTGAGAGACGAACAACCCCAAACGGCTCGAAAATATAATTACCTATAAGGCTATTATATTTCCGCCGCTTGAGGTTCTAAAATTAAAATAATGCTATTTTATTATTTCTTATTCCTGAAGGTTGTGTTTATAAGACGTAGATATTTGTGTAGTGGCAGCCTTGACTAGCATCTCTTGGGACGGACAGAATGGTAGGTATTTAATAATGCACACAAGCAGATTGTCACCGTGACGAGGGTACAGTCCGCAAATAAAGTGCGGAAGAAACAATGTGTCTTATTAACTAAAACTAAAATGGAATTTGACAAAGTTAAGGGTAGTAAATGAAATGAAATTGTTTATTTATCCAAATAGGCCTTCACAGGCACTTATGAATAGTCAGACTCCAAATGCTCGGTTCGGAAGATTGCTTTTGCTGAGAAGAGCCGGCAATAAACTCAGCAATTACTCTTTTCAAAAACAACTTACACCTATTACATTCAATAATTATTTATCTAGTCTCACTGACAATATTTGCGTGTTATGGCGGCAAAAATAGTGATCTATATAATTTAATTATGACCGACTTAATAAACAAGCAGCTGCCCCCACAAGCAGCACCTGTTCACAAGTATGACGCGTGTGGCAGCCACCGCCCTCCTCGCACATATTATAGGGAAGTGAGCGACCCGCCACACGTAAATATAACCGTTGCTATGGTAACTGTTGTTATAACTCAGTAACACATTTGAAATGACTTTATGGCGGGAACTTTTAATTAAATTCGTATATTTTGAGTTTTATTGAATAATATTGGTGTTTTGTCCAATGATTAATCTCAGTGCACAAGTGAAGTGAAATGAAAGTGTGTATCGTGATTTTTCAGGTTGTCTTAAAAAGTCCGTGAAAAGTTTTAGTGGAACAGCCGCCAATTTCACTGAAACCTGACTGGACTTATTCGGACGCGGACTAGAATTTACAGTGAATTTGATAATATAAGAAAAAAGAAGAATATTTAAAATAAAGAAATGGCTTAAAGGTCTAGATACCAAGCCAAAAAAAAATAAAAAAAACCATCAGGTCTACCATACGTGTGTGAAGTAAAAACAAATACTGAAAGGACGGGCCGGTTGGCGTGGTTGATTAACACACTGCCTATCACGCCGCTGGTCGTGGGTTCGATTCCCATCCAGGACAGATATTTGTGTGCATGAACATGTCTCTTTGTCCTGAGTCTGGGTGTAATTATCTATTTAAGTATGTATTTACAAAAAAAAGAAAGTAGTATATGTAGTATATCAGTCATCTGGTTTCCATATTACAAGCTCTGCTTCGTTTGGGATCAGATAGCCGTGTGTGAACAAATGTCCGAGGATATTTATTTATTTATTTATTTAGTTTTTTTTTAATATACCACGTCTCAAGTAAAGCTTATTTAGTTCCCTCTGCTGACGCTACCGTGGGGATCTCGAACGCTAATATTTCCTTTATTTATGAGTATTTGGGGCCATACGACTTTTGTAATTCGTTTAGCTTGGGGACCCGAAATTGCCTGATCTAGTGGCTTTTTGTATGATATTTATCTTTGTAATACTATTAATGACAGGCGGTTAACTGACACAGGTCGCAGGTTTGATTCCCAGCACTTATTATTTTACGGTCTTGTCATCTATACTAACAATACTAGCTGTCCACCACGGTTTCACCCGCGTTCCCATGGGATCTTATTTTATCCTGGGATAAATATATCCTATACTTTATTCCAGGATATGATCTACCTGTGTGCCAAGTTTCATCAAGATCGGAGTAGTAGTTTCGGAAATTAGCTCGGACATGCTTCGTGACACGAGATTTTTACCTAATATTATAAAGAGAAACGATTTGTTTTTTTGTTTGTTTGGTTAATTCACAAGGTACATACATAACCGATAAAAATCTTTCACCTATAGAAAGTTACATAATCTGCGAGGGAACGCGGGTGAAACCGCGGGGTGGAATGCTAGTGTTTTAGAAATTGGTTAGGGTTAGTTTTTTTTTATAAAAGCAACATAAAATATCTCAATTAAAATATATTTAATATTTCAGTGTTCGTTAAAACAATAACAGATTTTTATTGTAATTTTTAAAGTCGATTTTTTTTATTTTACGTATCAGCTTAGTCAAATCCCTTTTCAAATGAAACGAAACAAAAGGATTCAAGCCTTTTTCAAGCAAATAAAAAAAAATACGTTGCTTTCAACAAGTTTAGAAAAAGTCAAAATTTTAATGTTGAAAAGTGCTTTGTGCCTTTTTAGAGATCAGTCAGTGAATTAATATCTTCTTCCCCTGAGAAGAATATTTAAAGATCAAATTTAACCTGAAGATTTCTACTGTTTATTTACAACTAGGTTTTTACCCGGCGGTTTCAAATTCTGGAGATGATATTTTAACAAAACAAAAATGGCGGATGTAAACTAAATTCTAATCCAACTGTATTTCATCAATCGTTGTATATTTCAGCAATGTGATTGTATTGTGCTATGAGACAGTTGTTGTACAACATTGTGGAGATGAATGAATGAATGAATGAAATACTCTTTATTGTATACACCAAAATACAGATACATACCAGAATACAGAGATGATATTTGAACAAAACAAAAATGGCGGATGTAAACTAAATTCTAATCCGTCTGTATCTCATCAATCTGTGCTTATTTCAGCAATGTGATTGTATTGCGCTATGAGACAGTTATTGTACAACATTGCTGAAATGATATTTTAGTAAAACAAAAATGGCGGATGTAAACTAAATTCTAATCACACTGTATCTCATCAATCGTTGTATATTTCAGCAATGTGATTGTATTGCGCTATGAGACAGTTGTTGTACAACATTGCTGAAATGATATTTTGGTAAAACAAAAATGGCGGATGTAAACTAAATTCTAATTCAACTGTATCTCATCAATCGTTGTATATTTCAGCAATGTGATTGTATTGCGCTATGAGACAGTTGTTGTACAACATTGCTGAAATTATATTTTAGTAATACAAAAATGGCGGATGTAAACTAAATTCTAATTCAACTGTATCTCATCAATCGTTGTATATTTCAGCAATGTGATTATATTGCGCTATGAGACAGTTGTTGTACAACATTGCTGAAATGATATTTTGGTAAAACAAAAATGGCGGATGTAAACTAAATTCTAATCCGCCTGTATCTCATCAATCGTTGTATATTTCAGCAATGTGATTGTATTGTGCTATGAGACAGTTGTTGTACAACATTGTGGAGATGAATGAATGAATGAATGAAATACTCTTTATTGTATACACCAAAATACAGATACATACCAGAATACAGAGATGATATTTGAACAAAACAAAAATGGCGGATGTAAACTAAATTCTAATCACACTGTATCTCATCAATCGTTGTATATTTCAGCAATGTGATTGTATTGTGCTATGAGACAGTTGTTGTACAACATTGCTGAAATGATATTTTGGTAAAACAAAAATGGCGGATGTAAACTAAATTCTAATTCAACTGTATCTCATCAATCGTTGTATATTTCAACAATGTGATTGTATTGTGCTATGAGACAGTTGTTGTACAACATTGCTGAAATTATATTTTGGTAAAACAAAAATGACGGATGTAAACTAAAGTCTAATCCAACTGTATCTCATCAATCGTTGTATATTTCAGCAATGTGATTGTATTGCGCTATGAGACAGTTGTTGTACAACATTGCTGAAATGATATTTTGGTAAAACAAAAATGGCGGATGTAAACTAAATTCTAATTCAACTGTATCTCATCAATCGTTGTATATTTCAGCAATGTGATTGTATTGCGCTATGAGACAGTTGTTGTACAACATTGCTGAAATTATATTTTAGTAAAACAAAAATGGCGGATGTAAACTAAATTCTAATCCAACTGTATCTCATCAATCGTTGTATATTTCAGCAATGTGATTGTATTGCGCTATGAGACAGTTGTTGTACAACATTGCTGAAATGATATTTTATTAAAACAAAATGGCGAATGTAAACTAAATTCTAATCCAACTGTATCTCATCAATCGTTGTATATTTTAGCAATGTGATTGTATTGCGCTATGAGACACTTGTTGTACAACATTGTGGAGATGATATTTCATAGATGTACTATCCTATAAGCTATATACCTCATGGTGCTCCCGTTGTATCCAAGTACTACCAAAGTAACGCCGCTAGCTATTCATTTGGGAAATCAAGGTGTGTTTACACATCGCACATGCGCACACCACCGCATGGCATGTCTGTACACGCCCTTGTATGTGTGGTCCAAGTTATAAGCGAGAGAATGCTCATCTCTCAGTGATGATGTAATCCTAAACGATTTTCAATGTAACAAGATACTAATTAAAATTGTAATAGTATATTTCATTACAAGTGCGGAAAGGCTGTCATTGCAAAGAGTTCCGACAAATGTCTACCTGAGCCGAGGCGCAGCCGAAGGCGAGGGTTGACAGTCGGAACAAGTTGCAATGACGGTTCCGCAAGTGTACTGAACGACTATTTTTAATACAGTTGCGAAAAAATGAAGCAATTTAATAAAATAATAAAAACACAATAAACTCAACTAACTAATCATTTATTTCTTATAAAAGTTATAGTACACATGTACATTGAAATTGGTACAGTTTTTTAAACTTACTGGGGAAGTTTTAGGATGCATATTTACTGTTTGAGACAAACTATTATTAATTTCGTATGATTGTTCATGTATATTTGTCATACAATGTTAGTGCAATTATAGTGATTCCGGTGGTGTTAATTAAAAAAAATAGGGTCGAAATTACTCATTTTGTGCAACAAACAACTAAACTCGCAAAGAAAATTTCTGGAAAATGGCGCCAACCGTAGAATATAAGCAGAGTTTTTTTTCTTCACCCAAAGGGAACTATCCATACTGCTTAGTCTTCAGTTTTTTTTTTTATTGATATGAAATGTTAATGAAATTTAATGACATGAAATGAAATTAAACCTAACCTAATTCATTCAATTAAATCATTAAATCTGATATTGAAATAAATTAGTAGCTTCTTTTTAGAAATATACGTATTTGTATGAATCACAAAAACTCTTTAGTAAAAACTTCATGGTTGGTTTTTCTTTTTAAAAGACATTATTTTGACAGTTGGGAAAGAGACGCACGAGTTCGGTAAAGGTAAAAAAAAGCACTAGTATGTAATAGCCCACATCCCGAACGCTATACGTCCCTGTAATACACCAGTTTTTGAATTGATTAAAAAAATGATTTCATGTTTTGTCATATAAATTATACCATAAATAAAGAAAAAAAAACAATTGATAAACAATAATAATGCCCTTATGCTCAAAAGCATTGAACTCAAATTCCGTGGAGAACAAGAATGTTGACTGTAAGCCTAAACATACTAAATAAGTTTTGAGTTGAGTTTCTTTGTAACAAACACATTGGCAATTGTAACGCATAGGAAAATTGCATGTATTTTTGTGCAGTCAAAGTCAAAACTATTCATTCAGTTTAGGCCCTAGGAGGGCACTTATGAAGGTCGAATTACAGATGTCAGCACCACCGGTTCGAAAATCAGCCTTCAACTGAGAAGAACCGGCAAGAAACTCAGCAAGGTTACATTTTTAAAATATTTTTGGAACATTTTTTTTTATACCACTAGGTGGCAAACAAGCTTACGGCCCACCTGATGGTAAGCGGTTAGCTTTGCCTATGGAAGCTTGCAACACCAGAGGCGTCACGAGCGCGTTGCCGACCTTGCATAAACCTTCTTACTCCTCTTTTGAAGAACCCCATGCTGTAGTCTCTAGGGAACACATTCCACAAACATTAGATTAGCTTTTTTAAATTCAAAAATCGCTACATGCTGTAACTCACACCAATCTATATCACGCACACACGCACAGCCTGTGGTCTTTGTGTAAAATTCATGACTTACTTACGAATTACTGAGTAACTAAGAGGGGGGAGGGGTGGAGAGTGGGGAGAGTGGATCGTCCATTTGCAGGTAAATAATAACTTACAATATAATATAAACGCACTTGGATGAAATTTACAAGTTTTGTCTATGACATATAATATAGAATTTGACGGGACCTGTCACGTTACAGGCCGTAGGTTCGATTCCCAGTTACGATAGACATTTTTGTGAATATATCTGTTTGTTGAGTGCTGAGTTTCTTGCCGGAGTCTTCTCAGTTGAAGTGTATGTTGAACCGGTGGTAGAGTCAATTGTAACGTTCATAAGTGCCTTACCAGGGCCTACACTGAATAAATGAGTTTATGAGTTTGAGTTTCTCAGTGTAATTATTTGTTTAACTTAGTAATATGCAATTAGTAACCTCTAAAAGCGAATCACATTAATTCTTTTCGTCTCAGATTTATTTTGATTTAGTAATAAATGGAGAAATATCCTGACAGAATCGAAAGGACGAAGGTTCGACTCCTACAATGAGCTTTGTAGGATTCGAACCTTAGACCTTCGATTAATAACGACCCCTATGTAACCCAAATAAAACTGATATACCTACAGCAATACTTCAATCGATTCAATCCTCATCACCACCAAAATTGCAGGCTTGATATGTCTATAGAGGAGCGAGGTGTTAGACTCCTCCATTGAAAAAGGAAGATCTTCCACCAGGCTAGGTCATCGTGCTACATGTTGGAAGCTTGTATATATGCAGATCGCTTGGAAAACTTCGATAGTGCGATGTAGATTATTGGAGCGCCATCTATGTAAGAGTCGTAGGAACTATATCTACGTATAGATAGATGTCGATGTATGGCCACGGCAACTGACCCAAAAGCTATCATAGCATTAAATCAGCCCTATTAAAAAGCCCGTAATAATATTTAAAAGCTGCGAATGCCTGTACACCTCTGTCGGATGAAGCTTCAGGATATTACAGCGAACACTAATTGCGTTATTAACTATTCACTTTACGGACGCTCGCTCTACTATCTAGTAATTAATAGGGGATTGGTGGTTGGTGGCACCGTTAGTTAACAGGAGATTTAAAGGTGATGATAGCCGAGTGTTTTTTTATTCTGGATAAGCTTGTGTTTGACTACAATCTTACTATGGTAAGTGATGATTTGGCCGAAGGTGGTAAGCACACAAAGCCTAGATGGGAACTGGCTCTCAAGTGCAACTGTCGGAACACACCGATAGGTGCTTGGCGACAGATTTTCAACTTGAGGGTGGTAGCCAGCCAGTCGGGTACTACAAAGTACCCTACCACCGTGCTATGGTTTCCTCACGATGTTTTCCTTCACCGAAAGCTCAAGCTCATTGTAAAGATTCGAACCCACGACCTTCGCCGCGGTATCCGACGTCAATTACCACTGAGCTATCATCGCCTTAAAATAGGCACTTATGAATAGGTCTCTAATGCACGGTCCGGAAGTTTTTGCTGAGAAGAGCCGGCAATAAACACAGCAATTACTCTTTTCAAAAACAACTTACACCTATTTCATTTAATCATCATATACCCAGTCTCATTGAAAATATTTGCGTGTAAAGGCGGCAAAACAAAATAAATAGCATTTAATCATGACTGACTAAGTATTTAACAAACTCAAGTAGACCAGCCCCCACAAGCAGCACCTGTTCATAAGTATGACGCGTGTGGCAGCCACCGCCCTCTTCGCTATATTGTAGGGAAGTGAGCGACCCGCCACAAGCAAAGGCCTCAAAGTAAGCATGCATCAATTACAGTGCATTTTTTTTTCAAGGTTTTTGGCTCGGTATCTAGACCTATTAGCCATTTCTTAATTTAAAATATTCATTTTTTATGTTTAGTCACGTTTTATTGTCACTTTCACTGTAAAGTCTAGTCCTCGTCCGTACAAGTCCGGTCTAATTTTAGTGAAATTGGCGGCTATTCCACTAAAACTTTTCACGGACTTCTTGGGACAACCTGGAAAGACACGATACACGCATTCATTTCATTTCATTTCACTTCACTTGTGCACTTAGATTGATCTTAATTGGACAAAACACCACCGAAATTATTCAATAAAAATAAAAAAAAAACGAATTTAATGAAAACACAACGTCACTTCGCAAGTTCCCGTCAAAAAGTCCATTACAGTGCAAGTGTGCATCCTTTTGCTAGTGTTGTAGTGCTGTAAATTGACATATACATATCGACAGTACAACAACACTAGTGAAAGGATGTACACTTGCACTGTAAGGGATTAGGAAAAGAGTGGGGGGGGGTCTTCGTGGATGGCACTAGCTATAATGTTTAATCAGAGTTACTTTAAACGAAGTTTGTGCATCTCGTCTTTTCTGCTAATCCGCATTACGGTATCCCAGTATTTGACTTCATTTATTTAAACGTGTAACATTATAGATATGCTGGTTTCAATTAATTTTTTTACTTATACAGGTGTCCGGTTATTACGACAAACTTAAGGAGATAGGTGGGGGGGTGACCTACCACCATTGTACTAAAATGATATTAGTAAAAGTGTCACCATTTTTTTTTATACCACTAGGTGGCAAACAAGTATTTTTTTTTATGTCACAAGTGACGAGGCAGCCGGGTCACCTGATGTTAAGTGACAACCGTCGCCTATAGACATTTGCAATACCAGGGGATTGCTAATGAGTTGTACACCTTATTACAATGCCTTAAAGGCGAACTGGCTCTCAAGTGCAATTGCCGGAACACACCAACAGATGCTTGGCGACAGATTTTCAACTTGAGGGTGGTAGCCAGCCAGAGTATTACAAAGTACCCTACCACCGTGCTATGGTTTCCTCACGATGTTTTCCTTCACCGAAAGCTCAAGCTCATTGTAAAGATTCGAACCCACGACCTTCGCCGCGGTATCCGACGTCACTTACCACTGAGCTATCATCGCCTTAAAGCTTACGGCCCACCTGATGGTAAGCGGTTACCGTAGCCTATGGACGCTTGCAACACCAGAGGCGTCACGAGCGCGTTGCCGACCTTGCATAAACCTTCTTACTCCTCTTTTGAAGAACCCCATGCTGTAGTCTCAAGGGAACACCATTTTCGAGATATATACATAAAAATTGGGAATATTGAAATATTTTGAAAATAGTGACCTTTTTACTAAGATTATTTGTTGTGTATTTGGTAAGTAACCCGCCCACCTATCGTTCTACTTACCGGACACCATGTATAAGGGGTCTAAACGCGCACAGAATATTATCAAAATATCTTATCTTTCAACTATGTATTATAAATGTAAAAGTTTGTAACGATGTTTGTTACGCTTTCACGCAAAAACTAATAAACGGATTCCGATTAAACTTGGCACACAGTTAGATCATATCCTGGAATAACAAATACAATACTTTTTATCCCGGGACAAGATAAGATCCCTCGGGAACGCGGCCGAAACCGCGGGGGTCAATTATTTTATAAAATGTTCATTTGTTCTTTATAAAAAAAGTATCCCGTATTTATTTTTGAATCATGACATCATTCTAATTATTCTAATCCAAAAAAATTATACAAACTACAAATATATTACTGCAAAATCACCTTCATCAGCACGCAGGGTTCAATATTGTTAAGCAATAATTTCCAAAGCAAATCGCTTCATGAATACAAACAAAAAAACCCTAAAAATATTGCCCGAAACTCGCCCGCGAAAATAAACCTCCACAGACAATACAGACATAATAATTAAAAGCAAACATTTATGGAAACTGACCAGCTGTCAAAATATATTAGACTTCATTAAATGGTTCATTTATTTTACAATATCAAACAATGTTCGGAATGTTAATTTAAAATTTACATTACAGGTAAATTAACTATTACCGTATTTAAAGAGGCGATAATAACTCGGTGGTAGTGACGTCGGATACCGCGGCGAAGGTCGTGGGTTCGAATCCTACAATAGGCTTGAGCTTTCGATGAAGGAAAACATCGTGAGGAAACCACCGCACGGTGGTAGAGTACTTTGTAGTACTCGACTGGCTGGCTACCACCCTCAAGTTGAAAATCTGTCGCCAAGCACCTGTTGGTGTGTTCCGGCAATTGCACTTGAGAGCCAGTTCGCCTTTAAGGCATTGTAATAAGGTGTACAACACATCAGCAATCCCCTGGTATTGCCAATGTCTATAGGCGACGGTTGTCACTTACCATCAGGTGACCCGCCTGCCTCGTTGTCACTTGTGACATAAAAAGAAGAACAAAAAAGTTTAAAATAACAACCGCGAGTAATTTCCATAGAAATCTTTAGTATAAACTTTTGGAAACACAATATATTATAAAATATCGGTTAGGTTAGGTTAGCTTGGTCATGGGGTGATCAGTGAGGCACTTCGGTACCATGAAGTGCCTCACTACCTTAGGCGGGTCATAGAGCACTACCTTACCGAGAGGGTAGTGCTCTATGAAGACAAGGACGGTCAAAGGGGGGAGAGGGTGATGGCCTGCGGCGTGCCCCAGGGTTCCGTACTCGGACCGCTTCTTTGGAACCTGGGGTACGACTGGGCAATCCGGGGGGAGTTGCTTCCGCGCACACTCGTCGTCTGCTACGCGGACGACACAATGGTGGCTGTGCGCGGGAGCGACAAGCGGGAGACCTCCCGGAGGGCGGAAGTGGCGGCCGACCTGGCGATTGAGCGGATCGCCAGGCTCGGCCTAAAGGTGAGCCTCTCGAAGACCGAGGCGATGGTCTTCGGGGGGCGAGGTTGGAGGCACTTTGGGGGGAGGGGCGGTCCTGATCAAGCCCCATATCAAGTATCTGGGGCTGATACTGGACCGCAAGTGGGACTTCGGGGAGCATTTCTCCAGACTTGCTCCCCGAATTGTGGGCGCCGCGTCGGCGCAGACTCCTGCCCAATGTAGGAGGGCCAGGCTCCTTATGCCGGCGGCTATACGCCGGCGTAACCAGGAGCATGGCCCTATACGGGGCCCCAATCTGGGCGGACAAGCTATCCGCCCGGAACAGGGCCCTTCTGCGGAGGCCGCAGTTAGTCGTGGCCCTCAGAATGGTGAGGGCCTACGTCACTGTGGCCCATGCGGCGGCATGCCTCCTCGCCTGCACCCCGCCGTGGGAGTTGGACGCAGAGGTGCAGGCAGAGACCTACAGTCGTAGGTCCAGGGTCCGGGCAACAGGTGAACGCCCGGACCCTGAGGAGGTAGCGGCCGCTCGTCGAATGACGGAGCGCCGACTGCGAGACCGGTGGAAAGCCCAGCTGGAGGTCGCCCCTTATGGTGTTCGTACCATAGGGGCGATCCTCCCGTCGCTGGACCACTGGTTGAAGAGGGCAGTCGGCGCAATGACGTTCCGGCTTGTGCAGGTGATGACCGGACATGGCTGTTTCGGTCATTACCTGCACAAAATAGGGAGAGAGATGGGCCCGCAGTGCCATGAGTGCGGCGATCCCGACGACACGGCCCAGCACACCCTTGAGGTGTGCAGTCGTTGGGATCGGGAGCGTGGCCTCATGGCACGCACCATTCAGCGGGTGGACCTCTCGCTCCAGAGCATCGTCTCTGCGATGCTTAGCAGCGAGAGGTCCTGGGAGGCTGTGGTCGCCTTCTGCGAGAATGTCATCTCGCAGAAGGAGACCGCGGAGCGGGAGCGCGAGGAAGATCCGCTCGCGCACCCGCTCCGACGCAGGCGGCAGGGGCGGAGGCGGCGGCGGTTTGCCGCGCGCCTCAACCCATAATTATTTATCTGTGTAATATTAGTATTTATTTATTTATATATTATTGGTATTTATTTAATTATTATGATATGGGTGCGGGTGGTGGATGAAAGTCCTCCGCCTGCTGGGGGGTGAATAAGAGGTCCCTCTCCCGGACCGCTCGATGGTTCTTTGAGCTGCGGGGCGGTATGGGGGGGGAGGCTGGCGGGATGCCGGCGTGGGTTTGGTCCCTCTCCCGGGCCGGTGGGCGGTCCGGGGGGAATGGGGGGCCGGCGAGTGCCGGCGTGAGTGTGGCCCCTTTCCCGGGCCACTCAAGGGGTCCTTGGGCCGCTGGGTGGCCTGGGGAGGGGGGAGCCGGCGCCAGCTGGTCCCCCCATTTATGGGGTTTTTGATGATTTAGGTGCGGTGGAGGATGAATGGGAGTTCTTCACCTGCACGGGCGCCGGGGGGGCGATGGGCCGGGTACGCTTGGTCTGTCTCCTCTTCGGCGCGGGAAGCCCCCGGCAACAGCTGGGGCGCCGCCAGTGGGCATCGTGGAGAATGCCATTGCGGGTTCCACGATGTCCAACAAAACTGGCTAAGGTTGGTAAGTTACCAAGGTGGTTTTTAGTGGGTAGCACTCCCTACACCTCTTCACATTGAAGAGGCAGAGGCGATGTGTAATCCCACATATCCCCCCGCCGCTCCCATGTCGGGGGTCGAATGTGTTAAATCTCTTACTCTCTTTTGATACTAATTTAATACCAAATCAATGATTCGGTATCTAATACCACAGAATAAGAGTCAGATCATGTTATTTAAGTGTCAGGATGGTTATTCTATTTGAATTATAATAGTTTATTATTTATATATCAGGTAGGTATATCCCTAAAATATATCTCAGAGCATAGGGTAAGGGTTTAGATCAATAAAATAATCATTTAGGCCAAGCTTCATAACACATTTATTCAATAGTTGTTTCTATGGCCTGGATTATGAATTTACTTACTCTCAAATCTACTACCGGTTCGGATGGCCGACCATACTGAGAAGATACCGGTAAGAAACTCAGTACTATGATCTTATATATGGCCACTACACATATTCTATCAAAATCATGTACTATTTCATCATAAATACATAGAACACACATTATTACAAAATGATCATTAGTCATTACAATTTAGATTATCAAATATACTTATCTGTATCATTATAACCAAGCAGCAACGAGGTTCACTTGATCTCCAATAAAGACATATAATTATATCTATGTAGGTACTTAATACTTCTTCTTGTAGACTGTCGTGAACAATACCAACTCCAACTCGCAACCGAATAGAACAGAGACTGAACCGATATTCAAATGTTAGTCCCTTTTATAAGGTTATATCAACCATCTTGTTATTAACTACCCCCATTTTATTCTCACATTTTTATAGTGTTGGCTAAACCAGAGATAATATAGTTTATAGGTTGGTAGTATCCACAGATAAAGTAATAAATACAGACACTAAATCATAACATAGATTCCTCAATATCAAAATATCTGACACGGCCATACTGACAACTACTTTGTTCTCAAAGTTCTGCATTTATAAGTACCATCTTTGTGATACCAGAACAAACTTAACACCTATTATGATTCTTTACATCTATGTGACTTTCGAATCAACATTATATACAATTTTCAATATTATTGTACTATTTGTATTATTCCCATACCAATACAATCTTTGTAGTATCAGAATAAACTTAATGATTCAGACTGTGATACTAGAATAAACTTAACATGATCCTCAATATCATCTTGGTTACACAAAATTACTATTATATTATTTTTAACTTGATTGTAGTACTTATGTTATTCGCAATACCACATCTGCAACCTCAAAATAAACTTAATATGATTCTTAATACCATCTTTGTGATACTGTATTCAACACGTGATAAAAGAATTACAACAAATACAATATTATCTTTGAAATACCAGGATCATCCTAATATAACTCAATATCATCTTTGTGATATAAGAATTATCACAAATACAACTCTCAATATTATCTTTGTAATACTAGAGTTACCACAAATACAACTCTCAATGTTATCTTTGTAACACCAGAGCTACCAAAAATACAACTCTCAATATTATCTTTGTAATACCAGAGCTACCCCAAATACAACTCTCAATATTATCTTCGTAATACCAGAGCTACCACAAATACAACTCTCAATATTATCTTCGTAATACCAGAGCTACCCCAAATACAACTCTCAATATTATCTTCGTAATACCAGAGCTACCACAAATACAACTCTCAATATTATCTTCGTAATATCAGAGGTACCACAAATACAACTCTCAATATTATCTTCGTAATACCAGAGCCACCACAAATACTACTCTCAATATTATCTTTGTAATACTAGAGTTACCACAAATACTACTCTCAATATTATCTTTGTAGTACCAGAGTTACATCAATATAATATCAATAATTTCATTACATATTTTTTTATCAATACTTTAAACACAATTATCATAGATTAGGGTCTTCCTCATAATTCATAGTATCGTTATGTACTTGTAGGTACATCAACAGCAATATTTTATCTTTATTCACCTTGTCGGTACATTTATTTTCATGTAAACTCTCAATTTTAAATCAATAATTCGACGGTAGACCAAAATTCATGACAAATACAATAAATTAAGTAATCATTTCCAAGCAATTATTATTACACAACTGCTCGGCCAAACTGACTACAAAGTTATCAGCAATACCTTTGTATTTCAAGCACAATATTTTATTTTTAATTTATGAAGGTACTTCAATAATAGTAATGAATTTACAATTGCTAATCTGCTATGCAATTTATCCAACCGATAGGATTATAATCCTTACTACTACTAATCCTATAAGTATATATCCTACTTTGATAATTATCAACGTAGGTAGAATTACCAAAGCAATCCAATTCTTACTACAATAATATCGACAATTTCGATTTCCACAAATTATTTTCAAATATCTTTCCCTTCTAATCTAAACAGTTATATCCTACTGAATTATTCAAATTTTCAAAACAAAGTGGGTAGTAGGTAATTTGTTATTCTAAAAATAGATTTTATACTAAAGAAATAATTTCGACACACCCTCTTTTAGATTTTAGTAAAAGCAAATATACTGTAGTACCTATGTATCTTTCCATTTATAATCGAATTGTAGAATTGTTAATATTACTGTTCAAGTTATAAGCAATAAACTGTATAAACCACCTTCATTATAATACGATTCAAAACATTCTTTTTTTTTTGTTGAAATGAAATATCAATCTACATTCTAATCGAATTCTAGATTTTAAAATCACTGCTTAACTTATAAGCAATTTATAAACCACTATCATTATAATTTGATCCAAAACTTTCTTTTAATAATTTTTTTTGTAGAAATGGAATTATCAATCTACCTCCCTTTTTTTTTTAAATCAAGATATCATTAATGTACCATTGATTCATCATGAACAATTATTATCGAGCCTTCGGGACACATTATTACTTATGTGTAATTAAAATACCTTATCGTGTCATTACCAGACCAAGTTTTTCTTTATTTTCTTTCTTTTTTTCTAGATTTGTGAAGCTTGTAGGTAGATGTACCAGCACTTCACCAGACGTGTACACCTTTCACTTCCAGGTTTGCAGTTGGATGTTACAGCATTACTATAATCAAACACAATGTTTTAGTTTATGGGCATAGGATCCATCCCACTTCTGATGTTAAATCTCTTACTCTCTTTTGATACTAATTTAATACCAAATCAATGATTCGGTATCTAATACCACAGAATAAGAGTCAGATCATGTTATTTAAGTGTCAGGATGGTTATTCTATTTGAATTATAATAGTTTATTATTTATATATCAGGTAGGTATATCCCTAAAATATATCTCAGAGCATAGGGTAAGGGTTTAGATCAATAAAATAATCATTTAGGCCAAGCTTCATAACACATTTATTCAATAGTTGTTTCTATGGCCTGGATTATGAATTTACTTACTCTCAAATCTACTACCGGTTCGGATGGCCGACCATACTGAGAAGATACCGGTAAGAAACTCAGTACTATGATCTTATATATGGCCACTACACATATTCTATCAAAATCATGTACTATTTCATCATAAATACATAGAACACACATTATTACAAAATGATCATTAGTCATTACAATTTAGATTATCAAATATACTTATCTGTATCATTATAACCAAGCAGCAACGAGGTTCACTTGATCTCCAATAAAGACATATAATTATATCTATGTAGGTACTTAATACTTCTTCTTGTAGACTGTCGTGAACAATACCAACTCCAACTCGCAACCGAATAGAACAGAGACTGAACCGATATTCAAATGTTAGTCCCTTTTATAAGGTTATATCAACCATCTTGTTATTAACTACCCCCATTTTATTCTCACATTTTTATAGTGTTGGCTAAACCAGAGATAATATAGTTTATAGGTTGGTAGTATCCACAGATAAAGTAATAAATACAGACACTAAATCATAACATAGATTCCTCAATATCAAAATATCTGACAAATGCATCAAGCATTTTCCACCTTGTAAATAAAAAAAAAAAAAAAAAAAGGTTAGCTTGGTCATACGTACTCACTTATTTGATTGTTTAATGAGCATTAATAGATTTAAATGTTTTTAAGAACATTTTAAATTAAGTATCTATCAACGCCCAGCCTAAACCCTTAGAAGTAAAAGCTGATTTTTTTTCCAGGTGTTGTTTTTAAAACATGACCGAGGAGTAAGAACGGATTTTTCGAAATTCAACCTTTAAGGGGGTGAAAAAGGGGTTGAAAGTTTGTATGAAAGTCGGTCATTTTTTGAAGCTAGAACCATGAAACTTTGTTTTTAGGCTAACAATAAAAAATAAAGAAACACGTATTTTAGAGTTTTCTAAATTTAAACCCTTAAGGGGGTGAAAAAAGGGTTGAAAGTTTGTACGAAAGTCCGCCATTTTTTTAAGCTAGAACCATGAAACTTTGTTTTTAGGTTATCAATTAAAAATAATGAAACACTTAATTTAGCGTTTTCTAAAATTCCACCTCTGAAGGGGTGAAACGGGGATTCAAAGTTAGGAGTTATTTCCGTTTCTTGGTATGAAAAATGAGAAGGACTGACTCATCAACGCCCAGCCTACACCCTTAATTTTTTCACAGGTATTGTTTTTAAGATGTAGACGAGGAATAAGAAAGGTTTTTTTTTAATTCAATGTCTAAATGGGTAAAAAATGGATACGTGGGTGAAACCGCGGGGCGGAAAGCTAGTGATATATAAAAGGATAAGTCCTGACTGACTCATCAACGCCCAGCCTAAACCCTTAGACCTAGGAAGCAGATATTTTTTTCACAGGTGGAGGTGACCGAGGAATAAGAAGGGATTTTTTGAAATTCAACCCTTAAGGAGCTGAAACGGGGGTTCAAAGTTTGTATGGAAGGCCGCCATTTTTGAAGCTAGAAGCATGAAACTGTGTTTTAAAGCTAATAATCAAAAATAAAGAAACATGTGTTTTAGCATTTTTTTAAATTCCACCCCTGAGGGGGTAAAACGGGGGTTGAAAATTTGTATGGAAGTTCGCCATTTTTTAAAGCTCGAAGCATGAAACTGTGTTTTTAAGCTAACAATTAGAAATAAAGTAACACGTGTTTTAACGTTTTCTAAAACTCTATCCCTGAAGGGGTAAAACGGGTGTTCAAAGTTGGTATGAAAAAGAGAAGGCCTGACTCACTGACTCATCAACGCCCAGTCTACACCCTTGGACCTAGAATGCTGATTTTTTTCACATGTATTGTTTTTAAGATGTAGACTAAGAATAGGATAGGCTTTATCGAAATCCAATCTCTAAATGGATAAAAATGAGATACGTGGGTGAAACCGCGGGGCGGAAAGCTAGTCTATATATAAAATGAGAAGTCCTGACTAACTGACTCATCAAAGCCCAGCCTAAACCCGCAGACCTATAAGGCTGATGTTGTTTTTAAGACGTAACCGAGGAATAAGAACGGAATTTTCGAAAAGTTTGTATGAAAGTCCGTAATTTTTTAAGCTAGAATCATGAAAGTTTTTGTAAAGTGTAACAATTAAAAATAAAGAAAGACGTGTTTTAGCGTTTGGAATTTAACGGGGGTTCAAAGTTGGTATGAAAAATGAGAAGAAAATTAACGCCCAGCCTTGAACCTAGAAAGCTGATTTTTCACAGGTATTGTTTTTAAGATGTAGACGAGAAAAAGCGTCAGATTTTTCGGAATTCCATCTCTAAAGGGGTAAAAAAGGACCTTTACTAAAAGCTGTTAACGGATATAGGTCCTTTTTCCCTGTAAACCTGTAAAGTTTCAAAATTACAAGGGCTTACTAACTCGCATTTTTCGATCAAAAATTACCCATGTTGGTGCTGTTTTTTAAGTCAAAATATGAAAAATTGTCGTTTGTAGCGCCCAGGGGATGCCAAGCGTTCTTTCAGTAACTTCCTCTTAAACTACCTTAGTGATAGGAAAATTGGCAAAAGAGTAATTGCTGAGTTAATCTATTTTTGCTACAAAACGTCAATTTCATTTTCGGTCGGTTTTGTACTTGTGTACTTTTTTGCAGAATTTAAAATTGTTTTTTAAGATTTAAGCACAAAATTTTTAAGTAAATTAATTGTAATTTGAAGACAATGTAGCCGACAAACTTGAGTAAATTAATTGTAATTTGAGTAAAATTCCAAATGAGATGAAACAGTGGCGGCGCGATGGAAGCATAAGCTATCGTTACGTCTTAGATGTTGTAGTGATGGGACAGCATTGATTAAACTATCGATATTTTATGCCTTCAAGGCAGACACATAGCAAGATCCCTGGTGTTATTTCTTGTAAATATTGAACATTATAAATGTGAAATTTTATTAATATATGAGGATGGATGTGAATAATATGTTTTGTTACTCTTCAAGTCAAAAACTACTGCACGGATTTTAATAAATCTTGGCACACAGGTAAATCATATTGTGGAATAAAACATAGGATACTTTTTATCCCAGGAGTACATAAGATCCCTTAGGAATGCTGTCAAAACCGTGGGGAAAGGATAGAAAATATATCTGTCAAATCATCTGGTAAGCAATTTGATCACGCTTTTGTTTTCACGTTGAAAACAAGTGATTGTACTAATTTTATAGGAGTAAATAAATATATTTTAACTAGCGAGCCCGGCAGACGTTGTCCTGCCCTGACATTAAAATAAAACTTACAACCTGATTTCAGCGCCACCTACCGAGTCCAATTGTGATTCTAAATCCGTCAAATCTAAATCAGTACAAAAAGTATGACAAAAATAATTTTCTTCATATTTTTATTTTCGTGAATTTCCTATTTTTTTATAGCTCGTAGATAAATCTAATTGTCAATTGTTCAGCAAATCAAATTTGGTGGCATATCGATAGCAGCGCCACCTACCGGGTCCAATTGTGTTTTCAAACCATCGAGGAAGCCACACAAAGGAGATGTTTCATTTTTGGACTGCACATTGTACACATATTAAAAATAAGCTAAATAATTATTCAAACCGATAAAAAATATCTCATTTTATTTTTGTTGTCGATAAACGCTGTACAAAAATATTTTTTATTACTAACAAATATTTCACAGGGCAACATAAACCGCCATATTGCACAAACGCAAGTATTATGTATTCTACCTGGATAGGAAGCTATCCATACCAATCTATCAATTGCGAAAAAGAGAAAGATAACAGCAACGTTAGGACAAATCTCTCTTTCTATCCCTACTTCCCTTAATGAAAGAAAGAGTGATTGTCCCAAGCACAGTATAAAGATATATCCCAAGGCAGTTGTTATCTTTCCCTTTTTCGCAATTGATAGGTATTTGCTTTAAGTATGTATATAGAGTTACCTATCCATTTAGTATACATATTTCTTGGATGTGACAGAAAGCTCAGCGCGAAACTCGAAAGCCACAATTATTGCTCTCATTTATTCTAGCTTGTATTTGTTGCTTGTATTTGTTTTTTAAATATATAAATGATCTTCCAAAAATTACAAGACATAAAATGGTTCTCTTTGCAGATGACAGCACAGCTATTATAAAATGCAATAATCCAATTAATTATCAAAATGACATTAATAATTCTCTCTTGGACATCATAAAATGGCTCGACAATAATAATCTAGTAATTAATTTAAATAAAAAAAAAGTTATGCATTTCCACCTAAGGCGTGTTAGTTCAAGTAGATATAAATATTACCTATAAAGATTGCAAAATAGAAGAAGCAAGTAGTATGTTTCTAGTATATCAAAGCCTATGCGTATCTCTTATCACCTACTGCATACCAGCTTGGGGAGGTACATATCATGCTAAACTTCCTCTCGACTCCACTGTCTCCCAGAGACGCCAAGGTCTCCCTGTCTGTGATCCCGTCTCTTGTCGCACTGCGCTTGCGAGTCGTCATTTTCTTGCACTGAGCACTCGCCTTTACAATAAAGCTCATCGATTGTTCTTAATTTACACTTTGACCAAGTTTTCCGTGAAGCTTATTATAACAGAATGGTTGCAGAAGTTATCATATGACCAAACTGAAAATGTGATTCTTGTTAATTGTTAATATTGCTTGTAGAGATTTTCCATTGTTTTGTTACTATTATATCAATTTGCTATTACGATCTTAGTCGCCTATGTATCTTTTTATTTCACCGAGTCTTATAATAATATAGAGTTGTTAATAAATTTATATAGAGGAATAACGTCGACTACAACGACACAGGTTCATTTATAACCTACTGTAGTAGCCCGCTGTTCATTTTTTGTTTAACGTCAATTGTTTTGTACAACTTGTGACAAATAACTTTGTAACTTTTATGTATTTAATGTATGTTTGTGAGTACAAATAAATGATTATTATTATTATTATAGTATTAAATTCTTGGGTATCATAATAGATAATAGACTCACTTGGAAACCTCACGTTGAAGAGATGTGTAAGCGATTGAGTAAATCTGCATACCTACTTACTCAACTGTCCAAAAAAGTAAATACTGAGACTCTACTAACAGCGTATCATGGACCAGTAGCTTCAGTTCTGAGGTATGGTGTTGTTTTTTGGGGACAGTCAAGAGATAGGAAGCTGGTGTTTAGGTTGCAAAAAAGTTGCATAAGGTCAATGTGTGGTTTAAAAATAACAGATAGCTATATGCCATATTTTAAATCATTAAAAATATTAACCCTTCCAGCGTTGCATACCCTGGAAACGGCATTGTTTGTCAAAACAAATCCACAACTCTTTGAAAAAGTCTCAGATTCAAAGAAAAAATCAATTCGTGCTCAATATGTGAATCAACTGTGCCATGTAAAGTGTAAAACGGCTTTAATGCATAAGAGCTTTTTTGGTATAGCTCCTAGAATATTTAATAAGATACCTGACATAATAAAATGTATGCCCTTACAAAAATTCAAAAAGGAATTGTCTAAGTTATTATTAGATAAATGTTATTACGATATTGATGAATTTTATATATAATTATGTATAATTTCTATTTCCTTTTTTTGACATATTTTTAATTTCATGATTTTATTATAATACTATTTTAATTTTCATCATTATACCTCTCTTATCAAACCATATTTTGTATGCCTTTCATGGCAAAACATAGCGCACACATTACTTATTTAAGATCTTTTTACCTATGTTTCACAAAATAAATGTTTCTATTTCTATTTCTTGTATTTTGATGCGTTTGAGTTCTAGATTGCACAAGAAACGAGTATTTGAATTCGGACTTTGTGTCCAGCAAGATGTACAAAACAGATTCGACTTTCACATGATAATAACTTAATGCAATTTCTTCTCAAAATCAATAATTTAAAGATTTAATTCAGTAACTTGGTAGTATAGTATTTAATATAAAAGTAAAACTGGGTGGTGAATCGGTTGTATGGATAAGTCAATAAATCAATTGTACCTATTGTAAATATGTTCCTTGCTATTGTTGGTCAATCAATTTATCTATCAAAGAGGATAAAATTATCTATTTAATAATATTATCAATGTTGTATTTCATGTCAGTTTGACAGTTTGACGTAATTGTAATCGTCGTCGCCATTTAAAAAACATGCAATGAAATTGCCATTAAAAATGTCGAAACATGTCTTGTACATGAAAACAACGTAAAATTATTAGAAATAAGTATTTTTCTCATGTTTGATTTATTTTTCCACGACTTTTAGTCAAGTGTACAATGTGCAGTCCAAGACTCCATACATATCTGAAACATCTCCTTTTCATCCAAATCGGTCCAGCCGTTTAGGAGGAGTTAGGTGACAAACATACGTACATAAGAATATAATTATTGTCGATAGATAGATGTAAAATTAGTTTTCATCATCGTCATTTCATTTTAATCACTAGAGACAACACAACAGATTTAAAAATACAAATTAATGTATCGCTGTCGATAAAATGTGTCCCATCCCTAGTCCCATTGCAGGTGAACTTTGCGTTAACTATCTCCTTAGTACATCACTTAACTCTGACACCGTTTTAATTCAGCCCTTCCAACTTCAACCTTATTTCTAACAAAACAAAGCCTAAATTCATTTGTCATATGAATCCATTTACGACCTTTGCTAGTTTATGTTTATATTTTATACAAAGTAATGTTCATATTGGAGTTTCAGTTTTATTAAAGTTAAATTAAAGTGCATTTTTCTTTGCATTGTTTTAATTATAACGTATTAAGTATTTTAGGGTTTAGGCTTATTTTATCATTTTAATACTTCTCTGTGTATTTGTAAGAAATTAATAGTTGTGAGTATATGTGTGGGTGTTAGGTGATCGGGTCACCTACCAAATATACAAAAATCACCTTTGTAAAAAGGTCACAATCTTCGAGATTTTTCGATATTTCAGTTTCTTATGTATTGATTTTTGGAACGAAGTTCCTTATCGCGCGTTGTGAAAGGGGGCTAGACGGAAAAAAATCTTACGAAAATCACCGACACTTTAATGTCGGTGATTTTTTGTGTCGGTGACAAAAGTCACCGACCGCTGTGCGGCGTGCGCATGTTTCTCTGTCTGTCTCTCTCTCTCTCTCTCTCTCTTATAGAAAGCAAGCCAGATATTTTCATTTCTATTTAGTATATATATATACTCTCTCGACTTATATAACTTCGTTCCATCCGGGTGTCCCTTGACACCTCTCAAGTTTTATATTTTATTTTAGATAGGTATTAAATATCTCGAACATGGTGACACTTTTACTGAAGTCATTTATTGTATATGTTGGTAGGTGACCCCCCCACCTATCTCCCCCTTCAGTTTGTCGTACTACTTACCGGACACCCTGTATAAAAGCAAAACAAGCTGTTTAATCACGAAATCTCACAAAGTATAAAATAAATGAAATTTAGCAGGTAAGTCTGCTATTTTTCATAAAAAAAAAAATTAAATTAATTAATCAATCTAAATTATTAAATTAATTAATTAATTAGATTGATTAATAGCATTACATTTCTGCACCCTTGTGTAATTATTTTGAGAAATAAAGATATTATTATTATTATTATTCTTAATAATTATGCTTACCGTACGTTTTATTAGGATTTTTGAAAAAAAAATCCTTAAACGATTCCCTTGAGACGGTTGAGACAGCTAAGGGAACGATATCTCAGTAGTATACCGCGTCGAAAGTTCGAATCCTACAATGAGCTTGAGCTTTCGGTGAAGGAAAACCTATCGTGAAGAAACCACAGCACGGTGGTAGGGTACTTTGTAGTACCCACACAAGTTGAACTGTCGACAAGCACCTGTTGGTGCATTGTAATAAGGTGCACAACACATTGGCAATCCCGCTGGTTTTGTTAATGGCGACGGTAGTCACTTACCATCAGGTGACACGCCTGCCTTTGTCACTAGAATTTTCGGACAGCATTTTGATCAAAATCTTTTTTTTTTTTATTCTGGATAGGCTTGTGTTTGACCACAATCTCACCATGGTAAGTGATGATGTGGCCGAAGATGGTAAGCACACAAAGCCTAGATAGGAACTGGCTCTCAAGTGCAGCTGTCGGAACACACCGATAGGTGTTTGGCGACAGATTTTCAACTTGAGGGTGGTAGCCAGCCAGTCGGGTACTACAAAGTACCCTACCACCATGCTATGGTTTCCTCACGATGTTTTCCTTCACCGAAAGCTCAAGCTCATTGTAGGATTCAAACCCACGACCTTCGCCGCGGTATTCGACGTCACTTACCACTGAGCTATCATCGCTTAAAAATCTTCAGGTTTTGGACATTGAAATGTTTATTAAGTTTCTACCGTGGGCTGTGATCTAATTACTAGTTACCTTTAGCTGGGTTTGACGCGGATGTCACACTGGACATCATCACGGGCACCACTGGTGTTGGAACCTGGAAAATAAAACACGTTTCTAAAGTCCATTTTGCAAAATCTGTCACATCATCACTTACCATGGTGAGATGGTGGTCAAACACAAGCTTATCTATATATATATAAAATATGTATCAGAAAAGATATAACATAAATATTGTAACATTTATAAAAATATGTAACATTCCCTCAATTGATACACTGTGTTTCTAAGATACAATAATATTGTTTCTGAAGTAGAACCAACATGGCATGTTTATGAAGACGAACGATAGAATTTTTACTACCTATATCTCAACAAATCTCAATAAATGAATAATGTATGAACCTTCGAAGAATTCGTTATAAAACACTACTTTTGCTTTGTTGAAATAAGCAGCCATTGCTGAGATACTGTTGAGAATTTAATTAATATTTAATATAATAACTTGAGAGGTGTCAAGGGACACCAAGGCATGGAACGATGTTATATAAGTCGAGAGAGTATATATATAAAAACATTTCTATTTATATATATATAGACGGAAAAAAATCTTACGAAAAATTGTCACCGACACTTTTTATGTCACTATGTATGTTTATTAAGCTGTGCGGCGTGCGCATGTTTCTCTGAATCTCTTATATAAAGCAAGCCAGATATTTTCAATTCTATTTATATATAAATAGAAATGATATTTTTTTTTATATATATACTCTCTCGACTTATAATAACTTCGTTCCATCCGGGTGTCCCTTGACACCTCTCAAGTTTTTTTTTGTGAATTTTTCGTATTTTTTTTAATAGTTATTCTGCTTTCTATACGGAGACATAACCAACAAATCAAAAATCGATCCAACCGTTGTCGAGTTGTAAGTGTAGGAACAAACCCGACTTGGTTTTATATATATACCTATAGATTACACCCACACTTAAGATGAACAGACATGTTTATCACGTAATCAACATAACGGCACCAAAAAATACATTCATTTAACCATTAATTTATTCATTCGTTTCGCAAATATTTTATGTAAAAAATTAATCGAGGCCTCGGGTGACCGGCGGGCGGGGAGCTTTTTCCGCCAACGCATCAGCTTGGCCATCCAAAGAGGAAACGCTGCCAGCCTTCTGGGAACCTTGCCGATCGGCAGCAGCGGCAGCCTCGAAGATGTTTTTTATGTATTGTAATTGTACATTTGCATGTATATTTTGTACATTTGTTGTAAATATTAATAAATACCATTAATTAACCCTTCTTATATTATATTATTATTATTATATAATTTACTCAGGAAACTCGTCAGAATTATGTTTTAATATTTTTTTAATAAGAAATTGATTCACAAAGCCTTATTTAATAATATTAATAATAGGAGTCATGTAGCCTTTAGGCTGTATACGTTTCCATTAAATAACGAACGGCATTTTGTTTTTTTTTGTAACTCTCAAAGCTAGATTGGCTATGGATTGTTTTTTTTTACTAGAGTACTGGCACGGGAAATAAAATGTTTGAGGAGTTATGAATAGTAAGACTACTCTAGACTCTCTTGATTTTAACGCACTGGTCGGTCAGAAATAATTTTCAAAGCAACTTAGTCAAAGTCAAAGTAAAAACCATTTATTCAGTTTAGGCCCTAGAAAGGCACTTATGAAGGTCGAATTACAGAAGTTACCACCGGTTCGGAAGTCAGCCTTCAACTGAGAAGAACCGGCAAGAAACTCAGCAAGGTTACATTTTTTAAATATTTTTAGACCATCTTGGCTGGACTATATTGGCTTTTTTTTTCAAATGTTTAACAATTTTATTCTTAAAGTAATACAAAAATACATAAAAAATTATAACCCTCATTAGTTAGTTAGTTAGAATGTAACATTGATACCTAATAATATTATCCCAGGATATGATATACCTATTTACCAAGTTTCATCACTATCCGATCAATAGTTTGTGTGTGAAAGACTAACATAAACCTTCACATTCCAATAATAGAATAGAAATTGTAAAAATTTATATGCCCATGTGGCGGGACGTAGAGGAATTATTTATTTTGTAAGATCTTTTATGTAACCTACAGTTCACAAATAAAATTTAAAAAAAAACCCCCACTAAACTAATGTATACAGGCGACTGTAGTCACTGACCATCAAGTGAGCAACATGCTTCCTTGCTGGGGTTGACACTGAAAACCAGTGCTGCGACAGAATACATTTCTGACGCAGCAAAATGCTGAGATGTCAACCACATTTGTCGAAAATACGGCGTACAGTTTCCTGAAACTTTTTTGTCTTGTTTTTAATTTTCTTTCTTTTAATTTGTTTTTATAATATATTTTTGGCGGGAACTTGCAGAGTGACGTTGCTTTTTCGTTTTATTTTCATTAAATTCGTGTATTTTGAGTTACCACCACCGAATAATTTCGGTGGTGTTTTGTCCAATAATGATCAATCTAAGTGCACAAGTGAAGTGAAATGAAATGAAAGCGTGTATCGTGACTTTCCAGGTTGTCCCAAAAAGTCCGTGAATGTTTTAGTGGAACAACCGCCAATTTCACTAAAGCCTGACTGGACATGTACAGACGAGGACTAAAGTGATTGTGACCATGGTGAGATTGTGGTCAAAGATAAGCTTATCCAGAATTTAAAAAAAGAGATTATTTATTTATTTTAGCAATAGTTGTAGCACATTGAAGAATCTTGAAAATATTGTGGACGGATAGAGTGACAAATGAAAGAGTTTTGCAAATAATGAACAAGAAGGTGGAGGTGTTCTATACAATCAAGAGACGTAAGCTCCAGTATTTGGGTCATATAATGCGAAATAACAAATATTAACTGCTCTAGCTGCTTATACAGGGGAAACTTCAGGGAAAGCGACCACCTGGAAGAAGGCGTACCTCGTGGCTCAAAAACCTCAGAACGTGGTTTAACTTGAGCACCAGATCCTTATTCCGCGCAGCTGTGTCCAAGATCAAGATAGCCTTAATGATAGCCGACCTCCGGTAGGAGATGGCACCTAAAGAAGAAGTAGCTAATATTCATACGCCATTATTGGCAGTATTACAAGCAACTAATCATTATTTTAACATATTTATAATACCTGAGATTTATTGAATAAACTATTTTGATTTGATTTGATTTGATTAGCACATTAACAGTAAAACCAAGTAGTAAGTAAGTTTAAGTTAATAAAATACATAACATTACAAAAATCAAAATGTTTTATTCAATTGATAAATGTGACTTATAAATAAAGTTTTCACAAAGTCTGTGAGCTGATTCTGTGAATTCTGCCAGATTACAGGCAAAAATATATGTGTTGGGTACCAAGTTACGTGGGCATGTGAGAACTATAAAGCCGTCGTTTCGTGTCCATTGCCGTATCGTTCAACAACGCTAACAAGCCACCAACCTTACCTTAAACAGACGATGTTCCCTAATTAGGCAGAACGCACCCTCCGGCGCTCCGGCCAACATGTTCACAGAAGCTACAAGCTACAAAATTTAATCATAGACTTCGTAATTTATAGTGGAACTATGATGCTCAGAATATTATTATGAACTTAAAAATCCATCGAACCACATCTGACATCTCACCTCTTCGCCCTGGTGACGTCACGCGCACTAATGTCTATGCAATAAAGTCTGTCACTTTTTGGGGGGGGGGACGAGGCTACGCACACATTAAAATGATCAAACACTAGCATAAACCATACGGTGCGTGCAGTTTTATATAACCGACGTGATTGGTAATCATGTACATTTGGCAGAGGGGAACGCCTGTGAGTGCCCCCTCCCGGCTGGCTTAATGCTCTAATACTCAGCTTTTTAATACCATGTACCGGCCTCTTTGAGTTTGAGGCTGAATGGGCTGAAACCCTTTGCCTGCATTACAATAGACGAAATGTTTCTATCTGACAGCCAAGTCTACAAGATGGCTTCCAGTTGAAACCCTCGGAACAATAACTAACATGGAAGCCGGGCTAAAATAAGAAATGAAATGCATATACTTTACCTTTTTTTACTTTCGACGTTAATAATGCGTGGGAAAGAGACATATAATACCGTTCTGTTTCTTTATTATGCAGGTTGTCACAAGCTATTTTTTGGCTAGTGATGGGCTTATCATCGACATTGTCGTGTCGATATAAGTCATCAAAGCAAACAAGTAAATATAGTTAGTACTAGCTGTGCCCGCGACTTCGTCCGCGTGGAATAGTGACTTTGGGCATATCTTTTGGTTTATTTTGGATTAACAAATGTTCGACGTGATTCTTTAAATTGACATAACTTTTTTATTTAAGAACCGATTGACATGAAACAAACACCAGATTCAGTCTCGTCCCCCCGTTAGTCAGTCGTTAACGGCCCGAGCCGCCACAGTCAGCAATCCGACCGTCCCCTAAAAACTCCTCTAAATCGCTTAGGCGAAGTCCGTCCCACTTTTTGTGTCCCCCGACGACGCCCTGAGCCGAGGTTTGGGCCCCAACTGGGGCGCCCTCAGCGGTGAGTCGTCATAAACAAACACGGCTGAGAGCCCTAAGCGCTCGCCGAATAGTCCGCGTAAGGGTGTCTATGGTCCTTCAGACCGCCACCTTTAAGTCCTCCTCAAAAAAAAAAAAAAAACAAACACGAAATGTTAAGTGAAGCTTACCACAATATATTAGTGAAAACCACATCCGAATACGCCGTTTCTGAGATTAGCTTGCACAAACAGACAAAATTCTAACAATCATTGTTTTGGGTGCTATTGCGTTGATAAAGGACCCAATAATATTTTTTCTCATATATCTTCCATGTACATATAGCGATCCGTTACATTTTTATTATGTGTACCTATAGATATAATAGTTTTCTATTATATATTTTTTAATTAATATAGTTTATCCTTTTCTTAACATTCCCATGTTATTATAATTTATTATCAGTATAGGCGCTGGCTGTCGACGGATAATCTGCCTGTGTGGCTGTGGTTTACTAACGGATTTATCACGACGGAACTTCGGCGTCGGAATATCCGTCAAGTGTGGTAGGAAAGAGACGATAAGAATTTGACACAAGTATAAATATATATCTTAGGCGATGATAGCTCAGTGGTAAGTGACGTCGGATACCGCGGCGAAGGTCGTGAGTTCGAATCCTACAATGAGCTTGAGCTTTCGGTGAAGGAAAACATCGTGAGGAAACCATAGCACGGTGATAGGGTACTATGTGGTACTCGACTGGCTGGCTACCACCCTCAAGTTGAAAATCTGTCGCCAAGCACCTGTTGGTGTGTTCCGGCAGTTGCACTTGAGAGCCAGTTGCCCTTGCCCTTAAGGCATTGTAATGAGGTGTACAACACGTTGGCAGTCCCCCTGGTATTGCTAATGTCTATAGGCGACGGTAGTCACTTACCATCAGGTGACCCGCCTGCCTCGTTGTAACTAGTGACATAAAAAAAAAAATTAAACTACAATTATTAATTTAATGTCTTTATTAATCGTTAAAATCCATACTAATTTACTAATTAATATTATAATTATAAAATATTATAAATGCGAAAGTGTGTCTGTCTGTCTGTTACCTCTTCACGCTTAAACCGCCGAACCGATTTAGATGAAATTCGGATAGGGATTGTTGGAGTCCCGGGAAAAAACATAGGATAGTTTTTATCCTAGAAATCACCCTTTAAGGGGGTGAAAAGGGGGTGGAAGTTTGTATGACATAAACCTATTGATGCACTGACTCCATTTCATTTTCATTTCACCATCATTAGGAAATCTGCAACAGTATTGAAATGATTATCGATAACCATTTTTACATCACTAGTAACCTATACTTGCGACAATTTTATTTTTCAGAAAAATCATAAAATAAAGCAAATACGTGAATTTTGAGTAGATAGGCATAAAGTACTATTTTTAAACGACTTCAAAAAAGGAGGAGGTTATATGTTCGACTGTATGTATTATTTTTTTTTTTTTATGTATGTTCATCGATTTTTTCGCCAATTGTCAAGCGATTTTCAAAATTTTTTTTTGTTTGAAAGAGTATACTTCGGCGGTGGTCCCATTATCACCATGTCAGGATCTGATGATGGGATCCTGGGGGAAAACGAGGGCAACCCTCAAATTTTATAAGAATTGTCAACCGATTTTCAAAATTCTTTTTTCATTTGAAAGAGTATACTTCGGCGGTAGACTCATTGTCACCAAGTCAGGATCTGATGATGGGATCCTGGGGAAAATGAGGGTAACCCTCAAATTTTATAAGAATTTACAGTATTTTTCATTCATATACGTACTTATCAAAGCTATTTCTATCTGGTAGTCATCATCTTATGTTGCAGAGCTGATGATGGAAGGTACAACTCCTTAAGATTAGGATTTAGGGATAAATCTGTAAATATTATGGGTTAATATTTATAATTCATATAACTTCTAAAGCTATTCAGATATTTGCATCTGGTAGTCATCATCTCATGTTGCTGAGCTGATGATGGTAGGTCAAACTCCTTAACGGCTAGGAGTTAGGGGATATTTCTTTAAATATTATAGTCACGTTTAGACTCGTATCGTCATCTCTTTGTATATTCAAATGAGCTGATGATAGAAGGTAAACTCTTTATCGGTTAGGAGTTAGAATATACGTTGTCCTAGATATGAAATGAAACGCAATATCAAGTAGCTGCTGAGAAAGAAGCCTTAATCATTTAGGATGAATATTCTTTATTTTCTTTAAAAGTTAATCTATTTATGTATTCCCTCATCTAATAGCGTGATGTTATTTAACTTATAGGCTTTCTCGATAAATGGCCTATCCAACACTAATATATTTTATGTAGTTACTGAGATTAGTGCGTTCAAACAAACAAACTCTTCAGCTTTCTCATATTAGTACAGATAATGTAAATTAATAATAGGCTTAATTTGCTCGAAAACAATTAAATATTTCTTGAAAACATTGAAATATAAAAAATGGAAAAATAAAACTTTTTATAAAAAAATAAAAACGACTTCAAAGACAAATGTTGCACTAAAAACCGAAAAATAAATTGAATAACATTAAAATAAAATGGACAAAAAAATATTTCAATAACTAAATAGACCAAATCTTTACTTATGTAAACTACCTACGCACCTATTCAAATTATTATTCTATAAATACCTTTTGATCTGTTTGAAGTCGGTGCCAAGCCCAAAAATACAATGAAAGAAATAATAAATGCCTTCACAAGCACTTGTGAATTGTAAGATTACCTACTTTCGCCAGATGGCAGTTCAGCCTCCCAGGGTGGAAATTAATTAATCCCTGGGTTCGGGAACTCATGCTATCTGCGGGCGGCCAGCGGTCAACCGTTTCACCGGGTCTCCCTAACCGCACGCCAACATGCTGCGCCTGGACTACTCAATAGCGACTCCACAATACCGCCGGTCCCTCCGCCGTCAGCACAGTGCCTCCTCTAAGGAACTCTGGCAACCTTACTCACCGCAGGAACACGACACCACTTGAGGGCAGTGTTATTTGGCTGCGATATTCTGTAAGGTTGAGGTACTAGCCCAGTCAGACGGCCCCAATTATGAGCAGATGTTATGCTATGTCCTACCTCCTGAAACCGTACGAAGCCTTTTTAACCTATTAGGCTTGGCACCGACTTCAAACAGATCAAAAGGTATTTATAGAATAATAATTAGAATAGGTGCGTAGGTAGTTTACATAAGTAAAGATTTGGTCTATTTAGTTATTGAAATATTTTTTTGTCCATTTTATTTTAATGTTATTCAATTTATTTTTCGGTTTTTAGTGCAACATTTGTCTTTGAAGTCGTTTTTATTTTTTTATAAAAAGTTTTTATTTATCGTCTATCACTTTTTTTATTTCCAATATTGAAAAATATATATCTAAACTCACCGATGAAATGTTAACGTTTCGTTCTCATTTTCTTTTCTCGAACTATGGGCTTTACACCCTTCAACAACACAAGACATCTTGTCCAGGGCACTGTACACCTCTCGTATATACTTTCTGGCCACGTTCTCAGACAGAAATTAATAATTAACTCGCTTTCTTCACTTAGTAAATTCGTCAAACTCCCGACTCGTATCAACAAAATATAAAACTACAAAATTAAGTTGATAGCCAACGTAAGTATTTTGACGTCTTGGATAGAACTTTTGTATTTGTTAGCATTATAAGAGGGCCAAAGAGGACCATTTGACATTTTGCTTGTGACACGTTCAAAAATAATAAAAACAATCAGCCATGTTTTGTTTCATTCCCACATTACGATATGCTAATTGACATAAATGAATAAACTGTATAGTACTCGGTTTTTATTTTAGCCCGGCTTCCATGCTAGTTATTATTCCGAGTTGAAACCACTGCCACAGATTGCAGGAAAACGAGAGGAAAGATGTTCCACAAAAACCGGCCAAGTGCGAGTCGGACTCGCGCACGAAGGGTTCCGTAAAAACGGTCAAATCACGTTTGTTGTATGGGAGCCCGCCTTAAATATTAATTTTATTTAGTTTTTAGTATTTGTTATTATAGCGGCAACAGAAATACATCATCTGTGAAAATTTCAATGGTCTAACGGATGGACAGACAGCGAAGTCTTAGTAATAGGGTCCCGTTTTTACCCTTTGGGTACGGAACGCTAAAAACAGATTTTAAACTTAAAACACAAGCATCTATTGAAGGATATCAATGTTGAGCGACTTCTTTTAATGAAATGTCTGTAGCGACATCTATCTACACATAGATGTAGTTCGCACAACTCCTAGATAGATGGCGCTTCAATAACCTACATCGCGCTTACGAAGTTTTCCATGCGATCTGCATATATACAAGATTCCAACATGTACAGTTGTGGTGCGGTCCCCAGGCACGATGACCTAGCCTGGCGGAAGATCTTCCCTTTTCAATGGAGGAGTCTAACACCTCGCTCCTCCATATGTCAAAACGATTGTTAATACGGAGGTTTGTATGAATTGCTAATTAAAAATCATGAAAAGATTGAATTTTACAAAGTTTTCGCTATTTACATTATACCGTATCACTCGCGTCGCACAATAATTCCAAAACAAAGTACTCAGAGGTATCGTAAACGCGCCCTGGTACATTAGAAATGACGACCTCCATAGGGACCTTAAAGTGGAACTTGTAGCCAACATTGTGCAAAAATACGCTGAAGCTCATCAACAAAGGCTTCTTCATCATGTGAACCTCGAAGCTATCCAGCTGCTCGACAACACGGACTTAGTGAGAAGGTTAAAACGGACGAAACCCTTCGAATTAGTTTAGTGAAGTGCTAGTGTAACAAAGTGTCTTCCCCTTAATAGAGACATTAAGAAAAGTGTTAATGGACACAATCTTATAATTTACCCTACTCAGCAGCTTAAGTCAAATTTAGTTACTCATTAGTCTTTTGGCTAGATTGTAATTTTAATGATGCACTTTATATTAAGTACATCATCATTATAAAAAATAAAAATAAAACTCGCGTCGCACAGGAACGCGATCAGCTTCCTTTTTCAATTCGGCTTCCTTATTGTGCTTCACTTTAAGTGCGTGGGGCTTTGTCTACCTTTTTTATTAGGTCTGAGAGTAACATTATAGATAGATAGACATTTTACAGTAGATTATCAGTTATAAGAGTAAAATTTAATTACGAAATAAAGTGACGATTAAATATACTTCATTCTATTACATTCATTTAATATTTTTTTACATTTTGAGTTTGAGTTTGGGAGTGTTCCGAGTGTTCAAGTATTATGTAACCAATTTGGGGGGAGGGGGGGTCTCGTAATACGTTACGATGCGTTACAGGGCCGGGAGGGAGGAGGGGGGGTTTGAACTAAGCGTTACGTAACAATTTTTTTTTACATTTTCGGTACTTTACGCCACATTATTGTGACTTTTAGGTAAAAATCCTCATTTGGTCGTTACGTAACGTTTTACTAGGGGGGAGGGGGTACAGAAAAAACGTTACGGCGCGTTACATGGGCGGAGGGGGGGTCAAAAATCTCAAAAAATTGCGTCTAATACTTGAAAGATCAATATTTTGGATTCTATCACAAGAATTCTGAACACCAATTAAGTAAACATAAATAACAATCTTGCGACTGCTTCGAGCTCGCGTTGCAGGTCTCTTTCAGCCACAGTTGAAACGAACTCTTATTCTTTTTTAGCAGTAAGAATTGTCCCAGAACTGTATATGCCTGTAAAAAAAAAACTATTACCATAACACGCAAATATTGTCAGTGAGACTAGATAAATAATTATTGAATGTAATAGGTGTAAGTTGTTTTTGAAAAGAGTAATTGCTGAGTTTATTGCCGACTCTTCTCAGCAAAAGCAACCTTCCGAACCGAGCATTATAGTCTGACTATTCATAAGTGCCTGTGAAGGCGTATTTGGATAAATAAACAATTTAATTTCATTCATTTCATTATTATCTACCTATATGGACGGGCCAGTTGACGTGGTTGGTTAACAGACTACCTATCACGCCGCAGGTCGTGGGTTCGATTCCCATCCAGGATACACATTTGTGTGCATCAACATGTCTATTTGTCCTGAGTCTGGGTGTAATTATCTATTTAAGTATGTATTTACAAAAAAGTTGTAGACTTCCGAACCGGTGGTAACTTCTGTAATTCGACCTTCATAAGTGCCCTTCTAGGGCCTAAACTGAATAAATGGCTTTGACTTTGACTTTGATAAGTAAGGTATACCCACCTTATCATACCCTGCAGCCACGAGTCTGGCTCCAAGAACATCTCCAATTCCTGCAAGAGCAGTCACTGGCTTTTCCTCCATGGGCTCTGCTACAAAATTCCTAAACTTTTGCGTTGTACACGTCATTTTAAATATAATTCAATGCAAGCGACAATCAATACAAACGAATGGTACCTAACTGATAAAAATACAGTATTTATCTAGAGTACCTAGGTAGGTACTTTGTTGATAAATTGATGATAAATTGTACAGGAAATGTTTATTGAAATATTATTTTAAGTGCATTTTAATAAAAGCTAAAGTTAGTTTATTGGAACAAAGTTCCTTATCGCGCGTTGTGAAAGGGGGCTAGACGGAAAAAATTCTTACGAAAAATTGTCCCGACACTTTTAGTGTCAGTGTCACTTTATTGGAAGCTGTGCGGCGTGCGCATGTTTCTCTGTCTGTCTCTCTCTCTCTCTCTCTCTCTCACTCTCTTATAGAAAGCAAGCCAGATATATTTTTTTTATATATATATACTCTCTCGACTTATATAACTTCGTTCCATCCGGGTGTCCCTTGACACCTCACAAGTTTTTTTAGTTCTATTTTGTCTTAAATATTTACAGGTACAGTTTCTCAAATGGTTTTCTTATTGTAAGCTAAAACAGCTAACTAAAATAGCTTACAATTGTTATTATATTTATACGTATAGGCTAGAATGAAACTGGCTCTCAAGTGCAACTGCCGGAACACACCGATAGGTGCTTGGCAATAGACTTTCAACTTGAAGGTGGTGCTATGGTTTCCTCATGATGTTTTCCTTCACCGAAAGCCCAAGCTTATTCAATCAAACCCATGACCTTCACCGCGGTGTCTGACGTCACTACCACTGAGCTATCATCGCCTTAAAGCTTATATCGCTTGGATCTTATCTTTTCCCGATTCATAAAAATTATCCCATGTCTTATCCCTGGATAAATATCCTCGGTCATTGTTCACACACGGCTATCTGATCCCAAACTAAGCAGAGCTTGTAATATGGAAACCATATGACTGACATATACTACATTTTTTTGTAAACAGATAATTACACCCATACTCAGGACAAACAGACATGTTCATGCACACAAATGTGTGTCCTGGATGGGAATCGAACCCACGACCTGCGGCGTGATAGACAGTGTATGATATAACTGTATAAAAAATAAATAAATAAATAAAAAAGTGTGAAAAACTCTCAAGAAACACTACCTTTCGATTTTGTTGGGCTGTCAATAGTTATGAGTATCCCAAAATGATCTATTAATAATAATCCGCTGGTAATTGTACATAAACCGAACAGTTCACGTTTGTATGCTCATTATAAAACCACCCTGTATCCGGTTATTTTGGTTGATCCTGTACCAAAAATAGAAGATTTATTTACTGAGTTGAGCGGTTTTTTGTATTTTATAAAAATTGATTTATCTCAGTAATATAATCATTTTACAACATTAAACCGGAATTATATATTGAAAAACACAAAGCTTGTGTTTGACCACAATCTCACCGAGGTAAGTGATGATGTGGCCGAAGATGGTAAGCACACAAAGCCTAGATGGGAACTGGCTCTGAAATGCAGCTGTCAGAACACACCGATAGTAGCCAGCCAGTCGGGTACTACAAAGTACCCTACCACTGTGCTATGGTTTCCTCACGATGTTTTCCTTTACTCAAGCTCATTGTAGGATTCGAACCCACGACTTCCGCCGCGGTATCCGACGTCACCGAGCCATCCAGTCAGGCTAAAGTTTTGAAAAAACTACATGGGAATTGTTGAAACTCAGCTTAGCTCGTAGCCATGTCCTAATGGTGGCCGGGCAGCGAATTTACAAAGACTATACCATTAGAGTGAAAGTGCAAACTGAACTGGCTTAGCTTTTGTTTGACAAAAACTCGTCGAAACCCTAATCTATTCTAGTACAGAAATTGACCGAAATCGCGTAGACTTTATTCGATAAATTCATTCTAACATTGCACCAACAAATGCTAGTCCATTTGATACCGATATTTACCTATCGTTAGCTTCAATAATAGATGGTGGTATTTCAACGATCGAATATAAATTCAAACTAAGGGTGTCAAAAACACTGATTTAAGTATAATAATTCTTAAGCAAACAGATTTCTATTTGAGTAACAATTTTGCAGCTCACAAGTCACATTATATTTATTATTTGGCATATATTTTATCCCAAGAATGTTTTCGTATCTAACAAAAAAAAAAAACCACAAAACCTAACCTAATCACTCCTTTTTTTGGCACTTGCTTCATCTTTTTCTATATTAATACTGTGATAATTATATTGTGAAGAGAGGTCTTACGGATTTCTTCTTTTCAAGTTTAGTTGGGGTGAGCCTCTACTCGACTCGGTTTTGTCCGTGCATTTCTTTGAAAATATCAAGACAAATAGCTTATCCATTTGAGTCATTTTTATATAGATTAGGTTTTGTCAAGTAATATGCTTAAACAAAAGCTAATCTGTTAGAGTCTGCCTCGTGACTCAAATGTAAATTCGCGGCCGGGCATAGATGAAGCGGTGGAGAAACCATGTAACTTTTGTAAAATAAATCCATTCTATAATTTTTGATAGTCAATTTAACGAAAAAGAAATCTTTTGATGGAGTATATTTATGATGTAAATCAGTATTTCATACCAAACTCCAATAAGGTTAGTTGATTACAATTCTCATGTCTATACTGATAACAGATTATCAAGATTTCGATAATAATTATGCATTAATCCATGATTTGATCGTTCTGTTACCTCTTGAGATTGTAGTAGGACAAACTTAAGGGGAGAGGTGGACGGGTCATCAACTAACATATAGAAAAATAACCTCAGTAAAAGTGTCACCATTTTCGAGATATTCAAACTCAAACTCAAAACTCATTTATTCAGTTTAGGCCCTGGTAAGGCACTTATGAACGTTACAATTGACTCTACCACCGGTTCGGAATACACTTCAACTGAGAAGACTCCGGCAAGAAACTCAGCAAGGCAATTATTATTTATTTATTTTTTTCAAAAATCAATACATACAAATTAGTAAAGAGAATACAGTGATTAATCATGAAATCTCATCTAATATATAAAATTCTCGTGTCACAGTTTTCGTTGCCGTACTCCTCCGAAACGGCTTAACCGATTTTGATGAAATTTTTTGTGCTTATCCGGTATCTATGAGAATCGGCCAATATCTATTTTTCATCCCCCTAAATGTTAGGGGTAGTCCACCCCTAAAATATTTTTTTTAATTTTGAGACAAAATTTCTAATTTCTATTTTTTTATGATACAACATACAAAAATACATACAATCCCCAATTTTCCCCCTTCTACGATCAACCCTTATTTTTTAATAGCCATTTTAGTAATTTGAGTAATCGGTCAAGCCGTTTCGGAGGAGTATGGTAACAGGACCGATTTGGATGAAATTTTGTGTGTGTATTTCAATGGGTTCCTCGATGATTTGAAAACAAAATTGGACCCGGTAGATGGCGCTGGAATCGGGTTCTAAGTTTTGTTTTAATTTCAGGGCAGGACAACGTCTGCCGGGTCCACTAGTAAAGTATAAATACTCAAAAAATCAAATAATAATTATTTATTTCGCAAGACAATATACAAACTGCAAACTCAAAACTTGTTTCTTAATAGGGAGTAGGTATTTGATAAGAAAGGATATTTGGAAATTTAACCCTTTCAATATTCCTCGGAAACGTATGAAACAATGGGTGACAACTAGATTTAAATAATTTCTATATTTTACTCAACTAATAGTATCAGCATTTAATATACTATCTATAAATAAAATTATCGAAATTTTAAATTATATAAATGATAAAAGATAAAATGATAAAATTTTATTTGCTTAACACATTGTCATGGTAGTAAAAGATGTTAAAGGTAAGTCCAACACACAACAGGTCCAACATGTATTGCTAAAATATGTAGCGTGCAACTTATTAAACTTAAAACATATTGATTACTTTTACAATTATAGGTATTCATAGTAAAAGATTACACAATATAAAAACTATCAATGTCAGATTTCATCAAAATTATAATGTCATAAGTTCCCTAATATCATAAAAATTGTATTGACTCAACCATTTATATAAACTAGTTTTGAATTTATTTATATTAGTTTGCTCAGTTATTTCATTTGGTATTTTGTTAAATATTTGAACGCACATTGCTGAGCAGTTAAATATAGGTTCAAAGTGGACGCTAATACCTACAAGTAGAAGCCTATAAATTCTATTTTATTATTTCTGTCTATCTTTCGTCGTCACGCAATCGTTTTAACACGATTATAAAGCAATTATCTAAAATAGCCAATATTTTAATTTAACAGTTACAACGCCATCTATTTTAGTTTATACGAAACTTAAACTAGGAACATCGGGTGTGGAAAACGTTTTCCCAGCTTTTCACGTAGTACAGTTATTTTTCCAGAGATGGCGCCACTATTAGGAAAAATATAGTAAGAATTTGTTTTTATTAGTCTTTTTTGTAAGTTATCGTACTAATTAGTAATGGATCGGTAAAAACATATTTTTATCATTTTATTATCAATAGCATCATAAAACTCAACATAATATGGATAAATTATTATCTTATCTTATACAAATCATAATTATATTATCTATTAATCACAATAAACTATTATGAACTCAATTATAAAAATTATCAGTTCAAAGTTTGATTCATTTATTGACACGTGGAAATCTGACATTTAAATTAGAGAAAGTCCTATAGGAAAATGGAGGGAAAATTAAACGGAAATGAGAGCGTCATATTGTCGATCACAATAAAGGTAAAAGACCATAAACACCATTGTTTCCTGGAAATGTTATTAGAAACTTTTATTTAGTACACGTCAAGAGTGAGTCGTAAATAATTAAGGGGTTCCGTAGGTTTTGCTACAAACTTGTCATGGAACCGAAACCTGTACCACGATAATCAAACGAAAGCAGTTTTGCGATAAGTTTGTATGGCGAGCGACAGGTTTAGGAGAACATGGTGAAGGACAGTAGCAAGGGCAATAGGCAGGAGCAATGACCTTTATTGACAATTATGAAACGGATTATAGATACAGATTATCGATCCAAGTCATTTGCCTAGGTTGATTGAAAGCTGAATATCATTCAGTTCGCTAGTTTTTTTTTTATGTCACAAGTGACAACGAGGCAGGCGGGTCACCTGATGGTAAGTGACCACCGTCGCCTATAGACATTAGCAATACCAGGGGGACTGCCAACATGTTGTACACCTTATTACAATGCCTTAAGGGCAAGGGCAACTGGCTCTCAAGTGCAACTGCCGGAACACACCAACAGGTGCTTGGCGACAGATTTTCAACTTGAGGGTGGTAGCCAGCCAGTCGAGTACCACATAGTACCCTACCACCGTGCTGTGGTTTCCTCACGATGTTTTCCTTCACCGAAAGCTCAAGCTCATTGTAAGATTCGAGCCCACGATCTTCGCCGAGGTATTCGACGTCACTTACCACTGAGCTATCATCGCCTTAGTTCATCAGTTTAGTAATAAGGCTCGGCTGGTAATTTAACGGCTAATTAAGCTAATTGGCTGCGACATATACAGGGTGTCCGGTAAGTAGACAAACTTAAGGGGGAGATAGGTGGGCGGGTCAACTACCAACATATACGAGAATTAGTTCAATAAAAAGGTCACGGTGATTTTTGAATTAAAAAAAATAAGTATCTCGAAAATATTGTCACTTTTATTAAGTGCATTTCATTATATTTGGTAGGTGACTCGATCACCTATCTCCCCCTTAAGTTTATTGTACTAATTACCGAGCAACCTGTATACAACTTGAATAAATAATAAGAACAACTTAAAAAAACTGTCTCTATGAAAAAAATGCGGAACCCTAAAAATAACCAACCGAATCCATCAAAACTTAACAATCAATTTAAACTTCGACTGCAACTAGACGCAAAAAACATTGGAATTAAAAGAAAAAGAACACCAAAACAATTTTAAATAATGTGGTACTTAATGTTTTCACCAATAATTATTTACTTCGTAACAAAAACTGTTTGTGATACCCCACAAAATAGCTCTGACGTCATTTTTACGTACTCCGGCCATGCTGAAGTTAGCAACGAGCCTCCTGCTAAATCAACAACAGAAAAACAAATGAAAACTAAAGAAATATGGACAACTACGACAGAAGAATACATAGAGGATGTAACAGAGGATGTGCTGTTCATACCAAATGAAAAAGAAGTGGTTAGGAACTTTGACGATCATTATTTGAATCCAAATGTGATGAGTGTTAAGGATCTGGTGATGAATTACAGCATTGGAGAGAAGGTTAACTTTAATACAGGTTGGAGTTTTTTTTAATTCTTGATAAGCTTGTGTTTGACCACAATCTCACTACGGTAAGTGATGATGTGGCCGAAGGTGGTAAGCACACAAAGTTTAGATGGGAACTGGCTCTCAAGTGCAGCTGTCGGAACACACCGATAGGTGCTTGGCGACAGATTTTCAACTTGAGGGTGGTATCCAGCCAGTCGAGTACTACAAAGTACCTTACCACCGTTCTGTTGTTCCCTCGCGCTGTTTCCTTACTCCGAAAGCTCCAGCTCATTATAAAAGCCGAAACCACGTTCTTCGCCGCGGTATCTGACGTCACCTTACGATGTCTTTATAAGTTTCACACATTGTTTCTATCTAAATCTAAACTAATATTATAAAAATAATAGATTTGATTCTTCACTAGCGAAAGGATGCATACTTGCACTTGGGTTTAGGAAAAAGAGTGGGACGCGTCTTCGTAGATGACATTATTTCCACCCAAAGGCTACATAGTTATAAGCCAGTCAAAGTGTTATGTTTTCAGAACCTCCAAACAAAGATATCATATTTGTCTCCGGTAAAAACAATGAGAACGTAGAAAAACCTAGAGAGAAAGAGAGGCACGAGGAATCTAGAAGAAGCGGAACAGAGATGGGAACACCAAAAAACACTCTAAACTGTACTAACTTGGATTGCAATAGGACATTGGATTCTGTTTGCGGAGGCAAAATGGAACATAAGCAATGGAGATACAGATTGTTTTTGAATAAGTGCTTTTACAATAAAGTTAATTGTAATTTTAGATATAATATCAACCGTAAGTACAAGCGCATACGATCCATATCGGCCTGTCTTTTTAAGGCATCCACTGCTGCTACCATCGCGCCGTCATACTTGTGTCCAACACACTTGAAGCTAAGCGATGATAGCTCAATGGTGGTGAATACTACAATGAGCTTAAGCTTTCGGTGAAGGAAAACATCGTGAGGAAACCATAGCACGGTGGTACTTTGTAGTAATCGTCTAGCTGGCTACCACACTCGAGGTGAAAATGTGTCGCCAAGCACCTGTTGGTGTCTTCCGGCAGTTGCACTTAAGAACTTGCCTTTAAGACGTAATAAAGTGTACAACAATCCCCTTGGTATTCCTGATATCTATAGCCAAGGTTATTCAGTTGCCATCAGGTGACCCGCCTGGCTGGTGGTATAAAAACACATCGTAAGGAATCCTACACTTGCCTGGCTGGTTTACCACTACCGCCAAGCCTACTAATGTGTTTCTGTACATGACGACACTTTGTTGCTGTCTAGGCTCTGTAAACGGTCGGGTAACCATCTGGTCTTGCTCATGTCAGGAAACGGTAGTTCCTTACTATCAGGTGACCTGACAGCCTTTTTGTATTGACTCAGGAATACTCTCATACCAGCCACCTCGGAGGAAGGCGGCTGTCAGACTCTCACTAACTAAAAACCTGGTGTTCCTTTTCTCGCCGTGTGGCGGGGCTACGTGACCTTGTCTACTTCCACCTGCTTTATTCTAGGCTATCAACTAGTTTCCTTAGAGAAATGCAAGAATGTAGCTGCTCATTACAAGAGTGCCCCATCATATTATAATCCTTCTCCGTACGTGGATAAGCCTTTAGTAACCAGACAGAAAATAGGCAATCAGACAAGGAAAACTTCGTCTTCCAGAAGGTAAGATAAAGAAGGTTTAAGGTGATGACAGTGATAAGGTACAAGAAGATTTCATTGAAGGTTGAGACGTCGAAAGCTGCAACGAAGTTCATGTACCAGTTTTTTTTTACTCTAAGATAAGTTTGTGTTTGTCTGCATTCTCACCATGGTAAGTGATGATGTGGTCGAAGGTGGTAAGCACACAAGTCTAGAAGGAAACTGAGTCTCTAGTGCAGCTGTCAGAACACACGTGCTTCGCGACAGACTTTCAATTTGAGGGTGGTAGCCAGTCAGTTGGATACAAGTACCACCGTGCTATGGTTTCCTCACGATGTTTTTTCACTGAGCTATCATCGCCTTAGCTATCATCTATTATTAATATTACAAAGAGGTATAGTTTGTGAGTTTGTGAGGTTGTAGGGGGTAATCTCTGGATCTACTGAACCTATTTTGAAAATTCATTTACCAATAGAAAGCCACGTTATTTTTGAGTATCATAGGCTATATTTTTATCCCGGAAAAAGATAAGATGCCACGGAAACGCGGGTGAAACCAAAAAAAATGAAACAAAACAATAATACGGTGGCAGGGTACTTTATAGTACCCCTAATACCTAATAGCTCTTTAGTTGAATTGTCGGTAACGTTCCAGCAGTTGCATTTGCCAGTTGTCGTCTGGGTATTGTAAGGTCGGCAATACATTGACAATTCTCATGGTATTGGTTGTCTGTGTAGTCACTTACCATCAGGTGATAGTTAGTGGACTCAAATAAGCTGTGACTACACAAATTATCTAACCAGTGTACAAAATATTTAAAATATACGTTGAAAAATTAATAGTCTTTATGGTTAAAATCACCAATTTAACGACAAAGGGTACCTAGATCTTCTAATGGTGATGGTGTATAAAAAGCCCCATATTTCAGATCTCTAAGTATGACAATCGGTGGACAGTTTTGTTCCCACTCCTGCCCAGTGACCTGCCCTGATGACTACCAGCCCGAGTGCGGGATATCCAGCACTGGCCAGAAAAGGGTCTTCGCAAACCACTGCAAACTGGATTATAACTCTTGTTTCTATGGAATTGGTGAGTCTAATTTGAATAAATATCACAATTCTAACATCGCACTGCTCGCCGGCGATGTGGAGCTCATCTTCATATCCTCGAGCCCCCTCGATCGTCCACCGAACGATTCAGCCGGACGTTCCTTCTGCGGACCATTAGGATGTGGAATGAGCTCCCGATCACTTCTCTTCCTCCGCGCTATGATATGGGGTTCTTCAAAAAGGGCGTAAAAAGAACTCTTCAAGGTCGGCAACATATCGGCAATCACCCTGGTATTGCAAATGTCCATAGGCGGCGGTGACCACTTACCATCATGTGGACAATTCAAAACAAGTTTATTCGGGCATAATGACGCATCTCTCTCTCTGAAAAAATAAACCAAACAATGCCTAGAAAGAAACTGATTCTTAAATGCAACTGCTGGAATACACCGATAGGTGCTTGCTGACAGATTTTAAACTTGAGGGTGGTAGCCAGCCATTCGAGTAGGTACTAAAAAGTTACCGAGAGAACTTTAATTTTAATAATCATTTGTGTTTTTTTTTTTCAGTATGGCATATGCGCCCTCTGTCGGATTGCGTGGGAGGTAAAAAGGCGGATATGAGGCAAAATAGAGGTTTCATAGGATGGATGCAAAGAGTTGGCATTGTTGATAATAAAGGAAGATTAGTACTATCATAATAAAGTGTCAATCTATTTTAAAAAATTCTAATCCGCCTGTATCTCATCAATCGTTGTATATTTCAGCAATGTGATTATATTGCGCTATATCTTATCTTCTACACGTGTGTTAACTCCTAAACAGCCGGACCGATTTGAATGAAATTGTGTGTGTATATTTCAAGGAGTTCCTCGATGATTTAAAAATACAATAGGACCCGGTAGGTGGCGCTGCTATCGGTATGCCACCAAATTTGATTTGGTGAACAATTGACAATTGGATTTATCTACGCCCCCAATAACAAAATAACTATTAAAAAATAGGAGGAACTCCCAAAAAAAATATGAAGAAAATTATTTTTGTCATACTTTTTAGGGTTCCGTACCTCGAAAGAAAAAACGGAACCGTTATAGGATCACTTTGTTGTCCGTTCGTCCGTCCGACGTCTTTTTCTCAGGAACGCGTGGAGGTGTCCAGCTGAAATTTATATCAAATACTTAGGTCTACTGTCGCTTGGAGCTGTGAAAAAATCAAACTTCTAAGCCAACGCAATCAAAAGATACAGCTGTTTATGCCGCAAATTTCCGAAACTCGCAAGGGAATCAAAACCTACAGGGTACTTCCTGTTAACTCAGAATCTTGAAATTTGGTACGAAGCAACGTCTTATAGCACAGATAAAGGAAAATTGCGAAAACCGTAAATTTTACATCATACAATAAAAATATATATAAGTGATTATTTTTGTATTGATAATCCCATCTCGAGCTCTGATTTACTGATGATTGAGAATCACAACTGGACCCGGTAGGTGGCGCTGAAATCGGGTACTAAGTTTTGTTTCTATTTCAGGTCATGACTAGGCAGCTAGATTCCATAATATATTTTCACTGATTATTACGCAATTTTCAGTGTAATGTACTAGGTACGTGAAATAACACGCTTAAAACACAGGCAGGGCCAGGGATAAAAGCTAGTATGCGACACAATAAATACGTTCTACATGGTGCATTTATCAAATTTTGAATATTACATTCGCACGGCCACATGTGTTAAGGGGTGTCGTCTAATATCTTTTTTCGTGTCGCCCCTTTTTATTAGATATTGGATTCATATCTCATTTCTAGTAGCTTGGCCTTAATACTACCGTAACACGGAATAAAGTTTTTTTTTTTTAATTCTGTATAAGCTTGTGTTTGACCACAATCTCAACCATGGTAAGTGATGATGTGGCCGAAGGTGGTAAGCATACAAAGCCTAGATGGGAACTGGCTCTCAAGTACAGCTGTCGGAACACACCGATAGGTGCTTGGCGACAGATTTTCAACTTGAGGGTGGTAGCCAGCCAGTCGGGTACTACAAAGTACCCTACCACCATGCTATGGTTTCCTCACGATGTTTTCCTTCACCGAAAGCTCAAGCTCATTGTAGGATTCGAACCCACGACCTTCGTCGCGGTATTCGACGTCACTTACCACTGAGCTATCATCTACATAACTTAATATTTAGACGTTCAGAACTCTCATTTGTTGTTTCTCATTGCGGAGCAGTGTTTGATTATCTAGCTAGACTATTAAATTAAGATTAACTGTACTGACTTCCTTTATCTGAACTCTCCATGATGTATTGATTTTTGATGACAACGAGGCAGACTGGTCTCCTGATGGTAAGTGACAACCGTCGCCTATACACATTGGTAATACCAGGGGATTGTTAATGTGTTGTACACCTTATTACAATGCATTGAAGGCGAACTGGCTCTCAAGTGCAATGCCGGAACACACCAACAGGTGCTTGGCGACAGATTTTCAACTCGTGTGTGGTAGCCAGCCAGTCGAGTAAAAACTTTAAAACTTTTCTTTGATTAAAACTTTCTTCACCGAAAACTCAAGCTCATTTTAGAATTCGAAACCACGTTTTTCGCCACGGTATCTGACGTCACTACCACTGAGCTATCATCGCCTTAGTTATACTCAAAACGAAGTAATAAAAACATTTAAAACCCGAGTAAAACCGCGTTTAAAACTAGTACACCACAATTGTGAACTATACCTACAGCCGCAGACACAAAAAGACGCAACGCGAGGGCAGGGGTAGTGTTGGGGCTGGGGGTGGCACGGTCAGGAATGCTGACCGATCATCCGAAACACTTTTTATTTCGCACGTGAACGGATATTTCAATTAACGCCGATTCCTTCCTATAGACCAGTGATTCCCAAAGTTTTACCAAACCCCTTTCTAACTCCGAATGCTACCTTGACTTTAACGGACAATAGACACAAGTTGTCAACTTGCTACCTTTGTTAAAGTAATTTTTTGAGGTGATGATAGCTCAGTGGTAGTGACGTCGGATACAGCGGCGAAGGTCGTGGGTTCGAATCCTACAAGGAGCTTGAGCTTTCGGTGAAGGAAAACATCGTGAGGAAACCATAGCACAGTGGTAGGGTACCCGACTGGCTGGCTACCACCCTCAAGTTGAAAATCTGTCGCCAAGCACCTATCGGTGTGTTCCGACAGCTGCAACTAAGAGCCAGTTTCCATCTAGGCTTTGTGTGCTTACCACCTTCGGCCACATCATCACTTACCATGGTGGGATTGTGGTCAAATACAAGCTTATCAAGAATAAAAAAAAAAAATATTGGTGCATTTATTGTCGAATTAATATAATTGACACTTGTACATTACATTACCTTCTAAAACATCAAAACCACCAAAACGACAGATCGCTAAGCTGCTTCCTCAATGTGGGTATGTTTGTTTGACAGGAATAGGTGAATGTTAATATTACGGCTAAGTATATGAAAGGTCTTACACGTGCGACGAATAAAACAGTTCTGTCTGTATTTTGTAGCTGCAGAGAGATATTATAAAATAGTAGATTGTTATACAAGGAGCTAAAATGACCCATTATATACGAGGTAGTAAATAGAAACCGAGTTTTAATGGGTTTTAGCGCCGTGTGTTACACTATACTTTTCACTACGATTGCGAGAAAATAAAACAATCCAATACAATATGAAATATGTAGTTTATAATGTCTTTTTTTTGTTTCTTCTGTAGCCGCAACACATTGCATGCATTCTACCAGAGATCGCCGATTTTAGTTCCATTTTCAAAATTAAAATGAAGTCCTTTTTTCATGAAACAGTAATAAGTCGAGTCTTATTCATGATTATTCTACTTATGACTAAAGACTTTTTCGTTTTTGTAGGCTCATTGTCATTTGACACACAAAAATTAAAAAAAAAACTTTTTCCCCTAGAGGAAGAATTGCTATTTTTTCTTCGCTCTGGTACGCCACAATGACGGTCTTTTTGAGCAAGAGCAGTGAAAAAAAACTTTAATACCCTAAAATTGTATTTTTAATTCAAAGAAGTCACGCCCCTTTTGATCATTCAACGCCCCCTTGTGAGGCGCCACCATTTGAGATCCTCTGCCATAGATGAATATCTTTATAATTTACAAGCATTGCTCTTTTGATTGTACCGGAGCCTGGTTTATGTTGCGTTTCACTCACTAAATATAGTAATTGTTTCCTTTACATGTATATTTTAGGCGATGATAGCTCAGTGGTACTGACGTCGGATACCGCGGCGAAGGTCGTGGGTTCGAATCCTACAAGGAGCTTGAGCTTTCGGTGGAGGAAAACATCGTGAGGAAACCATAGCACGGTGGTAGGGTACTTCGTAGTACCCGACTGGCTGGCTACCACCCTCAAGTTGAAAATCTGTCGGTGTGTTCCGACAGCTGCACTTGAGAGGCAGTTCCCATCTAGGCTTTGTGTGCTTACCTTCGGCCACATCATCACTTAACATAGTGAGATTGTAGTCAAACACAAGCTTATCCAGAATAAAAAAAATGAAAATTGCGATCAAATACGAATAATCTCTCTTATTTCTGTCAAGTTGAACGTAACACGTAAAATTATATTACAAACGCTCAGTGGTAGGAAATCGCCGCCATCTGGACCAGAATGAGGGAAAAATTACCGAAGGGGTCTGCGAACGGTCAATTAGTGATGTCTGCATAACGTCACAGGACGGACGGACGGACAGAATTCTTTATGTTATTTTTATAGAACAGGATTCGGTGGAGAGGTATTTTTGAGATTCAATAAATGTTTTATTAAACTTTTGAGGCGATGATAGCTATAGCCGTATTCTACAATGAGCTTGAGCTTTCGGTGAAGGAAAACATGGTGAGGAAACCATAGCATGGTGGTAGGGTACCTTGTAGTACTCGACTGGCTGGCAAGCAACATATTCCAGCAGTTGCATTTGAGAACCCTGTAAGGCTAAGTAATAAGGTGGCAATCCCCCTGCTAATGTCTAAAGGCGACGGTACTCACTTACCATCAGATGACCCGCCTGGTTATTTGCGAGACTATGCTTATGGTAAATAATTACGTAGCCAGTAGATAAAAATAATTTTTAAAATCACATACAAACATACAACAAATCTTTGATCTGATGACGGGCCCGTTGGCGTGGTTGGTTAACACACTACCTATCATGCCGCAGGTCGTGAGATCGATTCCCATCCAGGACACACATTTGTGTGCATGAACATGTTTGTTTGTCCTGAGTCTGTGTGTAAATGTATTTACAAAAAAAAGTTGTGCATATTATGTAGTATATCAGTGATCTAGTTTCCATATTACAAGCTTTGCTTAGTTTGGGATCAGATAGCCGAGTGTGAACAAATGTAAAAAATAAAACTTGAGAGGTCGTTTAAGTCGAGAGGGAGTATATATAAAAAAAAAATTCTATTTATATATATATATATATATATATAAATAGAAATGAAAATATCTGGCTTGCTTTCTATAAGAGAGAGAGAGAGAGAGAGACAGACAGAGAAACATGCGCACGCCGCACAGCTTAATAAACATACATAGTGACATAAAAAGTGTCGGACAATTATTCGTACGATTTTTTTCCGTCTAGCCCCCTTTCACAACGCGCGATAAGGAACTTCGTTCCAAAAACTGTTTATAACATACCTAAAACAATTTATCCCAAAAATCTACGTTCAAATAATGAAGCAGTAAAAATCTCCACAAGGGATGGTGCAATGGACCCCGAATTGTTCGCGCGGCTGTAATACCCCGGCTTTGGCAGGGTTAATTGTCATACGTAACCCTCCGCCGCGAAAATTTACTTATGGGTACCTACACGGTTTGTGTTAAAATTAATAGCTTTGGAAGGGTTGAAATGTTAATTTATTTTTATACCTGGGGTAGATATTATAAGTAAAATGTTGTGAGTAGATCCACACTATACTATAGTAAAATTTTGTGAGTAGATCCACACTATACTATAGTAAAATGTTGTGAGTAGATCCACACTATACTATAGTAAAATGTTGTGAGTAGATCCACACTATACTATAGTAAAATGTTGTGAGTAGATCCACACTATACTATAGTAAAATGTTGTGAGTAGATCCACACTATACTATAGTAAAATGTTGTGAGTAGATCCACACTATACTATAGTAAAATGTTGTGAGTAGATCCATACTATACTATAGTAAAAATTCGTAGATTATACCAGTTCTATTCGCGCACATAATAATCAAAACATATTTTCGACTAACCTCGACGTTTCTATCTTGTTACATTGACCGTGGTCACGAGTGGACTGAATTTGATTATGTGTAAAATGAATTTAGTTCGCAAAAGTTTTAAAAGTACTATACTAAAAATATTATAAATATCTCACCTAAATATCAATGCTGTGTGTTAAAGAGTAATTGCTGAGTTTATTGCCGGCTCTTCTCAGCAAAAGCAACCTTCCGAACCGAGCATTAGAGTCATTAAAGTCATTAAGATCTGACAATACAAAAGTGCATGTGAAGGCCTATTTGGATGAATAAACATTTCATTTCAAATCTAACCGATTTTAATGAAATTTGGTACAGAGATAGTCTAGAGCCTGAGAAAGGATAAAGTCTACTTTTCAATGCGAAAAAATGGTTGTAAGGGGATGATCGTTTGTATGGAAATTACGTCATTTTTAAAGCTTCAAACTTATATCTATATGCCTTTGATTACATATACACAAATACAACATTCAAAGTTTGTAAAACTTTTACCCTGAAGGGGGTAAAAATAGGGCATGAAAGTTTTTTATGTGATGACGTCGGCAAAAAAGCTTATGGCCCACAATATAAAAATATAGAAGAAATACAGAGAATTACAGAGTCCTGGAATTCTATTTATTTTGTTAATATTTGGACATTAATCTCAGCTAGTTCTGTATTTAAGCGCTGTCTTTGCGCTGTACCTATGACATATCCAACATAGTATTAGTTTAAACGAAAAGCTCTATCCTTTCTATAAAAAGATTGCATCCCACAAGACCGAAATGAATCCTTTCTTTGTCTTTGTCCTTGGTGAAGAAAAGGAGCGAACATTGTTTGGTTTTAATTCCCTAACTCATTTTGTATTCATTAATTTGCTTTGGACTTGTTGAACGCTTTAGGAGTTTCATTTGTTATATTTATTTGAGAGCTCCTCTTTGAATAGTTAATATGCAGTCAGGAAGTTTCCAGTTTGGATTTGAGTTAATTTATAATAAATCTTGACAGACTACAATACATACATTCATCCTCACACCATAGAACCAAATTGGTCGCGTACAGTGCGGTTTGAGAGACATTTTCTCCCGCGCACGATCAGGTTGTGGAATGAGCTCCCTGTATAGGTGTTCCCTAGAGACTACAGCATGGGGTTCTTCAAAAGAGGAGTAAGAAGGTTTATGTCGGCGGTCGGCAACGCGCTCGTGACGCCTCTGGTGTTGCAAGCGTCCATAGGCTACGGTAACCGCTTACTATCAGGTGGGCCCTAGTTTTCCCCCTAATGGTATAAAACAAATGTTGTAACGATTATCCTTTTATGAGGAACAAAAAAATTTTTACATTCACAGTAAAGTCTAGTCCTTGTCCGGTCTAGTTTTAGTGAAATTGGCGGCTGTTCCACTAAAACATTTCACGGACTTGTTGGGACAACCTGAAAAGTCACGATACACGCTTTCATTTCATTTCACTTCACTTGTGCACTTAGATTGATCTTTATTGGACAAAACATCACCGACGTCCATTGCATTCTAGACTTTCACATGCTACTAATATTGAAAATGTGAAAGTATGTTTGGATGTGTGTGAAGATGTTTGTTACTCTCTCACGCAAAAACTACTGTATGGATTTTAATGAAACTTGGCACACAGGTAGATCATATACTGGAATAACATATAGGATACTTTTTATCCCGGGAAAATATAAGATCCCTCGGGAACGCTAAAAAGTACTTTTTAGCGGGAAGAATACCACGAAATAAAAAAACCTAAAGTTATAGATATTTTTAATTAGCGGGAGTGATTTGAAAGTTGTTCATTACTCAGATATTATTTTTAATGAGAATACTTGGCGGCGTTCTCTCGTATCGGAGGACAAGACACATTTTGGGTCGCTGAGCCAATGGAGTAAGTAAGAGAATACTTGCATCGCTGATATTAGATTGACTATTATTGATATGGTGATATGTTCAATCAAACCATAAACATTTGGTACCTCGGAACAATAACTAGCATGGAAGCCGGGCTAAAATAAAAACCGAGTACTAAACAGTTTATTCATTTATGTCAATTAGCATATCGTAATGTGGGAATGAAACAAAACATGGCTGTTTTCACTATTCCACGCGGACGAAGTCGCGGGCACAGCTAGTACTAACTATATTTACTTGTTTGCTTTGATGACTTATATCGACACGACAATGTCGATGATAAGCCCACCACTAACCAAAAAATAGCTTGTGACAACCTGCATAATAACGAAACAGAACGGTATTATATGTCTCTTTCCCACGCATTATTAACGTCGAAACTAAAAAAAAGGTAAAGTATATGCATTTCATTTCTTATTTTAGCCCGGCTTCCATGTTAGTTATTGTTCCGAGTTTGGTACGCACTTGTAAGAACGCAAGTGTCATTCGAAGTTGACAGAATGCCAAATTGATACCTCACCCAAAATTCAGCTACACAAGTTCTAACAGAATAGCATTGCAGAGCCTGAACTGAAATGAGACATTTGAGCAGCTGTCTAACCTGTGGTCCACGTAGCCCCACCGATCGTATTAAACAAACACTAAGGCTTATCCCCCTAACCCCCCCCCCAGCCTCAGGCTCTCCCCCCCTGACGTGAATATAAAGGTACAATAGCCGCGGCTGCGCCACAATCGACCCTTTGTCGTTTGGATTAATATTTAAACAAGAAACCTTTAGGGTTGGGAAGGGATTTTAATATTCTATCGATATTTGAGACGATAATAGCTTACCGACGTTGAATGCTATGAAAGTCACTGTGAAATAAGATGAGCTTGAGGTTTCGGTGAAGGAAAACATAGTGAGGGAACCACAGCACGGTGGTTACTTTGTAGTACTCGACTGGCTGGATACCACACACAAGTTGAACTGTCGACAAGCACCTGTTGGTGTGTTCCGGCAGTTGCACTTGAGAGCCAGTTGACTTTAAGGCGTTGTAAAAAGTCGAAAACTCTTTAGTAAACCCCTTTGTATGTACCTATTGGTAATCTATGGTCGACGATAATCACTTACAAACCGACTTTTTGGCGGGAACTTGCGAAGTGACGTTTTGTTTTCGTTTTATTTTCATTAAATTCGTGTATTTTGAGTTTAATTGAATAATTTCGGTGGTGTTTTGTCCAATAAAGATCAATCTAAGTGCACAAGTGAAGTGAAATGAAATGAAAGCGTGTATCGTGACTTTCCAGGTTGTCCCAAAAAGTCCATGAAATGTTTTAGTGGAATAGCCACCAATTTCACTAAAATTAGACCGGACTTGTACGGACGAGGACTAGACTTTACAGTGAAAGTGACAATAAAACGTGACTAAACATAAAAGATGAATATTTAAAATAAAGAAATGGCTTAAAGGTCTCGATACCAGGCCAAAAATCTTAAAAAAAAAAAAAAAAAAACTTACAAACCATCAGGTGACCCGCCGTAATAGATCTTTAATAGTTTTTAAGATGAATGCCTCCGACTGCATCAGATTGTTTACAGTATTATAATGTTGTTCCGATCTTTTTTTAAATTGATGCACTCGGGTATTTAATTTTTTTAATTATTAATGATCGAATATATTTTTTTAAATTCTGGATAGGCTTGTGTTTTGACTACAATCTCACTACGGTAAGTGATGATGTGGCCGAAGGTGGTAAGCACACAAAGCCTAGATGGGAACTGGCTCTCAAGTGAAGCTGTCGGAACACACCGATAGGTGCTTGACGACAGATTTTCAACTTGTGTGTGGTAGTCAGCCAGTCGGGTACTACAAAGTACCCTACCACCGTGCTATGGTTTCCTCACGATGTTTTCCTTCACTGAAAGCTCAAATTCATTGTAGGATTCAAACCCACGACCTTCGCCGCGGTATCTGACGTCACTTACCACTGAGCTATCATCGCTAAAAGGTAACCTAACTACACCATTACTTATAATATAACTAGCTGTCCCCCGCGGTTTCACCCTCGTTCCCGTGGCATCTTATCTTCTCCCGGGATAAAAATATAGCCTATGTCACTCAGGGATAATGTAGCTTTCTAATGGTGAAAGAATTTAAATCGGTGTAGCTGTTTTTGATTTAAATCGTAACAACGACGAAGTCAAATCTTTACTCTTTATAATATCAGTTTAGATTGATCGATAAATCTATCGATAGTAGACCACATCCTTACAGTACACCCGCAGGCGACGACGCGTTCCAATTAGCCAGTACAAACAGTTCTGGTACATTGAACGTACAGACAGACATACATAATATTTTCACTTCCAATTTACAGTCGTTAGTGGTACCTTAATATTATGTTATTTAGTTTAGGAGAATGTGGTTAAATTATAACCATAAACTCTCCCTCGCGATTCACCCGCGTTCCTAAGGGATCTTAACTTTTCCCGGGATAAAAAGTATCCTACGTTTTATTCTAGGATATAATCTACCTGTGTGCCAAATAGCATCTAGTGCGGGTTATAATTTTTATGTATTTTTGTATTCGTTTAAGTATATACGCTCCAAAAGTATTTAAAAATGTAACCTTGCTGTGTTTCTTACCGGTTCTTCTCAGTTGAAGGCTGACTTCCGAACCGGTGGTAACTTCTGTAATTCGACCTTCATAAGTGCCCTTCTAGGGCCTAAACTGTATAAATGGTTTTGACTTTGACTTTGACTTTGAAAAGTGTACATCATACTATCCCTAGGTATATTCAAATGAATTATTAATACCTCGTCTTAACTTATTAGGTATGTAAACATGCCGTAAGTTAGTTTAAGATTATTGTTTGTGTTATAATAAGATTACACAGGCTTTGTTGAAACACTGACTCCATACAGTCAGCAATTTTAGTAGCTCCTATGAACTATCCCTTATGCTTATTGTTTTTTTATACCACTAGGTGGCAAACAAGCTTACGGCCCACCTGATGGTAAGCGGTTACCGTAGCTTATCGACGCTTGAAACACCAGAGGCGTCACGAGCGCGTTGCCGACCCTGCATACACATTCTTACTCCTCTTTTGAAGTGTTTGTATCTACAGCCACTTCACCACGCCAACTAGCCAAGCCAGCCAAGCAAGCCAGCCATGCTTTATGCCAGAAATTGTTTATTCATCCAAATAGGCCTTCACAGGCACTTATGAATAGTCAGACTCTAAATGCTCGGTTCGGAAGGTTGATTTTGCTGAGAAGAACCGGCAATAAACTCAGCAATTACTCTTTTCAAAAACAACTTACACCTATTACATTCAATAATTATTTATCTAGTCTCACTGACAATATTTGCGTGTTATAGCGGCAAAAATAGTAATCTATAGAATTTAATTATTAATGTGGGTTCGAATGAAATGAGCTTGAGCTTTCGGTGAAGGGAAATATCGTGAGGAAACCACAGCACGGTGGTAGGGTACTTTGTAGTACCCGACTGGCTGGCTAAACACAAGTTGAAAATCCGTAGCCAATTTTCTATATGTTCTAGCGAGCCTTTAAGACAATGTAATAAGGTCAACAACAAATTGGCAATCCCCCTGGTATTGTTATGGAAACCAGATGACTGATATACTACATATAATACTTTTTTTTGTAAATACATACTTAAATAGATAATTACACCCAGACTCAGGACAAACAGACATGTTCATGCACACAAATGTGTGTCTTGGATGGGAATTGAACCCACGACATGCGGCGTGATAAGTCCAACCACGCCAAACGGCCCGTCAAAACCATAGATACAATGTCACGAAGGAAAGATAAGCTATGAACTTTAATAAATATATTCCCGCCCTCTCGCTTGTAATTAGTCTGTATCCTGTGGATTTCACAGTTGGACGAGTTTCAATCGCTCAACAAATTCCCTGTTATTTTTAATTAAGATATTCAACTGTTAGGGATGTCTAATTACTTTTTACTATTTTGACACGTTCATTTGTCTTGGAAAGGGGAAGAGTTTAGAAATAAATGGGGGCTATTGCGTTCTTAATTCAAATTTTCAATTGTTTTTCTGAGCACGAAAGACTAGATATTGTTTTATCTTTCCATAAAGAAAGCAATAATAGCGAGATTCGACACGATATTTCTAATCCAACTGTATCTCATCAATCGTTGTATATTTCAGCAATGTTATTGTATTGCGCTATGAGACAGTTGTTGTACAACATTGTGGAGATGATATTTTAACAAAACAAAAATGGCGGATGTAAACAAAATTCTAATCCAACTGTATCTCATCAATCGTTGTATATTTCAGCAATGTGATTGTATTGCGCTGAGACAGTTGTTGTACTACATTGTGGAGATGATTTTTTAACAAAACAAAAATGGCGGATGTAAACTAAATTCTAATCCAACTGTATCTCATCAATCGTTGTATATTTCATCAATGTGATTGTATTGCGCTATGAGACAGTTGTTGTACAACATTGTGGAGATGATATTTTAACAAAACAAAAATGGCGGATGTAAACTAAATTCTAATCCGTCTGTATCTCATCAATCGTTGTATATTTCAGCAATGTGATTGTATTGCGCTATGAGACAGTTGTTGTACTACCTTGTGGAGATGATATTTTAACAAAACAAAAATGGCGGATGTAAACTAAATTCTAATCCGTCTGTATCTTATCAATCGTTGTATATTTCAGCAATGTGATTGTATTGCGCTATGAGACAGTTGTTGTACTACATTGTGGAGATAATATTTTAACAAAACAAAAATGGCGGATGTAAACTAAATTCTAATCCGTCTGTATCTCATCAATCGTTGTATATTTCAGCAATGTGATTGTATTGCGCTATGAGACAGTTGTTGTACAACATTGTGGAGATGATATTTCAAAGTCTTGGCTGGCTCAAACTTTTTGAAAGAATAAACGCTAGTAAGCTCAGTCCAGCGCAATGTTTCGCTAGTATTATGAATAATATAGAGCGCCAACCCTAGCCGACGAAGTTTTTAATTAAATATTTAAATTCATGCTACAACCCGAGATAAGGAGGCGCCAGCCCTGCGGATGTACAGCGCTTGAGTATTGTTGATACTTGACGAATAAATTGGTAATATTATTAACAAGCAATCGGACACTCTAAATAAACAATAAAACTTTTTTATTGAAATCTCTTTTCATGAATGGCTGATGTACTAAAATCCAAACTAATATTATAAAGATGAAAAATTAGATTTTTTGTTTCTTACGATTTAACTCAAAAACTACTCAATCGATTTGAAAAATTCTTTCACCATTAGAAAGCTACATTATCCCTGAGTAACATAAGTTATATTTTTGTTCCGGGAAAAGATAAGATCTCACGGGAACGCCGAAAGATGAAACCGGGGAGGCCAGGTAGTATACAATTTTATTAAATAGATAATTACACCCATACGTAACAGGCATGTTTATCCACAGAAATCTCTGCCTGAGATGGGAATCGAAACAAACCAGTGGCGTGATACGGTGATAGTACCTAACTAACGATAAAAAATGCTTTGCTGAGTTTCTTGCCAGATTCTTTTCAGTTTAAGTGTATATTGAACCGGTGGTAGAGTCAATTGTAAACATTCATATGTGCCTTACCAGGGTCTACACTGAATAAACGCAATTTGCCCGGTGGCAGGGTACTTTGTAGTACCCGACTGGCTGGCTACTACCCTCAAGTTAAATATGTCGCCAAGCATCTATCGGTGTGTTCCGACAGCTGCACTTGAAAGCCAGTTCCCAATTAGGCTGTGTGTGCTTACCACTTTCGGCCACATCTCGTACCATGGCGACTGTGGTCAAACATAAGCTTATGACGGGCCGGTTGGCGTGGTTGGTTAATACACTGCCTATCACGCCGCAGGTCGTGGGTTCGATTCCCATCCAGGACACACATTTGTGTGCATGAACATGTCTGTTTGTCCTGAGTCTGGGTGTAATTATCTATTTAAGTATGTATTTACAACAAAAAAAAAAGTAGTATATGTAGTATATCAGTCATCTGGTTTCCATATTATAAGCTCTGCTTAGTTTGGGATCAGATAGCCGTGTGTGAGAAATGTCCGAGGATATTTATTTATTTATCCAGAATTAAAAAAATATATATCAAGTATCAAATATAGCAATCCAACTACAAAATCTTAAGACAACGTAACGTTAAAGCGTACAAATTGTCCATTCAAGCGAGCTCGTCACGCCTCACGCCTCACGCTCCCTCATCCCTCGCCGAAGGGTGTGAATAGAATTAACAAAACCAGTTAAATAACACAAAAATAATACCTAATACATACTCATACATCCCCTGACATTTGTGGAGGCTATAGTAACAGCGCTACATGTGAGTCGAGACAGTGGCATTTTTTTTATACCACGTCAAAGTCAAAGTCAAAGTCAAAACCATTTATTCAGTTTAGGCCCTAGAAGGGGAAGAACCGGCAAGAAACTCAGCATGGTTACATTTTTTAAATATTTTTGGACCATCTGACTATATTGGCTTTTTTTTTTTATAAATGTTTAACAATTTTATTCTTAAACTAATACAAAAATACATAAAAAATTATAACCCGCATTAGTTACCTACATAGTTAACTAAAACAAAACAAAAAAAATACCAAGATAATAAAAGCGTAGGTATAAAAAAATAATTAAAAATGGTAATTAACAATAAAAAGCAATGTGTAAGTACTTGTACAGAGTGCAGCTACCTCCAGACATCTTTATCCTCAATATATTGGGCTACCTTATAATAAGCTTTTTCTTTCAAAACTTTCTTTGTGCCACGAGTTGGCAAACTATAAGTTACCATCAGATTTATACTGTAAAGTTGCAAGAACTATTAAATAAATAAATAATTATAATATTATTATGATTCAGACATATAATATGAAGTAATCAGATTACAGGAAAATTATTATCCTATTTTACTTTACCACTTTTAGTATTTTCAAGTGTTGCGATGTCACAATGCTGCTAATTACTAAAAAAAATTATGTCTAACCTAAAGAGGTAAACTATGTAGGTTTGGATGAAAGAAGTTAACTCCCAAACTAGTGATCCGATTAAAAAAAATCTTTCACTATTTAGGGAGGTACAATATCTTTGATAATAAAGACTCAAAACGCGGGAAAGCATGTATATTGGTTAAAAGAGATCGATTTTTGTCAAAATAACTAAAATGACTGCATTATGCAGCAAAATGTGTGTGTTTGTTACTCTTTCACGCAAAAACTACAGAGTAGATTTCGATGAAACTTTGCACACTGGTAGTTCAAACCCTGGAATAAAACATAGGATATTTTTTATCCTGTTTTGATTGTCAGGAGATACCTATTTTACCCTAAGGGTTGGTAACCCAGGAATCGAAAACGCTCCCTCATATTTTTGTCTGTACTCGACATTTAAAATGTACTTTGTAATTTAGGGGCACTTTCAACCCCCTGCTGAAGGACTCAGGTTCAGGAACGATATGAATTTATTGCTAACCGCTTCTGGACCCTCTTACCTCGAGAGGTTTCGCTTTTGTGGTGATTTTAGGAGTCTATTATTTATGATAAGGTTATGTCATTTTCTATCCATTGGTTACTTTCCTTTGACTTTAAAAGTCAACACAGGCATCAAGGTTCTGCTTTTTTTGTATTTACCTTTTTCTTCTATGTCTAATTGTAATTATACAGGGTTACAGGGAAAGTCGTACTAAATAAAGGACATTATTATTATTTAGTAATGATGGATTTGATTCCGTAATATGGTGTCCGAAACTTAACCGTTACGGAGCTATTCAATTATTAAGTTTTTTTTTAAATATCCTTTTTTTATTAAGTTAGAAGGCATGTCAATTAATAAAAATGATTAAAAAACTGAACCTATTACTAACAGCTTAAAAATATTTCCTGAGAATGGTAAGAATTAAAGAATTTTAACTAAGTGTTTTTAACTTTTTTTTTTAAATGTATCGAACTTATTCGGCAGATGATTATAGAAACTTCTACGTCTCTTTAGCTATTCAAAAAAAAAATAAGATGTACTAAGTTTGTTTATACCACAAGTGACAACGAGGCCGGCGGGTCACCATCACCTGATGGTAAGTGACTACCGTCGCCTATACACATCCCGGGAAATTGCCAGTATGTTGTACAACTTATTACAAAGCCTTAAGGTAACTGGCTCTCAAGTGCAACTGCTGGAACACACTTATAAGTGCTTGTCGACAGTTCAACTTGTCAGCCAGCCAGTCGGGTACCACAAAGTACCCTACCACCGTGCTGTGGATTCCTGGACGTTTTCCTTCACCGAAAGCTCAAGCTCATTATAGGATTTCAACCTACGACCTTCACCGTGGTATTCGACGACAATACCACTAAGCTATAATCTTCGCAGACTCGGGGTACAATTTAAAAATCGAAGCTTTTGAAATCAATAAATAACTAATTTATCTTTTTTTTAATCGATAACCTACTCAGTACCTACAAGCCAGCAAAAACTAATCAGCACCTATTAGTACTAGCTGTTCGCCGCGGTTTCACCCGCGTTCCCGTGGGATCTTATCTTTTCCCGTGATAAAATATAGCCTATGTTCATCAGGGATAATGTAGCTTTCTAATGGTGAAAGAATTTTTCAAATCGGTCCAGTAGTTTCAGAGCCTATTCAATGCAAACAAACAAACAAATCATTCCTCTTTATAATAATTGTATTAGTATAGATATAAGGAAGTATGAAGAATTTTTCAGAGTCATTGAGATACACCAAATAGCATGATTAAATTGCATTCTAATACCAACATTGACAATTAACATAGCAAGTGTCGACAACTGCACAGTAAAATAAAACGTATAACATTATTTAGAGCCGCCACGTGCCACATACAACTAAATAATAGATTCGCATAATTGCTAATGCTGATCGATCGTTAGAAACATTTCGTGACTTTTTTATTTTTAAATGACATGTTTTTGCAAATATTTCTTTAGTGCCAGGGTAGGTACCTATTTATTTTTCAGGTATCGTTTAGTTGATGGGCCGGTTGGCGTGGTTGGTTAACTACCTATATCACGCCGCAGGTCGTGGGTTCGATTCCCATCCAGGACACACATTTGTGTGCATGAACATGTCTGTTTGTCCTGAGTCTGGGTGTAATTATCTATTTAAGTATGTATTTACAAAAAAATAGTAGTAGGTACCTATATTTAGAATATCAGTTAACTAGTTTTCATATTACAAGCTCTGCTTAGATTGGAATCATTATAAAAAAAACGGGTCAAGTGCAAGTCCACTCGCGCACCAATGGTTCCGTACAAATTTTTAGATTTTTTTTTAGTATTTGTTATTATAGCGGCAACAGAAATACATCATCTGTGAAATTTCAACTGCCTAGCTATCACGGTTAATGAGATACAGCCTGGTGACAGACAGACAGACAGCAGCGTCTTAGTAATAAGATTTCCGTTTTTACCCTTTGAGTACGGAATCCTAAAAAAGGAAAAAAAACTAATTTTTAAACATACCATTACTTTTGTACCAAAAATAGTAGCATATTTTTCAGTCCATATCTGCGTGACAAAATTCAAAATCGGTTGAGCAGTTCTAAAATTCTACAACTCATGCAGTCTCATCCGTCTGTATATGCCAATGATCTACTAAACTAATATAAATAGTATTCCCATTAGTTCCCGCTTGTTGCTCCGTCAAATAAGATGACACTATTCATCATTCTGTCAGTGTAAGTGTTAAATTTCAGTGTGTTGCCAACTATAAAGTGGCACAAAGTTAATTCCAGGCAGCGATTGTATATAGCTCTTAGTATATTATTTATTTTTTACTAGCTGTGCCCGGCGTGCGCTCCAATGCCACGTAAAAGATGTTGACAGTCTTAAATTTTTCGTGTTTTACGATAAATGTTGAGTTCCGCTATGGTAACCGGTACTTTGAAATTCCCGTTTCTTACGGACTTTCAGGTGAGTCTCAACAAATTTTCGCGTTTTGCAGGCACAAACATACGCATACTGATTGTTAATATTATAAAAGAAGAGAGAATGGATAAACTGAAAAGATACTGAACCGATTTGAAAAAATCTTTGATCAGCTACAATATCAGTAACTTGGGTTATATTCTGATTCAGAAACAGCTGACCAGAATGAATACGTGATGACTTTTCGTATGTGTTTGTTTTGTTTATTGACAATTTGACGATCTAAGTATAAAAAAAAATTGGAACCAGTCAGTGATTTAAAAAAAAACACTTCACTTATTGTACAGCCAAAAATGGCGCGTAACGGTGCAACGATAAAGTTTACTCCTAAAACTGAAGAGCGGAATGGCGGAAGTAAGACTTAATTTTTTTTAATCTTTTGCTCCTTATTTTTTTAACACAAATACACTGTTATTTCAATCCGAGACTAATGCTCACTAAAAGCAAAAGATTTAAAACAAAACATAAAATCCTCCCGTTCCATAGATAAGACAATGAGTTGTCTTAACCGTTTGAATATTCATGAACGAATGAATATTCGAAACTTCGTTAAGGATATTTTTGTTGAAAAATTCGGGGCTTTTTTTGCACGGAAACGAACCTGTAGAAGTTTTATAAAATTGTGAAAATTGACAGAGATTAAAAAAAGCATTGCCAGTGGTCTCACTTACTGATTTCGGCATTCTACATTCTATTCAATGGGACTTCCACGGTGTTATGTATCTAAGATGAACGCTGGTTTAAAATATCATCTCCACAATGTAGTACAACAACTGTCTCATAGCGCAATACAATCACATTGATGAAATATACAACGATTGATGAGATACAGTTGGATTTAAATTTTGCATCCATCCGCCATTTGTATTTGTTAAAATATTATCATCTCCACAATGTAGTACAACAACTGTCTCATAGCGCAATACAATCACATTGATGAAATATACAACGATTGATGAGATACAGTTGGATTAAAATTTTGCATCCATCCGCCATTTGTATTTGTTAAAATATTATCATCTCCACAATGTAGTACAACAACTGTCTCATAGCGCAATACAATCACATTGATGAAATATACAACGATTGATGAGATACAGTTGGATTAAAATTTTGCATCCATCCGCCATTTGTATTTGTTAAAATATTATCATCTCCACAATGTAGTACAACAACTGTCTCATAGCGCAATACAATCACATTGCTGAAATATACAACGATTGATGAGATACAGTTGGATTAAAATTTTGTATCCATCCGCCATTTGTATTTGTTAAAATATTATCATCTCCACAATGTAGTACAACAACTGTCTCATAGCGCAATATAACGATAAACAAATACTAAATTTTTCACTATTAAAACAAAGTTCCTACTAACTACCAATTTTATATCTAACGCAGTTAAAATATTGACATGCTTTTTAGCTCCATTAGAGCTGAGACCACAGCCAAAAATGTGTCTAGACCGTTCATAGACTAAGTGCTTTTTAGGCTAGATACCTATACCTAGTGATGAATTATAACAAATCTCCACGACTACGTTAAAAATGTATTATTTATTCAAATCAATTGTCTGTACGTAGTTGCTTACCCATTTATAAATCACAAGCTTTCCCCCGCGGTTTCACCCGTGTTCCCATGGGATTTTAACATTTCCCGGGATAAAAATATAGCCTATGACACTCACAAATAACGTGGATTTATATTGGTAAAAGAATTTTCAAAATCGGTTCAGTAGATACAGAGATTATCCCCTACAACCTCACAAACTGCCTCTTTATAATATTTGTACATATAGATAGATTTAAATAATTTATAGACAGTTGGCAGGATTTGTTTGACTTAGTATGGTAGTTTATTTGTCCTGATTATGAGTGTAATTATATAAAATTCTCGTGTTACGATATTAGGCCCCGATTCGCACGGTGGTAGGGAACTTTGTAGTACCCGACTGGCTGGCTACCACCCTCAAGTTGAAAATCTGTCGCCAAACACCTATCGGTGTGTTTCGACAGCTGCACTTGAGAGCCAGTTCCCATCTAGGCTTACCATCTTCGGCCACATCATCACTTACCATGGTGAGATTGTGGTCAAACAAGCCTATCCAGAATAATAAAAAAAAAAAAAAAAAAAAAAAAAAACTCCGAAACTACAAAACCGATCTTAATAAAACTTGGCACACAAATAGATTATATCCTGGAATAAGAGATAATGATACTTTTCATCCCGGGAAAAGATAAGTGTCGGGAACGCGGGTGAATCCTCGGGTATCAGTACAACTAACAATCCTCACAAAATTGACGGGCCGGTTGGCGTGGTCATTTAACACACTACCTATCACGCAGGTCGTGGGTTCGATTCCCATCCAGTACATACATTTGTGTGCATGAACGAACATGTCTGTTTGTCTCGAGTCTGGGTGTAATTATTTATTTAAGTATGTATTTACAAAAGTAGTACATGTAGTATATCAGTGATCTGGTTTCCATATTACAAGCTCTGCTTAGTTTGGGATCAGATAACCGTGTGTGAAAATGTCCAGGATATTTATTTAAATATTCAAAGCGTGGCATAAGCTCCCTGAAGTCAAGCATCAGCTTGGCCATCCAAAGAGGAAACGCTGCCAGCCTGCTGGGAATCTTGCCGATCGGCAGCAGCGGCAGCCTCGAAGAAGATTTTTATATATTATAGTTGTATTTGTTTATTATTATTTTTTTTTTTGGACATCAATAAATTATATATTTTTTGTTTTTAGCGTTTAACCACTATCTCACTTGATGTTATTATTATTATTACTACTAAAATAATTACTTTATTAAGAGACAATTCAAAAATTCTTTATAAACTAATATGGAATATACAATTAAATTATAAACTAAGACTAACTAATATATTACAGATAATCTAATTACACAAATAAAAATAAAAAACTTAAAATTTTACTACACTAAATAGGCCAACTGGTCCAATTTGTTTATTATATTTGTTTATATATTTTGTACATTTGTTGTAAATAATGTTTTTTGTACTAATAATAATAAAAAATAAAAAAAACAAAATTAAATTTATTTAAAACCGTTGTAGAGAGCCCTACTATATTGTTTCAAAGGTTCCGCATACATTAACGGTCTCAAAGAATAAGGAGGGCCATGAAATCATACGCCACAGCGACTTCAATTTCACGATTCAAATGTTAAAGTACAATGATATCTTGATGTGGATACGACTTAAAAACAGTTTGACAGTTAACACTTAGCCCTTTAGAGGGCTCTTATGAAAGTCAAATTTAACCGGTTCGGAAGTCAGCCTTTAACTGAAAAGAAACTAAGAAAAGTTACATCTTTTATTTATATGCTTGCATTTTATTATAATTATAAAATTTGGTGAGTCACCAAAAACAGCATTTAAATAATTTGGTCGGCATACAAAGATTTTGTTTGCAATAAAAAAAAAACTGGCAGCAATCCTTGTTCCGCATATAATTTTGAATAAATAGGCAGCTTACAATAGGTAACATGAGTTTGCATAATAAACATTCAGTCCGCAAAATAACTACTTGATCAGCAAGATTACATGATTGATCAGCAGAGAAAACGTGTATATAAGCAGTGTATTTGATTGGTATGCATATTTAAAACATGGTGAGCAAAATAAGTAATTGGATTGCGTTTTGTGTTTAGTGTCGTGCAAGTGTTCCACTTCAATATAAAATATATAGATTTCTTTAAACATTCATTATGTAGGTAATCTTTTCTATTCAAAATCGACATGGCTTGATTAGGTTAGTTAGGCCGTACACTTCGTGGTTATTTTTTTAAATGTTATCTGACCTGTCCCGAGTCGATTAGACACTATTTTCAGTTTTTTTGTTTTTGACCTTGACCTTGGAGATGTCCTTGACCTTATTAGTACTTGGAAACAAAATTTTAGCCGTCTCATGCATGCATGACCTTCCAAACACTTGAAATTACTTAAAGAAACATTTGCTACTGAGCAACCAAAACCGCTTATAGCCTTATCCACATTAAACCAACACGAAAAGAAATAATCACAAGTAAAAGAATGATTCAATCTTGTGTATTTAAGATTCTTTTCCTTCCTCCAGCGCACCGAGCACCAGCCCCGTGAACCGTGATGGTAATGCAAATTCTACAATTCACAAGATGTCTCCCTTTTGTTCTATGAAGAGAAAAATATACAAAAATGTCTTTATCATTTAAAATATCAGAAACTAGGCTGCTTTATCAGCCTAGCACGGGCATGTCTAATTCACACGATGTTTGTCTTTACCAAAAATAAAGTTTATTGTGAAAATCCGGCCTTATCTAACTAGCTTTCCCCCGCGTTCCCGAGGGATCTTTTACTGAAATAAAAAGTATCCAGTGTTTTATACCAAGATATAATCTACCGGTGTGCCAAGTTTCATCAAAATCCATTCAGTTGTTTTTGCGTGGAAGAGTAACAAACATCACATCCGAACAAACTTTCACATATTTCTTCTTTCTAATATTATAAAGAGGCAAGATTTGTATGGATGAATGTAACGAATAAACTCAAAAACTACTGGGCCGATTTCAATTTTTAGGGTTCCGTACCCAAATGGTAAAAACGGGACCCTATTATTTATTATTGTTGGGGGACCGACAGCTTTCAAAAAAATGGGTACAAAATATCGGCTTATAAAATAGGTAAGATTTCGCTGTCTGTCCGTCTGTCCGTCCTTCTGTTACCAGGCTGTATCTCAAGAACCGCGATAGTTAGACAGTTGAAATTTTCACAAATTATGTATTTCTGTTGCCGCTATAACAACAAATACTAAAAATAAATTAAATATTTATACAACAAACGCTATATTTTTGCCCCTTTTTTGCTCGATATCAATAATGGCACTTGAAATATTCACAAAAAAACTCAGTTGTATTTTTACTTTAATAATAAATAATAAAATTAAAATAAATATTTAAGGGGGGGGGGGCTCCCATACAACAAACGTGATTTTTTTGCCTTTTTTACAGAACCCTTCGTGCGCGAGTCCGATTTGCACTTGGCCGGTTTTTTTTCACCATTTGAATGATATTATTCTAGATTAACATAGGCTATTTTTTTATCCCGGGATATGATAAGATCCCACGGACATCTTAAACTGAAGGTGAAACTGTGGAGGACACCTAGTTTATAATGATTATGTAGTTGATAAAAAAAAAAAAAACATACAGTTGAATTGAGAACCTCCTCCTTTCTTGAAGTCGGTTAAAAATAGCATTTTACCAAACGGATAAAAGACTTATGTAATGTATCAGATAAATATTGTTTTTCATACTTTATGTAATGACGCCTATCTTTTAAACTTAAAGATTCATTAAAGAATGTTGAAGCTAAAAACTTGTAAGGAGAACAAAACTGTTGGGATATAAAAAGCTACGTAATTAGAGCGCTGCCGGTTTTTTTAATGCTCAAATGTGTGGTGCAAGTTACAAGCGGTGAACTTTAAATTCTGGAATAAAAAATAACCGTTGTTATTTCAGGATTAAAAAGTTTTCTTTGTATTATTCCAAATTTCACTTATTATGCTGAAAGGCCAGGTGTGAGTGACACAAACTTTCATAATCATGTCGTTGGGTTTTCAGTATAGGCGTAAAAATATGTTTGTATATGACGGATAGAGGGTAGGTCAGGATAATAATAATTAATTCGTTTGCACAAATTAACTACGACAACAAGTGTATCGGGCCACGCCCGAGCAAAGACTGACTTTACGGCGATCGCCCCGTCTATTTATAAAGATTACAGAGTGGGGGCATCGAATGACGCGCTCGGTGGCGTCATGTGTAGTTTACAAGATTCCTTCTATCCACGCTAGATGGCGCAGACGCCTACATATATTTTTACGCCTATACTTGTAGCTGTGCCCACTATTTCACCTGCGTTCTTGAGGGATAAAAATAATCATATGTTTTATTCCAGGAAATGATCTACCTGTGTGCCAAGTTTCATCACAATCCATTCAGTTTTTGCGTGAAAGAACAAAAAACTTTGTGCTGCTGTTTGCAGACAACTTCAAATAGTAAACGAATGTATTGAACTAAAAGGAATAAATTATATATTTTTTTAAAACAAACTTTGGGCTTAGAGTGACGTCACTTTACTTTGCGAGTTATTCTCAGCAAGCCCTTTCATTTGATACCCATATTGTAGGAGTACCTTAAAAATAATAGTCTGCTATCTTAGGTGTTCCGCCATGTTGTATTAAGAATGACGTCACACAGCTAACCATGCATTATCATCCAAACTAAACGTGTATACAACATTTCATCTCAATCGGTTAAAGATATCTGCTTCAAAATTTAGATCCAAGAATCCACCCGACCAAACATGGTTACATACATACATTGCAAGTTGAATAAAAGCTTGTAAAAAGTCAAGTCGTCGCTCTCAAAATATTCGTTTTAAATTCACCCCGCTTTTTTATGACTTAGACCAAACTGAGAGGGAGGGATGTCAAGTGTCCCTCCGATCCCTAATAAGCATACAAATGGGGTACTTTTATAAAAGTTTGGCGCTAATCACTGTTTTCTTAAGCGATAGACCGAGGCAGAAGATGTTAGGGCGTTTTAACTATTTTTTTCATGTCATCAGTGAATTTTCCTTCAAATTACTAGCCTTCATGAACGTTATTTTTAAAAGATCTATTATTGAGACTAAATAATTAAATCTACTGCGTCCTCATGCAGTCAAATCATTAAAAATATACAACGATTGATAAGATACAGTTGGATTAGAATTTAGTTTACATCCGCCATTTTTGTTTTGTTGAAATATCATCTCCACAATTTTGTACAACAACTGTCTCATAGCGCAATACAATCACATTGCTGAAATATACAACGATTGATGAGATACAGGCGAATTAGAATTTAATCCGCCATTAACAAATTTTTACTTTTAACCAATAATGTCCATCCCACATTTATTTATCCTCTTAATCAATCAATAGCACTGCGGTCAACCGTGTTGTTACAGGTTCGAATCCTTCAAAGTATTATTACCCTTCTTGCCCTTATCTGTGGTCAAGCAGCCCGCCCTAACATAACAAGAAAAGAGTGGTATTAGTGAGAGCAAAAGTGTTACAACAGTTATGCTCAATATTTAGTTAGCGGAACTTTTTAGCGGGAACTTGCGAAGTGACGTTGTGTTTTCGTTTTATTTTCATTAAATTCGTGTATTTTGAGTTTTATTGAATAATATCGGCGGTGTTTTGTCCAATAATGATCAATCTAAGTGCACAAGTGAAGTGAACTGAAATGAAAGCGTGTATCGTGACTTTCCAGGTTGTCCCAAAAATTCCGTGAATGTTTTAGTGGAACAACCGCCAATTTCACTAAAGCCTGACTGGACATGTACAGACGAGGACTAGACATTACAGTGAATTTGAGAATGTGTCTATAACATAAAAGAAGAAACTAAAACTCAAGAAAATTTATGCGACTGAAAGACTTTGTATTGACTAAAAATTATTTAAAAAAATGAATGAAATATGCTTTTTTGTACATACACCTTATACAATATACAAGGGAGATACATGATAAAAAAAAAAAAAATAAAGGAATAAAAAATATTAAAGGAGTGACAAATAGACCAAGACCATTTCAATACATTGGCAAAAATATCCTAAAAGGATGATTGCCAGTAACAAATACAAAAAAAAAAGTGAAGTGAAATGAAATTAAAGCGTGTATTGTGACTTTTATGGTTGTCCCAAAAAGTCCGAGAATGTTTTAGTGGAACAGCCGCCAATTTCTCTAACAAAAATGTATGTGACTAAAGATTATTAAATGAAAATTTAAAATGTATTTATTATTTATGAAGGGTACTTAAACCCTACTTACCAGGCTTAAAGTAAATATTATACAGGATGTTCGGTAAGTAGTACGACAAAATTAAGGGAGAGATAAAATAACCGTAGTAAAAGTTGTTTTTATTTTATTTTTTTTTAATTCTGGATAGGCTTGTGTTTGACCACAATCTCACCATGGTAAGTGATGATGTGGCCGAAGGTGGTAAGCACACAAAGCCTAGATGGGAACTGGCTCTCAAGTGCAACTGTCGGAACACACCGATAGGTGTTGGCGACAGATTTTCAACTTGAGGATGGTAGCCAGCCAGTCGGGTACTACAAAGTACCCTACCACCGTGCTATGGTTTCCTCACGATGTTTTCCTTCACCGAAAGCTCAAGCTCAGTGTAGGATTCGAACCCACGTCCTTCGCCGCGGTATTCGACGTCACATACCACTGAGCTATCATCGCCTTGTCACCATTTTTGAGATATTTAATATCTAAAAATCAAAAATCAGGAATACTGGGGTTATTTTATCTCTCCCTTAAGTCTGTCGTGCTACTTACCGGACATCCTGTATATCCTACGAAATAAACATACTTATCCATCACAAAATTCCAATGTGTTTTACACCTTATTACAATGCCTTAAAGGCAACAGGCTACCACTGAGCTGTCAGCGCCATCTACCCGCCACTTACATGTCAATTTCTGACATAAAAATGAAACACTTTCCCACATAACTGTACGCTACACAAATAAAATGTATGATTGGTAGGGATGGAGGATATCTCGCGACCGCAGCTGTACTAAGAAAATGTTATTTTTAACACCAAGGGCGTCTTTCAGTGTAGGGTACAATACTTCGGATTAAGAGGACGCTCTTCTATTTATTTATTTTTTGAAATTTACAGTCATATTTATTTACAACAAATGTACAAAAGACATTTTGGCGGGAACCTGCAGAGTGATGCTGCGTTTTCGTTTTATTTTCATTAAATTCGTGTATTTTGAGTTTTATTGAATAATATCGGTGGTATTTTGTCCAATAATGATCAATCGGGGAAAAATATTTATTTGAACATCTAGTAACATAAATTATTGTTTTTTTTTTTTTTATGATCAATCTAAGTGCACAAGTGAAGTGAAATGAAAGCGTGTATCGTGACATTCCAGGTTGTCCCAAAAAGTCCGTGAATGTTTTAGTGGAACAGCCGCCAATTTCACTAAAGCTTGACTGGACATGTATGGACGAGGACTGGACATTACAGTGAGACTATAACATAAAAGAAGAAATTAAAACTGGATAAAATGTATGCGACTGAAAGACTTTGTATTGACTAAAAATTATAAAAAAAAATAACAACTAGAAAAATGACAAAAAGACAATTTCAAATAAGTTTCAAATACTTTGACATTGGCAGAAATATCCTAAAAGGATGATTGCCAGTAACAAAAAAAATATGTGCAAAATATACAAACAAATGTACAACTATAATATATAAAAAACTTGTTCGAGGCTGCCGCTGCTGCCGATCGGCAAGGTTCCCAGAAGGCTGGCATCGTTTCCTCTTTGGATGGCCAAGCTGATGCGTTGGCGGAAAAAGCTCCCCCCGCCTTCTATTAATTTTATATTTACACCTCAAAAGATCAAATCATAAATTCTATTAGGTACATATCATTTTACTTTTGGATATAAGCTTATGTTTGACAGCAATCTCACCATGGTAAGTGATGATGTGACCGAAGGTGGTAAGCACACAAAGCCTAGATGGGAACTGGCTCTCAAGTGCAGCTTTCGGAACACACCCATAGGTGCTTGGCGACAGTTTTTCAACTTTCCAGCCAGTCGGGTATTACAAAGTACCCAACCACCGTGCAAATATTAAAACTATAACTTTAAAGGGCTGGTTGGCTTGGGTGGTTAACCCATCTTCACGCCTCAGGTAGTGGGTTCGATTCCCATCCAGAACAGACGTGTGCATGAAAATGTCTCTATAGCGATTTCTGAGTCATTCTGACGTCAATATTTTGAATTTAATTCACAAATTAGCGTCGAATTTTTTTCATTATCAATATTTATCAGTTAATTATTATAATTTATCTAATATTATTTGTTATAAATAGTTGTGTTTCAATTAGATGTATTCAATTGTGTCATAATGGCCGTAATAACATCAGCTCTTATTGTATTCGGCCTGGCTGTGGTCTCGGGTGAGTTTGTTTGTACGGTAACTATTATATTTATAGGTATACAAGCTGTCCCCTGCGGTTTCACTCGCGTTCCCGTGGGATCTATACTTTACAACCTATTCTGAGACCTCCTGAATATACACAAAAAAAACATAAGAATCGGTCAAGCCGTTTCGGAGGAGTTCGGTTACTAACACTGTGACACGAGAATTTTATATAACGCTAGCTGTTCCGCGCGGTTTCACTTATCTTTTCCCGGGATAAAAAGTAGCTTATGTGCTATTCCAGACTATAATCTATCTCCATGCCAAATTTCATCCAGATCCAGAATGAGTAACAAACATACATCCATCCATCCATCCAAACTTTCACATTGATGGTTGGTTAACACACGATACATCCAGGACAGACATTTGTGTGCATGAACATGTCTGGGTGTAATTATCTATTTAAGTATGTATTTACAAAAAAGTTGTATATGTAGTATATCAGTGATCTGGTTTCCAAGCTCTGCTTAGTTTATAAATAAATAATAAATAATGTTTGTGTCCACTTTTATGATATAGTCACGTTATATCCTTCGTTATATCACATTCATAGTCAAGTTAGTCAGCGTCCGTAAAACAGGTCAGGTTTTGATAAAATTGGTGACTGTTCCACTAAAACATTTCACGGACTTTTTGGGACAACCTGAAAAATCACGATGCACGCTTTCATTTTACTGGTGCACTTAGATTGGACAAAACACCACCGATATTATTCAATTAAATATGAAAACAAAATGATATCGCAACGTGACTTCGCAAGTTCCGGCCTAAAAGTTTAATTATTAATTAATATTAGATGGAGCAGGGGAATCCTCAAGAAACACTAACGCCCTTCGCACACGGCGTCGTAGCGTAGTCGTATCGTGAGCGTATCGTTACGACGCAATGACAAAAATGTTCATGCTCGTATTGCTCTCGTCGTACGTGCGGATTACGACACGCTTACGTTACGACGCCATGTGCTAAGGGGGCCAAGTCCATTGGTGAAAACCGTATGAAAATCCGTTTAGTAATTTTTTCGTTTTCTGACAGACAGACTGACGCGGGAATTCGTTTTATAATAATTATGTAATATGCATGACAAGCCCAACATAGGTTTTAGAGATATAACAATCAAATAATCGCTGTCTTTTCACCTTATCGGATTATGATGATTATAATTTGTAATAATTTCCTTGCAGATGATTATCATCGTAATAATCAATCAATGCTTTATCTATCAAATTATTATTAGGTTTCTGTCGTCAGAATATTAAATACGATAATTTATAGGAGTTTTGTAAACACAACAAAGCTCTACTCTTTATCGTTAAATTAGTAATTTATTATCTTTAAAATTATGTTTACAACGTATTCGACATTTGTGATTATTTTTAAATGTTTTATATATTATTATGTTTTATACACTGGTATATATTATTATGTATAGGCATAAAAGCAACATCTCTATTTTTGAAAATACTTTCTTAGTAGGTACACTCTATACTATAAGAAAAAGCTACTTAAAATTAAATGATTGTATAGAAAACTTTGATAGCGCGATGCAGGTTCTATGACTTGCAGCTATCATTATCAAAGCGTCATCTATCCATTGGTAGCGTAGTCCTTGTTATCATTGTTAATTTTGCTAATCTTTAGTTGATCTTTGAAACGGGATGGGTTGAATGGGAGATTGTAGAATGAAGGAGAGAAGATTTAAATCATAGACTGCTTGTGCGAATTGTAATTTAAAGGGTTTCTGGTGCTGTTTTCCCGTGTAGCGCTATCTATTCATTTAAAGGATAATCTTTACTTACGTGTCAATAGATGGCGTTGTAGAAGAACTGTATTAGTACAATCTATTTTACCAGCATTTCGTTTACAGCCTTCCCGGCCGACCCAGTCCTCTCCATCCCCAACCCTGAAGATCTCCGGTACCAATACATGCGCGATGACGACGGAGTTCCTCATCTGGTCGACCAGTGGTTGAAGTTGAGTGACGTCAAGCAGCGCAGCATGTACAACTCTAGGAGCACCAATGTTTACCATCTATTTACCAGGTGAGGTTCTAATCGCGTAACGTTTTAAGGGTTTTTCATCAAAAGTCTGATGAGCAGGCTAGCGGGTCGCCTGATGATATTCGCAATACCAGAGAGATTACTCTGGTTTCCATTGCACAATCTCTTCTTAGATCAGATAGCCGTGTATATATGAGGATTTCCCAGCTTGTTTTTATTTTTTACTAGCTGTCCCGGCAGACCTTGTTCTGACCTATTTCTCTAAAACGCGTCTTTGTTTTGTTTCGATTGACGTCAAATGTTTGACAGCTGGGTGTTTGTATGGGAAAAAGAAAAGGGCTGTTTTTAGGGTATTCCCGGCAATTATTCGAATTTTTCTCGCCGTAAAAACCATCCTGGGACTTCAACGAACATTTAAAAAAAAGAATTGGCCAAATTGGTCCAGGCGTTGTTGAGTTATGCGCTTACCAACACATTTTACGATTCATTTTTATATTATAGATTTTAGTCCTTATCCCACGCTAGGTGGGATCGGCACAACAAGTTTTCTTCCACTCCGCTCTATCACTAGTCGTCTCAGTACTCACACCTTTCATAAACATATTATTCTTCACGTGGTCCATCCATACCATCACTCATCTTAAAATATTATTATAGATCTAATTAGTAAATCCGTGACTGCTAGTAAACAAGATTTTAATCTCTACCTTCAATTTCCCAGATCCAACCCGTCCGTGAGCCAGCCTATCGTTTTGAACAACTTCGCCCACCTCTTAACGACTAACTTCAATTCCGACAGACGAGTCATTGTGATCATTCATGGCTTCTTAGGGTCTGCTACTTCGGAAGTTAATACCGTGCTGGTGCCTGGTGAGTCTCTGACCTTAATCTCTGATAAGCTTAACAGTGATAAGCCTATAAGCAACGCAACGGTTGGAACTTTGTGATATTCAGCTTGAGTCAAGGTGCTCATTATATTTTACTTCAAGCTTATTGTAGTACCTTTGTAACTGGAAACAGTGCGTAGAAATAAAAAGAATCAATAATGATGAAGTGATTACATCATACCAATCAGAATACGTGGAAAACAAATATGGAGTTCCCAAAGGTAGTATCTTGGGACTGTTATTGTTTCTGCTCTACATTAATGATTACCAAATGGATGCGTCTTGTTTGCAGATGACATTTCCGTAGTCGTAGCTTAAAAAGGTGATCAGGAAACTTATAAGCAAGTACTTAACCAACAAGTTGAGTCAATCCTTAAATGGTTAGAAAGCAACAATTTATGTGCCAATCTATCTAAGATAAAATTTATAAACTTTCATAATTTTAATAATAAAAACATATTTCACTTGACATACCGTAATAAAATTATTAATATAGTAAAGGACATTAAATTACTGGGACTTATGCTGTACAAAAATTGTAATTGGAAATATATCGATTACCTGTGTAAAAAATTTAACCGTCTTTGATAAAGTGACTAATTTAGTCTCAATTGTGCCAAATAATATTATAAGTCTGTAATAATTAAATGAGAATCCTTCATCTTCCAGCCTTCTTGGCCGCTGAAGACTGTAACGTAATCGTCCTGGACTGGAGCGCAGGGTCCTACTGGGGACCTAATGCTGGACCTGCAGGTAATCTACATTTTTGGGTAACCCAAAACTAAGAATCAATCCCCCTGGTATTGCTAAAGTACATTGGCGATTGTAATCAATCTGCCTCTCCTTACTTTCCAACTTTAAATAGTCATACGGTCCTGATAATGATAGCTCGTCAATATATAGTCGTAAGAACCCCTTGCAGAAAAACCGTTGTTATTCTTCTAAACTAAATATTATTTCACAGGCGAAGCTGCAGCTGGTTTCATTGACTGGCTGAACAGCGTGACTGGTGCCAACCCTGTAAACTACCACATCGTTGGCTTCAGTGTTGGTGGCCATGGAGCTGCTATCACCGCGAGACACGTCACTGGAAATGTCGGTTACGTTACTGGTATGTGTGGTCGTTCTATCCAATTAGTACAGTAGAAAATATGAGTTAAGAACATCATTATCATTATTTTATCACTTTCCGTACAGACCACAGATGGGTCTTCTTCTCTTTCACATATATTCTTCCAGTCTTGTGACTATGTCTTTCGATCTGACTGCTTTCTCAACTATGTCTTTCAGTGGTCTACTTATCTAACTCAAATCTTATTTCATTCACTATCCATAATCCTGTTTCACCCGATGCCGAGTTCCTCTTCATCTTTGTGTTCTACCTAACTTACCATGCCAATCTTTATTGGCATATGAATTTTCATGTTAGATAAACAGTCCCATAAACCTATGGTAAAGTACAAGAAATAACCGGCATTTTATCTGCAGGTTTGGACCCCTCTGTCAGATGGAGCGCAGAAACCGAGTTCAGGGCTGATGATGGTCTGTATACCGAAATTATCCACACTAGCGCTGGTAACAACGGTATTCTGGAAGCCAAGGCTCATGTGGACTTCTACCCAAATGAAGGGCGTGTCATGCCAGGGTGTATTACTGGACTTTGTGATCATGACAGGTAAGATATGTTGGCAGAAAGGTTTTTTTAATGAATGAAATCATTAAGTTAGGCTTTAACCTGAATGGGCCCACGATAGGTGCTGGTTTCAGAATTTAGCGGGCAAGCGTGAGAAGAGACACATGAGTACGAGAGACGCTTCACCAACTCAGCCATGAAGCGGCCCTCAGTTTAGGTGCCAAAAATGTGGACGCTGCTGTCGCTCCCGTATCGAACTGTACAGTCACTCTAAGGCCTATCACACGGACGCTGTTTAGATCATCTATTTAAGATGTATAAGGCCTTATAACCTGAATTAAGTCTTTCAGTAGTGATTTTAGACTAGGCTTTGTTACGAGAGCAATAATTACTGAAGACTAATTCTTAGCTAAAATTCTGACATAACCATTTTTTAATGATGATTAAATAACAATACGTAGGATACTAACTTATAAAACAATATACGATGCTAAATTTAAGAAAAAATGTTGCCCGTTGAGTATCACAATTACTATTACGTAAACGTTATTATTACTATGGGCATCTTCTATCTAACAGAATCGCCTGACACCAAATAGGACACGTTGTCTGCAAACATGTCTTCTATACTAGCTGGTCTACCTCTATCACCATTCTGTCGGGACTTTTATCAGTATTAGAATCCTCCAGTGCCAATCAATTATGTTTTGCAAAAATGACATAAATTTCTTTCTCCGTTTACCAGTCTTTTAGATGGAAAACCATCATTACCTAATATTAATCAACATGATTCTTAGTGCCAGCATCAATCTGTTCTTTACAAATGTTATCTAGTTGGTCACTATCGGTGTTTTAATCTGTCTAGCACTACTGCATTAGCATATTACTTAGTATCTGCCGATTTTGTTCTATTTTCATCTGATCTACCATAGCTACTTCTATCACTCAGGGCATTGATTTTTTCTCCAGGTCCTTCCACTACTTTGGCGAGTCCATAAGGAGCGGTGGGTTCCTAGGCATCAGGTGTAACTCCGTGGGTGAGGCTCGTCTTGGAAACTGCAACCTTCCTGAAAGGCTGAACCTTGGTGGTATTCGTCCTAAGACTGGGTAAGTTACTCTTTAAATGGTAGAGTCAATTGTAACGTTCATTAGTGCCTTACCAGGGCCTAAACTGAATAAATGAGTTTGAGTATGAGTTTTGAGTTTGAAATCAACGATTAGATATTTTTCCTGGCTATCTCATTCTGTTCCCTTCGAAAGAAGTGAGAGTTCTTCTTCATTAACAGATTTCTATAAAATACACTATTTGGATCATGGTTTTGTGTTGGACACCTGACATGTAGGCAGGCGCCATCTGATGGTAAGTGACTACCGTCACCTATAGATATTGCCAACAAAGGTTGCTTGTGCTTTGCCAATCTTTTACAATAACCAGAAGGCTCTCAACTTCTGGGAAGAACTTGAAGGTAGTAGTAGCCAATTAGTACAGTCCACCTTCATTGTAAGATTATATTAATGTACTCAAAGTCAAAGTCAAAACCATTTATTCAGTTTAGCCCCTAGAAGGGCACTTACAGGTATAAAGAGTAACACTTAACTCTGTTATCTTTTCTTATAGATCAACTGGTATCTACTGGCTGGAGACTAACGCTCGCTCTCCCTTCTCAAGGGTTTAAGACTTAAAACAATAAAATTGATATAACTTTAATATTTCTTTTATTTCTAACTGTTTACAACAAATGTACAACTATAATATATAAAAAACTTCTTCGAGGCTGTCGCTGCTGCCGATCGGCAAGGTTCCCAGCAGGCTGGCAGCGTTTCCTCTTTGGATGGCCAAGCTGATGCGTTGGCGGAAAAAGCTCCCCGCCCGCCGGTCACCCGAGGCCTCGAATAATTTTTTACATAAAATACTCGGTGAAACGACGAGCTTCAGACCCCCACGGACCCATGGTCTCAACCGCAAAAGGCATAAATTGATAATTTGGACCAATACAGGCCTATATTTGTAACTGTTCCTCGCAAATATTGATAGAGAAATTAGACGATTGCACACCGCTGAGCTGAGAATGTTGAGGTGAATGTGGAGTGATAAGGATGGATAAGATTAGGAATGAGTACGTAAGAAGAATTTCAAAAGTGGCACTAGTGACTGAAAAGTTGAGAGGAAGTCGTTTGTCTTGGTATACATTGGGAATGTTATTTTTATTTATTTATTTATTTTATTTATTTATACCAAAAACTTACGACTATCATTACAGGCAAGACTTAATTCGATAGGATGAAGGATGATAGTCATGTAATCAAAACTGTGCATTACCATGTACCTATATTTTAATGTGATTACGATTATGCGTACGTAAGCGCTGTTCGTACGTCCGCGAACACCCGTGGCTTCAGCCGTTTTTTTTTTTAGTAAGACTTAAAGGTGGCGGTCTGAGGGACCATAGACACCCTTACGCGGACTTTTCGGGGAGCGCTTAGGGCTCTCAACCTCAGCCGAAAATCAGCGCTGTAGTTATTTGCAGCGTAGGCTGAGCTGGGGCCATTTGGTGGGTCCAATTATGTCTTGTATCTTTTTTCTTTTGTATTTTGTTATTGTGTGTCCATTAAATGCATTTTTATCTTTATCTTTATCATTACACGTCTTGTATTATCATTATGATACGACAAATTCTGCTCAAGATTTCGCCTGCTGACAGGGTTGCTATTATTATTAGAAGGGTAGAAGATCGTGAGGAAACCATAGCACGGTGGTAGGGTACTATGTGGTACCCGACTGGCTGGCTACCACCCTCAACTTAAAAATCTGTCGCCAAACACCTATCGGTGTGTTCCGACAGCTGCACTTGAGAGCCAGTTCCCATCTAGGCTTTGTGCGCTTACCACCTTCGGCCACATCATCACTTACCATAGTGAGATTGTAGTCAAACACAAGCCTATCTAGAATAAAATTTTATATACTTATGTATTTGTGTATACAGTTTATGCAGTGTATTGTTATTTTATCTTATTCAAGTAGTATATTTTTATATATATATATTAAGTAGATTTAAGATATTATATTTGTTCTTTTGTTTTTCTTTTATTTGTCACACACTGTGTCTACATTCTCTTCTACTTCAAACTTTCCAGTCGCAGGGCTGCTGGAAGAAATTTCTACTAGAAATAAGCTGTCCCTTTGTACTCTTGTATCTGTTCTGTGTTTCTTTCTATTATTTTATTGTGTGTACATAAATAAATAAATAAATATATATAAAAAAAAAAGATCAAATAAATATTAAATATTGTGATCAAAATAGTTATGAATATGGAAGCGGATGGGTATACTAAGAGGAAGACTGATAAAGAGATGGGTTGTGTAAGAGATGATATGAGTAAGAAAGTAATAGGATAGAAGGGCTGAATGGAAGACAAGACAGGCAGATGATAAGTGACTTCAAAAAAACATCAAACTCATATCTAAACTATGATTTAAAATCCTGATCGATAGGTATTAGCGCCATCCCTCGAGAGTGTACACAATTAGGTCTTTATTTATAGAGTAGATGTAATTGTTAATACATATTTAACTCTTTTTTGATAATATTCTGGTACCTAATGCAAATGTTAAAAAAATATAAAATAATGTAACAACCAAATACATCTTTAGCATATCTTTTTTTACGGAACCCTTGTCATAGTGTGTGAATAACAGACAGACAGGAGTGGTCCTATCACTTTGATGTCCGTCTGTCTGTCGGTCTGTCTGTCAAGATCCTTTTTCTCCGGCACGCGAGGAGGTATCAAGTTGAAATTAATATCAAATACTCAGGTCTGCATACCCTAGGAACAGTGAAAAAATTAAACTTATAAGTCAAATGAAAAGACACGGCCGTTTGAGTCGCATATTTAGACTCTTGCATGCAAGTACCTATAGGGTACTTCCCGTTGACCTAGAATCATGAAATTTGGCAAGAATCAATGTCATGTAGTACAAGTAAGGAAAAAATCCGAAAATTATAAATTTGTTGCTACATCAGAAAAAAAATCATGATCTTCAAGACTCGATTCCCGTCATGAACGAACTATTTACACACCTACAAGTTTTGACGGAACCCTCGATGCACGAGTTCGACTCGCACTTGACAATAAATAATATCCATATTTTCACGTGGCATAAAATAAAATAAGAATATATTTATCGTAAAAAGTTGTTCTTTATAAAAGCCAGTTACTGGGCGATTGTTTACAAGACATTTTAGTAATTTTGAAACTATACATAAACGCTTAATATAAATATTTTAATTTTTATCTCTACTAATATTATAGTCAAAGTCAAAACCATTAATTCAGTTTAGGCCCTAGAAGGGCACTTATGAAGGTCGAATTACAGAAGTTACCACCGGTTCGGAAGTTAGACAACAACTGAGAAGAACCGCCAAGAAACTTAGCAAGGTTACATTTTTTAAATATTTTTGGACCTTTTTTTATAAACAGATAATCTTTGTTTGTAGGGTGTAAACTTACGAATTACTAAACCGATAAAAAAAAACCTTTCACCAATGGAAATCTGTGTTATCCAGCTTAGGCTATTTTTTTTAACTCCTTCGGTTTAAAAACCATGGTGGGAACTCATTCCGTCAGGAGAAGTGGTAGGAAGATCCATAGATATCGCACAGTGCGACAACATTTTGGCGATGATAGCTCAGTGGTAAGTAACGTCGGATACCGCGACGATGGTCGTGGGTTCGAATCCTACAATGAGCTTGAGCTTTCGGTGAAGGAAAACATCTTGAGGAAACCATAACACGGTGGTAGGGTACTTTGTAGTACCCGACTGGCTGGCTACCACCCTCAAGTTGAAAATCTGTCGCCAAGCACCTATCGGTGTGTTCCAACAGCTGCACTTGAGAGCCAGTTCCCATCTAGGCTTCGTGTGCTTACCACCTTGGGCTACATCATCACTTAGTACCATGGTGAGATTGTGGTCAAACACAAGCTTATCCAGAATAAAAATTAAAACAAAACAATTTGTGTGAAGTTGACCTGTTGATAAAATTATATTAGATGTGATTAATCATGTGATTAGCTAACGCAATTGTTTTTTTAATCAATGAAACACGTGCCATATAATACAAACATAAAAATTATAAACAGATTAGATAATATCTATCTTCATATAGGAAAAACCAATTTATTTACAACATATGTACAAAATATACAAACAAATGTACAACTATAATATATTATATAAAAAAAACTTCTTGGAGGCTGCCGCTGCTGCCGATCGGCAAGGTTCCCAGAAGGCTGGCAGCGTTTCCTCTTTGGATGGCCAAGCTGATGCGCTGGCGGAAAAAGCTCCCCGCCCGCCGGTCACCCGAGGCCTCGAATATTTTTTTACATAAAATACTCGGTGAAACGACGAGCTTCAGACCCCCACGGACCCATGGTCTCAACCGCAAAAGGCATAAATTGATAATTTGGACCAATACAGGCCTATATTTGTAACTGTTCCTCGCAAATATTGATAGAGAAATTAGACGATTGCACACCGCTGAGCTGAGAATGTTGAGGTGAATGTGGAGTGATAAGGATGGATAAGATTAGGAATGAGTACGTAAGAGGAATTTTAAAAGTGGCACAACCAGGGTTTAAATAGTTGAGAGGAAGTCGTTTGTCGTGGTATACATTGGGAATGTTATGGAGGATGATAGTCATGTAATCAAAACTGTGCATTACCATGTATTGTAATTGTAATGTGATTACGATTATGCGTACGTAAGCGCTGTTCGTACGTCCGCGAACACCAGTGGCTTCAGCCGTTTTTTTTTTTAGTAAGACTTAAAGGTGGCGGTCTGAGGGACCATAGACACCCTTACGCGGACTTTTCGGGGAGCGCTTGGGGCTCTCAACCTCAGCCGAAAATCAGCGCTGTAGTTATTTGCAGCATAGGCTGAGCTGGGGCCATTTGGTGGGTCCAATTATGTCTTGTATCTTTTTTCTTTTGTATTTTGTTATTGTGTGTCCATTAAATGCATTTTTATCTTTATCTTTATCATTACACGTCTTGTATTATCATTACGATACGACAAATTCTGCTCAAGATTTCGCCTGCTGACAGGGTTGCTATTATTATTAGAAGGGTAGAAGATCGTGAGGAAACTATAGCACGGTGGTAGGGTACTATGTGGTACCCGACTGGCTGGCTACCACCCTCAACTTAAAAATCTGTCGCCAAACACCTATCGGTGTGTTCCGACAGCTGCACTTGAGAGCCAGTTCCCATCTAGGCTTTGTGCGCTTACCACCTTCGGCCACATCATCACTTACCATAGTGAGATTGTAGTCAAACACAAGCCTATCTAGAATAAAATTTTATATACTTATGTATTTGTGTATACAGTTTATGCAGTGTATTGTTATTTTATCTTATTCAAGTAGTATATTTTTATATATATATTAAGTAGATTTAAGATATTATATTTGTTCTTTTGTTTTTCTTTTATTTGTCACACACTGTGTTTACATTCTCTTCTACTTCAAACTTTCCAGTCGCAGGGCTGCTGGAAGAAATTTCTACTAGAAATAAGCTGTCCCTTTGTACTCTTGTATCTGTTCTGTGTTTCTTTCTATTCTTTTATTGTGTGTACATAAATAAATAAATAAAAAAAAAAGATCAAATAAATATTAAATATTGTGATCAAGATAGTTATGAATATGGAAGAGATGATATGAGTAAGAAAGTAATAGGATAGAAGGGCTGAATGGAAGACAAGACAGGCAGATGATAAGTGACTTCAAAAAAACATCAAACTCATATCTAAACTATGATTTAAAATCCTGATCGATAGGTATTAGCGCCATCCCTCGAGAGTGTACACAATTAGGTCTTTATTTATAGAGTAGATGTAATTGTTAATACATATTTAACTCTTTTTTGATAATATTCTGGTACCTAATGCAAATGTTAAAAAAATATAAAATAAATTAACAACCAAATACATCTTTAGCATATCTTTTTTTACGGAACCCTTGTCATAGTGTGTGAATAACAGACAGACAGGAGTGGTCCTATCACTTTGATGTCCGTCTGTCTGTCGGTCTGTCTGTCAAGATCCTTTTTCTCCGGCACGCGAGGAGGTATCAAGTTGAAATTAATATCAAATACTCAGGTCTGCATACCCTAGGAACAGTGAAAAAATTAAACTTATAAGTCAAATGAAAAGACACGGCCGTTTGAGTCGCATATTTAGACTCTTGCAAGCAAGTACCTATAGGGTACTTCCCGTTGACCTAGAATCATGAAATTTGGCAAGAATCAATGTCATGTAGTACAAGTAAGGAAAAAATCCGAAAATTATAAATTTGTTGCTACATCAGAAAAAAAATCATGATCTTCTCGATTCCCGTCATGAACGAACTATTTACACACCTACAAGTTTTGACGGAACCCTCGATGCACGAGTTCGACTCGCACTTGACAATAAATAATATCCATATTTTCACGTGGCATAAAATAAAATAAGAATATATTTATCGTAAAAAGTTGTTCTTTATAAAAGCCAGTTACTGGGCGATTGTTTACAAGACATTTTAGTAATTTTGAAACTATACATAAACGCTTAATATAAATATTTTAATTTTTATCTCTACTAATATTATAGTCAAAGTCAAAACCATTAATTCAGTTTAGGCCCTAGAAGGGCACTTATGAAGGTCGAATTACAGAAGTTACCACCGGTTCGGAAGTTAGACAACAACTGAGAAGAACCGCCAAGAAACTTAGCAAGGTTACATTTTTTAAATATTTTTGGACCTTTTTTTATAAACAGATAATCTTTGTTTGTAGGGTGTAAACTTACGAATTACTAAACCGATAAAAAAAAACCTTTCACCAATGGAAATCTGTGTTATCCAGCTTAGGCTATTTTTTTTAACTCCTTCGGTTTAAAAACCATGGTGGGAACTCATTCCGTCAGGAGAAGTGGTAGGAAGATCCATAGATATCGCACAGTGCGACAACATTTTGGCGATGATAGCTCAGTGGTAAGTAACGTCGGATACCGCGACGATGGTCGTGGGTTCGAATCCTACAATGAGCTTGAGCTTTCGGTGAAGGAAAACATCTTGAGGAAACCATAACACGGTGGTAGGGTACTTTGTAGTACCCGACTGGCTGGCTACCACCCTCAAGTTGAAAATCTGTCGCCAAGCACCTATCGGTGTGTTCCAACAGCTGCACTTGAGAGCCAGTTCCCATCTAGGCTTCGTGTGCTTACCACCTTGGGCTACATCATCACTTAGTACCATGGTGAGATTGTGGTCAAACACAAGCTTATCCAGAATAAAAATTAAAACAAAACAATTTGTGTGAAGTTGACCTGTTGATAAAATTATATTAGATGTGATTAATCATGTGATTAGCTAACGCAATTGTTTTTTTAATCAATGAAACACGTGCCATATAATACAAACATAAAAATTATAAACAGATTAGATAATATCTATCTTCATATAGGAAAAACCAATTTATTTACAACATATGTACAAAATATACAAACAAATGTACAACTATAATATATTATATAAAAAAAACTTCTTGGAGGCTGCCGCTGCTGCCGATCGGCAAGGTTCCCAGAAGGCTGGCAGCGTTTCCTCTTTGGATGGCCAAGCTGATGCGCTGGCGGAAAAAGCTCCCCGCCCGCCGGTCACCCGAGGCCTCGAATATTTTTTTACATAAAATACTCGGTGAAACGACGAGCTTCAGACCCCCACGGACCCATGGTCTCAACCGCAAAAGGCATAAATTGATAATTTGGACCAATACAGGCCTATATTTGTAACTGTTCCTCGCAAATATTGATAGAGAAATTAGACGATTGCACACCGCTGAGCTGAGAATGTTGAGGTGAATGTGGAGTGATAAGGATGGATAAGATTAGGAATGAGTACGTAAGAAGAATTTCAAAAGTGGCACTAGTGACTGAAAAGTTGAGAGGAAGTCGTTTGTCTTGGTATACATTGGGAATGTTATTTTTATTTATTTATTTATTTTATTTATTTATACCAAAAACTTACGACTATCATTACAGGCAAGACCTAATTCGATAGGATGAAGGATGATAGTCATGTAATCAAAACTGTGCATTACCATGTACCTATATTTTAATGTGATTACGATTATGCGTACGTAAGCGCTGTTCGTACGTCCGCGAACACCCGTGGCTTCAGCCGTTTTTTTTTTTTAGTAAGACTTAAAGGTGGCGGTCTGAGGGACCATAGACACCCTTACGCGGACTTTTCGGGGAGCGCTTAGGGCTCTCAACCTCAGCCGAAAATCAGCGCTGTAGTTATAATAATAATAAATATCCTCGGACATTTTTCACACACGGCTATCTGATCCCAAACTAAGCAGACGGTGTGTTCCGACAGCTGCACTTGAGAGCCAGTTCCCATCTAGGCTTTGTGCGCTTACCACCTTCGGCCACATCATCACTTACCATAGTGAGATTGTAGTCAAACACAAGCTTATCTAGAATAAAATTTTATATACTTATGTATTTGTGTATACAGTTTATGCAGTGTATTGTTATTTTATCTTATTCAAGTAGTATATTTTTATATATATATTAAGTAGATTTAAGATATTATATTTGTTCTTTTGTTTTTCTTTTATTTGTCACACACTGTGTTTACATTCTCTTCTACTTCAAACTTTCCAGTCGCAGGGCTGCTGGAAGAAATTTCTACTAGAAATAAGCTGTCCCTTTGTACTCTTGTATCTGTTCTGTGTTTCTTTCTATTCTTTTATTGTGTGTACATAAATAAATAAATAAATAAATAAAAAAAAAAGATCAAATAAATATTAAATATTGTGATCAAAATAGTTATGAATATGGAAGAGATGATATGAGTAAGAAAGTAATAGGATAGAAGGGCTGAATGGAAGACAAGACAGGCAGATGATAAGTGACTTCAAAAAAACATCAAACTCATATCTAAACTATGATTTAAAATCCTGATCGATAGGTATTAGCGCCATCCCTCGAGAGTGTACACAATTAGGTCTTTATTTATAGCGTAGATGTAATTGTTAATACATATTTAACTCTTTTTTGATAATATTCTGGTACCTAATGCAAATGTTAAAAAAATATAAAATAATGTAACAACCAAATACATCTTTAGCATATCTTTTTTTACGGAACCCTTGTCATAGTGTGTGAATAACAGACAGACAGGAGTGGTCCTATCACTTTGATGTCCGTCTGTCTGTCGGTCTGTCTGTCAAGATCCTTTTTCTCCGGCACGCGAGGAGGTATCAAGTTGAAATTAATATCAAATACTCAGGTCTGCATACCCTAGGAACAGTGAAAAAATTAAACTTATAAGTCAAATGAAAAGACACGGCCGTTTGAGTCGCATATTTAGACTCTTGCAAGAAAGTACCTATAGGGTACTTCCCGTTGACCTAGAATCATGAAATTTGGCAAGAATCAATGTCATGTAGTACAAGTAAGGAAAAAATCCGAAAATTATAAATTTGTTGCTACATCAGAAAAAAAATTATGATCTTCAAGACTCGATTCCCGTCATGAACGAACTATTTACACACCTACAAGTTTTGACGGAACCCTCGATGCACGAGTTCGACTCGCACTTGACAATAAATAATATCTATATTTTCACGTGGCATAAAATAAAATAAGAATATATTTTTCGTAAAAAGTTGTTCTGTATGAAAGCCATTGTTTACAAGTCGTTTTAGTAATTTTGAAACTGCCTGGTTGACGCTACCCGTGGCAAGAGGGCTGGCGAATTCCTTTGCCAACGAATAAGCATTGCCATACAGCGTGGCAATGCCGCCAGCATTCTGGGCACGCTACCAACTGGTAGCGATTTTGACCAGCTGTCTCATTTTTGATTAGTTTTACTTAATATAGATAAATATTTTAATTTTTATCTCTACTAATATTATAGTCAAAGTCAAAACCATTAATTCAGTTTAGGCCCTAGAAGGGCACTTATGAAGGTCGAATTACAGAAGTTACCACCGGTTCGGAAGTTAGACAACAACTGAGAAGAACCGCCAAGAAACTTAGCAAGGTTACATTTTTTAAATATTTTTGGACCTTTTTTTATAAACAGATAATCTTTGTTTGTAGGGTGTAAACTTACGAATTACTAAACCGATAAAAAAATACCTTTCACCAATGGAAATCTGCGTTATCCAGCTTAGGCTATTTTTTTTAACTCCTTCGGTTTAAAAACCATGGTGGGAACTCATTCCGTCAGGAGAAGTGGTAGGAAGATCCATAGATATCGCACAGTGCGACAACATTTTCGCGATGATAGCTCAGTGGTAAGTGACGTCGGATACCGCGACGATGGTCGTGGGTTCGAATCCTACAATGAGCTTGAGCTTTCGGTGAAGGAAAACATCTTGAGGAAACCATAACACGGTGGTAGGGTACTTTGTAGTACCCGACTGGCTGGCTACCACCCTCAAGTTGAAAATCTGTCGCCAAGCACCTATCGGTGTGTTCCAACAGCTGCACTTGAGAGCCAGTTCCCATCTAGACTTCGTGTGCTTACCACCTTGGGCTACATCATCACTTAGTACCATGGTGAGATTGTGGACAAACACAAGCTTATCCAGAATAAAAAACAATTTGTGTGAAGATGACTTGTTGATAAAATTATATTAGATGTGATTAGCTAACGCAATTGTTTTTTTAATCAATGAAACACGTGCCATATAATACAAACATAAAAATTATAAACAGATTAGATAATATCTATCTTCATATAGGAAAAACCAATTTATTTACAACATATGTACAAAATATACAAACAAATGTACAACTATAATATATTATATAAAAAAAACTTCTTGGAGGCTGCCGCTGCTGCCGATCGGCAAGGTTCCCAGAAGGCTGGCAGCGTTTCCTCTTTGGATGGCCAAGCTGATGCGTTGGCGGAAAAAGGTCCCCGCTCGCCGGTCACCCGAGGCAGAGATTATTTTTTAAGGTCTCAACTCCAAAAGGCATAAATTGATAATTTGGACCAATACAGGCGTACTTTGTGAATTTTGAATTTTCCGCACCTATCGCAGCCGCTCCCGCGGCTTTACAAGTCACCGGTAAGTGAGATGGCGCAAGTGTATCGACACAAGTGGCATCCCACACCAACGGCTTGCCGACACTCCACGGGATCAAAGTCATACCATCCGGCCTCTTGCCGTCGTCACGCGGAATACCAATATATATATATATATATATATATATATCTAGCGAAATAATCAGTAAAAGTGTTAGCATTTTCGAGATATTGAAAAAAATAATTAAAAATCATTATACAGGGTGTCCGGTAAGTTGTACGACAAACTGAAGGGGGAGATAGGTGGGGGGGGGGGTCACCTACCAACATATACAGAAATAACCTTAGTAAAAGTGTCACCATTGGTATTGCTAATGTCTATAGGCGACGGTTGTCACTTACCATCAAGTGTATCGACACAAGTGGCATCCCACACCAACGGGTTGCTGACACTCCACGGGATCAAAGTCACACCATCCGGCCTCTTGCCGTCGTCACGCGGAATACCAATATATATATATCTAGCGAAATAATCAGTAAAAGTGTTACCATTTTCGAGATATTGAAAAAAAAATTAAAATTCATTATACAGGCTGTCCGGTAAGTTTTACGACAAACTGAAGGGGGGGATAGGTGGGGGGGGGGGTCACCTACCAACATATTATACAACTAAAGGCCTCAGGAAAAGTGTCACCATTGTTTTGATATTTAAAATCTAAAATTCTAAAATTAATACATAAAAATCAGAAATTTCGAAAACGGTTACACTTTTACTAATCAGTGAGTATGTCGCTTACCAATTTGAGTGTGGTATCCAGCCAGTCGAGTACCTACTAGGTACAAAGTACCCTATCACAGTGGTGTGGTTTCCTCACGATGTTTTCCTTCACCTAAATCTCAAGTTCATTGTACGATTTGAGCCCACGACCATCACTGAGCCACTGAGCTATCTTTGCCTTGAATTACAATTTATTATTATAGTATTCGTAAAATATGTTAACATGTGATTATGTTTATTTTATTGTATGCTAAGTATTTTATTGCTGACCTCTGTAAGTAATAATTTGATTATTTACAACAAATGTACAAAATATACATGCAAATGTACAATTACAATACATAAAAAACTTCTTGGAGGCTGCCGCTGCTGCCGATCGGCAAGGTTCCCAGCAGGCTGGCAGCGTTTCCTCTTTGGATGGCCAAGCTGATGCGTTGGCGGAAAAAGCTCCCCGCCCGCCGGTCACCCGAGGCCTCGATTAATTTTTTACATAAAATATTTGCGAAACGACGAGCTTCAGACCCCCACGGACCCATGGTCTCAACCGCAAATAGTTAATTAGCTGCTAGTTATACTTTAATTATATTATTTAAATAAATACATAAGTAGAAACAAAAAAAAAGAAAAATAAATTTATTTTGGACACACACAAAGACGGCAAAAAACAGATGCACATTATACAAAACAGTTGTGTGAGGCCAAAAAAGGCAACTATCTCAGCATATGATGCTGCAGCGCTGGTTTTCAGATAGTGCCCTCAGCACGGTCAATCGCGGCACAGACATAAAAATATATAAATTAATATATCAATGTAAAATAATAAGTAATTTTTTTTTTTTTTTATTATAGATAAGCTTGTGTTTGACCACAATCTCACCATGGTAAGTGATGACGTGGCCGATGGTGGTAAGCACACAAAGCCTAGATGGGAACTGGCTCTCAAGTGCAGCTGTCGGAACACACCGATAGGTGCTTGGCGACAGATTTTCAACTTGAGGGTGGTAGCCAGCCAGTCGGGTACTACAAAGTACCCTACCACCGTGCTATGGTTTCCTCACGATGTTTTCCTTCACCGAAAGCTCAAGCTCATTGTAGGATTCGAACCTACGACCTTCGTCGCGGTATCCGACGTCACTTACCACTGAGCTATCATCGCCTTAATAAATAATAATAAAAATAAGTGTAATAATAATTCCAACTTGAACAGGCAACGACTAGACTTTACTGTGAGTGAGATATAACGTGACCATAACATGAGGAATATTGAAAAAAAAGAAAACAGTTTAGGCTGATAGTAGGTATAAGAGTTAATAGTTATACTACGTATGACCGTTAGTTTCTTTCTTAAATCAGACAAAAGTGCCTTTTACTTTCAAACTTCTATAGAGGCATTAATTTAAAATTATAAATATGACATGTAGAAAAGTAGAGTTAAATTTCCACATGAGGTATAAAATAAAATGGTCCCCAAGTTCTGCTGCCAGAACATGGGGACCGATGATAGCTCAGTGGTAAGTGACGTCGGATACCGCGGCGAAGGTCGTGGGTTCGAGTCCTTACAATGAGCTTGAGCTTTCGGTGAAGGAAAACATCGTGAGGAAACCACAGCACGGTGGTAGGGTGCTTTGTAGTACTCGACTGGCTGGCTTCCACAAGTTGAAAATCTGTCGCCAAGCACCTGTTGGTGTGTTCCGGCAATTGCACTTGAGAGCCAGTTCGCCTTTAAGGCAGTGTACAACACATTAGCAATCCCCTGGTATTGCTAATGTCTATAGGCGACGGTTGTCACTTACCATCAGGTTACCCGCATGCCTTGTTGTCACTTGTGACATAAAAAAAAATGTCAGACAGACCCCAACATGAGTGTGGTAGCCACACAGAGGGGTACCACAAAAGGCCACTATACTAAAAACGGCACGTGTATCAAAATACAATGTTATCAGCATATCTTAATCAAAATCATGCGCCAAACAAGATTTTAAGTATCGCCACTTATCAAGCTTAATATAAATACTGGATTAATCGTTTTAATTAACTAATTGTCGTAAGAAAATGGCCGTAATAACATCAGCTCTTCTGATTTTCGGCCTGGCTGTCGTATCGGGTGAGAATTTATTTCTTACTAGTTGTCCCCCAAATTTATTGCATACAAACCTTGTCCTAACAATAACGAATATGTTGGATAAAGTCAAAGTCAAAACCATTTATTCAATTTAGGTCCTAGAAGGTCTTAAGGCACTTATGAAGGTCGAATTACAGAAGTTACCATTTATATAATAGGTACCGCGAAAAGGGAAGATCTTCCACCGGGCTAGGTATCAATGCCGGGGACTGCACTCCAACGGTTCTAGATGACAACTCGTATATATGCAAAGTGCAGAGAAAACTTTGCTAGCGCGATGTAGGAATTCCTGTGTCATATTTCATTATGTCCATCTTGTGATGACGCGCTTCTATTACTTTCCGCTGACTCGACTCACATGTAGCGCTGTTAGGCCGCTACAAATACATAAAACAAAGAATCATCCAATTCGGTGTAGTAATTCGAAAGTAATGAGCGTACATACATTTCGAAGATCCATTTTTATTTATACTCGTATAGAAGATAGATCTTCTATACGAGTTTATTATCATAATAAACAAGAATAATTGAAAAGTTTTAAGAAGTCGTTTGTCGTGTACTACCGTCGCCTATAGACATTAGCAATACCAGGCGGATTGCCAATGTAGTACACCTTATTACAATGTCTTAAAGGGAAACTGGCTATCAAAAGCAATTGCCGGAACACACCAACAGGTGCTTGGCGACAGATTTTCAACTTAAGGGTGGTAGCCAGCCAGTCGACTACTACAATGTACCCACCGTACTGTGGTTTCCTCACGATGTTTTCTTTCAATGAAAGCTCAAGCTCATCGTAGTACACGAACCCACGACCTTCGCCGAGCTATCATCGCCTTAAAATGTGTTGATGATATGAGTAAGAAAGGAATGAAGGAAGTGAGTTAGGAATGAGAGAAAAGGACACATTGCACCGACCACAAATAATTGTGAATAGACCAGGATGATGACTACAGCCCAAGATTGAATGCTGAATATGAAGCTCCCCCTTGGATTACACATATAATGGTTTTGTGTTCAGCGTCTTCCAGTGTATCTGGCCAGGTCTTTGAACCACGTAAAGTTCACCCCACTTGGAAATACGTGTTTGCCTGTCGAGAATTTCTTTCCCATCGGTTATTGACTCTTCGAGGGATGTGGCCCTCCCATTGCCATTTAGCTTGATGAACTACGAGCTAATATTCATTGTTCTCATCTCTACGAATGCCCTCGTTTTGGACTTAGTTATTGTCAACCATAACTTATTTATACAGCCAGGAGTGAAATGGTGAAATCAATCCACCTGGCATTGCGGTGGATCGTTTGTTACTTCGGCTGATATAAAAAATGAAACATCAAAATAATGGCATAAAGTCGCATCTCCAAATATCGGGCTCAAGTAGTTCTGTTCTTGCTCTTCAGTAGAGAGCTTTAGTGGAAGATTGCGGAAGAACACAAATGCGCTCCTATGAATCAGTAACTGGCGACGACTGAAATACCGTGGGGTTATAATCAGTAGCAGTTAAATATAACCTTTTTACTACCTCTGCAATGGAATATATGGGGATTTCCCCAAGCCAAAAAGAAATTGATTTATGCCATATCACTGATATTATGTGGAACAACCCTCTAACATCTTATGTTATGTTGTATCATTTTACAGCCTTCCCGGCCGACCCAGTCCTCTCCATCCCCAATCCTGAAGACCTCCGCTACCATTACATGCGCGATGACGACGGAGTTCCTCACCTGGTCGACCAGTGGATGAAGCTGAGTGATGTCAAGCAGCGCAGCATGTATAACGCTGATAGGACTAACGCTTACCATCTATTTACCAGGTATTTTTATTTTTAAGTCTAACGTACTGGCAGGTGATTCCCCTGATGACACGTTACTACAGTCGCTTATGGACATCAAATATTTTTGGGGGCTTCCCATCGAGTTGTTGCGTTTTTACAATACCCTGAAGGCAATTGAGTCTCGAATACAACTGCTGGAACACTAATCCGTGCTTGGTAACAGATTTTAAACTTATGGGTGTATTATAATGTGCCATACCACAGCGCTATGGTTTCCTCATGATTTTTTCCTTTAGACATAAGCATATCTGATGTCCTCTCTTACTTATCTCATTGAAATCCTAGTTGAAATACTTGGAGAAATAAAAGGCTTGAGCTTGGTTTGGCGTATCGTGGTGATTCGAATGGGAAAAGGAGGTCTTTATTCTATGTTCGTTAGCTTATATAGACAAAGGTCAGCGCCCTCTACACAATAAACTAATTGCTATTTTATCTATGTACAAAACAATGATTGTAAATAAGAGATGGCGTTACTAGTAAGTAACACAGGTGCACTAGAATTTGGGACACCGGAAGCGGTGCGAGGCATCAAGTCAAAAAGATCATCATACTGATGGTAGAATACACAGAAATCAAACTCAAATATCTTTATTTTTTTAATCGTCAATTTGATTCATGTTAAATTCTAACGCCCGGTTCGGATGGTTGCTTTTGCTGAGAAGAGCCGGCAATAAACTCACCAATTACTCTTTTTTAAAAAAGCAACTTGGACCTATTACATTTTATAATTATTTATATAGTCTTACTGATAATATGTGTGTTATGGCGGCAAAAAAGGAATTGAATTTAGTTAGGAGTGATTTTGTAAACAAACTCAAGCAGACCAGCCCCCACAAGCAGCACCTGTTCACAAGTATGACGCGTGTGGCAGCCGTCGCCCTCCTCGCCATGTGACAGAGAAAGCATTTATGCTCAAAAAACTAAAATGTTCCAAAAAGACTACTTAGAACTTCTCCATTAAGCCAAAGCCAATGTTTGTCACACACACACATTGTCGATCCCCTGACAGTCTATAATGGCAACGGTACTCACTTACCATCATATTAAGACCTACTAAAACATCTATTCACCAGAGCCAACCCCTGGGTGAGCCAGCCCATCGTAATCAACAACTTCGACAACCTCCAGAGGACTAACTTTGACGGTAACAAGAGGACCATCGTCCTGATGCACGGTTTCATGGGGTCCGTCACCACCGGCTTTAACACCGTGCTAGTACCTGGTTGGTATTTTCATCTTTTCATTACCCAACTCATTTGTGATGATGGGCCAGTTAGATAAAACACGAGTATATAAAATAATCCTCGGACCATACATTAAGAATTGGTCCTCGCTCTGGGCGCGACGATTTATTCATCAATGCCTCGGACATTTTTCACACACGGCATCTGATTCCAAACTAAGCAGAGCTTGTAATATGGAAACCAGATCACTGATATACTACATATACTACACCCAGACTCAGGACAAACAGACATGTTCATGCACACAAATGTCTGTCCTGGATGGGAATCGAACCCACGACCTGCAGCGTGATAGGTAGTGTGTTAACCAACCACGTCAACAGGCCCGTCATATGTTTATATGATTAGGTTTCTAAGTATAACCTTGCTGAATATCTTGCCGGCTATTCTCAGTTCTTGTAAAAGTCAAAACCATTTATTCAGTTTAGGCCCTAGAAGGGCACTTATGAAGGTCGAATTACAGAAGTTACCACCGGTTCGGAAGTCAGCCTTCAACTGAGAAGAACCGGCAAGGACCATCTGACTATATTGGCTTTTTTTTTCAAATGTTTAACAATTTTGTTCTTAAAGTAATACAGTTGAAGACTAACTTCCGAACCTGTAGAACCTTCATAAGTTCTAGGGTCTAAAATGACAAAATGACTTAGGTTATTAGATATGAAAATTTCGTAAGTTAAATAAACGTTAAAGAAGCCATAAGGTTAGTTAAACATTTTATGCTTAAGTAACTTTCTGATGTGCTGATACAATACAGATAATGGCGTTGAATACCATGACAAAGTAAGTAAGTTTGGATCCTACAGTAAACTTGAGCTTTCAAACCATACCACCGTGGTAAGGTGCTTTATACTTCTGCCACGCATCTTCCAATAGAACTTATTTTCCAACGGGCTGTCATACTATCAGCCTTATGCTTAAAAGAAGCACTAAGCTGAAGTACAAAAGTAAAGAACGCTAGACCTGTGGAATCGACTTCCAGCGGCGGTGTTTCCGAACGGATATGACTTAGGGACCTTCAAGAAAAGAGCGTATTCCCATTTAAAAGGCCGGCAACGTACCTGTGACCCCTTGGGTGTTGCGGGTATGCATGGGCGGTGGGGATCACTAATTAAGTAATATATAATCATCTATCTTCCAGCTTTTCTGGACGCTGAGGACGTTAACGTAATCGTTGTGGACTGGAGCTCAGGATCTTACTGGGGACCTAATGCTGGACCTTCAGGTACAGGAAATAGATAGATAGAAAAATTTTTTTTGAACACCACATAATAGCAAAAACTTAAACTAAAAAAGTAACAATTTGTGTCGCAATGGGCGGTCTTATCGCTTAGAGCGATCTCTTCCAGACAACCATGCAAGGATAGACCAGTGCAGGAGCCTTTGAAAATGGTAAAAAGTAAAATTACGGTCGATCTGAGGTCGGGAAGTGGAAGAGGGATTGGGGGGGGGGGTTAAGGGTAAAAAACGGTTTATCACTAAAACTACAAGTCCTATGGAAAAAAGTTAAATAGGAGAGTTGTAGGTAATAAAAAGATCTACAACTTTTGTATCTACACTTTTTCACTTATCCAAAAAAAAATTGTGAAAAATTCAAATAACTAAGTTTTTGATTTTTTATTTCTATCTCATACAATATATTTTTTTTTTTTCATAAAATTTTGTGAAAACTTACCTTTTTATGTCCCAAACACATTGTAATTATTTTTATTCAAAATATTATTTTTTTCACCTTATTATGACTTAATATCGAAACAGTTAGGGTGCTTTTCAATCGAAAATTCTCACGTCAAAATATCTCTTTTTTTTTAAATCAACGGGTTCTTTGTTCTTTGAAATTTCTAATTTCGTACAAACACGACAACCACGCGTAAAATTATAAAGATGTAACTCTATGTAGTATCTTGCCTGTTCTTCTGAGTTGAAGGTTGACTTCCGAACTTAGTTAAACTCCAGTTTATTAGTGGCTCTTCTGGGTTTAGGCTGAACAACGCATTCATGATTGATTGGTAAGTTAATTAAATAACTTCTGGTCTCCAGGGGAAGCTGCAGCCCGCTTCATCAACTGGCTGAACAGCGTGACTGGTGCCAATCCTCTGAACTATCACATCGCTGGATACAGCGTTGGAGGTCAAGGTGCTGGTATCATTGCAAGAAACGTGAATGGCGTCGTTGGTTACGTAACTGGTTAGTTTATTCTAATGTTACATTTTCAAAGAGTACCTGTAGTATTCACATAGCTCGAAGAACCAATAGCCTATGGACGGAAAGGTTTTGGAATGGCGACCAGGCACCGGAAGACGCAGCGAGGGCAGGCCCCCTACAAGGTGGACCGACGATTTAGTGAGGTCGCGGGAATCCGCAAGATGCGAGCAGCACAGACCCAATCGTTGTGGAAAACTTTGAGGGAGGCTTATGTCCAGCAGTGGATGGTTTTGCGGCTGAAATGATGATGATGATGATTTAAAGAGTCAGACGGATCGCCTGATGATAAATCTGTATGATAAAACTGACGTCGATCCATAACTCCGTGGTGGAAAAGACGGTCCAACAAAAACACGCTTTCGCATTTTTAGTTCTTTTTACGTCAGAAGTCTTTCGCATGCAGGCCGGTCACCGTACGAGTACTACATAGCCACGCTGCTATGGTACCGATGAGGCAAAATTTAAAAAATAACCACTCATGACTTCCGCATTTTAGGTCTGGACCCTGCTGACAGATGGGACGAAGCCACCCAGTTCAGGCCCAACGATGGTCTCTACACTGAGGTCATCCACACGAGCGCTGGCAACATCGGTGTCATAGAGAACTTGGGTCAAGTGGACTTCTACCCTAATGGCGGACGAAGCATGCCAGGGTGTATTACTGCGCTTTGTGATCATTACAGGTGGGTAATGATGTGACTTTTGATGAAATATTGTTAAGGTGGTAGTGATGTCGGTACCGCGGCGAAGGTTGTGGGGTTGAATCGTACAAAAGTATCATATGTGCTGTTGCAGACTATAATCTATCTCTGTGCCAAATTCCATCCAGATCCGTTCAGCCGTTCTGGTGTGATTGCGTATCAAACATCCATCCATCCATACAAACTTTCACATTTATAGAGGGATTTTTGAATTTCTGATATTAACTCTAAAATGGCGTCACTTTTACTAAGGTAATTTGTTGTAAATGTTGGTAGGTGACCCGCCCCCCTATCTCCCCCTTCAGTTTGTCCTTCTACTTACCGGACACCCTGTATATAAATATGTAATTTTTAGATCCTACTACTATCTCGGGGAGTCTGTAAGAACTGGTGGCTTCACTGGAGTCAGATGTAACTCCGTAGCCGAAGCTACTTCTGGGAACTGCAATTCCTCTGACACCCTGAGACTCGGTGGCATCGCTCCTAAGACCGGGTGAGTTAACAACTTCTGAATTTCCTACTCCTTGAGGCGTATTATTAAGGTGGCTGAGTTTGATTCATGAGGGAAGTTTGAGAAAATTCACTAGTTTTCCGCCCCGCGATTTCACTCGCGTTTCCGTGGGATCATATATTTTCCCGGGATAAAAATATAACCTATGACATTCACAAATAACGTGGCTTTCTATTGGTAAAAGAATTTTCAAAATCGGTTCAGTAAATCCAAAGATCAGCCCCTACAACCTCACGAACTCACAAACTTTAGTATAGATTTAATTGGCTGAAATATGACGATGATTTTTGGAGTTGTAAGAATAAATCATGACGACTGGGGGATTCTGGCGTGCGCTGCGTAAACCACTAGTTATTTTATCCTAATTCGACATTACGACAGAAAATACTTTAGGTGTATATGGTTTAGTAGCGATGGTAATTAATGCGAATTCACATTAATTTCATGAGCATATGAACGCGCATGCTAATTGCTATTGCTAAACGAATTAAACAATCGAACGAATTCATTCAATAGACTCATGAATTCACATGCTCATGAAATTAATATGAATTCGCATTAATTACCATCGCTAGCGCACGCTGCCGTATGAAGCGAGCGTTTTATCATTTTAGCGTCCGTGCTAAATTCACAGTATTCACACGTGAACGTGAAACAGATGAATTAAAATTAATTTAGTATTCCCGTGGCTGCGACCATAGATAATCTTACTAATATTATAAATGTGAAAGTTTGGATGGATGTATGTTAGTTAGTCATTTACGCCAGAACGGCTGAATGGATCTGGATGAAATTTGACATGGAGATATATTATAGTCTGGAATAGCACATAGGCTACTTTTTATCCCGGGAGAAGATATTTTTACTATTTTTTATCCCACGCTGCCGGCCGCTAACGTATGAAGCGAGCGATGAATTCGCTTCACACTTCATAGAATTTCACAACTAAATTTAATTTGTTAAATGCTAATGAAGTATTCACGTGCTAACAATTGTGAATGCTAATTAATCCTTATCTCCTACACGTGCAAAGTCGGGACGATTCGTTAGTAATTTATATACCTATGTTATGTTTCAGATCAAGTGGTATCTACTGGCTTCAAACCAACCCTACAGCACCTTTCTCCAGGGGTTGATGTTCTTACAAAAGACAACGCAATAAATAGATTCCTAAATCATTGTTTCTTATATTAGTATCTGGGTGACCGAGCTTTGCTCGTTTTTTTTTGGTAAAATTTAATGTTTTTTCTCACAAAAGGAACATGAAAAAAGGGGGAAAAAATCATGTGTATTCATTCCGGGGTCTTTTGATTTCTAGTTTGTTCGTATTTAACGAAATTTACCTTCGTATTCTAAGTTGGTGGCCATATCGACAGGCTGGTTAAACACAATGCCAATCACGCTATAGATTGTGGGTTCGATTCCATCCATGAACATTTATGGTTTTCCATATAGTATAAGCTCTGCTTGGGCGAATGAGAAGAAACATATATGTAGCAGTTTTTCATTGTCTAAAAACACGGCTAAAACGACGTTTTTTTTTTAAATTATACCTAGCTAGATCGATTTTTCGCCCCCAAAACCTCCAGCATACTAAATCGTTGCAGCCGTTTTTGAAATTCAGATTATATACATATACAAGAATTGCTCGTTTAAAGGTATTAGATATAATTCCCTATCACATCATTTGAACAGTAACGTTGGATGAGTAGAGTAATTGCTCAGATATCCTACTAATATTATAAAAATGCTTTATTATTACTAGCTATACCCCGCGTTCCCATGGGATCTTATCTTTTCCCGGGATAAAAATATAGCCCATGACACTCACAAATAACGCGGCTTTCTATTGGTGAAATAATTATCTAAATCGGTTCAGTAGATCCAGAGATTACCCCCTACAACCTCACAACACTTTACTTCTTTATAATATTAGTATAGACGTGATGGTTTGTATATTTGTATGTTTGTTTCTCAATCACGCAAAAACGGCTGTACGGATTTTGATGAAACTTGGCACACAGGTAGATCATAACCTGGAATAAAACATAGGGTTTTTTTTATCTCGAGTAAAGATAAAATCCCTCGGAAAAGCGGGTGAAACCGCGCGGCGGAAACCTAGTAAGCTGTAATAATAATTCTGTACATATTGATTGTTTACATTGATAATTGGACCCGGTAGGTGGCGCTGCAGGATTCTAGGTATTTTTAGGGCACCGTCTCTGTAATTTCTGCTTATCGACCGTCTTCAAGTAATTGTTAAACATTGTGTATCTCACCCGAATATTAGAATCAATCTCACCATGGTAAGTGATGATGTGGCCGAAGGTGGTAAGTACACAAAGCATGGGAAACTAGCTCTCAAGTGCAGCTGTCGGAACACACCGATAGGTGCTTGGCGACAGATTTTCAACTTGAGGGTGGTAGCTAGACAGTCGGTTACTACAAAGTACCCTGCCACCGTGCTATGGTTTCCACACGATGTTTTCCTTCACCTCAGCTCAAGCTCATTGTAGGATTCGGACCCACGAATTTCGCCGCGGTATCATCGCCTTATTCATCTCAAAACGCGGGTGAAACCGCAGTATGTAGGAGAGTGGATATAACTATAGTACCAATAGTTATTAGGGCGTCAGGCGAAGAGAAAGACGTGGGAGGAGACCTCCCTACCTTGGATTTGGTTGCCGCCCCAAAATGATTACTTTATCGCGTTGATAGCTGAACGACAGAGCTCGGTTAGACTGAATCATAGGTCGATCGATTTGGGATAATACTATATCAAGCCGGATTTACATTACGAAACTAGTGGCATGAAAGTAGTTCCGTGACATTAATTTCATCAACAGTTTCACGTGTAAACGTCCAGTTTATTTTTTTATTTTATTTTATTTTATTTTATTCGGGACAACAAACAATAGTATATTAAAATATAAACATAAATCATGAAATAAGAAAATTATTAAATATACTATCCACAACGCCATCCACAGATTACTAAGTAATTACTCAAGTAGGTATATAATATTAAATTACCTATGTGACAAATATGTAAAGGTTATAGCGATCAAAAAGAAATTAACAATTATTTAAAAAAAAAAAAAAAAAAAAAACAGTAACATAGAAATAATAATTACTAACGACATGGAGAAAATTAAACCTAAACCTAAATCTAAATGCCTAATTGCCTTTGCCTTAGAATATCTGTGATTAGGACTTTAAAAGTATTGTGTGAGGTGGAAAATATGTGTACAGTGGTGAACAAGTTGTTGTATGTATCTACCATTCGACGGAGGGGTGATCGGAGACCAAAGTTTGTCCTGCAGGTGCCGGTAGCAAATAGATGGCGTTCGCGCACCTCACGCCCCAACACCGTGCGAGGTACTGAGTAGCATAATCTGTTCAATAGATCAGTACAATCTAATTTATTGTGGCAGAATCCGTACAACACCATTGTCTCTAATATAATTTGCCTAGACTTTAGAGATATAAGATTGTACTTTCTGAGTAGTGTTTCATACGATAATTTAGAATGGAAGAATTTGTAATGCATTGAACGGAGAAACTTGCGCTGGACGCTTTCTATGTGCTCATTATATTTCTTGTTCATCAGTTTTACAATGCATGCATCCATTTCACGACATTGAAACTGTTTCGCGTCGCGCGCGTTTTTTTGATAAAATTAATGTCATGCAACTAATATCAAAGTGTAAACGCGACGTGAAACTCGAAACGCGAAAGCGCCTGCCATGTGCTTACGCTAATAGGACTTGTGTTTTTTAGTCGAGGCGAGGGCGGAAATAAAGTAAAAATAAAATTTTGAAAATGTTAATCCAACGTTGAACAGCTTATAATAAGCTGATTAATTTTATACAATAAGATCTGCATGACAACATTTTGCAATGCAAAATGAATATTTGATGTTGGCGGAGCCATGTACACAATCATACTGTTGATATCAAGACACTATTATTTTTAATGAAACTAGTTGCACAGGTACTGAAAGTAGTGTCATGAAATTAATTCCATCATGCATGAAGTTTCGTAATGTAAACCCGGCTTTAATAACTAGCTTTCCGCCCGCAGCTTCGCCCGCGTGGACTACACGATTTTGGCTGTATCGTTTTTTACAGTTCTGGCGGGATATTTCAAATTATCCAACCATAGCTTTCGCCCGCGCCTTTTCTTGCGTAGAACACAAAATTTGCTCGACTTTATTATTTAGGCGCTTGAATGGTAAATATGTGCTGCTTGGTGCACGTTGCTTCACTTCATTGGAAAATCATCTAACAATTATTATTGTTTTTCAAAACGTCACACGCCAGTCATAAAATACCGCAGTGGCGCCACCAGCATCCGGCAATCGTTATTTCTATTTATTTAAAAGGCTTTAGTTACAAAACTATCAAGCCTAAACTATTTTTCAATATTCCTTTTTTATTAGGGTTCCGTACCCAAAGGGTAAAAACGGGACCCTATTACTAAGACTTCGCTGTCTATCCGTCTGTCTGTCACCAAGCTATATCTCAAGAACCGCGATAGCTAGACAGTTGAAATTTTCACAAATTATGTATTTCTGTTGCCGCTATAACAACTGTAGCGACATCTATCTACAAACAGATATAGTTCGCACGACTCCTAGATAGATGGCGCTCCAATAATCTACATCGCGCTTACGAAGTTTTCTATGCGATCTGCATATATACAAGCTTCCAACATGTACAGTCGTGGTGCGGTCCCCAGGCACGATGACCTAGCCTGGCGGAAGATCTTCCCTTTTCAATGGAAGAGTCTAACACCTCGCTCCTCCATATAGCCAATACTAAATACAAAATAAAATAAATATTTAAGGGGTCATACCCCCCATACAACAAAAGCTATATTTTTGCCCCTTTTTGCTCGATATCAATAATGGCAACAGGTAGGCACTTGAAATATTCACAAAATACTCAGTTGTATTTTTACTTTAATACGGAACCCTTCGTGCACGGGTCCGACTCGCACTTGGCCGGTTTATATAATCCGGCAATGGTTCTCTCTGCACATACTATACATATATCTATGCATCTCCTAAGGTGGTAGACAGCGCTGCGGCCTGCGGTACGTAAGAAGAGCACTCCTTAAATCATACTTTCATGGTATCATAATATAGCCGTAACATATTCATTGCACGAAATTTAACGCCGTATAAAGGCTACTCTCAAATCCTACACCTGATATGTACAGGATGTTTCTTATTCAATCTATCCGATTTCAGTGAAAGCTTTTACGGGACATTTATGCATATTAAAATTAATTATTAAAAACAAAATAAAAAGCTAAACTAAACTTCTTCTTTTCCTTATCCCACGCTAGGTGTGATCGGCACATGTTTTCTTCCACTCCGCTCTGTCACTAGTCGTCTCTGTACTCACACCTTTCATAAACATATTCTTCACGCAGTCAATCTATACCTTCGTCGGCCTTCCTCTACCTCTATATCCATCCACACTCATGCTCAATACTCTTTTTGTTACATGCCTCCTCCTCATGACATGCCCATACTAATCTAAACGAAACTATTAAGAAATAAAAAAATTGCCCCAAATCGCTACCCGATGGAAGCGTCCCAAGAAGACTGGCAACATTGCCACGCTGAATGGCAATACCAATTCTTTAGGCAAAGTACATGCCAGCCTTCTAGTCACGAGAGGCCGCGATGAAGAATAAGGCGATGGCCTCTTTGAACAAAAGATGAGCCTCTGGTCCCCAAAGACCAAAGGTTTCAACCATATACGCCGAAAGTCGCATATTTAAATGTTAAAGTTATGTGAACATGTTTGTTATAACTTTTGTCTGTCTGTCTGTTACCTCTTTACGCTTAAACCGCAATTGGGTATAGAGATAGATAAAGACATAGGATACTTCTTATCCCGTGAAAAGATAAAATCCCTCGGGAACGCGGGTAAAACTGCGGGGCGGAAAACTAGTTTACTATAAACTGTAGACTATAAATATATCTGTTATATTATCTAAGAATCTTTCCTGCATTATGTAAAAAAAAACTAAATAATTCGTTTTTATTTAACTTATACATCCTGTATATCGCAATGCCTCAAACAAAACCTCACAACGCTGTATAAAACGACTTGAGACTTCTTTATTGCTTCTACGTGCGTAAGTTACTTCATAACGGGGTGCGAGTTCAGTGCTCGGGTTGGACAATTTTAAGTATAAAATTGGTTTTGATACCATTGACTTTTTCAGTAATCAGATAATAATATATCATATTATCCTAATCTATACAAATATTATAAAGAGTTAAGTTTGTGAGGTTGTAGGGGGTAATATCTGGATCTACTGAACCGTTTTTGAAAATTATTTTATCAATAGTAAGCCACCTTATTTTTGGCTATAATTTTATCCCGGTATAATATAAGATCCCTTGAAAACGTAGGTGAAACCGCGGGGATAGCAAGTATATCTAAGGCGATGATAGCACAGTGGTAAGTGACGTCGAATACCGCGGCGAAGGTCGTGGGTTCGAATCCTACAATGAGCTTGAGCTTTCGGCGAAGGAAAACATCGTGAGGAAACCATAGCACGGTGGTAGGGTACTTTGTAGTACCCGACTGGCTGGCTACCACCCAAAAATATGTATAAGTACTGAAAACAATCCATCTTAAAGATAAAACTTTACCTCAATAGTATGTTTAACTAAACCTCGAGAAAACCCTTTGAAGGATTTACAACCGGGGCATGTCCGGTTCCGGCCGCCTCATCCGGGTAAAATGGCTGAACACTTACAGAAAAATATATAACTACTTTATTTATTAGCATTTTCTGAACAATATGTCTAATAAACCTTCTTAATATAACCAACAACTTTAGATGCACAAGGTTCATTACAGGTTAAATCGCTACCACATTTTCAATTATCTGTAGACTGTATTTTAAGTTTAAATTAATGTCTAATCTAAGTCAATGCTATTAAATAAATTTTAACAAAAAATTTGCCATGTTGAGTTTCTTGCAAGTGGTAGAGTCAATTGTAACGTTCATAAGTGCCTTACCAGGGCCTTAACTGAATAAATGACGTTTTGAGTTTGAGTTGAACACTGAAATAAATCGAAACCTTTAGGTTAATTCCCGTTGACCTGGAAACATGGAATTTTGCTAGCAAGGTCAGGCACAAGATTCGTCCAAGAGCAGAAATACAGGAATAAATTAATTAGTAGTAATCTTCTATACCTACATGATGAATTCACTGCTCACGAAATCTCAGAAATTAGAAATGCTACAAACTTGTGTTTCAGGTTAATTCCTAATAGCGTAGTAGGTTTTCGATAAGAATGGATTTTTTTAAATCCCCTTAAGACGTAAAAAGGAGTTTTAATTTTGTAAAATCTAAGTTTTTATTAAGCCTGGAAATCGCAAGTGAAACCGCGGGGCGGCGTATAACATACATTGATAGTGACGTTGAATATTAGCGCAGGTCATGAGTTCGAATACAATGATCTTGAGCTTTCGGTGAAGGAAAACATCGTGAGGAAACCATAGCACGGTGGTAGGGTACTTTGTAGTATCCGACTGGCTGGCTACCACCCTCAAGTTGAAAATCTGTCGCCAAGCACCTGTTTGTGTGTTCCGACAGTTGCACTTGAGAGCCGTTGCCTTCAAGGTATTGTAAAAGATCGCCAACACATTGGCAATCAATATACCCACCTGACGTCGAACTAGTAAGATTTGAACCCACGATTGCCTTGATTAGAGATCTCTGAAAAAATAACTTCAACATATTATGCTATGTTAAAATATGGAAATGTACAGCTCCGGAAAAAAGTCTATGAATAAAATTATGGTTCAGTAGGAATTTATAACTCGTATAAAATTTATGTGTGCGCGAATGTACCCTGAGGTGCATTTACATGTATTGTACAGTCGCGTACGTATGTCCCTTTTTATTTTGGACAATAAAATATCATACACATTATGTAGGTACATGGCTGGACGTCGGTCTAGAACCAATTCGATTTTCTTTTTGATCCCCACATTATGTTACACAAGTTTTTCAGAAAATATCTATTTTCTTGGCTAAGTTGAAAAGAGCAAAAAGCGATTAAAGTTATTGGCTCTCAAGTGCAATTGGAACACACCAACAGGTGCTTGTTGACAGTTCAACTTGAGGGTGGTAGCCAACCAGTCGAGTACTACAAAGTACCCTACCACCGTGCTGTGGTTTCCTCACCATGTTTTCCTTCACCGAAAGCTCAAGCTCATTGTAGGATTCTAACCTACGACCTTTCTCGCGGTATCCGACGTCACTACCACTGAGCTATCATCGCCTTATGATATCATTGAACAAAAATATTTTATTCCTCAAGGCCGCCTCAATTCTAGCGTGGTTTTTATAATGCTTAATGTCATAGTTTTGGTATTTCGGAATAAATATTATCATTTTCAATAACGTGTATTTTAACATACAACTGCAATTCCCATTGCAACACGGATGTTGCCTGTATTCAATAAACTTGAGAGGTGTCAAGGGACACCCGGATGGAACGAAGTTATATAAGTTATATAAGTTGAGAGAGTATATATATATAAATAGAAATTAAAATATCTGGCTTGCTTTCTATAAGAGAGAGAGAGAGAGACAGACAGAGAAACATGCGCACGCCGCATAGCGGTCGGTGACTTTTGTCACCGACACAAAAAATCACCGACACTTTAGTGTCGTCCTTAGTGTTTTTTTTCCGTCTAGCCCCCTTTCACATTTCATAACGCGCGATAAGGAACTTCGGTCCAAAAAAATATGTAACACTAGCCAGTGTATAAAACACGTAAAAATACTCGTAATAGCGAGCACTTTGTAAAATTCAACCATTTTATGATTTTTAATTAGCAATTTAACAACAAAGAGTAGATCTTTTGATGATGTATAGGTATTTATGACGTCACACGGTCGTATTTTATACAAGCCTCCATATAAACTATCGTTTTGACATTTCATAAAAAGAAGCTGATTTGACATATCTGTCAACATTCCTATTAGAGTAAAACCGCGGCAAAATATAATAACCAATCTTCAACATACATTTTAAAAGCTTTATGGAACCCTGAAATAGATATTCTATTAGGGTTGCGACTTGCGAGTTTAAGTGGGGGACTGTGTAGCTCCTTGACTGCTGACAGATTTATGTGACACCATAGGCTTTGTGGTACCCCTGGCTTCTAATACTTAACCTTTTTCCTGGCTTCGTTTACTTTGTGAAGAGATTTTTCCATTGTAAATCTTTTAGCTTTTATAAATCAGGCAATTTCTTAGGTTTTGTTAAAACTACATTGTTTTTAGTCACTAATTGTATCTGTTATTTAGCTAGTATAAATAAAATGCATCGTATGAGTCTTGTTTTTTGTTATTTATGAAAAGAAAAAGTTATTTGTAGGTTATTTTAAAAAGATGAAGCTACAATGGGGCTTGGCCAACATAAATTATTTAATTTAATTAATCCACTTATTTAATTTATAAAATTTGTTGGTACCTAAATTCTTCTCACTTTTACTAGCTGAACTTTTAAAAAAAGTTTCTTTTCCTCAACTATCACAAAAAAACAATACTCTAAGACTAAAAATCATCAAAAACTCCACTAACCTTATCAGCAACCTTCATAGTCTGCTTCATGATGTACGGGACCCCAGGAACGGGTCCAAAAATAGACGGCATCATAGCTGGAGCAAAAACCACTTTGACACTTTGACAGTTACACTTTGAGTCCACCTTTTCTGAATCTTCACGACAACTTTGACAGCAGCAATGGTGACATTTGACAGGTTTTACACTTTCACTTTGTCCTTTTACTTCACTTTCGTTTGTCTGTATAGATGTGTTTACCATTTCAATTGTTTTTGGTTTTTCGGTGAACAATTTTGGTTTTTTCGAGTCCTTTGGTAGTTCTAGAAGTGGCGGTTTTCTTTTTAAATCCTTCGGTGTTTCTAGTAAGTATGATTTGGTAAAAGGATGTACTAGTAGTGTTGTTTTCTGTGTTTGTGAGTTTGAGGCCCCGGGAAGGGCCTCAGATACCTTCGTTGTATCCAATTTGACAGCTTTTCTGACAGCTCTATTTGAAAAGTTTTTTTATGTAATTCATAGGTATATTGGTTACCTATTTTAACTTTTAGAGCTAAAATTAGTTTGGTGAGTTCACTTTTCTTTTATGGAAGTGTATTTTGTTTTCACAATTAGTCGATTATTATTTTAATCGATAAATAGTTTCATAGTAGTTTCTTTTTTCATTAGTAATTTCACCAATCACTATGGAGAATTATAAAGTCGATTATAATAATATTTTATGTCCACACAATTTTCGAAACAATTTCAATATTATTATTTGAGCTATTCAAATTTATTTAGTCTATTTTTATAAACACACTCACAATTTTTCTAATAGCCGCGTAAATTCTCACCAAAGTTCACATAACGTCAAAAGGACATTGACCTTCACCATGCTTCTTTATTTACAAACATTACAAATAAACAAATTACGAAAACAATGAAAAAAACACTTTCAAAACCACTTGATACAATCATCCACTTCTACAATCACTTATGTATCATTTTAAGAGTCAAATTTTACAGTAATTCTGTCATAAAAATAAGAAAACGTTGATTTTTGTTCAAAGAAAATCCGAACGCGTCCGTCCTTGGGAAAATATGGCTTCAAACTGATTTTAGGGGCGTTAAAAGGGCGGGATGCGAGGCGTGGTCAGAGACACTCCTCTCAAGCATAATTTTAAATTATTTCTACGTCTAGACATTACAAAATGGCTGGCTAATATATAACCTTCATTTAAAATCAGAAATTGTTTCTGAAGACTGGTACATTTCCTTGTTATAATCGAACTAGGTTCCACCCCGGTTTCACCCGCCTTTTCGAGGCAATTTCAATAAAATATACCTAATGTTAGACAGTGATAATGTTGATGAAAATAATTTAAAATCTGTTCCGTAGTTCCAAAGATATAAACAAACAAACCTTTCCACTTTATGGTATTATTTTAGACTAGCTGTCCTCCGCGGTTTTACCCGCGTTGCCGTGGGATCTTATCCTTTCCCTAGATAAAAAGTGTCCTATGTGTCATTCTAGGATATGATCTACCCGTGTGCCAAGTTTCATCAAAATCCGTTCAGCCGTTTTTGCGTGATTGAGTAACAAACATCCATCCATCCAAACTTTCACATTTATAATGACCCCCGCGGTTTCACCCGCGTTCCCGAGGCATTTTATCTATTCCAGGGATAAAAAGTATCTTATGTTTTATTCCAGGATATGATCTACCTGTGTGCCAAGTTTCATCAAAATCCGTTCAGCCGTTTTAGCGTGAAACATCCATCCATCCATTCAAACTTTCACATTTATAATATTAGTCGGATGTTGTACAACAACTGAATATTGAATAACATCGGTGGCGTTTTGTCCAATAAAGTTCAATCTAAATGTATAAGTGAAGAGAAATGAAATGAAAGCGTGTATCGTGACTTTTCATGTTGACCAAAAAGTATCTGATAAGTTTTAGTGGAACGGCCACCAATTTGACAAAATCTGTCCTGACTTCTACAGCTATTCCCAGCTGTCGTAGAGGTCACAGCCCGTAGCGCTGTCTACAGTGCACTTCGCCTGTCTTTGCTACGGTATGTCGTAGCCGTAGCACTCGTAGGCCACAGTTACGAAGAGGACTCCTTCTATTTCTGGTTGCCTGGTACTTTCCAGTCAATTATTTTGCATTTTCGCCTCTACCTGTACCGATGAGTCTACTAAACTTCTGATATCCTGGTACTTTAGTTCAAAAAATAATTTATTTATTTATTTATTTATTATTTACTTTACAACTATTTTTACAGGATTATTTTAACCTAAAGCAATAGTTTCATATCATAAAGAGGTAAAGTTTGTGAGGTTGTAGGGGTCTCTGGATCTACTGAACTGATTTAGAAAATTATTTTACCAATAGAAAGCCACTTTATTTGTGAATGTCCACAGGCTATATTTTTATCCCAGGAAAAGATAAGATCCCGCGGGAACACGGGTGAAATCGCGGGGAACAGCTAGTTGTATATATACAGTCGTAAGTGTAGATACGTCAGGTGATGATAGCTCAGTGGTAAGTGACGTCGGATACCGCGGCGAAGGTCGTGGGTTCGAATCCTTACAATGAGCTTGAGCTTTCGGTGAAGGAAAACATCGTGAGGAAACCACAGCACGGTGGTAGGGTACTTTGTAGTACTCGACTGGCTGGCTACCACCCTCAAGTTGAAAATCTGTCGCTAAGCACCTGTTGGTGTGTTCCGGCAATTGCACTTGAGAGCCAGTTCGCCTTTAAGGCATTGTAATAAGGTGTACAACACATTAGCAATCCCCTGGTATTGCCAATGTCTATAGGCGACGGTTGTCACTTACCATCAGGTGACCCGCCTGCCTCGTTGTCACTTGTGACATAAAAAAAAAAAAAACCCCTTGACTCTTTATTGCTGATTGCAAAAAAAAGAATTGCGGAACTTTGGGGAACCCCCGACAGCTCTTTTTTTTTACCTACCTACCTACCTAAGCCATGTTTCAATGCCCTTTTACCGTGCATTCCGCATCCAAAATCATTCCTCATAGACTAGATGAAAGTTCATAACTCCCATCTAGGCTTTGTGTGCTTACCATCTTCGGCCACATCATCACTTACCATGGTGAGATTGTGGTCAAACACAAGCCTATCGAATATTAAAAAAAATATATAGTTTTACTCGTAATAGATATCTGATAGAAACCTGAATATGCGAATGATAATGTCACGAAGGGCCAACTTTCTAATAACAAAGGATGTCTGGAGCTGACGCGAAAGTCTGATTTACGTGTAGATAAGGGTCTGACTTCGCTTTGTTTCTGTAGTTGTAGTTTTTGATATAGGTACTTGTACCTTCCGAGCCGAGCATTAGAGTCTGACTATTCATAAGTACCCGTGAAGGCCTATTTGGATGAATAAACAATTTCATTTCATTTCAATTTGATTTCATTTCATTCATTTCATTGAGTGCACACCACCTTTTCCGAGAAATGTCAAAATGACTGGTCGACGCACCTCGTGACCAGAATACTGACAACGACTTTTTTATTTAGATTTATTTATCCTTTGATTGGGTGTAATTATATATTTAAATATAATACCTATACATTTGATTTCATTTCATTTAATTTCATTTCATTGTATAATCTACTGGCGCGGCGTAAAGAGTAGTCAAGTCGTTATATGGGCATATGGGCGGGGGCGTCATGACTGATCAGAAAAACTAAATTTGTAGTAAAAGTGCCCTAGTTTTCTAGTATTTGGCCATTTTATTAATTTCATAAATAATTACACCCTTGCTCACTCTTTTCGCTGGCATGATATAATAGTAGCTGTCCTCCGCGGTTTCACCCGCGTTCCCGTGGGATCTTATCTTTTCCCGGGTCAAAATATAGCCTATGTTCATCAGGGATAATGTAGCTTTCTAATGGTCAAAGAATTTTTCAAATCGGTCCAGTAGTTTCAGAGCCTATTCAATGCAAACAAACAAACAATCAAATCTTTCCTCTTTAGAAATAAACGTATTTTCCCAGTGTGTTTTTTGAGAAGTACTCTTGGATAGATGCGCTATCAGGCTTTATACAGCTAACTTAGCTTTTTTAATATTCAAAAATTTGTACAAAAATTTGTAAGCCCAAAAAAAACGAATTTTTGAACGTCCGCACGGGAACGCGGGTGTGTAAACCTACCTACAGTTATAAACAGTGGCGTAATTACCATAAGGCTAGGCGCTGCAATACACCGGGGCCTCCAAGCTTATGGGGTTTCTCTCCATGTTTTCAGCTGTTTTTATAGCTAATTAGCCTAAGTTACTCGTAACATCAGCTACCTATCAGAGAAAGTCTCATTAAAGTTCAGCTGTTTCGGAGAAGCCGGAATAAGCAGACAAAAAATTTAATAGTTGATTTTTGTTATTTCAGAAAGCTTTATCTCAGAAATCATTTTAACAAAATTTACGCCGAGACTTCCCAGTAAGTAATCAAAGATATTTGTGTTGGGAATGACTCGCAACTTCACAATTGGATTACAAAGATTTCTCGTATTTATATATATTTTGAATTACCGAATATATTTTCAAAAAGGCACATTAATTTGATTTATTTGTATTTACTATATATAGGGCCCCAATTTCATTTTTGCCCCGGGGCCCATGGTTTCTTAGCTACGCCACTGTTTATAAATAGTTTTATGAAGCCTGCCGGAGGGAAATCGCGGACAAAATCCCAATGTAGGTAATAACCCCATTCCTAACTAATCTTCCAAACATCGATCTCTACCTGAAACCTAATTAAAGCCGGACAGTTAGAAGCTATTACGACTAATAAAGTTAACCCTCCAGTTAAAATAACCTCTAAGAACCGAGTAATTTAACTTTACAACAGTTAAAACGGACTTTGGTTTAATTTGAAGATATTACATTTGGAAAGGGTGTTGTATCGATTTAATGTTTCTATGTTACCGGCCAGACCCGATTTCAGTACAAACTAGATTTGCCTAGGGCTAGTTCTTCCTATACACGGTCGCTTCATCTTTGTTCACTCAAAATCTTATAATTGATAAACATAAAAAATAACAACTTTAACCTAATCAAGCCATGTCGATTTTGAATAGAAAGAGACTTTTTTTTATGTCACAAGTGATAACGAGGCAGGCGGGTCACCTGATGGTAAGTGACAACCGTCGCCTATAGACATTAGCAATACCAGGGGATTGCTAATGTGTTGTACACCTTATTACAATGCCTTAAAGGCGAACTGGCTCTCAAGTACAATTGCCGGAACACACCAACGCGAGCCAGTCGAGTACTACAGAGCACGGTGGTAGGTTACTTTGTGGTACACGACTGGCTGGCTACCACACACAAGTTGAAAATCTGTCGCCAGATCTGAAGCCAGATACCTTTTAGGCTTTGTGTGCTTACCACCTTCGGGCTACATCATCACTTACTATAGTGAGGTTGTGGTCAAACACAAACTTATCCAGAATAAAAAAATAACAAAAATGAAATTATCAGAGTTGTTAAAATATATGATAAAATAGCAGAAAGAACATTATTGAAACTCTTGTCCGTTTCTGGCTGGAATAGCGGCGCGGTACATTTACAAGTTTATTTATTAACCGACTTCAAAAAAGGAGGAGGTTCTCAATTCGACTGTATGTTTTTTTTGTATGTTTGTTACGCGATCATTCTGCAAATTATTAATTGATTTTGATGATTCTTTTTTGTTTGGTAGATCATACTTCAGAGGTGGTCCCATATAAATTTTATCGAAATTGATTCAGCGCTTTTTGAGAAAATCAACAAAAACAAAAATATTAATTGCTCGTTTGATAAACCTTAAGGTTTCATCTTAACAAATGTACAACTATAATATATAAAAAAACTTCTTCCGGGCTGTCGCTGCTGTTGATCGGCAAGGTTCCTTGCAGGCTGGCAGCGTTCCCTCTTTGGATGTCCAAGCTGATGCGTTGGCGGAAAAAGCTCCCCGCCCGCCGGTCACCCGAGGCAGAGATCAATTTTTTACATAAAATACTTGTGAAAAAACTAACCTGTGTATAAAACAACTTTGTTAAATTCCACCAAGCTAGGTCATCGTGGCTGGAGACCGTACAACCTGTTCTAGCTGGAAGGAACTGTCATCTCTGGCGCCATCTATATTGGTCGTGCGAAATTCTTCTTCTGTTCGTTTAACAAAGCGGTCGTATTTTTGTAGACTCGTTTTTTATAACAACTACCCTCACAATGCCAAAGTGTGTTTCTTGTGATAAGAATGTAACGAAGAAATTACCAGGTTTAGAGTGCATAAAGTGTGGCAAACTATTTCACTGTAGTGCCCAGTGTGCTGACCTAACAGCTAAGCAGTTGGCAACTGTACGCTCGAACAATAGCTTCGAGTGGACCTGCCCAGTGTGCCTGGAAAACACTACGAAACGCGGTTCTCTCTTTATACCAGAAGAAAACTCGGACGAGGAAGAAGAGTTGAAAGCAGCAGTGTTGGACAAAATGCCTACTATTAAGAAGCTTCTAAAGACGGTGGAGAAGAATATAGAAAAACAGCTAAGTTCAATTACTCACTCTATGGACTTTTTCAGCGAGAAGATGGATGAGTTTAACGAGTGCATGGAAGCATTTAAGGAGAAAATAAAAGATATAGAGAAGAAAAACGCCAACTTCACCAATGAGAATATCAATTTGAAAACTCGTTTGAGTGCTGTGGAGCAAAGAATGCAAGAGTTTGAGCAAGCTAAACTGTGTAACAATATAGAAATTGCAGGCATATCGTATGATGAAACTGAAGATCCTATGTCATTAGCTATTGCAGTAGCAGAGAAACTCGATGTCAAAGATGTACCAGCTAAGACAGCAAAATGGCAGGGACGTCATCGAACGGAAAAAAATGCTTCTATAATAATCGAGTTGAAAAAAGGACAGCGCAGTCGATGGATAGCACGTTCAAAGCAAGTGAAGCTCACACTCAAGGATATACAGCCCAATACAGCTCACGTCGATAAAACAAGTAACATCTTCGTAAGGGAGGCTCTAACTACCTACAATAAATCTCTTCTATGGCAGGCTAAACAAGATTTAAAACATAGTCATAAGTATATTTGGTGCAAAGACGGTGTCATAAAAGCACGTAAAGAGGAAAAATCCAAGGTATTTACTCTGAGGAATACTGACGATATAAAAAAGCTATTATCTTAAATGCAATAAATAATTACTTTCATACATAGCTCTTATTGTATACTATTATTATATAAAAATGGCTTTCGATATAGATAGCTCAGTAAAAGAAATATTTGATTGTGCTAACCTAACAAATTATTTCAATACCTAATAGCCCTAAAATAACATGTGTTCATATTAACATACGATCACTAATAAAAAACTTTTCCAGTTTATTAAATAAATAAAATAAATATCCTCGGACATTTGTTCACACACGGCTATCTGATCCCAAATTAAGCAGAGCTTGTAATATGGAAACCAGATGACTGATATAATACATAGACTACTTTTTTTTTGTAAATACATACTTAAATAGATAATTACACCCAGACTCAGGACAAACAGACATGTTCATGCACACCAATGTGTGTCCTGGATGGGAATCGAACCCACGACCTGCGGCGTGATAGGCAGTGTATTAACCAACCACGCCAACCGGCCCGTCAATTGCAATGTACTAGCAATTTCAATAACCAAATAGATGTAATTATTGTCACGGAGGTAGGTGTCTCGACGAATATCTGTTCGTTGTATACAATAGATGGATATACAATGCACACAAAGTTGAGACCAAATCGTAAAGGTGGTGGAATAATTGTTTATATTAATAACAGACATCATTTTAGCATGTTTAATACAACAACATTAAACTTCGAATGCTTAGTAGGCAAAATCTCAACTACACAAAAATACACTTTCACTTTGTGTGCTCTGTACCGTCCACCTGACGCAAACAATAATAAACGCTTGTTTATAAAAGAATTAGAGAGCACTATCAGACGACACTCACTATCGGACAACTTCATATTAATAGGTGACGCAAATATAAACATTAAAGGGGACAATAACATCAAACATGAGTACTTAGACATGTTAAGCAGCCAAGGTCTTGATTGTGGAAAACTAATTGTACAAGAATTGAAAAACGACTGGACATAATAACCAAAACATGTATCGACCACATATTCGTACGATCTAACAGACAAGACGTTTACTCCGCGGCGCTCGGAACCGTTCTAGCGGATCATCGTATGATTGTGTTGTCGTTTATACAGGCTGAGTCGAAGTTTGTAAATCGGATTAATAATAATAAATTGAAATGTGATTAAACAAAATCGATTGGGACTCAACGCTTGGATTGGATCACCCAAATGATATTTTTACTTATATACGAAATAGTTTTAATTACTGTTATAATAAATCAAAATACAAAATAAAAGTAAGAGATAGCAAAAGGAATAAACAACCATGGATAAATAATTACATAAATAACCTATGTACTAAAAGAGATAAACTTTTTATAGAATGGACAAAAGACACTAGCAATGCAATATTAAGAACAAAATTCAATAAAACAAGAAACAAAGTACGTAAAGTAATAGAAACATCTAGAAACGAATATTATAAAAATCAAATTAAATACTGTACAGGTGATACCAAAAAGTTATGGAGCTTATTAAATCAAATATCCGGGAAATCAGTAAAAACTGTTGACGAGGTCTTGTTGAAAGCTTTCAGCAATGACGGTACAGATGCGCGATCAATCGCAAATACATTTGCTGAGAGCTTTCAACAAAATGTTGCTAGTATCATACCGAATTGCAAAGACATATTATTAGATCCGAGTACGTACGAAGATAAATACAAAGGACTCAGTTAGTAAATTAATAAGTAAAATCAACAGTAAAAAATCACCTGGATATGACAGCATTAGACCTATTGATATTAAACGCATTTCGAATAAAATTATAAATGCCATAGTTAGATTAATTAATTGCAGCGTAAAATATGGCGTATATCCCAATGATCTTAAAAGAAGTATTGTTCGTCCAATACATAAACAAGGTTCCCAAAGAGATGAGTCAAACTATAGGCCCATATCTATACTCCCAATACTAGACAAAATAACTGAAAAATATATATCAAACCAAATACAAAACTATTATCAAAAAAATAATATATTATCTACAAACCAATTCGGCTTTCAACCAAAAAAGAACACTTCAATTCTATTATCAAAATTTATCGATGAAATTAACAATTACCTAAATGACAAGAAGCATGTACTAATAGTGTTCATAGACTACAGCAAAGCGTTTGATACGCTTTGCCATAGTAAACTTATCGACAAACTCGAATCGACTGGCATTAGAGGACCATTACTAAAATGGAGTAAGAACTACCTAGAATATCGAAAATATGTCGTTAAAGTGGGAAATAGCTACAGCAACGACATAAATATTACAGAAGGAACAGCACAGGGGTCAGTGCTGGGTCCGTTGCACTATCTTGCTTATGTACGATGTCAGTAAAATCATAAAAGAATGTTCAATGTATCAGTTTGCTGACGATACTTGCTTGATATCAGCTGATGTGAACATATTAAGGGCACAAAATAAGCTACAACATGACATGACGTTATTGAATAAATGGTCACATGACATGGGACTAGTATTAAATGCACAAAAAACTAATTTACTGCACATTCACTCCAGCCATATGAGAGTCAATCAGGAAATATCGATAACAGTGCATAACCACGTATGCTTACATGGAAATTATCCATCTTGTACATGTAAACCACTAGAACAAGTAACGCAACAAAAATATCTAGGTCTAATCATTGATAATCGATTTAATTGGGGTCCACACGTGGATGCCATTTGCACTAAGCTACGTGGCATGCTAGCCAAATTCAAAATTATCCAACGAAAAGTTCCCTACTGAGTACTTTTAACTATGTATAATGCACTAGTAGATTCGGTAGTGTCGTATGGCATAACAAGTTACGGGCGTACATTTAACACATATTTGGATAGAATTTATAAACTACAGCTTAGGATACTGAAACAAATTGTTGGTAACAAAATTAAAGAGCAATATAAAGAAAATCATGATGATATATTCAATTATTGTAAAGTCCTATCAGTTCATAAAAAAGTTTATTTTGCGATTATAATGGAACAGTATCACAACATTGAAGCATTGCCAGTGGTTGACCATAAAATACAAACAAGACAGGTCAGGAATAAAAAGTTCTTAACTGTACGATTTGCTAATTTCTATGGAGGAAGAAGATTGTGTAGTTTACTACCATCGATTCTCAATAAACTTCCAAAAGACTTTTTTAATAATACAACCACCAAGCTCTTAAAACAAAAATTAAAAAACCATTACATACATTCACCTTACAGCTTCTAAACTGATAAAAATATATATATATACAAAACATAAAATAACTACATAAAAAAATAAAAAATAAAATACGCACACCAAACTATTACACAAATAATTAAAAACCAATAAATATAACTCAAATATAAAAATCATATAAAAGTGCTATTTCATTATTTATTAAACTTCAATCAGCCTGTATAGGATTCATTACACTAGATCACCACTAATTTAAATTGTATTACCTACCCGGTAGACCCATTTTACATCACTTTGATTCAATTTTTAACAAACAAAGAGTTATTGTTTAAAGCCAATAAAAATACATATCATAGTTCACTATATGTACTTAGATAATTCTCGGTTCAAAACATGATATCGAAAACTTCACTCGATAAAAAAAAATTCCGAAGAGGGGTCTAATTCGATTATTTTTCTTATTTTACTTGAAGCATATAAAAGTTTAACTTCCAAAAAAAATATCTAAGCAAAGTTAATAACATATAGAACAATAATCCTCGGTAACATTTTGCAAAATAGTTGAATTATTTTAATAATAAATTATTATATAATACAGCGGCTTGCGGACGTGGCTTCAGTCGCCCGCCGGGCCTTGACGAGGTAGGACCTGTGTTCCTTTTGCTCTCGCACGGCTGTCACGTTGACTTAGATCGGACGGTTTATTCACACTACGTACCAACCACAGTATAAACTAAGCGGTTGTCGCTAGAGAATAATTTATTGTTTTAAAATTGTAATCGTCTGTGTGATCGATCATAATAAATTCGTAAAACATAACACAAAATTCAAATCCAAGGTGGCGGCTGCGCGAAATTATCAACTTTTTCGTCATGGATGGCGTTTTTATAGATTTCGAGGGTGCTGAAGCCGATAGTGCTGTCAAAATCTAAATCCAAGATGGCGGCTGCACGAAATTATCAACTTTTTCGTCATGGATGTCGTTTTCATGGTTTTCGAGGGTGTTGAAGCCGATAGTGCTGTCAAAATCTAAATCCAAGATGGCGGCTGCACGAAAATATCAACTTTTTCGCCATGGGTGTCGTTTTCATGGTTTTCGAGGGTGTTGAAGGCGATAGTGCTGTCAAAATCTAAATCCAAGATGGCGGCTGCAAGAAATAATCAACTTTTTCGTCATGGGTGTCGTTTTCATGGTTTTCGAGGGTCTTGAAGCCGATAGTGCTGTCAAAATCTAAATCCAAGATGGCGGCTGCGTGAAATTATGAACTTTTTCGTCATGGGTGTCGTTTTCATGGTTTTCGAGGGTGCTGAAGCCGATAGTGCTGTCAAAACCTAAATCCAAGATGGCGGCTGCACGAAATTATCAACTTTTTCGCCATGGGTGTCGTTTTCATGGTTTTCGAGGGTGTTGAAGCCGATAGTGCTGTCAAAATCTAAATCCAAGATGGCGGCTGCACGAAATTATCAACTTTTTCGTCATGGATGTCGTTTTCATGGTTTTCGAGGGTGCTGAAGCCGATAGTGCTGTCAAAATCTAAATCCAAGATGGCGGCTGCACAAAATTATCAACTTTATAATTTACGAAATTACTAGACGAATTAATTTACATCTTCGATGCAAGTAAAAAGAGTCGAATCCACGACCCCTTTTTGTGTTTGTTAGCCCTCCGCAACGCCCCATAATAGTATTAACAGACGTTCGAACTTGGTACGGGCCGGACAGCGGACTTGTACGTCGTACCAAATCCGCTATTCACAACAGACGGCCGGATCCAGTCCATCGACACTGCCTTACAAGCTAAATTAGGAACGTACTTTGTACCAACATTGTATTATAAAAATAATCCTACTAAATTAAAACGAGTACTGATTCCTTTGGGTAGCAGGTGTCTTAACGTCTATTTGATTTAGACGCATTATACCTTTTTTTACTGTTGGTAGAATTGTTGAGGTATTATAATCTATGTTTGGATAAACAGTTTGGGTTTTTTCTCGTGGTGAAATTATTGTGTTATACAGTGTTTTACAGTGTTTTATCTCCGATTTCGAAATCACTATTTAAGTTTCTTACATTGTTTTGGAACGAAGTTCCTAATAGTATTAACAGACGTTCGAACTTGGTACGGGCCGGACAGCGGACTTGTACGTCGTACCAAATCCGCTAGTCACAACAGACGGCCGGATCTCGCAGTAGCCGCGTGTCGTGTGCACAGTTCAGACTTCATGCCTCCGACGTTATCCAAGCGCGCTAAAATTGCGATTTATCTTGCGGCAACAGTAATACCACTACAAACCTCACTAAAAAACAAGGAGTGGGCAAAAACGTATTTAAAATACGTGTGGTGTCGTGGGACACCAGATAGGAACGAAGTTTTAAAAAAAATATTTTTCAAGTTATATTCGATAAAGAAAATGTGCGTGTCAGCTCCTTTTTTTTTAGAAATACATACTTAAATAGATAATTACCTATGAGCTTGAGCTTTCGGTGAAGGAAAACATCGTGAGGAAACCATAGCACGGTGGTAGGGTACTTTGTAGTACTCGACTGGCTGACTACCACCGTCAAGTTGAAAATCTGTCGCTAAAACACCTATCGGTGTGTTCCGACAGCTGTATTTGAGAGCCAGTTCCCATCTAGGCTTTGTGTGCTTACCATCTTCGGCCCCATCATCACTTACCATGGTGAGATTGTGGTCAAACACAAGCCTATCCAGAATAAAAAAAATAGATTATTACCTACAACCCAGTCACAGGACAAACAGATATCTACATACACACCTGTCCTGGATGGGAATCGAACCCACGACATTTTTTTTGTAAATACATACTTAAATAGATTATTACCTACAACCTACGAATACGTTATCAGGACAAACAGACATCTTCATACACACATAATAATATCTGTCCTCGATGGGAATCGTACCCACGACCTTTTTTTTCCGCCATAGTGCATTGACGCACGTGCTACCTACCTCCAGAACGTTTCGATCGTGACTGCCGTGCGTTTGTCCGGTCCGAGCGTACAGACGCGCGGATTTGGTACGGAGCGGACCAAATCCGACGCGCAAACCATCGGACCGGACCGAACACGAAATAATAATAATTATGTTCGACAGACAACTCTCCAGACGAACGGATATGGTACGGAGCGAACCGAATCCGCTGTCCGGACCGTACCAAGTTCGAACGTCTGTTAATACTATTATACTATTAATGCACTATGGCGGAAAAAAGGTCATGGGTTCGATTCCCATCGAGGACAGATATGTGTGTATAAAGATGTCTGTTTGTCCTGATTACTTATTCGTAGGTTGTAGGTAATAATCTATTTAAGTACTTATGTATTTACAAAAAAAAAGTCGTGGGTTCGATTCCCATCCAGGACAGGTGTGTATGAAGATATCTGTTTGTCCTGTGACTGGGTTGTAGGTAATAATCTATTCAAGTATGTATTTTAAAAAAAAGGTCGTGGGTTCGATTCCCATCCAGGACAGACATGTGTCTATGAAGATGTCTGTTTGTCCTGTGACTGGGTGTAGGTAATTATCTATTTAAGTATGTATTTCCAAAAAAAAGGAGCTGACACGCACATTTTCTTTATCGAATATAGTTAACTTGAAAAATATTTTTTTATAAAACTTCGTTCCTATCCGGTGTCCCACGACACCATACGTATTTTAAATACGTTTTTGCCCACTCCTTTTTTTTTGTGAGGTTTGTAGCGGCATTACTGTTGCCGCAACACCAATCGCAATATTAGCGCGCTTGGATAACGTCGGAGGCATGACGTCTGAACTGTGCACACGCCACGCGGCTACTGCGAGATCCGGCCGTCTGTTGTGACTAGCGGATTTGGTACGACGTACAAGTCCGCTGTCCGGCCCGTACCAAGTTCAAACGTCTGTTAATACTATTAGGAACTTCGTTCCAAAACAATGTAAGAAACTTAAATCTCAAATAAATTAATTATGACTCACAACATTTTTCATTCACAACATCTATTCAAAATAATATAATATAAATGTTAGGTTTTCCCGATGACTACCTATTATAATAAAACAAGCAGACAATTTAATAAAATAAGTTGACCTTCTGCCTATACGACACGCTTACCTATACTGTGACAGATTTGGGTTCATGTGAGTTCACGCCGGCAACGTCTGCGCTCGGCTCGCCTCGCGTAAAGGATGGTAGCGTTAAATACCTACTTTGCTCGGTCTACCTGGCCTTAAGCTAGGATGAGACGAATGTACAGTGCCTGCACAAACTCATGAGGTTTTTAGGCACTTAGTTTATTCTATTTTTAAGTAAAACCTGTAAATGAAAATTAAATAAATGAAAAAAAAAAAATGTAAGACGGTAAAAAAAAAAAAAAACTATATCTGTAGGTATATATGTCGCTCGCTACAGTGTATATTTATGACGAACTTTTTTAGATTTAACTTTATATTGAACACTTTTAAATGTTATCAACTATAAGTAGGGAAGGAGCTGACCATTAGTATGCAGGCTTTGCCTACCATAAAGGTCAGAGACTTCAACCTAATTGTGTTTTTTTATGTGGTCAAATAAGAAAGAAAGTAAATAGTTTTTATTACGTTGTCACACGCAACATCACACATAAAAGAAAAAAAACCTATAAGTCCTTAATATAAATAAATAAATAAATAAATAAATAAATATCCTCGGACATTTTTCACACACGGTTATCTGATCCCAAACTAAGCAAAGCTTGTACTATGGAAACCAGATGACTGATATAATACATAGACTACTTTTTTTTTGTAAATACATACTTAAATAGATAATTACACCCAGACTCAGGACAAACACTTTTAAATGTTATCAACTATAAGTAGGGAAGGAGCTGACCATTAGTATGCAGGCTTTGCCTACCATAAAGGTCAGAGACTTATAAATGTTACAAACAAAACAAAAATACATACATGAAGATATAAACATAGGTAGGTACAAAAATTTTGAAAAAGTAAAACAACAAAAAAAAACAAAATAACCGTGCGATGTTGCGTGATGACAAGAATAAAGGTTCTGACTCAGCATACAACCAAGGACTCTAGCCCTCAGTTACTGATTTTCAGTCAGAACCCCAACACACGACATCACGAACGATCAGCAACAGACACATGAATACGAAAAATGGTATACAGAGTGGTGACGACGTAACGACATTAATTTAAACCACATATTGGGTACCGCGTTAGTAGTTCGTACACCAAGTTTCATCAAATTACATTGAACGGTATAGCCACAGGAAAATATTTTCACTTTAATCATTTTAACACATGCTGTGAATTCATAACGATTACGAAACGATGTCATTCACCTAGCTAGAGTAGCTAGACGGAACAAAATTCAGATTTACCTACATGCTTAAAACACAACCAAATAAAATTTGCGGCTCAGAAATCGTCGGTTGATGAAATTTAGACCTTATAACCATAGCGTTAAAATCCTTATTAGCGCGCTGCGCGGGCGTCGATGCCTACTTGCATGAATGAAACAATACACCTACAAAGGAACCGCGGCGGCCGGTCTTTGCCTAAAACCACAGTATAAAGATATAGCCAGTAGTGCCTACAGGTCATTTGAGGTCAATAGGTAATATTAATAGAGTGTTGTGTTTCGTTTAGATTATTTTCGGAATTAGTTTGTTTGAAAATTTCGCTTTTTGTCTGTTGATGTAATACCAGATTTAATTATCACTAAGTATTTTGATTGACTAGTAGTGACCGTGTTTTTATTTAATGTCGTTACGTCGTCACCACTCTGTATAGTTATAAATAAATAAAGATTTTTAGGACTTTTTGGCGGGAACTTGCGGAGTGACGTTGTGTTTTCGTTTTATATTCATTAAATTCGTGTATTTTGAGTTTTATTGAATAATTTCGGTGGCGTTTTATCCAATAAAGGTCAATCTAAGTGCACAAGTGAAGTGAAATGAAATGAAAGTGTATCGTGACTTTCCAGGTTGTCCCAAAAAGTCCATGAAATGTTTTAGTGGAATAGCCGCCAATTTCACTAAAATTAGACCGGACTTGTACGGACGAGGACTAGACTTTACAGTGAAAGTGACAATAAAACGTGACTAAACATAAAAGATGAATATTTAAAATAAAGAAATGGCTTAAAGGTCTCGATACCAGGCCAAAAATGTTCTCAAAAAAAAAAAAAAAAAGATTTTTATTTATTTAGATGTCCTTCGCAGTTTCACCCGCGTTCCCGTGGGATCTTATCTTATCCCGGGATAAAAGTATAGCCTATGACACTCACAAATAACGTGGCTTTCTATTGGTAAAATAATTTTCAATTTCGGTTCAGTAGATCGAGAAATTTTTTATTTTTATTTATTTATTTATTTATTATTTACTTTACAACTATTTTTACAGGATTATTTTAACCTAAAGCAATAGTTGTCTGATCTACATTATTCTAACTTAAGTACCTAATGTTTATAATTTATACGATATCACATAATATGCTGTCCTTGTAAATTCACTCAGAGTACAATAAAAAACGTCTGTCTCAACCGCGATGAGATGCGCGGATGTGAAGCGCGCGCGTCAGGGGCGCCTTGTTCATCAGGTTTGTTCTCCCGCGCGGCACCGCTACCAGCCGCGGTTGACGACGCCGCCAAATGTACCTGTCCGGAACACACAGACCTATCTGCCCCAATATATCTGAATTATGTATCCTGCCTCTAAGTATTCGAAAAATATAACAAGTGAGTGCCACATCCCTCCTAACACTCAACTGGTTATATCCCACCATACCCAAAACAAATAAAGTAGGATACATCAATGGGTAACATGGGTAAACCCCATACTGCCTCAAATATAAATACCTAATAAATTTATTCTGTACCCGCTCCAACATGAGACTATACTTAGTTTCATGCGGGGCCCATATGACTGCATTGCATTCTAATTGACTTCGAACTAGAGCATTATATAAAGCTACGATGGCTTTCATATTAGTGAAGTGGTGAACCATTCTAAGAATAAAACCTAAGTTCCTATATGCCTTTTTACAGGTATTAACAATGTGATTACGAAACGTTAGCTCCCTCGTAAGACAAACCCCCAAGTCCTTGATTTCTGTGACCCTCTGTATTGGCATACCGTTAATCTTATAATTATATAACGTAGGATTATGGGCTCGAGAAAAGGTTAATGTAACGCACTTTGACATGTTAAATTGCAGGTGATTGTCCTTGCTCCAGGCCACTATTCTATTTATATCTCTCTGTAGTTTTTCGCAGTCTTGCACGTCTGTTATACTGAGTGATAACTTGAGGTCATCAGCAAATAACAAACATTTAGCATCCTGAACCACACTCGGCAGATCGTTAATCATTAAAATGAACTCTAATGGGCCTAGATTACTGCCTTGGCTTACGCCAGACTGCGTAAAATATGGTTCTGATAGGTATCCAGCGTAATCTACGTATTGTCGCCTATCCCTCATGTAACTGGCAAAAAACGACAGTAAATGTGAAGTGAAACCAACTCCTGCTAGCTTTTTAAGTAGGACATCATTATCGACTAAATCGAAAGCTTTTTTAAAGTCAAAATAAGCGGCATCCGTTTGTCCCCCACTGTCCACTGTTGGCACTACATCAGCCATGTAACTAAGCAAATTACTAGTAGTGCTTCTGGCTGGTCGGAACCCGTGCTGAGCTTCAGAAAGTTGCGCGCTCACTTGACTGAATATTTTCTTATGAATAATAGATTCAAATATTTTAGCCGAAGTCGACAGAACTGCAACAGGCCTGTACCCGTCTACCGTATTTCCCTTACTTGCTTTCGGCACTGGAACAACCCTTGTCATTTTCCATAGATCTGGAAACACTGCTGCCTGTAGACAGTGATTATAGATATGAAGCAGTGGTTTTGCTAATACTGACCGACAATCTTTAAATATGTAAGGTGGTATGCCATCCGGTCCAGTTGACGTCTTTGGCTTGAGAAGATGAAGCGCCTTTTGCACATCTTCCAGCTGTAGTTGGTCCAGATGAACCCGCGCTGCTCCGTTTCCACCGCCTGCTTCTACCATCGCCGCAGTTACATTCAATTCGGCTCGTTTTGTACTATAAACCGAATAGAAATACTCCGCAAACTCCTTAGCACATTGTTCTCCAGTTAACACCTCCCCGTTCTTTACAATCTTCTTTTGACATCTGCTACCTCTTCTAGATTTAGCATATTTCCAAAAGGATTTTGGGTCTTTCAATAATTGACATTGAGTTCGGTGTCGATTCTGTTCCTGTGCTAATGCTATCATCCTTTTAACTTTTGCCCTACAGTGAGAAAACGCTTCGTAATCAATCATCGACCCACTCGATTTTAATTAAAATTAAAATTACTCCCTACAGCCTCACAAACTCATAGCCTTACAATATTTAGTTATTTAGTTTAGATTAGGATAATAATAGGTCTTTACCTATGAAATTGCCATTCTGCAGTACTGGCCATTTCAAATCAAAATAATGTTTGTTTGGCTAAGAATTCTAATTTCAAATTAGTTTAAAAACATGGATTTTTTTTTCCAAAAGTAGTCATTTGTTTATTGATTAACTTAAATTAGTGGGTGATTACTTCGATTAATACAAATAAAAAATACATTAAAGAAAATCGTTTAATTTTTTTCATACAAAACGACAATTTCATAGGTAAAGACCTAATATTATTATCTGATTAGTGAAAAAGTCAATGGTATATCCGGACATCCTACATAAGTAACTAAGACAGCAGTTACTAAAAAAAACTCCAATATACAGGTTTAAATAATTTATTTCATATAATAAATACATGTGCATCTCCAAGTATCAAATATAACATATTTTCTTTCATTTTTTCAACAATTTAAGCAGTCTACGTTCTAAATGCAATTTTTCTCATTTTGTTTCAAATAACGACATTTAAAATATTTTCAAGTTATTTTTATTTTTTAACTTAAATTACCTACATTGAAAATATTCATCCATTAATAATAATTACTGAAAAAGGTCCATTAAAATCTCTTTTTTAAGGTTCCGTACCCAAAGGGTAAAAACGGGACCCTATTACTAAGACTTCGCTGTCTGTCTGTCACCAGGCTGTATCTCAAGAACAGCGATAGCTAGACAGTTGAAATTTTCACAAATTATGTATTTCTGTTGCCGCTATAACAAAAAATACTAAAAACAAAATAAAATAAATATTTAAGGGGGGGCTCCCATACAACAAACGTGATTTTTTGCCCTTTTTTGCTCGATATCAATAATGGCAACAGGTTTTTTTAAATTTTTGCCATTTTTATTTTATATTCAGGACAGGACAACATAAACGCCCGCAAGTTTGAAATAAATAAACAATATCGTTAGTTAAATCTTATATTTAATCGTCGTTTGCCAACGCTGCAAACTTGTTAGCTATAGTCGCGGTTTGGGCATCATCGTCATCACTAGCGTCATCATCCGCGTCGGTCTGACTGTTCGACCTCTCATCATCAGAGTCCGAGGTGATGGGGCTGATCTCTTCATCCGTTGTGATGGCTTGTACCCATTTCACATACTTTATCTCGTCGCAGTTTTCGTATTTTTCTGTAAAATAGGGTTTTAGAAAAGTATCTCAAAAATGTTCATTATTTCTCAGGAATTGTTCAGGAATTTCTCTATTTTCATTAAAAAATACCATCAAAGTTTATATTAATAACAAATAAAAGATTTCTCTGAGACAGATAAAAAATCCTTTGCCCGTGGTTTTACCATGGATAAGTCTTTGTTTCTCTCCATGCCATAGCATAGGCTACCTGCATGCAAGATTTCATCACAATTGCTAGCGCTGTTGAGTTGTCAAGGGCTGAAGAGGTCAAAGACAAACTCACTTTCCCATATTAGCAGTTAGTGATATTGGTTGATATGGTACATTTGGTAGTATTGGTTGATATGGTAGATTTGGTAGTATTGGAAGAATTGGTAGAATTGGTAGAATTTCTAGTATAATTGGTAGATAAAGTATTATAAACAATTGAGCACACTATTCCTAGCAGATTGTGATATAAAGTAGAAACTATTAATGAGTAGTATTACCTCTTTGCTCCGTGAATCCCGGCGGTCGAAGCCATAGACATATCTTTCCATCCAACGCCATTCTTAACAAACTGTTCGCTGCTCTATACGTGTCCAATCTACGACAAACAGATACTATTAACTATTTGACAGTCTATCCGACACATACACACACATATTCACACACACCCCTACACACTCCCACACATACATACATACACACATATTCACAAATACCCCTACACACTCCCACACATACATACATACACACATTCACACACACCTCTACACACTCACACACATACATACATACATACATACATACACACATTCACACACACCTCTACACACTCCCACACATACATACATACACCCCTACACACTCCCACACATACATACATACATACATACATACATACACACATATTCACAAATACCCCTACACACTCCCACTCATACACACACATATTCACACACACCCCTACACACTCCCACACATACATACATACATACACACATATTCACAAATACCCCTACACACTCCCACACATACACACACACATATTCACACACCTCTACACACTCACATACATACATACATACACACATGTCATATTCACAAATACCCCTACACACTCCCACTCATACACACACATATTCACACACACCCCTACACACTCCCACACATACATACATACATACACACATATTCACAAATACCCCTACACACTCCCACACATACACACACATATTCCCACACATACTACATACATACACACATATTCACACACCCCTACACACTCCCACACATATTACATACATACATACATATTCACACACCCTTACACACTCCCACACATATACGCACATATTCACACACACTCCCCACACACTCCCCACACACTCCCACACATACATACATACATACACACATATTCACAAATACCCCTACACACTCCCACACATACACACACACATATTCACACATCTCTACACACTCACATACATACATACATACACACATGTCATATTCACAAATACCCCTACACACTCCCACACATACACACACATATTCACACACACTCCCTACACACTCCCACACATACACACCCCAACGGTGTTTTGGTAACGTATTCACACTTTTTTACTTATAATTTGCCTTAGAGGAAAATGTGGCTAAATATACTAACCTAGCTGCCTTAGCGGTGACGTAACCACGTTTCTTGGCCCACCCGTCGCAGATATCTCTTGGGGACCAGGTGTCATCGTTCTCTGGATGATCCATCCTTAAGAGTTGCGGTAGATTTAGCCTCTCCGCTATGTACCTGGTAAAGAAAGGTAATAAATTACCGCAGTTTTACTCGAAATTAAGGATCATAATATGTTTTCCCGGATAAAAAGTTTCTTCTGGATAAGCTTGTGTTTGACCACAATCTCACCATGGTAAGTGATGATGTGGCCGAAGGTGGTAAGCACACAAAGCTTAGATGGGAACTGGCTTTCAAGTGCAGCTGTCGGAACACACGTGCTTGGCGAAAGATTATCAACTTGTGTGTTGTAGCCAGCCAGTCGGGTACTACAAAGTACCCTACCACCGTGCTGTGGTTTCCTCACCATGATTTCCTTCACCGAAAGATGAAGCACATTGTGGCATTCGAACCCACGACCTTCGCCGCGGTATCCGACGTCACTACCACTGAGCTATCATCGCTTTGAAGTATCCTATATCTCAAACCACACACAGTTAAAATCGCTTTATTAGTTAGGAGTTCATCGCAGACAAACACCTTGACATGAAATTTTTATATAGGTATATTAAGATAACTGACCTAATAGTAGTGTATGGCTCCCTGAGTTGCGCTATGGGGTAAGATCCCATCAATATTTGTATGGGACGAGGTACTTTTGATGGAAACACTAGTCCGGGACAGTCGCATAGCCTTACCTTGAGTGAAAAGAAAAAAATAACTTTATTACACTGAAATACATTAAAAAACAAGTTTAAAGATCAGCAAGGTAGGTGACATTATATCATTATGATCAATTTTGGCAAAATTTTCATTTTCATAGGTTAAGTATTGAAAGCAAATAAACATTAAAATCTTCTTTATTTTTTTATTGAAACTGTTAAAAAATCTGACAAATACAAGAAAGAGAGAATAAGAACCTTTTAATAATTTTGCACTCGTATTTCTTTTTAAAAATACATAGTTTTTTTTTTTTTTTCGCTGTTGGCGCTCCCCTGAAACTGCCCTGATCTGAGACTGTTTAGACAAAAACACAAAAACACCTATATGTAATATACTAGCTATCCCCCGCGGTTTCACCCGCATTCCCGTGGGATCTTATCTTATCCCGGGACCAAATATACCCTATATTCATTCCCGTGGGATCTTATCTTATCCCGGGACCAAATATACCCTATATTCATTCCCGTGGGATCTTATCTTATCCCGGGACCAAATATACCCTATATTCATTCCCGTGGGATCTTATCTTATCCCGGGACCAAATATACCCTATATTCATTCCCGTGGGATCTTATCTTATCCCGGGACCAAATATACCCTATATTCATTCCCGTGGGATCTTATCTTATCCCGGGACCAAATATACCCTATATTCATTCCCGTGGGATCTTATCTTATCCCGGGACCAAATATACCCTATATTCATTCCCGTGGGATCTTATCTTATCCCGGGACCAAATATACCCTATATTCATCTGGAATAATGTAGCTTTCTAAATCTAAATTTTGCAAATCGGTGCATCCATTTCAGAGCCTATACAACGCAAACAAACAATCAAATCATTCCTCTTTATAATATTAGTATAGATAGATAACGAGAAAGAGAAGTAAAGGACGACAAAGGAAAAGATGGGCTGACAAACTGATAAAAAAAATGGGAACACAGTGGATGAATGTTGCCCGCAATAAAGAAAGATAGAAGGAGATGGAGGAGGCTTTTACCCAATCTGGGACCATGCAAAAAAAAACTAAACATTTGAAATGTTAAATAAATTAATGTATGGGAAAAATAAAGCTTTAATAATAATAATAATAGATAGATAACTCACTGAGAATCAAATCTCTTATGTCGAAGAATACATATAGGTCTTGAAGAAGAATACCTTGGTCAACTGATGTCTCCAGTGGACAATGAAAACAAAGAAGCTGCTAATAGCTGGAAAAAATTGGGGCCTAAAAGAAGTAATGAAAGTCAAGAACATCTCCACGAAAAGCAAACTATTTAACACATGCATCCTGCCTGTGCTGGCATATGGGAGCGAAACATGGGCTTTAACAAAAAACGTCACAAACAAACTCTCCGTATGTCAACATGCCATGGAAAGGAGTATGACTGGGATCAAAAGAAAAGACAAAGTTAGGAGCAGCAACATCAGAAGCAAGACTAAGGTCCAGGACATAACTCTGAAAATAAGGAGACAAAAGTGGAAATGGGCAGGCCACATGGTCAGGGGAAAGGATAAATGGAGCAAAATCATCACGCAATGGTACCCAAGAGATGGAAAGAGAAAGAGAGGTAGACCACAAAGGATGTAGGACGATGACATACGACAAGCCGTGGGAATAACATGGGGTAGAGTGGCCATAGAAAGGCCTGAATGGAGAAGATTGGAGGAGGCGTTTGCCACCTGGCAAACGGACACACAAAGGTGGAACAAGGGAGCGATCTACGAGTGGTAGAGAAGTGTGCCGTGTCCGAACGAAGGCTATAATAATAATAATAGATAAAACTCACTTGGGGTGTTAAGAAGATGGTTTGAAAATGTTTAGTATGTCCCGGTGTCTTAGATACGGAGACCACCTTTCTACCCATGATGGCGTTCATGAGTGAGGACTTGCCAACATTGGGCTGACCCACACACCCCACGGTCAGCACCCCGCCCTTGTAGCGCTCGTGTGTATAGAACGACGTGTCCGCTTTACACACTATCGTTTCACCTGAGTCCATCAAACACACATTTAAATTAGAACTGTATTAACTGTGAAAATATTTTTAATCAAAAATGCACTTTTTTCTACTTTTGGATAAGCTTGTGATGATAAGTGGTAACCACACAAAGCTTAGATGGGAACAGGCTCTCAAGTGCAGCTGTCGGAACACACCAGTAGGTGCTTGGCGACAGATTTTCAACTTGAGGGTGTTAGCCAGCCAGTCGGATCCTACAAAGTGCCCTACCACCGTGCTGTGGTTTCATCACCATGTTTTCCTTCACCGAAAGCTCAAGCTCTTTGTAGGATTCGAACCCACAACCTTCGCCGCAGTATCCGACGTCACTACCACTGAGCTATCATCGGCTTAAGAAAATCTTAGTCTAGACTTATGGATAGTCTAGACTCTAATGTACATTAAAGTCTAATGCTCGGTTTGGAAGGTTGATTTTCCTGAGAGCCGATAACAAACTCAGCAATTACTCTTTTCAACTCAACACAATCAACTCAACACACTCAACTCAACACAATCAACTCAACACAATCCCCTTTTAACTTACCAACTTCAGCGCCCTCCTCATAATCAAACTCAATCTCAGTCTCTTCTTTTATCTTCTTCTCCCATGAAGTGAGGTCCACTTCTCCCTTCACTATCTCTTTGCAAGCTTCTAGTATCTTAGTGGCGCCCTCTGCGCACATTCTCTGTCGGCCTTTACGGCGGCGTACTTGGAGGCCTAGGGAAGAAAATCGGTTGTATAAAAAAGTAAAAGTTGATGTTTAGGATTTAAACTGTCACAGACAAACAGACACTCTTCTCTATTTTGGGATTGGGACCTTTTTGATTTACAACACATTAGCAATCCCCTGGTATTGCAAATATCTATAGGCGACGGTTGTCACTTACCATCAGGTGACCCGCCTGCCTCGTTGTCACTTGTGACATAAAAAAAAACTTAGTTCCAAAAATACTCACCGGCCTTATCTGCAGTACATCCTCTCAAGTTATACCCTGGACAAGAGGTAAAGTATACAACTTTGATCCCGGGACAGCTGACGGTAAAGTACTCCTTCCACCCGGCCACCACGCTCGGTGGCACCAGGTCTATCTTATTGAGGACCACTATCATGTCCTTATTCTGCTGTTTAACTACATAATCGTATAGAGAGGGGGGGAACATCATACCCTGTAATTAAAATACATTGTTCATTCTATCAACTCATCTACTACATGATTATTTCACATCAACTCTACTACATGATTATTTCACATCAACTCATCTACTACATGATTATTTCACATCAACTCTACTACATGATTATTTCACATCAACTCATCAACTACATGATTATTTCACATCAACTCATCTACTACATGATTATTTCACATCAACTCAGGGGTCAGAGAGCTTTGATTTTACCAGGCCTTACCTTTATTTTACCAGGCCAGGCGGTCAAGCCAGCCCGTTATCTTCTTCTATATACAGGATGTCCGGTAAGTAGAACGACAAGCTTAAGGGGGAGATAGGTGGGGGGATCACTTACTAAATATACAAAAATGAGCTCAATAAGGTCACCATTTTCGAGATATTTCTGATCCGTCCGCACCAAAAAAGAGGACGCAAAACTACGCGCGGTGGAAATTTTTCTGGCGCCTTGTGGTTCGCTGTAAAAATGGGGGGGGGGAGTAATTAATGTAAATACTTACAGCATATCGAACGTCAACAATAAGCAGTAGTACGTCGCACATTTCCAGCACCCTCCACAGCTGGCGCCACGTCTCCAAGTTCAGTTCAAAGTACGACATATGCTTCCAATGCTCCGAAGACTGGAGTTGGTCAATGTAATTCTGACACAATAAAAAATGCAGTTTTAAACTTGTGTTTAACTGCAATTTCACCGTGGTAAGGATGGTAATCACACAAAGCTTACATGGAAACTGGCTCTCAATTGCAGCTGTCGGAACACATCGATAGGTGTTTGGCGACACTTCAACTTGAGAGTCGGGCACTACAAAGTACCCTGCCACCGTGCTGTGGTTTCCTTTACGATGTTTTCCTTCACCGAAAGTTGGAGAATTCAAACCGAATTCGAAGGTCGCGGTATCCAACGTCATTATAACTGAGCTATCCTTACCTTCAAAAGTATATGTGGTAATATCAGTGTACTGGTTTCTACAGCACAAGCTCTGCTTTGTTTGGGACCAGATAGCCGTTTGAAAAATGACCCAGGATATTTTGATTATAATTATTGTTATACAGTTAATTTATTAATTACCATTTTTGGTCGCTCCTGAAAATAACGAGCTAAAAAAGGTCATTCGAATGGTCAGCACCAGATATAAGTTCCAACTACAAACAACAAAAAAAAAACATATTTTTTTTCGCTAACATCGACCTTGTAGCTCGATGTCGAAATCTGGGTCAATTTAGAAAATCTACATTTGGACCGCGGTACTAAGGCACAATGATACATCCTGGCGGAAGATCTTCCCTATCCAATGGAGTCTACACCTTCCATAGCAATTGAAAATCTTCGCCGTTTCTTTTGACTACAATCTCACCATGGTAAGTGATGATGTGGCCGAAGGTGGTAAGCACACAAAGCCTAGATGGGAACTGGGTCTCAGTTGCATTGCAGCTGTCGTAACACACCGATAGGTGCTTGGCGACGGATTTTCAACTTGAGGGTGGTAGCCAGCCAGTCAAGTACTAATAAGTACTCTATCACCGTGCTATGGTTTCCTCACGATGTTTTTCTTCACCGAAAGCTCAAGCTCATTGTAGGATTCGAACCCACGACCTTCGCCGCGGTATCCGCTTTTTTCTTGTTTTTGTACCACAAGTGACAACGTAACAGGCGGGTCACCTGATGGTAAGTGACTACCGTCGCCTATAGACATTAGCAATGCCAGGAAGATTGCCAATGTATTGTACACCTTATTACAATGCCTTAAAGGCATTTCTTACCTTAAAATACCTCTGCTCTTGTGCGTCTAACTGTGCTGGTGACATGGAGAAATCCCATGGAGGACGTTTTGGAAACGACACTTCTTTGGGGAAGTAGTCGGCAGGGTCCACCTCCATTTCTTTCTCTGACACCGGATTCAGGGCTTTCCTTTGAAATCATGCAAGTTTTATTTTTATCTATTTACCACAAAGTTGTACTAATTTTACAAAAAGAATAATTGTGCGGTTTGTCGACAGAATAGCCCCCGTTTTTTTTTAAACATATTTTTGACACAAAAAAACCAATAAAAAATTACAATAATCATGATGCTGATGGTGGATCTCCTCAGTAGAAGGCAATGGCTTATTGTGATCGATAGGCCATAGATCTCACCGAATTGTGCATTTGTGTGCATGCAAATCTATGTTATGTCATTTGCAGTCGGGTAAAAAGAAAAATTTGTATATGAAATTGTTTAGGTATAAATTTTGTCTAATCACAATCTCACCATTGTAAGTGATGTGGCCGATGGTGGTAAATGGTGGTAAGCACACAAAGCCTAGATGGGAACACACCAACAGGTGCTTGGCTACAGACTTTCAACTTGTGTGTGGTAGCCAGCCAGTCGAGTATTACTAACCGACCACCGTGCTGTGGTTTCCCATGTTTTCCTTCACTGAAAGCTCAAGCTCATTGTAGGATTCGAGCCCACTACCTTCACCGGCACCTTAAATCACTGAGCTATCACACCATAAGTGGATAAAAGGCAAAGAAATAACATTACAAATTGTTGATACTTGTAATATCTAGGGACTACCAGGAAAATACCATTAAAACTAATTATCATACTTACAAAGCATTATCTTTCTTAGCGTTCAGTTCTTCATCTGTCTCTCGGTAGAACTTGAGAGCAAATCTGTTAGTGTCGCGCCCCCCGCGGGCTCGTCCGGGCTGGTAGTTCACTGACACCACATCGTAGGAACTCGCACCTGATGATGCTGGACGAAATAGAATAGAATAGAATATCATTTTATTTCATAGAATACAGTACATTAGTTGGTAAAAATGAAGCGGCCGACGGCGTATTCTACCATTACAGATGGTGTAGAAATTTTTCATATTTAATTATTAGTTAGTTAAAATTATAATTAAAAATTAAAAGATTAAAATTATACTAGTAAATAGATTGAAAATAAAAATGTCAGGGAATCAAAATAAAATGTCAATCTACAAATAAAAAAAAAAAAAAAAAAACATAAGTAATAATAATAAAGCCTTTAGCCAGGGCCGGATTTAAGGGAGGGCTAACGGGGCAACAGCCCAGGGCCTCCACAAGAGGGGCCCCCACATAAATTGTACTTATTTAAAATACCATATTAAAAAAAAAACCTAAAAAACTCAAATATCAATATCACATATAATAAAAAAGATTAATCCCGCAATAAAGGATTAAGAACTTGCAAGAAACATAATATTTGTCCTATTTGCAAAATAATTAGGGGCTTCCTTTCTTACCCCAAGGTCTCCACACCTCTAAATCTGGCCCTGCCTTTATTTATTCCTTTTAAAGTTCTAATTCTTAACACAAACTTTTAATTTTATTATAAACTAAAAAATGTTTTAAGTCAAAGTCAAAGTCAAAACCAATTCAGTTTAGGCCCTAGAAGGGCACTTATGAAGATCGAAATACAGAAGTTACCACCGGTTCGGAAGTCAGACAACAACTGAGAAGAACCAGCAAGAAACTCTGCAAGTTTACATTTTTTAAATATTTTTGGACCATCGGACTATTTTGTTTTTTTTTTTTCAAATGTTTTTTTTTTTTTTTTTTTTTTTTATTCTCGATAGGCTTGTCTTTGACCACAATCTCACCATGGTAAGTGATGATGTGGCCGAAGATGGTAAGCACACAAAGCCTAGATGGGAACTGGCTCTCAAGTGCAGCTGTCGGAACACACCGATAGGTGTTTGGCGACAGATTTTCAACTTTTTTTCAACAATTTTATTCTTAAAGTAATACAAGAGACAAGAGAGATCAAATCGCCTGTGTATTTATGTAGGAATAAATGAATGTAGTTATTATTTAATAGCATTTTTCCATAGTCATAGTTCTGCTTTGTTTGGAATCAGATGGCTATTGTGAAAAATGATTGAGGATATTTATTTACTTACTGGACATAAGCAAAGTCTTGTTCTGCTTTTTACCCTGAAGCTGTTGCTTCTTCGCTTTGCCACTGAACTGAGTCTTTCGCCGGGCTTGTGGCATCTTGTTGTATTACCTGAAATAATTGGTCACCGTCATAAATATCTGAAAAGTTGCTTCATTTATTCTATACTAGCTGTTCCCGTTTTTAGGGTTCCGTAAAGAGAAAAAAACGGAAACCCTATTACTAAGACTCAACTGTCTGTCTGTCACCAGGGTGTATCTCAAGAACCGTGAAAGCTAGATAGTTGAAACTTTCGTTGACATCTTCTTTTAAGTTAAGTACAATATAATGCATCAATTAGCAATATACAAAGATAAGAGATGGATATATCAAACAACTAAGTAGTGGGGCCTAAAAGGCAGAAGCATAAGAAGGAAGAAGAATGAAATAAGAAGATGTATTGATGTCATAATGAAGAAGGTAGGAAAACATTTGATCCACACAGCCAAGGACAGCGAAAGGTGGAAATAGGCTTTTACCCATGGGGGGTTCCCATAAGTTTTTTCTTTTTTTCCTTTTGCTTTCATTTGCGATCGGTCGATAAACCATAAGCAAGTCTGTTGAGAGTGATTATGGCTTTACGGTGGAGCGGCCATCGCCGCACCTCTCAATTAAAATATGTGGTCTCTTCTCAACCTTCTGACCACAGATGATGTGTCCAGCAAGTCCGCGATAAGCGGGTTAGGATGTAGAGATAGGCGCTCTTTGTGGAGTTTCTTGTACCGATCGATTTCGGATACGACTGTTGGTATTTGAAGATAATTGTGTACCTCATCATTTTTTGCGAACCAAGGAGCATTACTGTTCCCATAAGTAACAAAGAAATAAAGAAATGATCACGAAATAGGTATATATACACAATAAGCTATAATAAATAAAAAGCAACAAAAGACTACTTTCTTATTAAATAAAACATTTATAATAAGGAATGATACATGAATAACAGCAAAATAAGACGCATTTCTTGCTCAATCTTCACGTAAACAGAGTCATATACAATTATATATTTACAATTAAACCGGTAGGTACTTGCATAAAAAATGACGAATATTTTACTAATGTACAGTCTCTTTCAAAAAAGGGTGCGATAGAATATTATGCCTGAGAAATAACCTGTAAATAGAATTTTAAAACTTTTTTCGTTTAACTAATTAAATAAACACGATTTCAAGTGCAGAAACATGCGGTCGGCAAAAAACTTTCTCCGTTACTTATAATAGAAGGTTTTAGAAGATCTTACTCTGTGTTTCCAAATATAACAGTTGGTGATTTTCTTTCTTCTAGCTTGTACTATAAATTATACAGAAGTTTAACTTCAGCACAATTCCAGAATTTTCACATAATTAAAATATCAAAATATCAAAATAATTTGACAGTCTTTAGTGTGTATGTGTACGTACATGTACAATGAATCTTTGTGCCATAAAAGATTAGAGATGGGTAGTTATTCTAATAACTAGCCAAATACCCGCTACTGATCAAATACCCACGGCTACGATATCCGTCAAAAATATATTCGGTTGTTGGCTATCGAATGGCTACGGCTTCGAATAACCTACACGTTTATGACGTAACGCGCTGTAGCGAACAACCACGCCAGCCGCCGGCAGCCGACTAACTAACTAACCAACTAGTTGAATGAACAGTTGTGGCTACTCGTAGCCGTAGTAGCCGTAGTATCCAAACTAACTAACCAACCAGTAACCAACCAACCAACAACGCGGGAGCGCGCTGTCACCGCGCTCACTGCTATTAACGATTTTGAACTTAATCGTGTAGTCGGTTAAGTTTAGAATTGTAAGACAAACAGATTTTCGAAATTTTCTTAATGAATATCCGTAGATAGAGATAACGCTAAACCCATGATATCAAAAGCTAAACCAAATAGATAGATAAATCAGTTTTCTATTAATTATAGTATAATCATAAATGTATTAACATTTATGATACGAAGAATGAAATTGTTATTTCTTTTACAATTGAATAAATTTTACATAAAAAGTACTCGTGGTTATAAAATTAGACTAAGTGAAATGCGAGTGCAAATTGAACGCTGATTCTAGTTTCTTTAAAACGTGGTATTTGAATTATCAGCCTTCTTCTCTTCCTTAGAGAAGAAGGGTGAATTTGAATTATCACCCATACGATTTAAATCTTAATAGCACTCGTGATTAAGCTTAGAATTGTACGACAAAACAAACTATCATTAGAGATAAATTCATTACGCCAAATGGATTACCACGACATCTGTAGTTTATTTGTAAAATAAAAGACAGCTGACGTAAAAATAAAATATGCGCTCCATAAGATCCTAGTCTTGTCGATAGACAGGTTATTAATTCACAGCAGTTGAAAGAGATGGCGCCAAATCAGTAAATGGATATTTAACAATTTTCTATTATTCTTTTTATTTTTAGCTTTTATTATCATTACGAAAAAGGAAATGCATATATTCTTTTCTAGGAAGTGTAAAAAGTTTTTTTTTTAAATTATGTTATTTAATCTAAACTTATTTTGATGAATTTGGCTAGTTTTGAGTCACTTTAAATAAGTCGTTTAAATATATTCATAGATCATAGATGGCGTTAAATCAATATACAGATATTCGACAGTCTTTTTATTATAATTAGTAAATTTTATAATACGTACGATAAGTCATTTCAGTGAAGTATAAAATAAGTAAACAAAATATAAAAACATATCATCTAAGATTATTACCGCTGCGGCTGGTATGATACTAAATAATTGCATCCAACAGGGTTTGAGCGTTACTAACGGTTGTCCTAGAGATAAATCCATTACGTCAACTGGGGTACCACGACATCTATAGTTCTTTTTTGTAAAAGTCTAGTCTAGTCGATAGACAGGTTATTAATTCATAGCAGTAGAAAGAGATGGCGTTGCATCAGTAAATTGATATTTTTCAATTTTAGTTTATTATTATTATTTAATATTACGAAAAAGGAAATGCATATTTTCTTTTCTAGGAAGTGTAACAAGTAATATTTTTTTTAAATTATGTTATTTAATCTAAACTTATTTTATTGAATTTGGATAGTTTTGACTTTCTATAAGGAAGTCGATTATTTATATTCAAAGATGGCGTTCGATTAATATATAGATATTCGTCATTTTTTTTATTATAGTTAGTAAATTTTATAATACGTATGTACGATAAGTCATTTCAGTGAAGTATAAAATAGGTAAACAGAATATAAAAACATATCATCTAAGTTTATTACCGCCGCGGCTAGTATGAAACTGAATACTTGCTGGCAACAGGGTTTGAACGTTCCTTCCTTTTGGTATAGTTACTATACTCTTTGAGCGTTACTACTTAGTTACGGTTATCCTAGACTATTGGATAGCGACAATTGATATCTAATAACTAAAGATAAACAATCCCAAGCAAAAGTTCTCTCAAAACTGTCTCAAATTGTGTTGGGTAATACTAATTATTTCTTAAAGTTTTATTCACAAAGCTATGTACAAAAGGCAATAAAAGGACATCGTTCAAAATGGCCCCAGAACCAACAAGCATTATTGTTTATATATTTTATTATATTAGTTGCAAATATCTATATCCAACGGACAAGCTGCCTTCCAAAATGATTTATTAAAAGTATTGTGACTATTTGTGACGACTACGCCATCATCTTTACCATAAATCAATATTTTCTTTTTCTTTTTTAAAGGTTTTTGGCTTGGTATCTAGACCTTTAAGCCATTTCTTTATTTTAAATATTCTTCTGTTTTGTTATAGTCACGTTATATTTTCACATTACCAGTAGACACATTTACCCAATAGCTGAAATAGCCGGGTATCAAACTGGTTATTGCACCACAAATAGCTGGCTAGCTAAGTTATTGAAATTTCGGCTAGTTACCCATCTCTATAAAAGATTGCTAATACAAAGGAGATAACTATTTGAATGCTTGAAATTAAATTAGAGTGACTAACTGGAACACACATACATAACAGCCAGCTGTCAAAAAATTGCGTTCGTTTCAACTGCCAAATTGCTAATAAAAATGTTGGTTAGCCTCACTCAGTCTGGCAGGTCTGGCTATTCAACGAGGTAACGCCGCTAGCGTCCTCGACACGATTTCCCCGGGCAGCAACTTAAATTAAGTTTTTTTATTTGTAGTTTAGATGTCATTTATTTTTAAGTTATTTAGGTTTTAGTTTTAATAAATTATGTCTTTACTAGGTTAATTTTATACTCTGTAATATTAACTTAGTAAAAACATAATTTTCATTTCATTAGAGAGAGTATTTTTGAGAACATTCTTCACACTCAGCTATCTCAAACCAAGCTGAAACTGTACCTGCCTTGCCTTGTACGGACGAGGACATTGCTTACTGGGAATATCATATAACGTGACTATAACCTAAAAGAAGAATAGGTTATGCTGATAGTCTTGTAGTTAAAGCCATGTAAACATAAAGTGAGAATACAGTGATGACAGTGACAGGTATCGTCGGCCTACTTTTTCTAACCTCAAAAGTCAAAATACAGTGATCGCGTAAATAAATAAAACAAATTAGAAAACAGTTATTTTTCTTTCAAAATACTCGAATACAACAGTATAATAATTCAGAATGTTGCCGCTATCATTACTGAGGACAGCCCAAAACCATCCTATGCTGGTGGAATTAAAAAATGGTGAAACATACAACGGTCACCTCGTAAGCTGTGATAACTGGATGAATATAAACCTTAGAGAAGTTATTTGCACATCACGGGACGGAGACAAGTTCTGGCGCATGCCTGAATGTTATATTCGCGGCAGTACGATAAAGTACTTGAGGATTCCAGATGAAGTTATTGATATGGTGAAAGAAGAGACTCAAGTAAAAGCTAGGGGACGTAGCGAAGTTTCCAAAGGTCGAGGTGGTGGTGGTCAAAATATGAGGTCCGGGCGCGGTGGCAGCAGAGGAGCATTCGGCAACCGTGGCAGACCAGCACCTCTAGCGCGCGGTGGCGGGAACGCGGGCAGAAATCCACAGAATAAAAACAAAAAATAGTTCTATTTTTAAAACTAGGTTCCTTTTTATGTACTATTTAATAAATTTATTGATAAGTGATAATTTTTCTTTTTTTTTCTCTGGTTCTTGCCAAAGATTTATCTGCAGTTGAAGTCTTATTGGTATAAGAGAGAGTGCGACTTCAACATACTGGGAAATATGTACCTCTATGTTTTAATGCCCTATTTTAGGTGAATGAAAACATTTGAATTATAATGTGTCTTTTTTATTTCGATAAGCTTGTGTTTGTCTACAATCTCACCATGGTAAGTCATGATGTGGCCGTAGGTGGGAAGCACAAAGAATTTAGAAGGAAATAGGCTCTTAAGTGCAGCTGTTGGAACCTTACCAATATGTGCTTGGTGACAGACTTATAACTTGAGGATGGTAGTCAGCTAGTTGGGTACTAGAAAGTACCCTACCACCATGCTATGGTTTCCTCACTGTTTTTCGTCACCGACACCTCAAGCTCATTGTAGGATTAGAACCCACTACCTTTGTTGTGGTATCTGACATAACTACCACAGAGCTCCATCTATCTATTAATCAATGACCCTGCACTTAGATGGAACTGTAAATTCAAGTTGTTTTTCCTTCTAAAAAGACCTGATTAATACCTTAAAAGCTGTTGTATCTAATTTAATCTGTTGACTCGCGACAATAACCTATCAAACAACATGTCAACTCGCGCACAGTTTTCAAAATTCGCGCCCAATTTTCAAGTAAATGTCATCGTCCCGATTGTCCCATTTGAGAACCAAGCGGTGCGGACTCTGAAATCCCGATTGTCCCAAGAAAGAACTGACAGGTTAACAATAACGTAATAAATAATTACCTTTGCATTAACATTTTAATTTTACGTCTCAACAAATAGGCATCGGCTTTTACAATTTCAATTAACGTCTAACATAATGACTGTAATGTTATGTTAAACAATTAAGGCATAGACTATGAATATTACATTATTATAATATTCTATATCTTTGTTCTATGCAAGGCGATGATAGCTGTTTTCTTTCACCGAAAGCTCAAGCTCATTGTAGGATTGGCACCTACGACATTTTTTTCGGAAATCTCACCATGGTAAGTGACGATGTGGCCGAAGGTGGTAAGAACACAAAGCCTAGATAGGAACTGGCTCCTAAGTGCAGCTGTCGGAACACACCGATAGGTGTTTGGCGACAGATTTTCAACATGAGGGTGGTAGAGTACTACAAAGTACCCTACCACCATACAAATGAATAAAGAAGATGACCTCCACTTAACAGTGTTAAAAATAATATTACCTATTCGCATTGTTTCTTGAAAACAAAGAGAAAAATATTTATTTCTTATAAATAAAATGACAAGAATATTAGTTATTATATTTCGTAAGTTTCATTAGCAATGTTTTTAACCTTAGACCAAATAAAAAGGTAGACAGAGCCCCGCGCATTTAAAGTGAAGCAAAGTAACGGATGCCGAATTTGAAAAAGGAAGCCGATAGCGATCCTGTGCGAACGCGGGATAACGTACGTGCAGGTTACGCACACAACTTGGTGCACGTTGTTTCACTTCATTGGAGACTATTGTTTACGTACGCTCCTTCTACCTTTTTTAATTGTTCTGTTATCTTTAACTACTTACAAAGCAAAAATGCATTAAGGCAGTGCGAAATCACCTCAATTTAAAGTAATTATGACCTTTTTTCAGTATCAATAATATTTTTGATATCCAATTTAACACACGCCGAGGAATATAGAAAGAAATTCACAAATTACGGCTTTACAAAGAAATCCGATCCATATTTCGACCACATTTCTATATGGTTCATGCAGTATACTGGACGAAAATTAAAGAAACTAAGATTATGAGAGCCTTCATGAATATATTCAATTGAAATGATAGCAGTTTTTTTTAACTTTTTTTTCTTTCTTGGTACATTTTTGATCGAATAATTTTGAGGTAGCTAGAATTATAGAAAAGGTAGGAAATAGTAGATTAATGGTACTATTTTTTTATATATGTATGACAGACATTGGAGACTTGGTCCCTTCATCTTGACGCTCACAATAATTTAACCGCTTTCGGGAACGTACTGTAGCGACATCTATCGGCAAATAGATATAGTTCGCACGACTAGATAGGTGGCGCTCCAATAACCTACATCGCGCTTACGAAGTTTTCCATGCGATCTGCATATATACAAGATTCCAACATCAACAGTTGGCACTCAGTCAGTCTCGTCCCCCGTAATTAATTAACGGCGGCCCGAGCCGCACCAGTAATCCGACCGTCCCTTAAAACTCCTCTAAATCGCTTAGGCGAAGTCCGTCCCACTTTTGTGTCCCCTCGACGACGCCCTGAGCCGAGGTTCGTGCCCCAATTGGGGCGCCCTCAGCGGGCAGTCGTCTAAAATTTGCAACTCGGTTGAGAGCCCTAAGCGCTCACCGAAAAGTCCGCGTAAGGGTGTCTATGGTCCCTCAGACCTCCACCTTTAAGTCCTCCCCAAAAAAAAAAAACAACAGTTGGACCGCGGTCTCTCTAGCCTGGCGGAAGATCCCTTTTCAATGGAGTAGTGTAATACCTCGCTCCTCTATAGTATGAAACAACGAAGACTCATAGATATTTATAAGTTGGGTATTTTATTCTTCTTGTATTTCTTCTTCTTGTTTGTATTTTTTCTTGTATTACCTAATTTCAAGAAACAATAAATACCTAACAGTAACTCAATTACTCCATCACCCATAGTAGAATCCGTTGCCTATTTTAGTTTTTTTTTTTTTGGTAGGTATTAGGTGACTTCCGAATGCTAGCATTTAATAAGGACCAAGGTCGATTATAGCATAGGATAAGAATTCTTTTTTGTCGTAAGATATGTATGTATTGTACAGGCCATGAAATAAAACTTTTTATTGTGTAAATTTTTTATTTTACTTATTCCATAATTCAGTGTATAAAAACCTATACTAAATAATACTTTAATAATATGGCAAATTCATTAAATAAATCCTACATTCAATTCTAAACGCTAATATTATAAAAGTGTATGTTTGTTTCTCAAGGGATTTTGATGAAATTTGGCACACAGGTAGATCATATCTTGGAATAAAACATACTTTTTATTCCGCGATGGATAGCTTGTTAATATATTTTATGTTCTTTATTAGACATGTTCTCCGCGTTTCAGTGGGATCTTATCTTTTCCCGGTATAAAAATATAGCCTATGTTACTCAGGGATAATGTAGCTTTCTAATGGTGAAAGAATTTTGAAAATCGGTCCAGTAGTTTTTGAGTTAATTCGTAACAAACAAAAAATAAAATCTTTCCTCTTAGTTTTTCTCTTAGTTTCCTATTAGTTTAGATTATACTGGGTGTCCGGTAAGTAGTACGACAAACATAAGGGGGGGATAGGTGGGGGGGGGGGTCACCTACCAACATATACAAACAAATGACCTTAGTAAAAGTGACACCATTTAGGGTTCCGTACCCAAAGGGTAAAAACGGAAACCCTATTACTAAGTTTACTGTCCATCGGTCTGTCTATCACCAGGCTGTATCTCATGAACCGTGATAGCTAGACAGTTGAAATTTTCACTGATAATGTATTACTGTAGCCGCTATAACAATACTAAAAACAGAATAAAATAATTATAAAAACCCTCTGTGCACAATTCCGACTTGCACTTCCACCTTTAAATGCGTTAAATGTACCTACTGGGTGTTTTTTTTTATTTTTTATGTCACAAGTGACAACGAGGCAGGCGGGTCACCTGATGGTAAGTGACCACCGTCGCCTATAGACATTGGCAATACCAGGGGATTGCTAATGAGTTGTACACCTTATTACAATGCCTTAAAGGCGAACACACACGCACAATATTTTTCATTTCTTAACCGGTTTTTGTATGTTTAGCAGCTGACCCCCCCCCCCCCCCCACCGCTTAAGTTTGTCGTGTCGTACTACTTACCGAACGGACATCCTGTATAGCGCTATAGTTTTTCAACCAATATTTTGCACGACCCCTATAGATTGCACGTGCACCGTTTGAACGATATTCTGTACGAGATTGTTGGTTATATTCTGTTGGAAGTACTGCATACGGTTAGCCAGTTCGATTTCCGGGTAGGGCTCCTGTTTCTTCATTGAGGGCACTCTGGGTTGCTGTGGAAAGAAAAATATTTACAAAAATGTATTTTGAGCAATCTCACTAATATTATAAATGCCAAAACGGCTGAACGTATTTGGATGAAACTTGGCACAAAGGTAGATCATATCCTGTAATGGAAAAGGATAGTTTTTTATCCCGGGAAATGATAAAAAACCGCGGGGGACGGATTGGGGGACAGAGAGGGGACAAACGCTAGTAGGGAATATGATTGTACAATTATTGAAGAGTTCACACCACTTAATAAGGTAAAAAAACTCAACGCCAAAAGAGATATTTAAAAATAAACCGGTCTAGTGCGAGTCGGACTCGCGCACTAAGGGTTCCGTACGACATTTGTAGATATTTTTATTCTGTTTTTAGTATTTGCTGTTATAGCGGCAACAGTAATTATCTGTGAAAATTGAAAATGTCTTTTGAAGCAACATTGTACATCAACAAAAATTTACCAAAATTACCTTTAAGGGTTTTTTTTTTTTTTTTTATGTCACAAGTAACAACGAGGCAGGCGGGTCACCTGATGGTAAGTGACAACCGTCGCCTATAGACATTGGCAATACCAGGGGATTGCTAATGTGTTGTACACCTTATTACAATGCCTTAAAGGCGAACTGGCTCTCAAGTGCAATTGCCGGAACACACCAACAGGTGCTTGGCGACAGATTTTCAACTTGAGGGTGGTAGCCAGCCAGTCGAGTACTACAAAGTACCCTACCACCGTGCTGTGGTTTCCTCACGATGTTTTCCTTCACCGAAAGCTCAAGCTCATTGTAAGGATTCGAACCCACGACCTTCGCCACGGTATCCGACGTCACTTACCACTGAGCTATCATCGCTTTTTATAAGGGTAAAATAGGATAAAACTGCGAGGCGAAAAGCGAGTTCTACTAGTAATAATATAAGCTTAAACAGATATAAACACGTTAAACTCCCCTCTTTTGGCGTAGATTTTTTATTTATATTTATTACAATCATTACGAAATAAAATAATAAATTTAAGTAACGTGTGTGTGACATTTATAAATAAACTAGTGGCCCGGGCAGACGTTGTCCTGCTCTGAAATTTAAACAAAACTTAGAACCCAATTCCAGCGCTACCTACCGGGTGCAATTGTGAATCTAAACCATCACGAAAATAATGACAGTCCGACGATTTCCGTAGAAAATTACCAATTTAGAATTATTAAAAAAAAACAACATTTTTTATGGGTTTTCCCTATTTTTTTTTCATTTAAACTAACCTGAGCGACCAAAAAAATATGACACGTTCGTAGATTTACCATAGCAGCGCCATCTATTGATTACTTACTCAACCCAGTCGAAAGGTATCGACATCTGTTAGAATCATTTGGAGTTAACAGATAATTGCGACTGTCAAATAATAACAGACAAATAATTAGCAATAAATTAAAATTGCGACTATAATTTGAGATTTAAACTATCCTATCTCTCAAGTTGGATCGAACTGCACATGGTGTGCGAATTTTATTATAATCGGTTAAGTGGTTTAGGAGTCCATTGAGGACAAACATTGTGACACGAGATTTATATATATTAAGATAAGATATACTATATTATCAAAATTACAACTAGAGTTCAAAATTTTGGTTACTTCTTTTTAAATATGTAACCGTTAGTGTTAAAAATGTATGTTGTTTCGGGACGACCGTCCCAGCGAGCTGTAACAGTGCTCACCTTGCTTCTCTTATTGTTATCGTGCATCATCTTCATATGTTTGTATATGGAGGTCTGCCATGTGAATGTGGCCGGGCAGAGCTTGCACTTAAATATCTTTGATGTGGACCTCTTGGTGTGCATCGCCCACACGTGACCTTTCAGCCTTTTTACAGTCTGCGGGTGAAATTTATATCTTTTACAGTAAGCTGTTAAGACCCGGATATCCGGCACAAAATTTTCCGGATATCCGGGTTCAAAGTTATCCGGATATCCGGTACAAAATTTTCCGGATGTACTAATTCAAAGTTATCCTGGTATAATCATAGTTAATTTTATTTACAACACATGTACAACTATAATATATAGAAAAACTTCTTCGAGGCTGCCGCTGTTGACGATCGGCAAGGTTCCCAGAAGGCTGGCAGCGTTTCCTCTTTGGATGGCCAGGCTGATGCGTTGGCGGAAAAAGCTCCCCGCCCGCCGGTCACCCGTAATTTTTTTAGATTAATTACTTGTGTAACGACGAGCTTCAGACCCCACGGACCCATGGTCTCAACCGCAAAAGGCATAAATTGATAATTTGGTAATTATCTTGGTTCAAATTTATCCGGATATCCGGATGTTTTTTAATTTATGATCCAGTAACCGTCCGGATAGTATAAATCTTAGAATCGTCTTACCTTATATGATTTCCCGCATATCTCGCACAGGTGTTCTCCCTCCGGTTCTCGTTTCTTATTTTCGTGTATATTATTTATATGAGCTACCATTATTTTAGCAGTTTTAAATGGCTGCAAATAATATACAATATTAATTATTTAAATTTGCTGTTCTTGTTAAAATATGGTAGTGTCCTGGGTCAATAAAAATGAATTCTAATTAGTCCGTCGGTGAGATTATCAAAAAATATTGGACACTTTTTTTTGCTTTAGCAATTAAATAAATTTTCATTAAAATCGTGTATTTTGAGTTTTATTGAATAATATCGCTGATGTTTTATCAAATAAAGATCAATTAATCAGCGCACCACTGAATTTAAATAAAATTAAAACGTTTATCGTGACTTTTCAGGTAGTCCCAAAAAGTCACGTGAAAAGTTTTGGTGGAACAGCCGCCAATTTAAGTAAAACCTGACCTGACTTGTTCGGACGAGGACTAGACTTTACTGTGAATGTGACAATTACATGAAACAAGAATATTGAAATGGCTTAAAGTTCTAGACACCAAGCCAAAAACCTTTAAAAAAAACTTGTCTAACCTTGAAACAAACATTGCATTGGTACTTTATCCTCTTCAAATGGTCCCAGTCTATGTGGTCGACCATACACCATTTTGTTGGGAATTTCTTACCGCAGTAGTTGCATTCGTGCCTGGAAAAATAAATTTTAAGGCGATGATAGCTCAGTGGTAGTGACGTCCGATACCGCGGCGAAGGTCGTGGCTTCGAATCCATAAGCTTTCGGTGAAGGAAAACATCGTGAGGAAACTATAGCACGGTGGTAGGGTACTTTGTAGTACCCGACTGGCTGGCTACCACCCTCAAGTTGAAAATCTGTCGCCAAGCACCTATAGGTGTGTTCCGACAGTTGCACTTGAGAGCCAGTTCCCATCTAGGCTTTGTGTGCTTACCACCTTCGGCCACATCATCACTTACCATGGTGAGATTGTGGTCAAACACAAGCTTATCCAGAATAAAAAAACACAAATAAATTCAGCTTCTTTCAATCTTTACACTGGTACCATAACACCAAATCTATGGGTATCTGGTACCAAAAATTGGGTATCAAATAATATTTTTACATCAGGATTATATTCAGTATAGGTATCGGCGTTTTTTTAACATACTTGAAAGGAGTTTTATGTTCGACAGTAGTCAATTGTGGACCGATTTATAAATGAAGAATGTTACTAGGTATGCCAAATCGGTTGAAAGTTTGTCACAGTAAAGCTTGTATGTATACAAATGCACTAGTTTTTGTTGTATTCAAAAATACCTATTTGTTTTGATTTTACAGGCATTTAAACTTATGATAAATATCGAGTCCCGCTAACAGTCACGTGACCCCATGTGACGTCTTACTGCAACGCTCCGCTTACGCCGCTTAGTAGCAAGTCGCCAGCGGTGACAGTACGTTAGTGGCTAAGGAGCTTGCGCAGTATTTTGTTTTGTTTTCATCCGCGCATTACGTTAATAGTGTTAATATTCGATTAATGAAATGGATGAAGGATTCGAAAAAGGGCAATCGGATAATTTGCCTAAAATAGATGCACTAATGGTTGCTCATTATTTATCAACAAATAGTGATTTCGTTGCCGCCGAAATGCGAGGAATAAAAATGCTAAGGTAATTTTTCCTAAATGGAATAGGTAGATTCATATAAAGGTGGAAAGTATACAAGTGATTTAAGTACAGATGCTAAAGCCGGAACAGTAACCCTTATGATTTTAGTTACAGAACTAGTCGACAAACCAAAATCTAAGGCCAGAATAGTGTTAGGTTGATACAAGCGTATTTTTTAAAGTTATCATTATATTTCGCGGAGTACATTTTGTTGTTTCAGATAACATATTTATACACAAATAGCATTCTTTAGGTAAACCTAACAACAGTTGCGGCTCTCTAGATATGGATAAAAGAGCAGCCTTTTGCATATAGTTTCTAAAAAACTGTGTTTCGCATTCCGAGTTCTCCATATCAGAATCTTGATTAGGATTCTTTGATTGATGATCAATGTTATACATTTTATGTGAAGAGGCGTTAGAAAATGTGTCGTTCATACTACCAACTGATACTGCATCTGGTGAAAATATTATTTTCCTCTCTTTTTTGAAATATTTATTAACAGTCATGGTTGATTTATGGACACTTTTAGCTTTCACTCCTTTACTTGCACTCCCTTACTTTTTTTTGATATTTCTAAACACTGATCATTATTACCGACATTTATTGGATCCTCTATTACTATTTCGTCTTCACAGAAAGCAAAAAATATCTCTTCAGGCTTTTCTAACGCCGAAGTTACGTCTTCGTTGAATAGTTTCTCATAAAATTTTATTCGATTACGTTTTAGCACTGACATTTGAATTTGTGAGGAACTATACCCTTTTTTAGTTTAATTCTTCCCCCAACCATCTTATATTTAATATAGTTCTCCATATCATTCTCAACCCAAAACAAGAAAAAATCTCATAAACCAGATTCTTACTCAAGCAGAGCAGTAAGCAAAGTCTAGTATAGATTATAAGTTGTGTAGCAAACAAAGGATAACGCAAAACAGTTGCATTGTTCTCAAAATATTATATTAATAAAACATAACGGTAAACCTAAAAGTTCTAATACCTAAGGTTTTGCACCTCTGACCTGATTTTATGTTTGTACATAAGTACTAAATAAATGAAAGCTACAAAAGATTATAATAATCATTATTATGTACCTACATTAAAGGATGATTCACGCTACACCATGTCGCGACCCGACCGTGCCCCGGCCGGGACACGTCCACCGTGCGCCGGCTGGGCCAGTCATTCACGCTATACCATGTCGCGACCGGACCGTGCCCCGGCCGGGACACGTCCACCATGCGCCGGCTGGGCCAATCATTCACGCTACACTGTGTCGTGACCGGGCCGTGCCCCGGCCGGGACACGTCCACTGTGCGCCGGCTGGGCCAGTCATTCACGCTATACCATGTCGCGACCGGACCGTGCCCCGGCCGGGACTCGTCCACCGTGCGCCGGCTGGGCCAGTCATTCACGTTTGAAGTTGACTGCACGGCGGGCGCCCGGGCGCATATGTTCATGTTACAACATGTCGCGACCGGGCCGTGCCAGAGCCGGGAAACAATACCTACCGACATTTCAACGCCGTGCCCCGGGGCACGGCCGAGCCACGGTCAGGCATGAATAACTTCATACAAAAAGTATGCCATAATGTTTGACCGTGCACGGCCCGGTCGCGGCACGGTGTAGCGGGAACCATCCTTAAAGATTATCAGTATAGGTACATTCGTCAAAATGATCTTCACAACAATAAACGTTGCTTTTATCTCCAAATGGATCTAACCTCTTCATAGCTTTTAACCATTTCTTTCTCATTTGGACGTCCCTTGGAACGATAAAAAACTATTTTTCAGACGCATTGGTGGTTGTATTAGTACATTTCGGCACAACACATGATCTTCTAGTATTTAGATTGGACATTTTTGAAAGTATTTATAATTTCTAATGAAACGTAAGATGTCGACCGTGCTGAGAGCGCGAGCGGACTGAGCGAGTGCTGGGAAATGACGTCACTCCGTCACATGCATCGAGTACGAGACCGTATCGCACGTTTACTTCTATAAATCGGAAACTAATAGACGTATCGAAGTAATTCTTTCACTTATATTTCTTATTTTTGACAGAGAATATGGAGAGCTAATATTCAAAATTAGTTAACATTCTTCATTACTAGCTGTCCCCCGCAGTTTCACCTGCGTTCCCATGGGATCTTATCGTTTCCCGGGATAAAAATATAGCCTATGACACTCACAAATAGCGTGGCTTTCTATTGGTAAAATAATTTTCAAAATCGATTCAGAGATTATCCCCTACAACCTCACAAAATTTACCTTTATAATATTAGTATAGATTATTTTTATTTAAAAGCGTATTCACTTGAATATTGTAATGAAATTAGAGATTTTTTTTCGAATGTTTGTATTTTATGTCTGAAATGGATAAACTAAATAAATAAATATTGTATTATATTGTTTCACTCGCACTCCCTCATTTTTTCCCGGGATAAAAAGTATCTTATGTCCTCAAAGGTCCCATCTATTTCTATACTAAAATTCATAAAAAATGGTTTAGGCGCGGCTCCGAGGCTTCACCCGCTTTCCCGTGGGATCTTATCTTTTCCCGGGATAAAAAGTAGCCTATGTGCTATTCCAGACTATAATCTATCTCAATGCCAAATTTCATCCAGATCCATTCAGCCGTAAATGAGTAACAAACATACATCCTTTTAAAACTTGCGCGAACTAAATTCATATTAGATTATACCTCGACGTTTCGATCAAGTTACATTGACCGTGGTCACGAGAGGACTGAACTGGCGGGTATCAGCGTCTTGGGGAGCGTTCAAGTATTACGTAACGCAATTTTTGGAGATATTTGACCCCCCCCCCCCACCCCTCAAGTAACGCGCCGTCACGTTTTTCTGTACAACCCCCCCCCCCCCACCCCTATAGTAAAACGTTACGTAATAACCAAGTGAGCATCTATACCTAAAAGTCACAATTATGTGGTGTAAAGTACTGAAAATGTAAAAAAAAACATGTTACATAACGCGTAGTTCAAATCCCCCCTCCCGCCCCTGTAACGCATCGTAACGTTTTACAAAACCTTTCATAAGCATATCATTCTTCACGCACTCCATCCATACCTTCTTCGGCCTTCCTCTACCTCTATATCCATCCACACTCATGCTCAATACTCTTTTTGTTACATGCCTTTCATCCCTCCTTATGACATGCCCATACCAAGCCAATCTATTTCCTTTCATCTTTTCAGTCACTGGTGCTACTTTCAAGCTTCCTCTGATATACTCATTCCTTATCTTATCCATTCTCGTAACGCCACACATCCACCTCAGCATTCGCATCTCAGCCACATGCACTCTTCTCTCATTCACCTCTTTCATTGCCCAACATTCAGAACCATACATTACGACAGGTCTTATGACGGTTTTATAAATTTTCCCTTTAAGTTTCATGGGTATTCGTCGGTCACATGTGGTCCCAGAAACCTGCCGCCATTAGATTATAGTCTGGAATGCTACTTTAATGCTACATAGGCTTCCTTTTTTTATTCTGTGCGCGAAAAGACCCGGTATAATCTACAAATATACACATACATCCATCCATCCAAATTTTCACATCTATAATATAAAAATGAATCGCAAAATGTGTTGGTAAGCGCATAACTCAACAACGCCTGAACCAATTTGGCCAATTCTTTTTTTTAAATGTTCGTTGTTATCCAAGGATGGTTTTTAAGGCCAGAAAAATTCGAATAATTGCCGGGAAAACCCTAAAAACAGCCCTTTTCTTTTTCCCATACAAACCCCCAGCTGTCAAACATTTGACGTCAATCGAAACAAAACAAAGACGCGTTTTAGAGAAATAGAGCAGAACAAGGTCTGCCGGGACAGTTATTAATATTATAAATGTGAAAGTTTGGATGGATTGATGCATGTTTGTTACTCATTTACGTCAGAACGGCTGAAGGGATCTGGATGAAATTCGGCATGGAGATAGATTATAGTCTGGAATCTTTTTATCCCGGGAAAAGATAAGATTCCTCGGGAACGCGGGTGAAACCGCGCGGAACAGCTAGTTTATAATATTAGTAGGATTTTGATCAGCTTACTCACGCATATGCCTCTTCAGCGACATGCCTCTTGCTCAGCCGCATGTGATTGTTATAGCAGTCTCTACTTGAGAAGCTCTTCCCGCACTCCCTACACTCGTGCAGCGCCCCGGCGTCTCTCTCCCTATGGTTGCGCGTGTGCCGCGCCAAGTTCCGCTTCCACAGGAACAGTTTACCACATATTGGACAGGGGTAGGACTGGCCTTCGTGAATAACACTGTATGGGATTGGGGGCTTTATACAAAATAAAGTACGGTGATTTTAAGGCATTCAGTATAGACATAAATATCTTGAACTAGTTTTCCGCCCCGCGGTTTCACCCGCGTTCCCGAGGGATCTTATCTTTTCCCGGGATAAAAAGTATCATAAGTCCTTCTCCAAGGAAATAGATTTTCCATAAAAAAACATCTAAATCGGTTGAGCGGTTTAAGCGTGAAGAGGTAACAGACAGACAAACAGACAGAAAAACATAGATAGACACACTTTCACATTAGTATGGATTACTGTAAAAGAGCAGATAGTTTGATGGTGTATATTTATGACGTCACAAGTTCATATTTCATACAAACCTCCATCTAAACTATAGTTGTAGTAGGTATTGATTTCATTTTTGTAACTTGAATTTTAGTACAATTAAATCATATAAATTTCAACATTCTGTGTTCATTCACCTATAGAGGGCTACATTATCAGAGAGTAACATGTGCAAAATTTTATTTTAATAGGGAATATGCACGTATTTTTTAATTGTTTTAAACGTTTCTACAGGTTATTACATTACCAAAAATATATATAACACATCCAAAATCTTAACCATTAAGCTAAAAAATGTATATTAAAATAACTATCATTTTCGGATGATTCAAACGCGACCATTATGGAGCGCTTATTTTGTGATGTGAGATTAGACGAGTTTGATGTCAAAAATGTTTGGTTCACAAAGTTACTAAAATCTGTTAATTACCATGGAAAAGCACAGAAAACTTATAAATTATAATGAATTTAAGCGTAGCGGTTACAAACTCTGTGGTTGAGTGTAAAAGTGACGTCAAGTTTTGGAAATTTGCGAGGGAATTTAAAAACAGACACTTTTTGATGATTAAATTTAGCTATTAAATCATGAAAAAATTTGAAAATAATTATGTAGGTACGTTTTAGTAACAATATAAATTACATAGAAAAAAATCGCCCATTTTGAAGTCACGAGCATATTCCCTATTCTATAAAATCAGCATAATAAGCCATCCATCCATCTGCATAAGACAGTCAATTTTAGCCAAATCTAATCACAATTACACAAACAAACTTAAATACACATGAATAGTTAAATAATACTTACACATGAGCTCTGTAACTCTTCTTCGAATGAAACACCTTATTGCATCCCTTACATGGTATGTATAGCTTCTCTTTAGGTTTATCATCCTTGAACTGCGGTAGTATTCTGTAAAGAGTAATTTTATCTTCTTTTTTATTCTGGATATACTTGTGTTTGACCACAATCTCACCATGGTAAGTGATGATGTGGCCGAAGGTGGTAAGCACACAAAGCCTAGATGGGAACTGGCTCTCAAGTGCTGCTGTCGGAACACACCGATAGGTGCTTGGCGACAGATTTTTCAACTTGAGGGTGCCAGCCAGTCGAGTACTACAAAGTACCCTACCACCGTGCTATGGTTTCCTCACGATGTTTTCCTTCACCGAAAGCTCAAGCTCATTGTAGGATTCGAACCCACAACCTTCGTCGCGATATCTGACATCACTACCACTGAGCTATCATCGCCTAAATCTATACATAGATAGATCCTGTGGCAATCTTCACACGGCCATCTGATCCCAAACTAAGCAGACCATGTACTAAGGAAACCAAATAACTGATATACTACTTTTTTAACAGAATTAATAACATCCATTACATCCAGACTCAGAACAAACATACATGTTCATTTACACAAATGTCTGTGCTTGATGAGATTCGAACACACGACCATCGGCGCAGTATCCGATGCTAAAGATAATAATAATGATACCGATACCAATTTATTGGTACCAGAATAAATTAGTATTGAGCGAATAGACCCGGTATATTTAACTACAAATATCAATCTCAATTGTTAAAACATACCAACATCCAGCAGTGGACTGAGAAATGATGATGATACCGATACCAATTTATTGGTACCAGATACCGGTATTTACGGAACCAGTCCAGAATTCAAATTCAATTGTTACCAACATACAGCAGTGGACTGAGAAATGATGATGCTAATAATAATACCGAAACCAATTTTTGGTACCAGATACCGGTATTTACGGTACCAGTCCAGAATTCAAATTCAATTGTTACCAACATACAGCAGTGGACTGAGAAATGATGATGATACCGATACCAATTTATTGGTACCAGATATCGGTATTTACGGAACCAGTCCAGAATTCAAATTCAATTGTTACCAACATACAGCAGTGGACTGAGAAATGATGATGATACCGATACCAATTTATTGGTACCAGATACCGGTATCTACGGTACCAGTCCAGAATTCAAATTCAATTGTTGCCAACATCCAGCAGTGGACTGAGAAATGATGATGATACCGATACCAATTTATTGGTACCAGATACCGGTATTTACGGTACCAGTCCAGAATTCAAATTCAATTGTTACCAACATCCAGCAGTGGACTGAGAAATGATGATGATACCGATACCAATTTATTGGTACCAGATACCGGTATTTACGGAACCAGTCCAGAATTCAAATTCAATTGTTACCAACATACAGCAGTGGACTAAGAAATGATGATGATACCGATACCAATTTATTGGTACCAGATACCGGTATTTACGGTACCAGTCCAGAATTCAAATTCAATTGTTACCAACATCCAGCAGTGGACTGAGAAATGATGATGATACCGATACCAATTTATTGGTACCAGATACCGGTATTTACGGAACCAGTCCAGAATTCAAATTCAATTGTTACCAACATACAGCAGTGGACTGAGAAATGATGATGATACCGATACCAATTTATTGGTACCAGATACCGGTATTTACGGAACCAGTCCAGAATTCAAATTCAATTGTTACCAACATACAGCAGTGGACTGAGAAATGATGATGATACCGATACCAATTTATTGGTACCAGATACCGGTATTTACGGAACCAGTCCAGAATTCAAATTCAATTGTTACCAACATACAGCAGTGGACTGAGAAATGATGATGATACCGATACCAATTTATTGGTACCAGATACCGGTATTTACGGAACCAGTCCAGAATTCAAATTCAATTGTTACCAACATACAGCAGTGGACTGAGAAATGATGATGATACCGAAACCAATTTTTGGTACCAGATACCGGTATTTACGGTACCAGTCCAGAATTCAAATTCAATTGTTACCAACATCCAGCAGTGGACTGAGAAATGATGATGATACCGATACCAATTTATTGGTACCAGATACCGGTATTTACGGTACCAGTCCAGAATTCAAATTCAATTGTTACCAACATACAGCAGTGGACTGAGAAATGATGATGATACCGATACCAATTTATTGGTACCAGATACCGGTATTCATGATACCAACCCAGATTAAATTGTTTGGTTAACACTTATGCTAGGTCGTGGGTTCGATTCCCATCCAGGTAAGTATAATATTATATAGATACTAGCTGCCCACCGCGGTTATATTTTATTCCAGGATATGATCTACCTGTGTGTCAAGTTTCACCAAGATTGGGGGAGTAGCTTCGGTAGTGAGCCCGGACAAACATAGTGACACGAGACTTTCATATATAAAGACTAGTGGACCCGGCAGACGTTGTCCTGCCCTGAAATTAAAACAAAACTTAGAACCCGATTCCAGCGCCATCTACCGGGTCCAATTTTGTTTTCAAATCATCGAGGAACCCATTGAAATACACACACAAAATTTCATCCAAATCGGTCCTGTTACCATACTCCTCCGAAACGGCTTGACCGATTACTCAAATTACTAAAATGGCTATTAAAAAATAAGGGTTGATCGTAGAAGGGTGAAAATTGGGGATTGTATGTATTTTTGTATGTTGTATCATAAAAAAATAGAAATTAGAATTTTTGTCTCAAAAATAAAAAATAAAATTTGGGGGTGGACTACCCCTAACATTTAGGGGGATGAAAAATAGATGTTGGCCGATTCTCATAGATACCGGATAAGCACAAAAAATTTCATCAAAATCGGTTAAGCCGTTTCGGAGGAGTATGGCAACGAAAACTGTGACACGAGAATTTTATATATTAGAAGATAATCAGTTATATGTAACAGGATACTTATTGCTTTCCAGGCGTAACCATGGTAAGATTCAATGAAAACTCAAAGTACTCACTTGAGATGGTATTTCAAGGTCATCTTGTTAGCAAACACTTTCCCACAACAATCGCACTGCGGTCGCTCTTGATGACAAACCCCACGGTGATACGATAGTTTAGATTTTGTACTGGAAATTAAAAAAGTTATTTATATTTTTTACTTTTACCGATAAGCTTGTGTTTGTCTGTTCTCACCATGGTAAGTGATGATGTGGCCGAAGGTGGTAAGCAAGTGCAGCTGTCGGAACACAGCGATAGGTGCTTGGCGACAGTTCAACTTGTGTGTGGTAGTCAGCCAGTCGAGTACTACAAAGCACCCTACCACAGTGCTGTGGTTTCCTCACGATATTTTTCTTCACCGAAACCCAATGCGTTATACACCTTATTACAATGCCTTAAACTCGCTCACCACAACTTCAACCCACTCACCACAACTTCAACCCAATCACCACAACTTCAACCCGCTCACCACAACTTCAACCCGCTCACCACAACTTCAACCCACTCACCACAACTCACCTGAACGTATTAAAACACGTGTTACACTTAAACTCCTCGTCACTTTCTTTTCTATGTAACCTAGCGTGTTTGATCATGAGCCTCTTGAGAGACGTACGGAATCCACACTCTCTGCACTTGAAAGCTGATAGATGTAGTGACCGATGTATGGACAAATTGTCTTTTGTTATGAAAAAAGCTTTGCATACGTCACATTGGTGACAGTCTGGAGTTTTCTGTAACAGATGATAATTTTTTTATTTTTTTTACACCACTAGGTACTTTGTAGTACTTTATTTATTTTTATTTTTTATGTCACGAGTGACAATGAGGCACGCGGGTCACTTGATGGTAAGTGACAACCGTCGCCTATAGACATTGGCAATACCAAGGGATTGCTAATGTGTTGTACACCTTATTAAGGCGAACTGGCTCTCAAGTGCAATTGCCGGAACACACCAACAGGTGCTTGGCGACAGATTTTCAACTTGAGGGTGGTAGCCAGCCAGTCGAGTACTACAAAGTACCCTACCAAAGTGCTGTGGTTTCCTCACGATGTTTTCCTTCACCGAAAGCTCAAGCTCATTGTAAGGATTCGAACCCACGACCTTTAGGTTACCGTAGCCTACGGACATTTGCAACATCAGATAATACAGCCAATATTTTGAACAACCATCTGATCCCAAACTAAGCTGAGCTTGTTTTATGGAAACCAGGTACCTGGGTTTGAATTTTCAAAAATCCTTTCTTAGCGGATACCTTTTTTTAACATGTTTGACCACAATCTCACCATGGTAAGTGATGATGTGGCCGAAGGTGGTAAACACACAAAGCCTAGAAGTGCTGGGCGAACAAAAAAAAACTAGGAATATTGATTTGGAAAAAAACCAAGGATGCCGTTTTAGTTTTCGAAAAAATTCCAAAAACAATCGCTATTACCTTTAGATAAGAATCCCTGTATATCTACACTAATATTATAAAGAGGACAGATTTGACTGTTTGTTTGCATTGAATATGCTCTGAAACTACTGGACCGATATGAAAAATTATTTCACCATTAGAAAGCTACATTATCGCTGATGAACATAGGCTATATTTTGTCCCGGGAAAAGATAAAATCCCACGGGAATGCGGGTGAAGATTTTAAAATAAACTGACCTGATTATGTTTTCCCTTCAAATGATACTTCATTAACTTATCACTGTTAAATGCTATAACACAATCACTGCACTTATATTTCATTTTAGCAAAGTCTTTACTTTCCACATCTTGAGATCTGACCGCCCACATTTCTGCTTCAGTCATAGTGTATAATTCCACTATATCTTCTGGCAAATTCTTCAGTTTTCTATTCTTCTGCGGCTCTTTAGGTTTGGACTGTAAGGAATTTATATAATTATTATAAAAGCCAATAAAGTCAGATGGTCCAAAAATATTTAAAAAATGTAATCTTGCTGAGTTTCTTGCCGGTTCTTCTCAGTTGAAGGCTGACTTTTGAACCGGTGGTAACTTCTGTAATTGGACCTTCAGAAGTGCCCTTCTAGGGCCTAAACTGAATAAATAGTTTTGACTTTGACTTCATTAACGCGATGAACTCAGGACTACTAAACCGATCTTGATAAAACTTGGCACACAAATAGAGTATAACCTGAAATAAGATATAGGATATCTTTTAGCCTGGGAAAAAAATATGATCCCTCGGAAACGTGGGTGAAACCACGGGAGACAGCTTCCAACATTTAAGGCGATGATAGCTCAGTGGTAGTGACGTCGGATACCGCGACGAAGGTCGTGGGTTGGAATCCTACAATGAGCTTGAGCTTTCGGTGAAGGAAAACATCGTGAGGAAACCATAGCACGGTGGTAGGGTACTTTGTAGTACCCGACTGGCTGGCTACCACCCTCAAGTTGAAAATGTGTCGCCAAGCACCTATCGCTGTGTTCCAAGACTGCACTTGAGAGCCACATCATCACTTACCATGGCGAGTAAAATCATAGTCCAACATCTCTCCCACTAACCTTATCACCTTTCTTCTTCTTATCCTTCTTTCCCTTCTTACTTCTCTTCTCCTTTCTCTTCTTCAGTTTCGACAGCTGTACATCATCGTCTGACGTCATCTCATTATCTTGGGATGGGATGTCTGAAGTGACGTCATTGTTCAAGTCCTCGGAGAATTGAGACTCTTCCATGGTATCTGGCTCAGGTTTCGGGTCAACCTCTGAAAGATTGAAAGATATGTGAGGAATACTTACTGGTCCCCGCGGTTTCACACGCGTTTTCAAGTTAGCGTGGATGACCAAATCAATAACTAAAGGGAATAGCAAGAAATCTTTAAAGGAATCTCGAGACCGATTTCGATGAAAACTAAAACTGCTTTATTAGATTTATGAAAAAAACTTTTTTTTAATGTTACAAGTGACAACAAGGCAAGCGGGTCACCTGATGGTAAGTGACTACTACCGTCGCCTTTAGACATTAGCAATACCAGGGGGATTGCCAATGTGTTGTACTCGCTCTCAAGTACAATTGCTGGAACACACCAACAGGTGCTTGACAGATTTTCAACTTGAGGGTGGTAGCCAGCCAATTGAGTACTACAAAGTACTCTACCACCGTGCTATGGTTTCCTCACGGTGTTTTCCTTCACAGATCAAGCTCATTGTAGGATTCGAACCCATGACCTTCGCCGCGGTATCCGACGTCACTACCACTGAGCTATCATCGCCTTAAAACTTAACTAGAGTAATATGTTAGTAGTGAAATTTTCTCATTAATGACCTTATTGTATGGTTATAAAATTTAGTACCTCCAATCTTTAATCAAGTTTACAAAACTTACCAAAATGCAAGAACTGATCTTCATCTTTCACCACAATTTCAACATCATCATTCGCTTCATATTTCAATTCATTAACGGCATCAGTTTCACATGGTGTTATTGATAATCTTGTGACTGCATGCTTTGATAGATCTTTAGGAGAGTTTAGGAATGTGTGCTGTAAAATAAACAATACAATATTATAAGGCATACTACCATATTAACGAATATTTAAATGAAGACAATGCTTGCGTGTAGTGCAGCGCTCACTCTTGCAGGACATACATTTATGTTATAATAAGTTTGTTTTGAAAAGAGTAATTGCTGAGTTTATTGCCGGCTCTTCTCAGCAAAAGCAACCTTCCGCACCGAGCATTAGAGTTATCAGAATCTGACAATTCATAAGTGCATGTGAAGGCCTATTTGGATGAATAAACATTTCATTTGATAATATTAGATAGCCTTTATTTTGATGTATCTACAAATCTACTTTAAAGGCGTTGAAATATAAAAAAACTAGTGGACCCGGCAGACGTTGTCCTGCCCTGAAATTAAAACAAAACTTAGAACCCGATTCCAGCGCCATCTACCGGGTCCAATTTGTTTTCAAATCATCGAGGAACCCATTGAAATACACACTCAAAATTTCATCCAAATCGGTCCTGTTACCATACTCCTCCGAAACGGCTTGACCGATTACTCAAATTACTAAAATGGCTATTGAAGAATAAGGGTTGATCGTAGAAGGGTGAAAATTGGGGATTGTATGTATTTTTGTATGTTGTATCATAAAAAAATTGAAATTAGAAATTTTGTCTCAAAAATAAAAATAAAAATTTAGGGGTGGACTACCCCTAACATTTAGGGGGATGAAAAATAGATGTTGGCCGATTCTCATAGATACCGGATAAGCACAAAAAATTTCATCAAAATCGGTTAAGCCGTTTCGGAGGAGTATGGCAACGAAAACTGTGACACGAGAATTTTATATATTAGATATATATCCCAAATTTTGGAAATAAATGGCACTATTATTATTATACAGGATGTTCGGAATGTAGTACAACAAACTTAAGGAAAAATCTGAAATATTGATATACGGTAGAATCCGGTTATAACGACGGCCAAGGGACCGGTGATATTACGTCGTACTAACCGGACGCCGTACTAAACGAACAGACATTTTTGACAAAAAACAATGCCTTTTGTTGAAGCATAGGCCCATTTACGGGTATTCCGCCGTAAAATAGACATTCCAATCAGCGATGTGCAGGCAAATAGCTTCTTACCTACGATTTATTTGTAAACAGTCAAAGCTCGTCGTTGTAACCGGACAATTATGTTTGAAATTCCGTCGTTAAAAGTGGTCGGTCGTTGTAAGCGGAGTCGTAATAAACGGATGTACTTTCATGGTGGTTCATATTAAAAACAAACGTATGCCTATACTTACGTCGCCAAAAACGGTTGGTTCTTAAATGCGAAGTCGTACTAAACGGATTCTACTGTATCTCTAAAATGGTGACACCAAGGTTATATATGTATATGTTGGTAAGTACCCGCCCACCTATTTCTCCCTTAAGTTTGTCTTTACTATTAGAATACCCTGTATATATATTATATTGTGCATACCTTTTTAGAATAATTAATGAGTATTTCATAGGAGTTTAGTACTTGTTTCTGGAATTGTTTAACACCTTTGACTGTAGCGAGACACTCCCAGCATACCTGGATAACCAGCCCGTCTGGTACCTGAAAACAATATTAGTTACATATCCCTGCGGTATCAATCAGCCACATTCCTGAGGGAATAATCCTTTCTTAGAGGATACCTACTCCGTAAGGAATTTATCTGCCATAATTTTAACTTGTAGCATTAATACTTTCTGAGATTTTATGATTAATTAAAATTCAAAAATACCTTTATTAAATGAACTCATTTCAAGAATTTTGGAAGGAAGTTCCTTATCGAAGTTCAGTTCCTTATCGTGCGTTATGAAATATGAAAGGGGGCTAGACGGAAAAAAAAACCCCGACATTAAAGATGTCGGTGATTTTTTGTGTCGGTGACAAAAGTCACCGACCGCTGTGCGGCGTGCGCATGTTTCTCTGGCTGTCTCTCTCTCTCTCTCTCTCTTATAGAAAGCAAGCCAGATATTTTCATTTCTTGTTATTTAGAAATGTTTTTTTTTACACTCTATATACTCTCTATTTATATATACTCTCTCGACTTATACATATAACTTATATAACTTCGTTCCATCCGGGTGTCCTTTGACACCTCTCAAGTTTTTTTTTAACCTTCATATCGACGGCGAAGTTTCCAATATCTCCTCTCTTACTTTTTAATTTCTATCCTATAAAAGTCGATTTCCCCTTAATTTGGTATAACCACAATTCAACATTTTTAACTAAAACAAGAAAGAAATAATTGTGGAAATACCGACGAACTAAAGCATGTATGTGATTTATGGAATGTTTTATTTAGTTCCTGTAAAGTTTTCTTGTCAGTTAGAAGATATTGGCACTTCGCCGTCAATATGTTTGTTTTTGAAAAACTTTTCTCCGAGGTTCCATCTATCTCTACGTACACCTAATAAATCTAAATCGGTTCAGCAGCTTAATCGTGAAGAGCTAACAGACAGATAGACACTCTTTCGCATTTATAATATTTTTGGATTTTTATGTTGACTGACTATAAATGCACAGCCTGAACTACTGCAGTTCAGTTAGTAACTTGGAACTTTGTACACCAGTTCCTTGGGAGATTGGAAACGTGGGGGAGATTCTACCCCAGAGGGGGTAGCATAGGAGATTGTGAGTGAAATCACAGAAAAGTAATAACAGGCCTTCAGTTTCAGTACGAAGTCTCCGTTTAATTCGCATTCTAACAAAATGATGAAATACATATAATAAATAGTGATCATTAAAAAGGCTGAGTAAAAAAAAACCTTGAAAGGCAAATGGCCGATCTAAAGCTTTTTGTTCTTGTTTACTTTAATTTTTTTACGTTATTATGACAGAAGCATACGTTGAAAATTTAATAAATACACGTAACTATATCCGAGTAAGCTGTAGAATAGCTAAAACTGTATAAAATAGCAGCCTTACATCAATATCTGCCAATAATTGAAAACATTCCTTCACATCGTTGTCATAGAACATTTTACGATTATAGTTCAAACAACCGACACATATCCCATTCACATTGTATCCTTCTATATTTATGTTGATTTCCTTCATTTTTAACTATTTTGAACACTTCGGCTTTTCAAAAATAATGTAAAATTTATAGAGGCTTTATTCCTTTCTGTTAGCCATTTTGTTCAACTTTTATATTCCAGATCTCGTTAACATAAATCTCTATAGTATAAGAAAAAGATAGCTTCATTGATTTCAAGCATAAGAAAGAGAGCTAGTTAGACTAGCGCAAGATGTATGCTTAGATAGAATATCAAAAACATTTAGTAGGTACGGAACGCACTGTAAAGTTTGACAGTTAAATCTAAAAGGTTGCTAGCCTATAAAAAATTGCCTACTTAAAAGTTAAGCTCTCAGTCAATGAGAATGATTTATTTGCTCGCGCATATTTTCCTGAGATATTAATTTTAATGATTACTTAACATGATAATTTATTACGTATCGACGTGTTTAATAAGACAAGGATCTATGCTATGTTCTTTAAAATAGCTACGTAAATAACGCATTATTTTTTATTAATATTTTAAAAGATAAAACCGGTCAAGTGCGAGTCGGACTCGCACACGGAGCACTAAAAATGAAACCTAGCTATATCGATTTTTCGCCCCCGAAAACCCCAGCATACTGAATTTCATGAAAATCGTTGCAGCCGTTTCTGAGATTCAGATATTATATACAAGAATTGCTCATTGGAAACTACACAGTATATCTACAGTTAGGTAGGTTCACTTTTAAAATAATTTATGTCTGTTTTCTTTTTATAATATTTTTTTTTTTCTTCTTTTTTGCACTGTGTTCGTGTCTCAATCACTATTTATAGTATATCAGTATTTATAATATATGTATATATATATTCAGTATTTATAATATAAGTTTTATATATAATAATAACTATTATGTAATTATATATATATATATATACATTTTTAATATAATTTGGATGCCTGTGCCGCAACTGTTCGTGGCACCGCTGGCCCTATCAGAATACCAGCGCTGCGGTACCTACGGCCGCAGCTTATGCTGAGATAGGTGCCTTTTTGGCCTCACACAGTGTATGTATTTTGTATAATTTTGTTGTTGTTCCTATATTTGTCTCTGTGTGTAATTTGTGATGTTAATGAAACTGTCTATGTTGATGCTGTGTGAGTCCAAAATAAATGTTTATCTTATCTTATCTTATCTATTTAAATAAATAAATATCCTATATCTAATATAAATATTTAAAGGTATTAGATATGTAAGGATTCTAAGTGTAGGTAATAATAATGCTTTCAGGGTGCAGCTTCGTTTTTATAATGTACTAGCTGTCCCGGCAGACCTTGTTCTGCCCTATTTCTCTAAAACGCGTCTTTGTTTTGTTTCGATTGACGTCAAATGTTTGACAGCTGGGGGTTTGTATGGGAAAAAGAAAAGGGCTGTTTTTAGGGTTTTCCCGGCAATTATTCGAATTTTTCTCGCCTTAAAAACGATCCTTGGACAACAACGAACATTTAAAAAAAGAATTGGCCAAATTGGTCCAGGCGTTGTTGAGTTATGCGCTTACCAACACATTTTGCGATTCATTTTTATATTATAGAAGATTACCAAACTGTTTTCAGAAGCAAGCTATGAGTTTATTTGATAATAAATACAACGATTTCGGAACTTCAACATTTATTACGCAGCAGCACATTTCTAAAAATCAACATTGAATAATAACTTTAAGGTGTTTGCTCGCAGTAAACTTTAAAACAAAACTAAATTATCTGAGTAGGTATGTATAAATATTCAACAAGTATGGGAAATAAGAATGTCTCCCGTTTACATAATCTTTCATTCTTTTTTATTTTTATTCTTATAATGAAGCAAATGATCGCACTCTCGCAGCTTTTCAGCCGCTTGTTCCGCTGTCAAGTCGCGCTGCGGTTGTGCCAACATCTCGAAACCAACCATGAACTTTTTGACAGTTGCTGAACGTAGTAATGGCGGCAAATATATTCCATGCAGTAGCCAATGTGGGGAATCCCCTGGGGTGGTGCTGGGCCCCGTTGGAGCACCTGAAAAACAAAAAAGTATGAATTTAAGAAGGATGGATTTTTGCGTCATCATGTTTCACATTGATTTTTCTTATGAGTTACTTACCATGCCATCCCATGCTATACGGGAAACTGCATTCAAACAAATTATCATATTTCGTATTCAATTGCTTCATAATTTCAGCCAAGCTCTTCTTCTGCTGGTCATTTAGGTCTGTCAATCTTTGGGTTCCGTCACATTTGGGCAGCAGCATGGTCTCAAATGGCCATGCAGCCCAATATGGTACAAGAGCCACCCAATCTGGGTTTTCTAGCACAATTCTATCCTGAAAAAATAATCTCACTGTTTATTGAATCCGTCTGTATCTCATCAATTGTTGTGTATTTCAGCAATGTGATTGAATTGCGCTATGAGACAGTTGTTGTACAACATTTTGGAGACGATATTTTAAGCGACGACGAATTTAGTTCATACCTTCTTTATTAATTCTTGTGTTAAGTAATCCACCAGCAATGGCTTCCCATTATTCGCGTAATAGGTCTTTTGGCATCTGAAAAATAAATATCTGTTATTTTTCTATTGCCATTGGAGTTGAAGTCTTTCGATGGCATAACGTTTGCCCATTGTAAAAATATGTTTATCTCCGATTTTATCTCTTGGATACCTCTCTTTCACCCTCGGTTCGTTGGGAAGGAAGCTGGAAGCCCATATCTGGCAGTGTGGGTGGGGATTTGAGCACCCCATGATAGCCCCCTTGTTCTCGAAGATCTGCACCCAGGTGTACTTGCGACCCAGTTCTTTGAGCTGGTTGATCCATCTGTAATAATTATGTAACTAAAAGATATACGCCGGGTCTTTCTTATGAATTGGTTTAATGCAAGACTTGTAAAAGTCAAGGTTTTTCATAATATTCGTCTCATTTTATAGTCATACAGCAAAGAGAGACAGGTAACAAAAACTGGGTCTGAAATCAGTTTCTAACTGACTAAAAACTCACTTTTTCAAAAAATTCAAAATGCCGCTTCTGGCAACTCTGGCTGGAAGGCACATGGCCGATCGTAATCAATCAATGGACCACGTCAAAAAAATCATGCCAATATTTAAAAAAAAGAACTTACTCTTCAATAACTGCTTGTATCTCCTCAACAGACATCAGAGGTATCGTCATTGATGAATCAGGATGGAAGCACATCACTCTGAAATGCATTCGAACTTGCTTATTGAATAGGAACCTTTCTTTGTAGTAGCCAGTGTATTCAACAGATTATCCGCTGTAGGCGGTGGCTCAATTATTCTTTTGAATAATAATATTAAATTCAAAGAACGGAAAGATATTTGTAGTCTCTCGGTTGAGCGCGTTTGTGAGGTGTCTTGTGCAGAGTTGGATAGCTACATAATTGTTTGTGTGTATAGACCTCCAGCATCAAATTTAACACTTTTCTTTAATATAATGGAAAATATTCTCCACAAATTATTTAATTCTCAGAAGTCCATAGTTTTATGTGGAGATTTTAATATTGATATTCTAACCAACTCAAATGAAAAATGTAACTTTATTGCTTTATTAAAATCATTTAACTTAGATTTGTTGTTCAATGAGCCAACACGGTCAACACCCACTTCGTCTACTTGCATAGATAATATAATAAGTAATAGCAGTATATTAGGTAAATCAATTATAAGTGGTGTTCGCTCTGATCATATGGCTCAAATAGTAAAATTACCCTATGAACTAAATGTTTCTAAGAAAGTAAAGGAAATTCGACCTATTACAAAGGTGCGATTAGATAACTTAAAAAATAACTTAGAGTTCAGACTAAACTGTAAGACAAAAAATAGTAATGAGCCCAATGTTTTATATGGAAATTTATTAACTAGTATTTGCGATGAACTAAATAAAACCTGTCCTATCAAAAAAGTGAAGGTAAACGGTAAACTAGAGTTTAGTGATTGGGCCACTAAAGGAATTCGGAAAAGCAGAGATAAGTTGTATGAAATTTATCATTTAAGATCATTCACTCGTGACGAGGCATTCCATAAATATGTTAGAAATTATTCAAAATTATTTAAATTAGTATGTCATCAGGCAAAATCAATATACTTAAGTAATAAAATAGGTAAGGCTACCAATAAAATCAAGGCAGTTTGGAATGTCATAAATACGGAATCTGGTAAAATTAACAATAAAAACGAGCAGCTCACGTTAAAAATTAATGATAAAATTGTGTCAGATAAGTTGGAAGTAGCCACTGCTTTTGAAGATTTCTTCACAAGTATACCAGAGGAAACCACTAAAAGCCTTAACTCGTGTCCCGAAGCGGCTGAAGCACTTCTTAGGCAACATATTCAAAAATCTTTTCCCAGTTTTAAATTTTGTCACGTCACTTCTAGTGATATTTTAAAATTATTTAATAGCCTTAATTTAAAAAATACAGAAGACTTATGGGGATTGTCAGTAACGATTTTAAAATCAATAATAACAGTAATTGCACCTATTTTATCGGATATTTTCAATGAATGTATTGATCAGGGTTCTTTTCCTGACCTAATGAAGTATAGTAAAATAGTTCCAATATTTAAATCAGGCTGTAAAGATAATCCTTCTGATTATAGACCGGTATCTGTGCTTCCTGCACTTAATAAAATCTTTGAAAAACTGTTGCTCAATCAAATGTTAGGTCATTTCAATAGTTGTGAGATACTGCATGGTCATCAGTTCGGTTTCACGAAGGGGAGATCTACATCAGATGCGGCAGCAAAATTATTGAAGCACATCTATGAAGCCTGGGAAAACTCACAGGATGCCATAGGCATTTTTTGTGATCTATCAAAGGCGTTTGACTGCGTTGACCACCGTACTCTGCTCCTAAAGCTTAATTATTATGGTATTCGTGGAACTGCTCATGAACTTGTTTTGTCTTATTTAACTAATCGCCAACAAAAGGTACGAGTTGAAGGTACAACGTCCAATGGTTCTGTAGTCAAAATGGGGGTACCTCAAGGTTCCATACTTGGGCCATTTCTATTTCTAGTATATATTAATGACTTACCGTCGGTCGTAAATGGTCTCTCAGATGTAGTCTTGTTTGCTGACGATACTTCATTCATTTTTAAAGTAGATAGAAAAGACAAAGAACTTACTAGAGTAAATGATACTTTGTCAATAGTTTCTAAATGGTTTGCTGTAAATAATCTTTTATTAAACTCAAAGAAAACAAAATGTTTAAGATTCGCTCTTCCAAACGTACCGCAAGTAGACAGTAGGGTATTAATAGATGACAGCAGCCTGGGACTAGTTGATAAAACTGTATTTTTGGGTATAACACTTGATATTAAACTACAGTGGGGTTCTCATGTACAATCTTTAGCTAGTAAATTGAGTTCTGCTGTATTTGCTGTTAAAAAAATTAGACAATTGACGAATGTTGAGACGGCCAGATTAGTTTATTTTGCATATTTCCATAGTCTTTTATCATATTGCGTTTTACTGTGGGGAGCTGCTGCAGATATTGAAACAATTTTTGTATTACAAAAAAGAGCCATTCGTGCAATCTACAATATGGGTCCACGTGAATCATTAAAGGAAATATTTAAGGAAATAAACGTAATGACTTTACCTTCACTGTATATATATGAAAATATTATGTTCATTCGAAAAAATGTAGATTTGTATAAATCAAATGTAGAGATTCATAATTTCAATACAAGACAAAAAGATAAATTAGTTGTTCCGTATTTTAGATTAGCTAGAGTTAAAAAGTCATTTCTTGGGAATAGTGTTCGCTTTTATAATAAATTACCAGCATCTGTTACCAAGATGACTGATTCTAGATTCAAATCGTACATAAAAAAAGTTTTGAAAGAAAAAGCTTATTACAAGGTAGCCCAATATATTGAGGATAAAGATGTCTGGAGGTAGCTGCACTCTGTACAAGTACCTACACATTGTTTTTTTTTTTTTTTACTGTTAATTACCATTTTTTTTTTAATACGCTGTTATTAGCTTGGTATTTTTTGTTTTAGTTTACTATGTAGGTAACTAATGCGGGTTATAATTTTTTATGTATTTTTGTATTACTTTAAGAATAAAATTGTTAAACATTTGAAAAAAAAAGCCAATATAGTCAGATGGTCCAAAAATATTTAAAAAATGTAACCTTGCTGAGTTTCTTGCCGGTTCTTCTCAGTTGAAGGCTGACATCCGAACCGGTGGTAACTTCTGTAATTCGACCTTCATAAGTGCCCTTCTAGGGCCTAAACTGAATAAATGGTTTTGACTTTGACTTTGACTTTGAACCCTCAATAGGTTTTTTTTTTTATTCTGGATAGGCTTGTGTTTGACTACAATCTCACTATGGTAATTGATGATGTGGCCGATGGTGGTAAGCACACAAAGCCTAGATGGGAACTGGCTCTCAAGTTCAGCTTTCGGAAAACACCGATAGGTGTTTGGCGACAGATTTTCAACTTGAGGGTGGTAGCCAGCCAGTCGGGTACTACAAAGTACCCTACCACCGTGCTATGGTTTCCTCACGATGTTTTCCTTCACCGAAAGCTCAAGCTCATTGTAGGATTCGAACCCACGACCTTCGTCGCGGTATTCGACGTCACTACCACTGAGCTATCATCGCCTTGAAATGGTATGCGATGGTAAAGCTTACGGTGAAGGAAAATATCGTAAACCACAGCACGCTGGTAGCTATACACAAGTTGATCTGTCGCCAAGCACCTGTTGGTGTGTTTCGGCAGTTGCACTTGAGAAGCATTTGCAATCAAGGCGTTGCAAAAAGGTCGATAACAAATTGGCAATGCTCCTGGTATAGCTAATGTATATAGGAGACGGTGGTCATTTAATTGGTTGACGGGTCACCTGCCTATCACACTTACGACATAATTTTGTTTTCCAATTTGTGAAATGTTTATTCATTCAAATAAACCGAAAGCTCAAGCTCATTGTAGGCTATTATCACGAAATATTCACTTATAGGAACACTTTCTTCGAATTCAAAGTGTCGTTATAAAATTCTAGCTGGCTCCCGCAGTTTCACCCGCGTTCCCAATAAATCTTAGATACCTGCAAGTGCCCTTAGCTTGTGCTGATTGGAACAGTGGATGTTCTGACGCTGGCGGCTCTGGAACCCTTTCCAGGAGAGCTGGGAAGTCGTTCGGGAAGACGTATGTTGAGGTGTAGTTTGGGTTGCGCTGAAAATAACAATACTGAGTGACAAAAATCTCCAATACGGCAGATGTTTTGAGATGACTTTAGTAACGTGTGACCGTCCCGCTCGCGCAGGTAATCTCCTCGTGAGACATCGTAAGCGGTCGGAAACGTTCGGAGTATACGCGTAGAAGCCCGCGCATGTAAAACCAGAGTCACCCAGTCAGTATTGCTGTCAGTCTTCAGTGCATAGTCACGTTTACTGCCGCTTTCGACTTCGGGTCTTCTCATATATTTTCTTTATTTGTCACTCTTAATTTTATATTGCAGCCCGATAAGATGGTTCGACCAGGTGTCCTAGCAACTGGGCACAAAGATCACAGACGGCCTACACCACGCCAAAGACCGAGAGCAGTGGAAGCGGCTCCGTCGTTATAAAGAGCGGGAAGATCACGATGCTTAGCAGTGAGCCAACGATTAGAGGATGAATTTTGTGTAAACTAAACACAAAAATCGTGCTGCGACTAGCTACTCCGATTAGCTACTCCAACATTTTTGTCGTCCATGTAACGAGCCACCTTTTAGGCTTCCTATTCTTTTCTTAAGAGGAAAACCATATACAGCTATCAACCTGTCCACTAGATCGTAGGGCACCAGCTCTGAGCGGGTTGTTAGGGTCCGCAGGCTGTTCCTCGGGAGCGCTCTCCTGCTGCCCGCTCCAGGGTCGCTGGCAGCGGTGCGGGGATACCAGGATCCATTCGTCTTTGAGCGGGTTGTAGCGGACGTGTTGGTGCTCTGGAATTATAATAGGGATGTAGTGACATATCAAATCAGCTTCTTTTTTATTAAAATTAAATGTCAAAATAATACTTTATGTGGAGTGTTATATGAAAGACTGGAATGTTTTTTTTTATACCACTTGGAGGCAAACACGCTGATGCTTGCAACACCAGAGGCGTTACGTCACGAGCGCGTTGCCGAACTTGCATAAACCTTCTTACTCCTCTTTTGAAGGAATGTGACGTCATAAATCTTAACCATAGGTTGGACCACTATCAGGATTGGTGATTGGTAAAACTGTTTTTGTACATTATTATGAAAAGACGCTATAAGCACAGTATAAAGATATATTATACTGTGCTATAAGGCTTTGAGTATATACATACAGCAGATTGTTTACAATTCAGATAAACTTATGACATTGAAATAATAACGATGTTATTAGATAAGTGTTTAGTAGTATGTTTATATTTACTACTAGCTGTCCCCCGCGGTTTCCCCCGCGTTCCCGTGGGATCTTAAATTTTCCCGGGATAAAAATATAGCCTATAACACTCACAAATATCGTTGCTTTCTATTGGTAAAAGAATTTTCAAAATCGGTTCAGTAGATCCAGAGATTACCCCCTACAACCTCACAACACTTTACCTCTTTATAATATTACTATAGAAGTCTTGCAACTATTACAGTCAAATTAATTTTTATGAAATAAGAAAATCTCGGGACGGCGGGTGAAAAGGCGGGGGACAACTAGTTTACAATAATATCACTACATGGCCTACCAACATGATATGATACCCTGACGCCCTACGCCCTCTATTCACTGTGTTTACGTGTTAGTAAACTAGATCGCGCTAGTTGTTGGTTGAATCGCGCTATTGTTTTGTTCTAACGAAAGGGTTTATTCTAACAAGACTCTTGAAGGCTAAAAATAATTTGTACTCATAGCAATAGCCAGCGATACCCCATCCAAAGAGGAAACGCTGCCAGCCTTCTGGGAACCTTGCCGATCGGCAGCAGCGGCAGCCTCGAAGAAGTTTTTTATATATTGTTACTATTTGTAATTATTATAATAAATAATTCCGCCCGGAATTTGACAATAAAATAAAAATAAAAAAACTGTTTCCAATTGTTTTTTATTGGTAACACTAAAACTAAGATAATTTTAATTAATTTCCTCACTTCCCAGACTTTGTATGGATGGACCTGTGGTTGGACTGACAAGAAAAAAGTTTCATTAAAAAAAAGTATAGGTATCGAATTCCAGATTAAAAACCAAATTTTATGCTCATTTTATGCCACTTATATTAATTGTCACATTTATTTTTAAAGCTTTATTATATATATTTTTTTATCTGTGGAATCCGGTATGTCAAACTAACTAACTAACCTTGTCAAACTAATATAAAATCCACTAATTACTTACATACACCTTGTACGTAAATAACTAACTATTTTTAATTATATTACTATCTTATATTTAAGGTTAGGTATATTTATTATTAAGATTAATTTATTGAACATTGTCAAAAAAAACACAATCAAAACCAACATTTTAAATTATCTTCAAGTAACTAAAACCAAATACAAAAACCCCCAACACAATTAAATATTCAAACATTACCTGTGGATTTAAATTCTTGCATTTTAACAACAATTATTTCTAATAACTAATCACACGTTACTTCGGCGCAAATTATTCAACACAACTGACAGAACTGAAATGAATGATCGCCGAATGGAACAAACATTGAGTCACAGTAAATAAAATAATAGTAAGAACAAGCGGACACTATATTTATTAGACTACTATTTAGAAGCCTTTTTGGGGGGAACTTGCAAGGAGATGTTTTTTCGTTTTATTTTCATTGAACTCGTATATTTTGAGTTTTATCTATACTAATATTATATAAAGCTGGAGAGTTTAATTGTTTGAACGCGCTAATCTCAAGATCTACTGGTTCGAATTGAAAAATAATTTTATGTTGCGAGAATTCCACAGTAAACCGCGGAAGACAGCTAGTTGAATAATATCGGAGGCGTTTTTTAAATATATAAAAGGAGAAGTCCTGACTGACTCATCAACGCCTAGCCTAAACCCTTAGACCTAGGAAGCTGATTTTTTTCACAGATGTTGTTTTTAAGACGTGACCGAGGAATACGAAAAGATTTTTCGAAATTCAATCTCTAAATGGATAAAAAAGGGATACGTGGGTGAAACTGCGGGGCGGAAAGCTAGTGGCCAATAAAGTTCAATCTAAGTTGACCATTGAAATAAATAGGTGTTAGCCTAACGGCCACCATTCCTATTTATTTATTTATGTTATAATAAATGGAAAGATCTAGCTGGTGACTGCAACAAGTGGAGAAAGTATCTGATTGAAGGATGCAAAAACCATAATAAGTTCCAGAATTAAGCAAACGAACGTGAGAAGAGACACATGAGTATGAGAGTCTTACCAACTCAACCATTAAACAACCCTCAGTTTATGTGCCAATAATGTGGACTCATACTCGTCGCTCCCGTATCGGACTGTACAGTCATTCTAAAGCCTGCCAGACTGACGCTTTTTAGATCATCTATTTAACAAGGCTTTTATGTATTCTTTTTACTATTTTTGTGCTTTAATAATAATTTAAAGCAAGATAGGTTTAAATTGTCTCCTAAGTTCCTGACCTTCAGAGTTATAATTTTCCCTTTCATCTCCGTTGCGTAGGTAGGTACATATACTTTTCCGAGTACAGACCAGTGTTGTCTCACTGTTCAGTTTGTACTATGTAAAAGTTCAGAGGGATTAATAATAATATTGATAAAGAGTAATAAACTGGTTCAGAGAGTGGGTAAGTAATAGATGTGATTGTAGGCATATATATATTTATGTAATATAACGTTTAATATTTAATCAATGTATTTCGTCAAGGTTTCACGATTATTTTATGGAGGAGCGAGGTAATAGACTCCTCCATTGAAAAGGGAAGATCTTCCGCCAGGCTAGGTCATCGTGCCTGGGGACCGCACCACAACTGTTGATGTTTTTTTTTTTTTTTTTGGGAGGACTTAAAGGTGGAGGTCTGAGGGACCATAGACACCCTTACGCGGACTTTTCGGTGAGCGCTTAGGGCTCTCAACCGAGTTTACAAATTTTAGACGACTGACCGCTGAGGGCGCCCCAGTTGGGGCACGAACCTCGGCTCAGGGCGTCGTCGGGGGGCACAAAATAGTGGGACGGACTTCGCCTAAGCGATTTAGAGGAGTTTTAAGGGACGGTCGGATTACTGGTACGGCTCGGGCCAACTACTGGGGACGAGACTGACTGAGTGGGACGTCGCGACGGGCCTCTCCGGCGAGGGCGAAAACGCGGGCGGTGTTGTATTTGTTTCTTCAGGGCTGCGCGAGCCTCCCTATCCTTAATCTGAGCTAGAGTTGTAGGGTCATCCGGCTCGCTGAGGGCGAGTTTAGGCCTACGGATTTTTGAAATCTCTGAAGGAGTATAGTTTGCAGTTTTTACAATTAATGGGTTCGCGTGGTGTAGGGCACGATCGTAATAGCGGCGTGAAGCGCGCTTAATGAATTGCTTAACCGTGGGCAGATTGAGGTCTATGTGGAGGTCTAAGTTGCGCATGTACCACGGGGCGCCCGTGGCTTTGCGCATGAAGCGGTTTTGAACCACTTGGAGTCTATGGATCAGCTTGGGGGATGCATGTGCGAACACAGTGCATGCATATAGCATAACGGGGCGGATGCACGCGGTGTAGAGTCTCACCTTGCTTTTTAGGGCAAGTTTAGACTTTTTATTTAACAAGAAATGAAGGCGACCGGACACAAAACAGGCGCGTGCACGTACCTGTTTTATGTGGTCGGCAAAGGACAAACGATCATCCAGGGTAACACCGAGATATTTGGCTCGCCTCTCCCAAGGGATCAGCTCGCCGAACATGGTGACTGGAGGGGGGGGAGTGGGGATGAGTTTCTTGGCGGGACTGAAGAACAGCACCGCCTGACTCTTGGTGGGGTTAATTTCGATTCTCCATTTCCGAAACCAGGGACCTAGGGTGTGAGTCGCGGCTTGGAGAACTTTGGCAATTGCCGTGGGGCTCCTGCCAGAATAATATATTGCGGTATCGTCCGCGAATAGAGCTAGCTGCGCTTTGCTAGTTTTTGGGATGTCACTCGTGTAGAGTGTAAACAATAAGGGGGACAGCACAGAGCCTTGAGGGACTCCGGCTAAAACGGGGTGGGCTGAGGATAGCGCTCCTGTTATTCGGTAGTTGAATTGGCGATTCGACAGGAAGTCTCGTAGGATGGTCACGAGTCTGACTGGCACTCCGAGTTTGTACAGCTTATAAATTAAGCCGTTGTGCCAGACTTTGTCGAATGCCTTTGCAACATCGAAGAACAGGACTCCGGTCATCTGACCTTTCTGAAAGTTGGAGGCGATGTGTTCAACGATACGGTGAACTTGTTGGACGCACGAGTGTCTAGTTCGAAAGCCGAACTGCTCGTCGGGAATGAGTTTATTATCGTCGGCATACGCTTTGAGACGGAGGTATATTAACCTTTCATACATCTTGCCCATGACGTTGAGCAAGCTGATGGGTCGGTAACTGGAGGGCTCGGATTTGGGTTTGCCGGGCTTATGGATCCCAATTACATGGGCTTTTTTCCACTGATGTGGAAAAATGTTATTGGATAAGGCAGCGTTAAAGATCGCTGTCAGGAGCATGATAAGGGTAGCCGGGAACAGCTTTACCACTTTGTTGGTGATTTTATCCGAGCCCGGGGCTTTTCTCGGGTGGAGGTCCCGGATGATCTGCTTGACCTCGTCCGGGGTCACGGGAGGGACGGGGTCTTCCTCTTCGTTGAGAGGGGGTGGGGGTAACGGGAGAGAAGCTCGCCGTTCTACTTCCGAATTTACTTCCTCCATATGAACAGGGTCGATAGGGAGGGAACTGGGTGTACACTGAAGCTCCAGGCTTTCGGCCAGGCATTCGGCTTTTTCCTCGTCTTCGAAGGCGAGTGGAAGGTTGGGCCTTTTGAGAGGTGGAATATGGGCAACCGTGTCCTTGGTTAGGGCACGTGAGAGTTGCCAAAAGGCTCGATGGGAGGGCTTTATGTCGATCAGTTTCTGATCCCAGCTTTTTTCGCGGGCCTCGGCCACTCGCTCCTTGACGGCGCGGTGGAGAGTGCGTAAGCGGATTCGGTTGTCCTCGGTCGGACGTCTATCGTATTCGCGCATGGCTGCGTTCTTTACCCTAATCAGGTTACGTACGTCGTCGGGCAAGCGCCAGTGTCGATTGCTCTCCACCGGAACTGTCCGAGAGCAATCGCTAATAAGCGATTGCACGTGGCTGGTCAGGGAGTCGATTGCGCCTACAGCTTCGTCAGCGGTGACTATGCTGCTAGGGATTTGGTCGAGGTGAACGGATGAGGCAGACTTGAGGCTTTCGCCCAGTTTGTCCCAGTTCGTCACGACTTTAGTGAGAGGGGTCCGACCTGAATCAGGGGGGCCTGAGTTCGGTGTAAGTTCTAAGATTACAGGTCGATGGTCGGAGACTAACTCGTGGTGCACTGTCAAGTCGTGTATGCCTAGGCTTACATTCTTCAACAGTGCCACATCGAGGATGTCGGGTCTGTGGTCAAGTACGTTGGGGTAGTGAGTCGGTTCCAGGGGCGCGACTAAATCGATGTTCAGCGGCCCGAGGAGGGATTCTAGTACAATACCTCTGGAGTTGTTCGTATGACAATTCCAGAGGCGGTGTTTCGCGTTTAGGTCGCCCGCCACTATGACAGAGCTTCCTAGTTCGAAAAGGGTTTTCAAATCTCTTCTGAGTGATAGTTGGAGGTCGCTTGAAGAGCGAGTTGGGGAAACGTAGGCTGAGACCAGAATGATTGACTCGTGGCCAGTCATGCCGAGCCTGCAGACCGAAGCTTCAATGTACTCAAGTTTGGGCTGATCCATGGGAGAACAGTACAAGGACCTTTTGTAATATATGAGGGTTCCTCCTAGGGCGGAGTAGAGCCTATCGTTGCGAACTATCTGATAGTTGGCAATCCTGGGATTCCTATGGAAGGGTTTGAGGAACGTCTCTTGTACTAGGAGTATGTCAACGTCATGATCACTCAGGAAATCTGCGATCTCATTTCGTTGACCTGTAATGCCGTTGGCATTAAAGAAGCCTATCTTGATTGAGCGGGGTTTAATTCTGCACACAGTCGAACTATCCATTATGGGTTAACTTTAAATTGAGCTAATGATGAGAAGAGGCGCTCGAACCTCATGGCGATTTGAGCGAGGGCACGACCGTTGCCTTCGTTCACTCTAATTTCGTGGGCTAACTCCCTAACTTCGCTGGGGTTGAAGGCCTCAGCGAATCGCTCCACCAGGGCGAGATCCGGATCAACGCCGTGGGGGGGGTTTTGTTTGGCGCGGCGAGGTGCCGTTGGCACCGATTTGGGGACAGCGCGGGAGATTGGGGCAGGTGGGGAGGGAGTAGGGATGGGGACGGGGGCGGGAGGAGAGGGACCAGCTGAAGGCTGGGGTTGGGTGGAGCTGTCCACCTGAGCAGCGGGTGCGGTTTTGGCCGCAAAGTGGGGTAGGGGGAAGTGGTTGCTTTCGTAATTGAAAGCTCCCCACGGTGAAGGGCGCTGTGGGGCCAGATGGGCCTGCGCAGCGGGTACTGGAGGGGGGGGACGACGCGTGGCGTTACGCGGCGAGTCGTACGTGATACGGGGGCGTGGCGCTTTGGGGCATCCGCGGTAGTTCGCGGTATGTCCTAGCGACTGGCAGAGGACGCAACCAGGTGGTTCCGTTGCCTCCGCGGGGTTTTTAGGACGGCTGCAATCTTTAGTTGCATGTGGGATCAGGCATTTGACGCACCTAGCTGGTGCGTAACAATTGCGTGCGGAGTGGCCATAAAGTTGGCAGTTGTGACATTGGGACGGGTAACGTCCCTTCTTGGGTGATTCTACATAGAAGCCTGAAAGGTCACACAACTCTTTCAGGCGGAAGATGGCCTTTCCGGCTGGTCCACGGTCCAGAGACACGAAGACCATGTTATAAGGGGCGTGGCCGCGACCCTTGTACATCCGGTGGACGGATTGCACCGGGAGGTTTTGATTGAGGAGGGATTCTTTGATGTACTCTACATCAAACTCTTTGGGGACATTTTTGATGATGACCCGGAGGGATCGCTCATCTGGGAGAGTGTAGGTGTGGTAAGCCACAAACCTATCTCGGAGCATTTTGCTCAGGGCTCTGTGGTCGTCAGAGGTGACCACAGTGACCTTGATCCCGTGCTCAGTGGGACGGGCGGACGTGTAATTGACACGGTGCGTCTTGCACCATGTAGAGACCTCAGGCCACTTTACCTTGTCCTGAATGAACAGGGGAGGTGGCAAGTCTTTCTTCTGGGACTGGGGTACGGGGTTAGGGACGGGTAGGGTACCAGGGATCCTATGGATAGGGATATCCATAGGAGTGGGAGCGGGGGAGAGCCCTCTCTGGCTGACGGAAGGGGAGCCAGGGGTAAGGCTCATGAGAGGCAAGGGAGTGGGAGAGGGGGTGGGGGATTGAGAGGGCTTGGCCGCTTTCGCGACTGCCGCCTCCTCGGAAGGTTTCTTGGCTCGCTTGCGCTTGCCACTCTTAGTAAGGACTTCGGTGAAGCCGTCGTCCGAGGATTGGGTGGAGGGAGGAGCCTCGCTTGAGAGCGGGGGCTGGGACGGGGGAGGGATCTCGCTAGAAGGCGAGGGTTGGGAGGGGGGAAGGACGCCGCTAGAGAGCGACAGTTGGGACGGTTGGGTCAGGGGGGTGGAGGGGGAGCTCGCAATGGAGCATGCCGACATGGCGGAGGAGGGGCGGGAGGGCGTAAGAAATGGCAAGTTGCCATGACGCTTAATTAAAAAACTTAACGTGATTTCATCCTGGAGGATATCCTCCAGGGACTGCGGGTTAATCTGGCTGGCCATAGTGGCCAGCCAGGGGGACCTACTAGAAAACTCTAATTTTCTCCCGGGAGGGTGCGCCCGGGGTGAGTATTACTCTCCTGGCCGGGGTTAGGCCGGGAGGTGTGTGACGAACGACGGGGTGAGCCCTAAGCTGGTGCTTCCGCTGTTGAAGCTTTATTAAGCAGCGGAGTTCCTACGTCCCTGCCTAGCGATAGCTGGGGTCGACTAGGGAAGCCCCCAAGGCCGACTGGTCCAGCCCCGTCCGGGTTTGCGTTTGCCAAAAGGGCAACCGCGAGCGGCCGGGTCACGCTCGAGCTAGCTTCGTTAACACCGTAAGGTATCCACTAGCCCACCACAGAAAGTCGTGGTTTTTGCAAGGTTTTTGTGTCGCTCTTGTCAAGGCCGCCTCCAGTAATAATACGGAAGTATTAAATACTTTCACCAGCGACAGTGACTAAAACGGCACAGTTGGTTGGTAATGAAAATTACCGATTGGGTGTCGATTTGAGCACTTAGCCTCTTCCAGTGAAATACGCGAAGTATTAATCACTGGAATTAGCTTAATGAGCAATTCGACGAAATGGCGAGGTAATAAAATCACCGGACCAAATTCCGAGAATGCCGGGTAGCCGAACAATGCCACTATAAAAGCGACCGTCCGGTACGACGGCTCAAACGGAACTCCAACTGTTGATGATGGAATCTTGTATATATGCAGATCGCATAGAAAACTTCGTAAGCGCGATGTAGGTTATTGAAGCGCCATCTATCTAGGAGTCGTGCGAACTATATCTATGTGTAGATAGATGTCGCTACACTTAGTTCTATATTTTTTTAAAGAGTAAGTTATTGCTGTGTTTTTTCTTCAATAGACAACATTCATATTGCGCAGAAAATGTACCTACCTATGAACTCTGAAGCGAGTCTAGTATTTATGTCATGAGGTTGACATTGACAAACAGATGATGGTCGACATGATGGTAAGTGATTGCCGATGTGTTGCCCACCGTGAAGAGTTCTTTTTAAGCCTTTTTTGAATAACTCCATATAATAACGCGGAGGGAATACCGTAATGGGGAGCTCATTCCACATCCTAATGCAAAGAGGATAAAAACACTATGTCCTAATGGTCCGCAGAAGGATCGTCCGGCTATTAGATAGTTCACATCTACTAATACACTTTATCTATGAAATAATGTAATATACAATGTATGTTGCTTATATTATATCTTTCAATACCTCCAATAAAACTGAAGATAATGCGTTATTTATTACTTTACAATTCCCTTTAATATTTTTGCACACCAATAATGAATCTGTATTCATACAAATAGGCTACAGGCAAAATTATGTGGGCAACAGTGGACTGTATTTTTAATTGATTTGAATGCTGGTTTATATTTGATAAGATTATTTTTTAAGGATTTAATAATGAAAGATGTAATTTGACTCGAACGCAAAGTGTGTATATTTTTTTATCTTTTTACATTCAGTGTTGCAACTACAACAAAATAATAATGTGCTAAACAAATAGTCAGACTCTAACGCTCGGTTCGGAAGGTTGCTTTTGCTGAGAAGAGCCGGCAATCAACTCAGCGATTACTCTTTTCAAAAACAACTTACACCTATTACATTCAATCATTACCTATAGGTATTGTTATAAGCTCTTGGGTTTTCATATGTGTCGGTCTGTCGTCGTTTACTCCATCGGATGATCGCTAGCCTGCTTATCAGATTTACTTATGCGGTGCTTAAAAACGGTCAAGTGCGAGTCGGACTCGCGCACTGAGAGTTCCGTACTTTTGTAGTTTTTAGTACCTATTTGTTGTTACAGCGTCAGAAATACATCATCTGTGAAAATTTCAACTGTTTAGCTATCACGGTTCATGAGATAACAGCCTAGTGACAGACAGACAGACGGACGGACCGCAGAGTTTTAGTGATAGGGTTTCCGTTTTTCCCTTTGGGTACGGAAACCTAAAAAGCAGAAATCGTTTTTTTTGAAGGATTGTAATTTTGTCAAATATTTTCCTCACTCTACAGCGCCATCTAGATGCATTTTCATATAAATATTTAAATTTTAGACCTAGACTCTACGAATAAGTGATAAGTCTACTTATTCGTAGCCTAGACTCGAGAATACTAGCTGTTCCCTGCGGTTTCACCTGAGTTTCTGAAGGAACCCTTTGGTTGAATTTCCAAAAATCCTGTCTTAGCGGAGGTTTTTCAAGTTTCTATACTTTCTGAGATTTTGTGAATAATCAGTATTAAATTTTATAGGTATATTTACCTAAAAATTGTTTTCTTTTTCACCAAATAAAAACAGAGATCATATGTAGTGCTGCCATCTGTTGACATTTTCACGTAACTTATTTACTAAAAAATATGATCTTTTTTACTTGTTTAACCAAAAATAACAAAACAACAAAGGTGTCATGTTTTTTTTATTACATTATTTTTTAGTGCAGCAACAAAATGTTTTTGTACTAATAAGCCATCTATCGGCATTTTCACAAACCAGATGACTGTAAAATTTTCAATAAACTGAAATCAGCTGAATAAACATGATGCTTTTATAAACTTAAATAATAAAATTGTAATTCCACCAAATTATTTTTCAATTACAACATTTATTTAAAACAAAACAAATTACCAAAGTACTTTGGATCTAAAACACCTCAGAAAACAATATGCAAATAACACTTTAACGCCATCTACTTGCACTGAAACGAACTACAATCGCCGCATCATATAACCCGACTAAACTGAAAATATCATAATTTCACTAAACTCAGGAAAGTAAACGACTTTTCTTGTTGACGTCATTGTAGAACAGCGCCATCTGTTATTATCTTTACTAACTAAGATTGTTTACGGTTGTAGTCAGCTGGTAATGATTTATTAAGGCTATATAATTATACGTCTATATATGTTATTTGACATACTGACTTACTTTGCCTGCGGAATAACATAATTTTCTAATGTAACGCCTGAAACCGTTTGATGCAAGAGTATTGACGTCAAATTGTCGTGATTATCGACTTTTCTATACCCGCTTTTTTTGAATAGAATTAGAGTAGAGTAGAGTTACATGCAAGATTAGATACCTATAGTTGTGATGAAATTCTAAATTAATTAGTAGCAGATGTTTTTAGGCTTTTGAATTAATATTTGATAGCGTGAATCCTTTAAAGCTACTTAAATTAATGAAATAATTACTTACTATAAAACCTTTGGAATTATTTTTAATGTAATCCCTATAGGTAGGTACTTATGTAATATTTTTCATGAAAAAAAAACTACATAAAGGTAATTAATTGTAAAAAGTAGCCGGCATAAAAATCAATTACCAACTACACAAATTACAATTAAAAAATACCCGCCCTAAAAACAAATGACCCAACAAAAAAATTGACAATAAATTCCAATTTCAAAAAACTGAACGCGGCATGCGCGCGCATCCACAATCGACCCGATATGTGTTATCGCCAGCAGTGCTGGTCGAACCGCCGTCGACTTCGGCCGCATGTTTAATGGGTGAGCTCCAATATCCGGGCGGTCATGGGATCGCAGAAGACGACAGACAGTATAGGGCTCCATTTCGACGAGCCCCGCAGTACAGGTGGCCCGCGCCGCAGGCTCCGCAGCCGTCGGCCTTCGCCCCCTGGCGTAGGGCGCCCGCACCACCTAGGCCTCAAGACTACAGAAGAAGCGCATCGTACCCTGGGAAGCCGGAGGAGAGTTACCAAGTAGGTTGCATTCATTTTTGTATCGGTGCTTTGAAAATGGAACGTGGAATACCTGACAGGTGATTCGAATTATAAAATGGTTTTTTTTCAGTAATTTTATTGATTGTTGGTTATACAGGTACGTTCTTTTTATGAAAATTTAACGCGTATGACTTAATATGATCGCATTCTTTTGTTATTTATTTAACCAATTTTTCGGAAACATTTAATTACTTCTTTGTATTCCGACCAATAAATAAATTAAAACAAAGGCTAGTTGAAACATTAATTAATAAGAATTCCATAACGTGCTAAAGAATATAATAAAGAAAACTACTTATATCTATGATTTCCATATAAAAATCCTATCTGTCAAACTGTATTTGCATCTCTTTCTAACTCGTAGCGTGTAACTCTTCATGAAATTCAGTAACTTACAGAATACGTCAGCAAATTACAATGAATGTCAGCAATTGACAATTATCTGAATAACAATCATTTTTGCATAGATTTCGCTTATATTCCTAGATAATATATTTAGCTTTCGTTAACCAAAATTACTGATGACGTGTACCTAACGAAAAGGTGCATGATTTTCAATGTAGGTACAACACCCATAAATTAGTAATTAATTTCTAAGTTTCGTAAAACATATTTATGTGTTAATATCTTTAGGCTGGTTTAATAATAAAAGGTTGATGTACGCAAGATGCGCCCACTTTATTTCCTCGTCTTCGTGGATGAAAATGCTGAAAAAAATAACACAATGAAATTATAGAGAATAACAAAAAACGTTTTTCGCCAAAAATAGACCAAGGGGTAGGTTTTATGACGGAGATAAACAAAGCATTGTTACCCTGAGGAACCTTTGAGGAACACGACTCAAATCAGAATAGTAGGATAATCCTACTAATATTATAAATGTGAAAGTTTGGATGGATGTATGTTTGTTACTCATTTACGCCAGAACGGCTGAACGGTTCTGGATGAAATTTGGCATGGAGATAGATTATAGTCTGGCTACACATAGCACATAGGCTACTTTTTATCCCGGGAAAAGATAAGATACCTCGGGAACGCGGGTGAAACCGCGCGGAGCAGCTATACCTACAATAATTGATTTAGATTAGGATATTTTTCAGATACCTGTCTGTTTTTAAGTTTTTAGCATTTATACTTGACATTTTGTCATTAATCAATGAGTCGTATTTCGCTTTTATGTCTCAGGAACTACTGGTTCGAATTGAAAAAATATTTTAGTGTCAGATAGCCCATTTGTCAAGGAAGACTACAGGCTATTTAACATCGTGCTGTGTTGCGAAAATCCCACGGGATCGCGGGTGAAACCGCAGGGGACAGCTATAAATAAATTAAAAAAATACCTATCTTATACATACATACAACTTCCACCCGGTTAACCTACGTTTTCGAGTAAAAGTAGTAGATCATACAGAGATTACGTAGCTTGCTATTAGTGAAAAACTTATCAAAATCGGTTTAGTAGTATCTGAGATTACCTCCTACATACAAAGTAATGTTATGTTAGACCTGCTTTGACCAAAGTCTCATTTTTTAGTGATGATTTGGCCGAATGTGATGAGAAAACAATACCGAAGAAAATTAACTCTCTTTTTATAGTTACAAGCGCTACGGACTCTCGTAGACAGTCTACGAATTTACTAGCAGTACCCTGCGGTTGCACCCACGTTCCCGAGGGATCTTATCTTTTCTCGAGATAAAAAGTATCCTATGTTTTAATCCAGGATATGATCTATCTGTGTGCCAAGTTTCATCAAAATCCCTTTACCAGTTTTTGCGTGATTGAGCGACAAACATATACCCTTTCACATTTATAATATTAGTAATACTAGTTTTCCGCCCCGCGGTTGCACCCGCATCCCTGAGGGATCTTATCTTTTACCGGGATAAAAAGTATCCTATGTTTCATTTCAGGATATGACCTGATTTCTACCTGTGTGCCAAGTTTCATCAAAATCCCTTCAGTAGTTTTTCCGTGATTGAACAATTTTAATTTAATGTGAAAGTTTGGATGGATGTATGTTTGTTACTCATTCACGACAGAATGGCTGAACGGATCTGGATGAAAATTGGCATAGAGATAGATTATAGTCTGGATTAGCACTTAGGCTACATTTTGTCCCGGGAAAAGATAAGATCCCTCGGAAACGCGAGTGAAACCGCGGGGGACATCTAGTTTAAAATATGCATGAAACTACAAGATCCTAAAATTTTAATAAACACTTTTTATTAGCTCTAGACTTTTTAATTGTGTTTTAATCACATTTATTAATACGAGTGATAAAAGTGTTTGTCTTTAATCGTTTTTTAATTAAGATTAAACAATTTCCTTGTTATAAATAAGCTAGACTTTGTTCGCGGCTCTGCTTGCGGGAATAGTACATTTAGTTAGGCGATGATAGCTCAGTGGTAGTGACGTCGGTACGGATACAGTTTTAGTTTTCTTTAAAATCCGCATCGAGAGTAGTTTTTTTCGAGTTTAGTTGAGGAGTTGATAAAATTCTACCTGTTAAATTATGCCCTTATATTATAGGCTTTATAGCATATTGCCCTTATGCTATTACTTATAAGAAATAAATAAAAAAATGCAAAATTATTTATTAGTAACTTGAATCGCGAAATCCAATTTGACCACAATTTGTGGATAATTTAAAGTTGTACATTTACATTCTAGTTTTAGACAGAAGTTTGACAAGCGTCACCTGTAATGCCTAATGTCGCCTATTAGACCTTAGCAATACTATTGCCAAATTGTTGTCAATCTATTTACATTGCCTTCGCAAGTGCCACTGTCGGAATAAACCGATAGGTGCTTGAATTGTTTTAATGTGTTTAATATGCTCGCTTTCCTACCATCTGTGTGAGTGATTTCGTGAAAAGGGACGGAATGTAGTAGAAAGCCAAGTTGTCAGATTTTATTTCCTCTAATTGTAGTACAGGCAAAGGGTTTCATCCTATACAGCCTTAAACTCAAAACTCATTTATTGAGCAATGATCGCGGACGGTGGTAGAGTTGTCTGTCAGATGGTACCAAGAAATTATCCGTAAGATTGGTACAAGTATGGTCACCAAGGTGAGATGTCAGATCTTACACATCATATGCGACTGACTACTGTTGTAAGGTTCGTTCGTTTTTACAAGCTTTATATAAGTATGTATGTTTTTCCGGGGTGAATCTTGCAACTCAATTTTGAAGCAGATATCTTTAACAGATTGAGCTGAAATTTTGTATACACGTTTAGTTTGGATGACAATGCATGGTCAGCTGTGTGACGTCATTCTAAATCCAACATGGCGGAACACCTAAGATAGCGGACTATTATTTTTTAATGCAATCCTACAATATGGGTATCAAATGAAAAGGCTTGCTGAGAATAACTCAAAAATAAAGTGACGTCACTCTGTATCCAAAGCTTGTTTTTAAAAAAGTTTTTTTTTAACTTATAACTTATTTGATCTCCTATTTCTCAACGTAATTAGGTAACCTTACATAATTGCAAATGTTTGTGAGAGCGCTTGTACTGTATAATGCATTCCTATTGTTTCCAATGTTGATTTTCGTACGGACGGACGCGCGGACGTATCGAAGTCAACATTGAACAATATGTAACTTAACGCTTCAAAAGAATGCTATTTGGATTTTGATGAGAATTCCGTGACGGTGGGAGACGGAGATATCAGTTCACGCTCTCGTCGCGATAAAAAGTAGCGTGGATTACACTGAAGTCTTGTTAAAATAGGTTCAGCTGCTTTAGAAGAGCTAAAGTTTGTGAGATTGTGAGTTTGTAGGGTAATCTCTGGATCTACTGAACCGATTTTGAAAATTCTTTTACCAATAGAAAGCCACGTTATTTGTAAGTAGCATAGGCTATATTTTTATCCTGGGAAAAGATAGATTCCACGGGAACGCGAGTGAAACCGCGGGGGATAACATTAAGCTTATATAAACAAACAAAAAAGAGAGACAGCCGGACTATATTTAAAAATGCGTGTTTATTATTGCATTTGAATTCATCTGTAGAGACTTAAATTTTATTTATGATGTATAGATCTATTACGTCGCATTGTCTTCAATCTCCTCCTCATATCCTCGAGCCATTAGGATGTGGAATGAGCTCCCCATTACGGTATTCCCTCCGCGCTATGATATGGGCTTAAAAAAGGGCGTAAAAAGAGCTCTTCAAGGTCGGCAACACATCGGCAATCACCCTGGTATTGCAAACGTCCATAGGCGGCGGTGACCACTTACCATCAAGTGGACCGTCTGCCTGAGTGTCAACCTAATGACAGAAAAAAAAAATTGTCGGATTGAGTAAATCGGGTTGTTCAGGTGATGATAGCTCAGTGGTAGTGACGTCGGATACTGCGGTGAAGGTCGTGTGTTCGAATCATACAATGAGCTTGAGCTTTCGGTGAAGGAAAACATCGCGAGGAAACCACAGCACGGTGGTAGGGTACTTTGTAGTACCCGACTGGCTGGCTTCCACCCTCATGTTGAAAATCTGTCGCCAAGCACTTATCGGTGTGTTCCGACAGCTGCACTTGAGAGCCAGTTCCCATCTAGGCTTTGTGTGCTTACCACCTTTGGATTGCGTTAAAAATTTTCACTGCTCCTAGGGTTTGCAGACCTGAGTATTTGATATTAATTTCAACTTGGTACCTCCTCGCATCCCGGAGAAAATGGGTCTTGACCACGTCTTGACAGACGGATAGACGGACAGGCGGGCAATAATGTGACCCTAAATATGGTTCTTTCCGTTTTTTCCTTTTGAGGTACGCGGAACCCTAAAAATGGACTGGAATTCATGTATCAATTCGTAGGTGTTGTTGCTACTGAGACTGAGTCACACGGCATAGAGTTAATAGAGCAAACCATAGACTAGTTTTAATACAATAATAGCAGAGTTCCTCTACAAGTTCCTTCCGATAGTAGGTACCTACGTTTATCTGTGTTTGTATTTTTTGTCTTGATGGTCAGTTTCTCTGCAAACTATACTGCAAGGCGATGATAGCTCAATGGTAGTGACGTCGAATACCGCGGAGAAGGTCGTGGGTTCGAATCCTTTCGGTGAAGGAACGAGCTTTGTGGTAAGGTACTTTGTAGTACTCGACTGGCTGGCTACCACACACAAGTTGAACTGTCGCCAAGCACCTATCGCTGAGTACAGCAAATTGAGAGCATTTTTCTTCTAAGCTTTGTGCTTACCACCTACAACACATCTTCACTTACCATGGTGAGATTGCGATCAAACACAAACTTATCTAAAGTAAAAAAAAATTATTATAATATGGATTATTTAAATTAACTCTAAATCAAATGGAGATTTAAACCTCTTAGAATTCATTTATTATTGAAAAAAGTATAGATATTTTGAACTGTTTCATCCGGTTTTATAGCTAAACTGTCCCCAGCGATTTTACCCGCGTTCTCGTGTGACCTTATCTTTTCCCGGGATAAAAATATAGCCTATGACACTTACAAATAACGTGGCTTTCTATCGGTAAAAGAATTTACAAAATCGGTTCAGGAGATCCAGAGATTACCCCTACAACCTCACAAACTTTACCTCTTTATAACATTAGTACCTATATGTAAAGAATTAAATACAACAAAGCAAAAATAGAGACTTTTACGTCAGGTATGTACCTAATGGGTAGATTTTGGCTCGATGCATATGACCTAGATACACTTATCAGATCAGGTCACACACAATCACAACCTGAATTTACTTATTCCGCTAAACTTTAGCTTATTACAACAATAAAAAAAAACTATCTCCACTTTAATTAAATCAATATGTCAGACAGCCTCATCTACGAAGCTTCCAGTTACCTATTAAAAAAAACTATCAGTTTCCATAGCCGATCTAAAATTTAAAAAAACCTTCATAGAACCCAAAACATCATCTAAACATTTAGGCACAAGTCCTACCCCCATTCAGCCTACAAGAACGGATTCAGGGCGCACTCCGCTACACCGCGGGGCCCGCAGACCGGTGACCTAGTTCCCGCGTTCAATGCGACCCGCACTGCGGCGCCCTGATTGGCCGGTTCGACGTCAGTGTTACCCGAGCTGAAATTTATTAACATTTTGGTAGGATCTTTTTTAGTTTCACCGTCTGATAGATTTAATATTAAATTAATAGATATAAAGCGTTTGTTATTACCTCACTCAGAATTTATATTTATTTATTTCCTTCATCCTATTTCGTTATTTAATTATTCAGTTAACAAAAAAAGATGGCGCCTTTAGTGCACTGTAATGTCTGTAATACGTATCAGTGTTTCTTTGTGTAGCCAGATACTATTTAACAGTCTAAATCCTTGCATCAAGTTCTTTTAAAATTAATCCAAACCTAAATCTTTAAATTTCAAGTTATTTATTAACATCTCTTGGTAGTCTGTGCTTAAAGTAGAACGACAAGTGGTACCCATACTAATATTATAAATGCGAAAGTGTGTCTGTCTGTCAGTTACCTCTTCACGCTTAAACCGCTGAACCGATTTAGATGAAATTTGATATAGAGATAGATGGAATCTTGAAGAAGGACATACGATACTTTTTATCCCGGGAAAATATAAGATTTTCTCGGGAACGCGGGTGAAACCGCGAGGCTAAAAACCAGTATGCTGTAATGTAAGAAAAAGGATTCAAAAAAGAGTTGGGACGCGAGACGGCATCAAATCTGTAAATAAACCATATTAAATTAAATAACGGTTGTTATAAATCATAACAAAACAACGCACTATCAATAGCAATGAACGGTTATCTAAAAATCTGGTATATTGCGTTCATAAAACGATAACATTATTTATTATAATTATTTGTATTTTAGTACATTACCTACTAGCCGTCTCTCGTCCACTTCGAAGAACGACGTCACATTACAAATCATTGAAATTCTCAGCTTTTATCTCCTATAATATTTTTTTTTATATACCACTAGGTGGCAAACAAGCTTACGGCCCACCTGATGGTAAGCGGTTACCGTAGCCTATGGACGCTTGCAACACCAGAGGCGTCACGAGCGCGTTGCCGACCTTGCATGAACCTTCTTACTCCTTTTTTGAAGAACCCCATGCTGTAGTCTTTAGGGAACACCTCTACAGGGAGCTCATCCCACAACCTGATCGTGCGCGGGAGAAAATGTCTCTCAAACCGCACTGTACGCGACCAATTTGGTTCTAAGGTGTGAGGATGAACTCCCTGTCGACGGCGGGCGGTGCGATGGTAGAAAGTTGCCGTGGGCATCATGTCGAACAATTCCTCTGAACACAGCCCATTGTACAAGCGGTAGAACACACATAAGGAGGCAAAGTCTCTCCTTAGATTTAAAGGCTCGATACCGCTTGTGAGCTCAGGATCGCCGACAATTCTCACAGCCCGTTTCTGAACCGAGTCAAGGCTCAAGTTGGTACTTAGGTGCTCCGGCCCAGAGGTGACAGCAGTACTCCATGTGGGGGCGGACTTGCGATTTAGAAGGTTTATATGTGTAATATGTATGTATTATACATATAAAACTTCTTCTTGAATCAGTCTCAAATAAAAATTTTAAACATTTGAAAAAAAAAAGCCAATATAGTCAGATGGTCCAAAAATATTTAAAAAATGTTACCTTGCTGAGTTTCTTGCCGGTTGTACTCAGTTGAAGGCTGACTTCCGAACCGGTGGTAACTTCTGTAATTCGACCTTCAAAGTTCCCTTCTAGGGCCTAAACTGAATAAATGGTTTTGACTTTGACTTTGGCTCTATCTGTTGCTGAAAACTGCATTAAAATCCGTTGAGTAGTTTAAAAGATGTAAGCGAATAAAGATTATTAAGCTTCGTTCCGTAGCTTGGGCATTATTAATGCGATGATAGCTCAGTGGTAGTGACGTCGGATACCGCGGCGAAGGTCGTGGGTTCGAATCCTACAATGAGCTTGAGGTTTCGGTCAAGGAAAACATCGTGAGTAAACCACAGCACTGGCTGGCTACTACAGCACCTGTTGTGTCACCAGTTACACTTGAGAGCCAGTTTGCCTTTAAGGCATTGTAATAAGGTGTACTACATTGGAAATCCTCCTGGTATTGCTAATGTCTATAGGCGACAGTAGTCACTTACCATCAGGTGACCAGCCTGCCTGGTTGTCACTATTGATATAAAAAAATTGAATAAAATGAGTTACTGTATCAACATAACTATTTTCAGTAAAAAAGTAACGAATTCTCTTAGCCAGCGATTTTTTTTTATGTCACAAGTGACAACGAGGCAGGCGGGTCACCTGATGGTAAGTGACTACCGTTGCCTATAGACATTGGCAATACCAAGGGATTGCTAATGTGTTGTACACCTTATTAAATATTATATTATTGTACAAGTAGTGCGATTCGTAATAAAATTTGCTTGATTTTCCATATTTAGATGAGAGATCCATGATGCTCCATGATGAACTACCCTGCAACGTTATATTGTACTGGGTAATTAAGTTGACTTCAATGACAGTGTTAAGCTATTCCTCAGACTGGCTGGCTACCACCCTCAAGTTGAAAATCTGTCGCCAAACACCTATCGGTGTGTTCCGACAGCTGCACTTGAGAGCCAGTTCCCATCTAGGCTTTGTGTGCTTACCACCATCGGCCACATCATCACTTACCATAGTGAGATTGTAGTCAAACACAAGCCTATCCAGAATAAAAAAAGAAAAGAAAATTAATCGGAAATAGAAAAGGTTTAAAAAGTATCTTGGCCGGATTTTTGTTTCTATTATTTATAACGGCATATATTTTTTGTGTCCTGAGCTTGATTCTTTTAAACGCTTTGGAACGAACGCAAGCCAAGGGGTTGAAAATCTATTTCACTACGCCACATATACATAAAAAAAACTGAGATTTACCCATTTAAAGAGACAATACCGATATTGTGTTATTGAAATCACCTGAAAACTTCCCAAGATTCAATACCAAACAATACCCCCATTTAAAACTCCACAATCGGTGACCGATGCTAGTTTACGAACAGAAACATAACATTTCTCTCTTATCGCCATTTTTTCAAGGTTTTTCATAATACACCGCCATATTGATTGTACGCGTGTAACAATACGACGCGCTATCCTTTTCTCTCTCGGTGCGGTGTAAGAGATAGCGATAGTGGCAGAAATCAAGTTGCAATGTTTATGGGTTTGTTTAGATTTAAAATTGGAATGGTTATATTTTAATGAGTTTTTTTTTATTCGGCAAACTGCACTAGGGTATTACTTCACACGGCCATCTGATTCCTAAACAGAGAGCACATGGGTACTCATGTAATATTTACATAAAAATTGTGCCCTGCGTGGGAAATCAATAAACTTTTTTTTTATTGTGTATAGGTTTGCCTTTGACCACTATCTCACTTGATGTTAGGTGACGATGTGGTCTACGATGGTGCACGCTTACCTAGAAGTAACCTATTCACTCGTGACTAAGATTCCCAGGTTGTAACTAAACACAGACTCAGGCAAGAAGTTCCACTTCGCAGTACCCATAATGAAAGATGACGTAAATGTGAATGTTTGGATGAATGGATGTTTGTTAGTCTTTCACGCAAAAACGGCTGAATGGATTTAAATGAAACTTAGCATAGGTAGTTTATGTCCTGGAATAAAACATAGGATACTTTTTTATCCCGGAAAAAGATAAGATCCCACGGGAATGCGGGTGAAACCGCGGAGGAGAGCTAGTTTATAAATATTTGTAGTACCCGACTGTATGGCTACCACCCTCAAGTTGAAAATCTGTCGCCAACACCTATCGGTGTGTTCCGACAGCTGCACTTGGAAGCCAGTTCCCATATAGGCTTTGTGTGCTTACCACCTTCGGCCACATCATCACTTACCATGGTGAGATTGTGGTCAAACACAAGCTTATCTAGAATAAAAAAAAAAAAAATGAGACCTATTTTTTCTAGGCTTTATTAAGATTATTGTCAACCTCTTCTTTTCAAATGTCTATCCCCCTGGTATTGCTAATGTCCTTTGAATGATAGTCACTTACCGTCAGGTGACCTGCCTTGCCTAACACTTCTCACTATCTTAGGATCTTCGGCCACATCATCACATACCATCTTCGGCCACACAACACAAGCTTATCTAAAAAAATAATAAGATGTCCTCCTAAAGCCTTAACTAGGTAAATGTGTTTGACTTGGACTAAAAACGAAAAGAAACCCCAAGTATCCGATAATAAGATTTTATTTAAAGCGATGTTAGCTCAGTGGTAGTGACGTCGAAAACCGCGGCGAAGGTCGTGGGTTCGAATCCTACAACGAGCTTGAGCTTTCGGTGAAGGAAAACATCGTGAGGAAACCATAGCACGGTGGTAGGGTACCTACTTTGTTTTGTAGTACCCGACTGGCTGGCTACCACACACAAGTTGAACTATCGCCAAGCACCTGTTAGTGTGTTCCAGCAGTTGCACTTGGGAGCCAGTTCCCATCTAGGCTTTGTGTGCTTACCACCTTCGGCCACATCATCACTTACCATGGTGAGATTGTGGTCAAACACAAGATTATCCAGAATAAAAAATAAAATAAAAAATTGCGAAAAAGAATAAGTTAGCAACTCGATTGGGACAACCTCTCTTTCTTTCATTTAGGGTAACTCTACTGAAAGAGAGCTTGTCATGTCATGTTATCCAGTTAGAATATAAATTCATGGCACTATGTTATTGTTACGCACCGCTGTCTACCACCTTAAGAGATGCGTACCTAGATTTATAACTGTGGAGAGCGAGCTATTGTCGAATGCTGGTGGCAACTCGGATACTCGGTGACTGTTCGACCCAAGAATTATAATAATTCTTGGTTGGGCCTGACTGGGAACGTGTGACGTGTTGTACAAGAAAAAAAGGAATACCGATTCAAAATACTGTTAATTTCTGCACATTCTAAGTTTGAATATCTTTCTTTTTAAATTTCCACAGCCCACGTAAGCTATTCAGTATGATCACACCAAAACAGTTTGTTTGCTCTTACTTGCTTATTTTAACAGGTGCGAGATAACCTACTTGTCTCTGCAAAGTGGGGTAAAGGTGATTGAATCAGCCGTCTTTTAGTTTGACAACTGATTTCAATAAATATTATCTATGTATTTGGTTATTTAAATATGATTTGAGGCGATGATGAGTTGAGTGTCGTGAAACTGAATACATATATACATACATAATAATTATATAGTCATTAAATTACCAATATTATGATGCATAGAAATAAGGTTCAATTTTATTTCGATTTTAATTTTATTTCACAATTTTTTTTGCTACACCCTAACAGGGTCCATGTACGTAATTTTAATGATAGTTATAAGTTTACCTGTACTATTGTTATTTTTGTGTACATTGTGCAATGTATAAATAAATAAATAAATAAATACGAAACTTGTGCCGTGGAAATTTGAGTGTTCTATTTTATTTGTCGTTTTGTATCTGTTGTTTTTAAATTGTACCTAATGAATGTATTTTCAATTTCGGTTCAGCAGATATAATAATAGCTCCTATATACAAACTTTACCTCTTTACACTTATTAGTATAGATAAAAAAGATCACATAGACTATTTTTTTAATCTAACTACTTAATATACAAAAAAATAATTTGAAAATCGGTTGACAATTGGCGGAAAAATCGATGAACATACATAAAAAAAAACACATACAGTCGAACATATACACTCCTCCTTTTTTGAAGTCGTTTAAAAAGTGAAATACCACTGACTGATTAATCACGAAACCTCAGAAAGTATGAATGCTACAAACTTGAAATTTGTCAGGTAGATTCCTCATAGCGTGTAGGTATCCGCTAAGAAAGTATTTCTCCAACAGTTCCCTTCGCAGAAACCGCGGGCGTCAAATAATGAATAAATAGAAATAAATATCCCGGGACATTTTGTCACACACGGCTATCTGATCCCAAACTACATCCTTAATTATCTATTAATTATACCCAGACTCAAGACAAACAGACATATTCATGCACACAATGTCTGTCCTGGATGGGAATCGAACCCACTAACTGCGACGTGATAGCCTACTGCACGGGTCGGCAAACCGCGGCTCTTTGAAGGGTCAGTTGCAGCTCTTCAAGTTCCCCTCAAAATCATTTTTTTGGGTCTATATGTGATCAAATATTTCGTAAATACCGCGAGCCAAATAATTGTCTTTATTTCAAACCCAAACACAGTTTACTACATTTTACTACATCCCTATTATATAATTAAAAATACAGTGAAAAAAAATCTTGAGAGGTGTCAAGGGACACCCGGATGGAACGAAGTTATATAAGTTATATAAGTCGAGAGAGTATATATATAAAAAAAAAAACATATTCTATTTATATAGGTATATATAAATAGAAATGAAAATATCTGGCTTGCTTCAATAAGAGAGAGAGAGAGAGAGACAGACAGAGAAACATGCGCACGCCGCACAGCGGTCGGTGACTTTTGTCACCGACACAAAAAATCACCGACATTAAAGTGTCGGTGATTTTCGTAAGAATTTTTTCCGTCTAGCCCCCTTTCACAACGAGCGATAAGGAACTTTGAACCTAAAACAGAAAACTGCGGCGCTTTGAGCTTCGGAGAAGTCGATATATTTCTAGAATCTGGCTCTTTGTCCAAAAAGTTTGTCGACCCCTGGCCTAGTGTGCGACAACCGGCCCGTCAGATACGATTAGGTTTATAGATAACTTCCATGTTTTACGTGTACCAATTTAAAGGGTTCAATCTTGTGTACAAGTAAAAAACATCAAAAATACATGTTACTACGACAGCATACGAAATTTGCAAGCTTATCAGTTCAAAGGACGATAAGCAGCTGGTTTTGCTTACCACAGAACAAGTGCCTGCTACTTTTTTTTTAACTTTTTTGTAGCTTATATCTACAAAACTGCGCGTATTAATGGTTATGTATGTATATAACGTTATCCTTCCATATTGTAACACAAAGTCCCCCACTCAAACTATTGAACGACTTTTCAAACGGTTTTCACCAATGAATGGAGTGAGTTTTTCGTGCGATGTCGGGGCGGATCGCTAGTTTATATTCTAATACAGAATATGATTTACCTGTGTGCCAAGTTTCATCAAAATCCGTTTAATAGTTTTTGCGTGAAAAATTAAGTAAATATATTTTGGATATGTCACTCATTTATGCAGATGTATGATTTCTTCTTTTTTATTTATTGTAATACTAGCTGTCCCCCGCGGTTTCACCCGCGTTCGCGTGGGATCTTATCTTTTCCCGGGATAAAAATATAGCATGACACTCACAAATAACGTGGCTTTCTATAGGTAAAATAATTTTCTAAATCGGTTCAGTAGATCCAGAGGTTACCCCCTAAAAACTCACAAGCTCACAATATTTTTCTCTTTATAGGTATCTAGTTTTCCGCCCCGCGGTTTCACCCGCATTCTCGAGGGATCTTATCTTTTTCCGGGATAAAAAGTATCCTATGTTTTATTCCAGGACATGATCTACCTGTGAGCCAAGTTTCTTCGAAATCCATTCAGCCGGTTTCGCGTGAAAGAGTAACAAACATACATAGGATATTACTGTTTTCATATAAAAGTGTTTATTTTTGTCGCCTGAGTTCGAATCGACATCTTTGTAGTACTTCATACAAAGATTCCTCCCATCTAGGCTTTGTGTGCTTACCATCTTCGGCCACATCATCACTTACCATCGTGAGATTGTGGTCAAACACAAGCCTATCGAATATAAAAAAAAAACAACAAACTTTCTCTAGGTTGAAACCTAGAGAAAGTTTGTTGTTTTTTTTTTAATCTTCGGCCATCTAACTTGTTTGGCAGGTTCCAAATAGAAGTAGGTATTAGCTAAGGATTATTGAAACAAACATGCGACGGACAAAGTTCTTTATAAAAAAAGTGTATAAGTCCTAATCAAATATCTATGTATTAATATTTGCTAAAAGCAAGTTCTTTTTATCAGTTTATCTAATCGAATCGTCATTTTTAAATAATGTTTGACGTCTCTTGACAGGTTCAATGAAATTGACTGATGTAGCCCAATTTATAATCTGTATTACAGATGATAAATGTTACGCACGAATAGGTATATAATAAAGATCTTCCATCTTTCTGTCTTGATCCTCGCCCAATATCCGTAGCCTTTAAAGGTTTTTTTTAATCTGGATAGGCTAGTGTTTGACAACAATCTCACTGATGATATGGCCGAAGGCGGTAAGCACACAAAGCCTAGAAGGGAACTGGGTCTCAAGTGAAACTGTCAGAACACACCGATAGGTGCTTGGTGACAGATTTTCACGTTGAGGGTGGTAGCCATACAGTCGGGTACTACAAAGTACCCTACCACCGTGCTATGATTTCCTCACAATGTTTTCCTTCACCGAAAGCTCAAGCTCATTGTAGAATTCGAACCCACGACCTTCGCCGCGGTATCCGACGTCACTTACCACTGAGCTATCATCGCCTTGAAATCCAGAGAGGTATCCAGTGAAATACCCTCAGAGCAAAAAAAGCTGTCATGTCTGATACAAATTCCCAAGGAAGCCCAAGAAATATCATCTCCACAATGTAGTACAACAACTGTCTCATAGCGCAATACAATCACATTGCTGAAATATACAACGATTGATGAGATACGCGGATTTTTTAGTTCGTAGAGTAATGGATTTGAATTTCGAAATATTTATAACGTAACAGTTATTAGCCGCGTACTGAGCTTGAGCTTTCGGTGAAGGAAAACATTTTTGAGGAAACCACAGCACGGTGGTAGGGTACTTTGTAGTACTCGACTGGCTGGCTACCACCCTCAAGTTGAAAATCTGTCGCCAAGCACCTGTTGGTGTGTTCCGACAATTGCACTTGAGAGCCAGTTCGCCTTTAAGGCATTGTAATAAGGTGTACAACACATTAGCAATCCCCTGGTATTGCCAATGTCTATAGGCGACGGTTGTCACTTACCATCAGGTGACCCGCCTGCCGCGTTGAATAAAAAAAAAAAAAAACTGACTGAGCGTGCAGCCTCGCGAGGCAAATCCTCGGTCGGTCAAGACAAATTCAAATTCAAATTCAAAAATCTCTTTATTAAGTAAACTCATTACAAATATTTTTAACCGAGATTTTTAAGACGAGGCTCGCCCGACGCAAACCCACAACCGCACGCGCTGCCTCGCTCGAGCGTGCCGCGTCCCGAGCCAAACGTTGTCGGTTTTTGTCCATGCTCAAAAGGTCCTCGGTAGGTTTGCACTCAAGACGGTTGTGTTTTGCCTCGCTTGTTCGAAGAACACGGAATCATGAATAAAGAACAGAGTCTAAAATTAATACAATTATATCGCGAATATAGACTACTTTGGGACGCGCAATGTCCTGATTATACCAACAGGTCCTCTGTTAAGAGAAATCATTGCCACTATTTATAGGCGACTGTAACATAACATGCTGCAATGCTGCAATGGCATGGCTCAGCCTCGCTCAGGCTCGGCTTTGCCGCGCGCGTAGTCTCATGCATATTTAAATACTGACCGAGGCTGCCTCGCGCGGCAAACGTTGCGAAGCAAACATCCGAGGCTGCCTAGCGAGGCTGCTCGCTCAGTCAGTACGCGGCTAATCACGCTTAAATTTAATTCTAAATTCTGTTTTTGTACCAGAATTTTGAAAGAAGAAACAAAAATGTCTCCGTGTGAGCTCGACCGATCATCTTGGTGACACAATAAAAAGATAAGCGCCGAGATAAAAGATAAAGAAAGATAAGATGAATTATAAACAACGTTACGGCTACGTTCTTGAGATCTTATCTGTCCACGATATTAAGAAAAGTCACTTTTTAGGATTTTTGTCACGCAGTTTGAAATATCGACTCAACAATGTTGTACAACAACTGTCTCATAGCGCAATACAATCACATTGCTGAAATATACAACGATTGATGAGATGCACGCGGATTAGAATTTAGTTTACATCCGCCATTTTTATTTTACTAAAATATCATCTCCACAATGTTGTACAACAACCTGTCTCATAGCGCAATACAATCACATTGCTGAAATATACAACGATTGATGAGATACAGTTGGATAAAAGTTTCTACAATATCTTAAATACGTAGGTAAATTACTCTTGTAGATTCTAAAGTAGGTAAATAAGAGTTTAACTTTTATGAAGAACTCTACATAGATTAAATAAGAAAATACTTCGTCCAAGGAAAATACACGAGCTTAACAAAGCATCTCTTTGAAATTTTATTGATAGTTTACACTATAAAATAACTTTCAACGGAAAAGACATGAAAAGAGTAAAAAATGCAGCCATTTGCAGGGTAGCGCTCGGCGCGGGAAATTAGGTTAGGTGGCTGATTCGAAAATAGAACGAGCCATATTCGATGTCGTTCGGGAGTTCTTTTAGCTTTATTATGTTGGTAACTTTGTTGGAGGCGTAGACTAGCTGTAGACTAGACTTTTCTTTTTAATTTATACCTACTACGAGTATTTACTACAGAAACTACTCTCAATTATTATCACTTCATATCTGATAAACTTTAGTCGAGTGACAGATTGACAGATTATTGACATATTATTAGTAATATACAAACCTGCCTATTTTATGTCATAGTAAAATTGTATATCGAGCTAAATAGGTCATAGAGTGCTGTCCCTATTTTAATATCATAGATTAGTCATTTAAAGATGGTATTTTATTGTTTTTTTTTTAATAATATGTGGCAAAGCTACAAAAACTTAGTCGCTAGTCCAGCCCCTAATGGAGTACTGCTGTTATCTGTGGGCTCCTATGTCCAAGCTTGCAAGCCTCTTGGAGGGAGGTACTGTCTCAATATAATATATGTTCTACCGCTTTGCAACGGGCAGTGTAGGGACTGAAGAGTTGTTTGACTTTAGCTACTATATACCATCGCACTCTTCGCTATCGATAGCTCATCCTCATCATCTCAACCCACAAATTGGTCTCGCACTGTCCAATTTCAATAGCTAGAGCTGCCCAAGTTGTGGAATGAGCTCTCCATCATGACTTTACATAGGGTTCGAATCCTGCAATGAGCTTGAGCTTTCGATGAAGGAAAACTTCATGAGGAAACATACTCGACTGGCTGGCTACCACCCTCAAGTTGAAAATATGTCGGACGCCAAGCACTTATCAGTGTGTTCCGACAGCTGCACTTGAGAGCCCGTTCCAATCTAAACTTTGTGTCGGCCACATTATCACTACCATGGTGAGATTGCGGTCTAACACAAGCTAATTCTAAAGTAAAAAAAACTGACCCGATTATGAAAATTCTATCACTAATAGAAAGATACATTATCCCCGAGTTCATTTCATCTCAAAAAAGAGATTGAAATCGCGGGGCTTGTTGTATATACCTCTGTGGCCTTATACATCTTAAATAGATGATCTACACAGCGTCCGTGTGGCAGGCCCTAGAGTGACTGTACACTCCGACACGGGAGCGACAGCAGCGTCCACATTTCCGGCACCTAAACTGAGGGTCGCTTGATGGCTAAGTTGGTGAAGCGACTCTCGCACTCATGTGTCTCCTCTCACGCTTGCCCGCTAAATTCTGGAACCAGCACCTATCGTGGGCCCCGCATCCCTCAACCAGAGACCTCCTCCACCCGCTGCGGTTGCCAGCCAGGTCCTCCCACTTCCCAGGGCTGATCCCGAAAGCAACCATGTCGCGTTTAGTGCAGTCTTTGAAACGTAAAATGGGTCTTCCCACCTTTCTCTTAAAAGAAAGAAAGAAAGGTGTATATACCTACCTATAGTGTTATTTGTCAATATGTTTTTAACCTTTTTTATGAAAGAACCATTATAATATGGATTCTAATACTGGGTCGGAAGATTGCTTTTGCCGTAAATAGAGCATTAAACTTTCTCTATTGTCTCTTACCACCCATTAATAAGGGATGTTGATATGATAACATATCAAATCAGCTTCTTTTTATGAAATGTCAAAACAATTGTTTATTAATGGAGGTTTGTATGAAATACTGCCCTTGTGACGTCATAAATATTCATACACCACCAAATAATCTAATCTTTGTTGTGTTTCTGGTTGAATTTTACCAAGTGTTTGCTATTTACGAGATTAGATATTTTTTATTGAATTTAGGCAACATCCCTGTTGTGTCTTTATATTATATGACACATCTGTAGGTACGTTTATTCTATGTCACCGCCTGTTCAGTAACATTATTTGTTATCTATAGGAAATGTGATATTATCTATGTGTTGCGCTCTTGTCATAATTACGAGTTTTATATTATTTATAATAAAAATAGTTATCTATATTATTGCGTGCTATATTATACACTTTTTTACAACATTCAGCTCCATTACATTGGAAACATCTGAAACCATAGATTTTATAGTTTACTTATGATATTATAGTAATACGTCATTGCGTAAATAAAAAAAGCCGGTCAAGTGCGAGGCGGAATCGCGCATTCGTTTCGTAAAAATTTTTTAGTTTTATTTTATTTTAGAAAGGGGGCTAGACGGAAAAAAATCTTACGAAATCACCGACATAAAAATGACAGTAATTTTTTGTGTCGGTGACAAAAGTCACCGACCGCTGTGCGGCGTGCGCATGTTTCTCTGTCTGTCTCTCTCTCTCTCTCTCTCTCTCTCTCTCTTATATAATTTTTATATACATATATATATATACTCTCTCGACTTATATAACTTATATAACTTCGTTCCATCCGGGTGTCCCTTGACACCTCTCAAGTTTTTTATTTTTAATTATTTTACTTTGTTTTTAGTATTAGTTGTTATGTGGCAACAGAAATAAATCATGTGTGAAGATATCAACTGTTTCATGAGATACAGCCTGGTGACAGACAGACAGTAGAGTCTTAGTAATAGGGTTTCCGTTTTTATACTTTGAGTACGGAACCCTAAAAAAGAATACCCGTGAGTGTTCTGAAACTTGAAAGCCAGTTCCTTCATACGCAATATGTACTTACAATCGTACTGTACTTTGTAGTACTCGACTGCATCTACCATGAGTTTGCTCTAGTATCGTAATCGATACTCGTTAGCGACTACGGTAAACATGTAGTATTAAGATTTGTGCAGCGCCTCTAACGGACAGTTGTGACAACACAGTTTTACATGTTCGTCACTACATGTTCGTGATGTCATGGACGTGGGCCTCGACTGGAAATGAGCGCAAGGGCTTCTTTTAGCCTTAGCTTTATGCTGAGTCGAGACCTATTCCTGACATCACGCAACATTACATTATTGTTTGTTTGTTTGTCTTGTCTTTTTATGTTATTTCTTTTTCTTTATTTTAATGTAATGTTGTGTGTTGTCAAGAATAAATGTATTTCTTTCTTTCTTCTTTCTTTCTTTACATACAAAGTTTGTTACGATATTCGCTAGCGAGTATCGATTACGATACCATAGTAAACTCATGGTAGAGGTACTGGCTGGCTACCACACACAAGTTTGAACTGTCGCCAAGCACCTATCGGTGTGTTCTGACAGATGCACTTGAAAGCCTTCTAGGCATTGTAAAAAGGTTTATTTACATCATATTGACAATCTTCACGGTAGTCACTTAACTTACCATCACTGCTTTCTGACATAAAAAAACACAACGAAATTAAAAAGTAACTATCCTACATTAAAACCTTGGAGCATTAAAAACCAATAATAAAACGCCCAAAGACAAAGAACTCGGATCAATCACGACACGGTGGTACTGGTAAAGTACTTCGTAGTACTCGACTGGCTGGCTACCACCCTCAAGTTGAAAATCTGTCGCCAAGCACCTATCGGTGTGTTCCGGAAGTTGCACTTGAGAGACAGTTACCTTGAAGGCATTGTAATAAGGTGTATAACACATTGGCAATCCCCTTGATATTGCTAATGTCTATAGGCGACGGTAGACACTTACCATCAGGTGACCCGTCAGCTTCGTTGTCACTTGTAGTATAAAAAAAAACAATCAAACTGTAGACTTAAAAAAACGTTCCAAATATTAAATCTATTTTAATTTTGTGCAACCACATTTTTTAAAAAGTATGTTTGAAATTGGAATAGCCCCATGGAAAGTTCCGTTACGCGTTGAAGGCGCTATGACGTCACACGTCGCCTACACTATTTTATTACGTCATTCAGGGTGTCAGTTTGTTGATGTAACGAAGAACTTCCGTACTAATACTGTAAAAGCGAAAGTTAGTGTCAGTTTTATCTGTTTCCTCCCTTTTAACAGCTTTCCAGGACAAATGTTATTGATAATTCTAACTCAAGATAAACAGGTTTTTGTCCCGGATCGCGGTTAAATCCGCGGGCACTTACATTGTAAGGATACAATGTACATAATTAGTAAACGGTTTAATATTATTTGAGCTAAATCTCAGAATAGAAGCATGACATTTCGCAACTCTCTTCCTGTATTTGTTACACAAGATCGCCCTGTGGTTTGTGAGAAAATTATGCATAAAAGCACGTTAACAGTAATTAAAAATCAAATAAATAATTACTATTATGATCCTAGTTACCGCAGTCGTATGAAAAGCAGTCTAAGACAAAAGAGTGGTTGATTTGACTGCCGGAAGTTTGCAATAAAGATAAAAACAAAAAGAGAGCTGCCAACCTACAGATAAATAAATACTTATCATGTTAAATAAATGTGATACTAGTAAGTACTTATTCATTTAGTCAAATAAGAAACACAGCTCCCAAAATACATAATGGAGAAGAAATTGGTAATAAAAACAAGGAACGATAGAATTAAAAATAATGTATATGCTTGTGCACGAACGAAACGGTGGTAGAGTCAACGGTAGCGTTCATAAGCGCCCTAACAGAGCCTAAACTGAATAAAATATTATGTTGTATACACTAAAGCAGCCAAGCCAAAAGATTATAAAATAAAACTAATCTTAAAATCTACCTTATACACGCTAACTACTAAAATGACTCAACGAACTCTACAAAATTCAACTGCTAATTTGGAAGCTAATAAAATTTTCCGCATTATGAAAGCTAAAAATAAAAACACCTATTTTATTTATAAAAAAAAGTTAATATTCCGTATCTATACCATTAAGGAAATTGTAAACTTTGACCTACTAGTGCTATGCGCTTAGTCAGCCAGCATTGCTACAACCTTTTACAAAGTCTATGCTGTAAGATAATGGCCGACTGTGATTGGTCAGATTATGTATTAAAGAACTCTCCACCAATAGCTTGTATTTACGTCATTATACCACAGTATAAACTCTGGTGTATTATTGGCTGAAAAAGGTTCTAAATTTTAACGAGGGTCCTGGCGACCTATAAAATAATTTGAATTTGGAATGGTCGCATTGCAGACCCGCTGCGTAATCTTAAATGCTGCGCCTTATTTTTTAAAATGTACTCTTTGTTACATGGAATAAGGCTTATTTTCTTTTGGAATTCTTGTGTGCATTTGAAATTAGAATCACCTTTGTATCATTAATTTTACTTGTGTACTGTTACGATTAATTTTCAACTGTACCACAGGAGATATAAGAATCAATTTAGCTTAGAGAAACGTGGGGTAGCGCAATGCTGTAGTGACGTCACACTGCGTAAGGCGGGAAAATAGGTCAGTAGGTTTACAGTATGGGTTGTACGGCCAGTTTACTGAGAACTTTGCTATAACAAAGAAATTGATTATTAAGCATAGAGTTGGGAGGCCTTCTTATATTTGTCACTTATATGAAGGTTTTTGTAATGTATATTCTATGATCGATGGATTTTAAACTATTTTTTATTGATGACAGTTCGTGATAAGAATAGACAATTTTTTTTTATGCACTCGAACCTCGATTCATTGTATAAATATCTTATAATGGAAAAATTTCTTATATGTATAGGTATCCTGTAAAATATAGTATTTATCCAATTTTTTTACATAATTTGCATATCCATGCAATACAAAGATCATGAAAAAAAACAAACATAATACCTATTTAGTATGCCAAAGTACACATGGCATATTACGTCACTCATTCCCCTTCACCCTTCCAAACGTGACGTCATTTATAAACCAAAGAGATTTCTGCCCACTACATGCAGTAACTGGCTGTATTTATATTTTAAATGTTTGAACTTCGAACGCACCTAATGTGTTTCTGCAGCTTCATTACGTTGTCATTTACCTTCTAGGGTTCATGTGGCTTCTACACCATCACATACAGTGGAGAGAAATCAAACACAGGCCTATATGGTAGATATTATTAATTATGGCAGAATTAAATAGATAGATGGTAAACAAAGTGACTCTAGAGTTGATTCTAAATCTAGAAATTAAAAAATATGCGGGCGAGTCAACTCAACTCAAGCAGCTCGATGATCTTTGTGTCCATAGAGCATCTTTATTCTCTCTGCCTTTTTCTGTATAAAAGTAATACGTATTCATAACAGAAAACCAAAAATAAAATCGAATACTACATTCGACAAACCGTTTGGCAGAAGAATATGAGAACTATAAACATACTTAATATTAAAAATTATAAAAAAAACAACAAGTTTCAATCAAGTTTATTACACCTCATATGATTGGAATAGTAACTAATACAAAAATTAATAGAGGAAAATATAATTTTAAAAAAAACGAGTCGGACTCGCGCACGAAGGGTTCCGTAAAAACGGCAAAAAATCACGTTTGTTGTACGGGAGCTCCCCTTAAATATTTACTTTATTTTAATTTTGTTATTTATTACAACTGAGTATTTTGTGATTATTTCAAGTGCCTACCTGTTGCCATTATTGATATCGAGCAAAAAAGGGCAAAAAAACCCATTGGGTACGGAGCCCTAATAATCCTACTACATAAAGAAAATATAAATACTATTTTTTTTTAATTGTTTTTTTTTTATAATTATTTTTTTTGTTTCAGGAACGCAGCGGTTTGGACAATATGCGGTCATTAGAACATTATCTGACAGATATAATGCGAGCAGATACTTCAGATCACATGAAAGGTAAGTACCTAACCATTATATTTTACTTAGAGCACGACGGGTGTTGATACGAATAAACATTAAATATTGTGAATAAACTGTATAATAAATATGTTGTAACGTTAGACACGTTACAGCGTTGTTAATGCGATAATCGTGACTTCCTTTTTAGCGCTAAATAGTAGCGCGAAGAGTTTTGCAAATAATGAACAAGAAGGTGGAAGTGTTAAATACAATCAAGAGACGTAAGCTCCAGTATTTGGGTCATATAATGCGAAATAACAAATATGACCTGCTCCAGCTGCTTAAACAGGGGAAAATACAGGGAAAGCGACCACCTGGAAGAAGGCGTACCTCGTGGCTCAAAAACCTCAGAACGTGGTTTAACTTGAGCACCAGATCCTTATTCCGCGCAGCTGTGTGCAAGATAAAGATAGCCTTAATGATAGCACCTAAAGAAGAAGTAGCGCGAAGCGACAAAGAGTCAAGGAGTAACACGCTTTTCTAAAATAGAAGCAGTACTCTCCAATGATAGGAGTCGCACTATTGAGAAGGAAATACATATAAGACCGGTCAAGTGCGTGTCGGACTCGTGTACCGAGAGTTCCGTACAAACTTGAAGGTATTTAATAGTTCGTTCATCACGCTAATCGAATTTCGAAGATTTTTTTTTTTTCGTTTTTTTTTACATGATATTGTTTCTTGCCAAAATTCATGGTTCTAAGTCAACGGGAAGTAGGTATCCTATAGGTTTTGATTCCCTTGCGAGAGTCAAAATATGCGCCAAAAACGGCCGTATCTTTTGATTACTTTGACTTGGAAGTTTGATTTTTTCACCGCTCCTAGGGTTTGCAGATTTGAGTATTTGATATTAATTTCAACATGATACTTCCACGCGTTCCTGAGAAAAAGGGTCTCGACAGAAGGACAACAAAGTGATCCTATAAGGGTTCCATTTTTTCCTTTCGAAGAATGTCAGGAGCTATGAGAAAACTTCGAAAGAATTTTAATCTACAATCCCACTAATATTATAAATGTGAAAGTTTGGATGGATGGATGGATGTATGTTTGTTACTCATTTACGCCAGAACGGCTGAATGGATCTGGATGTAATTAAGCATGGAGATAGATTATAGTCTGGAATAGCACATAGGCTACTTTTTATCCCGGGAAAAGATAAGATCCCTCGGGAACGCTGGTGAAACCGCGCGGAACAGCTAGTAATATTATTAAGAGGAAAAAAATTGTATTTTTGTATATGTAACGAATAAACTTAAAAACTACTCGACCGATTTTAAAATTTCTTTCACCATTAGAAAGCTACATTATCCCTGATGAACATAGGCTACATTTTTATCCCGGGAAAAGATAAGGTCCAACGGGAACGCGGATGAAACCGCGGAGGTCAGTTAATAATATTATATTAAGCTGGGTGTTTTTGCTAAGTTCTCACGGTGTGTCAGCAATTCTTGTTAACGTAATGGTAAGTGATAAATAGCAAGGTCAGGGCTATGATTGGTGTTCCATAAGTGCAGTCTTGACATACTTTGTTTTGACTCCACCTACCTAACTAACAATGATACAAAAGGGGGAAACAGATATAGAGTTACTAGATGTGGCTGTAATTAATATTTTTTCAGACCAATCTACAACTTAAAAAAAAACGAAAAAAAAATAAAGAGGAAACGCTGCCAGCCTTCTGGGAACCTTGCCGATCGGCAGCAGCGGCAGCCTCGAAGAAGTTTTTTATGTATTATAGTTGTACATTTGCTTGTATATTTTGTACATTTGTTGTAAATAAACCCAAGTAGCAAGTAAAAAAAAATTATTATGTACTATTAAGTATTCTAAAATTGTAAAACAAGATCAATCTAAATCAAAAGTAATTTATTAAGTTTAGGGCCCTGGTAAGGCACTTATGAACGTTACAATTGACTCTACCACCGGTTTGGAATACTTCAACTGAGAAGAATCCGGCAAGAAACTCTACAAGGATTTTTTTTGCTCAACAATAGATCACAAATAAAAAACTTAAAACTCGACTGAAAAATCACGCTCTAAAAAGTATGAAACAAGAAATTAACATCTGAAATTGTTATGTACAAACTATTAGATAAGTATGTATTAAATAAACAACTTATATGTAATATATCAAACAAATTATGATAAGAAGTTTCGAAGTTATGAGGGAACAGATGAACATACATACATACCCACTAACCTACGTGATGATTTAACGCCAAGAAATATTAAACAAAAACTAAAATGTCACTTCTTAACTAACCTTCAGAACAACATGTGATTAAAATAAAATGTTTTTGTCTTTGTATATGTTATATTATGTTGTATTATGCTATACTATGTTGTTGTGTATCATTTGATGTCATTTTAAAATTTTAGAATGTTATATAAGTCATTTATAAATTTGTTTCCAAGATGTAGACTAGCATCGAAGTTCAGCATTGCGGCAAACCTTTGTGGTTTTTAAATGCTGTGTTAATCTTAATGTTTGTATATATTTTTTGAAACGATAATAAATATAAAAAAAAAAAAAAACATACACATATACAGGTCAAAAATATAACCCTCCCTTTTGTTTCACCGTAATCGGGTAAAAACTCACTCATCCGAAATTAATGTAACAATTTTTTTTATTAGTTTCAGTTAGGTATGTGAGCCAATTTTAAAAAATGGAATCCTTGTAAAAAAATGTGTAAAACGAAACGAATAAATTTATTTATACCCTGTTTATTTTATAAGCCCATTATAAATTAAGTGTAAATTAGATCGTTCTGATATAAACTGTCGCTATAACATAAAAAAATAACGTCATTTTATTTAGTAACCTATTGTGTGCAATATTAACATAATTTACTATGCAAAGACCGTGTTTACCATAAAGGGACTTTTTGGCGCCAATCTTAAATTGAGTATTTATTCATTCTTTTTTTACTGAAGTAGTGTAGATTACACTTAAATAGGTACTTTATTTTTCCGTCAAAAGGTAAAGATTTAACGGATGAATGATGGTAGCAAAAATAATCTTCTCTATTCCGTGAAGTTTTTGAAACAAAAACAACACGGAAAAAATACTCACAGCCGTTATTTTTCTTCCTCTAAATTATTCTATACTAACAAACAAACAAATAACAAATGTAATATGGTGGGTATGTGCGTGAAAAATGAACAAAACTACTTACAACCTCTGTTATAAATATTTCAGTACCATAAAAATTTCAAGGGCGGCAGAAAAATCGGCTTTACTTTGAAGGTAATTTAATCTCAGTTCAGCACTGAAAATTGGTAATCTGATTATTTTATTAGAAGGCAGATTATACGAAATATTTAACTAGACGATAGCTCAGTGGTAGTGACGTCGGATACCGCGGCGAAGGTCGTGGGTTCGAATCCTATAATGAGCTTGAGCTTTCGGTGAAAGAAAACATTGTGAGGACCATAATACACCATAGCACGGTGGTAGGGTACTTTGTAGTACCCGAGCTGGCTGGCTCAAGGTAAAAAACTGTCGCCAAGCACCTGTTAGTGTGATCCGGCAATTGCACTTGAGAGCTAGTTTGTCTTTAAGGCATTGTAATAAGGTGTAGAACACATAGACAATCCCCCTGGCATTGCTAATGTCTATAGGCTCCGGTAGTCACTTACCATCAGGTGACCCGCCTGCCTCGTTGTCACTTGCGACAAAAAAAAACGACTGACGATAAATTGACATTAATATATACGGCATAATGCTTCGCGTGTTTCGTATTATTCATACAATCAAAACACATTCAAACATTCAGTGCCTTAACAGGGCCTAGAGTTTTGATTTAGATTTTGAGTGAGTGCATCAGGTTTTTTTTTTCATAAATACGTAAGTAGATATTTTGAAGCATAAGTTGTTTTTATTTTTCATAGTTTAAAAGGCTTTTAAATGTTTCTGTTTTTTTTTTCATTTTTATTATTATTTACCGTGACAGATATCATCCTTTATATACATTATACGCCACTTCAAATACATTTCTGCTTTTAAAGGATTGGCCATGACCAATTAGAGCGTAGTCTTACCCCAGAACTACGCTCGCAACCACATCCAGCAGCGCTACATCACAGTCATTAGCACAATGGTATTTACTTACGTAACTCGGCCTTTATAAATTGTCCTCCATTGCATATTGTTCAATTATGTTACAGATATGCGCTGAAATTACCATAGACACATCAGCTCCCCTAGCGGTTGTATTCTGAAACATTTTCCGCCTTAATCTGTGGTCTTAATTATTTTTTTTCTATACTAATATTATAAATAGGTTAAGTTTGTGAGTTTGTTGGGGATAATCTCTGGCTCTACTGAACCGAACTAGAAAATTCTTTCACCTATAGAAAGCCACTTTATTTGTGAGTGTCATATATTTTTATCCCGGGAAAAGATAAGATCCCACGGAAACCGCGGGAAATAGCTAGTCATTTTATAAAGAGGTACCTAGGGTTGGTTTTTTGTGTGTATCTTTTGCACGGTGGTAGGGTACTTTGTAGTACTCGACTGGCTGGCTACCACCCTCAAGTTGAAAATCTGTCGTCAAGCAACTGTTGGTGTGTTCCGGCAATTGCACTTGAGAGCCAGTTCGCCTTTAAGACATTGTAATAAGTTGTACAACACATTAGCAATCCCCTGGTATTGCCAATGTCTATAGGCGACGGTTGTCACTTACCATCAGGTGACCCGCCTGCCTTCGTTGTCACTTGTGACATAAAAAAAAAAAAAAAACTACTTAACCGATTCTAAAAATTAATTTACCAATGAAAAGCTAAATTATCATTGTATATTATAGGCTGCATAGACAATTTGATAAGTGATGTTTCCGCCATCATAACCTATACTCAAATAATAGGGATGTTGACTAACATAATCAAATCAGCTTCTTTTAATGAAATGTCAAAAGAATATTTAATATGGAGGCTTGTATGAAATACTGCCATGTGACGTCATAAATATACATACACCATCAAAAGATCTACTCTTTGTTGTTAAACTGCTAATTAAAAATCATAAAATGGTTGAATTTTACAAAGTTGTCGATGATCAGTGGTAAGTGACGTCGTATACCGCGGCGAAGGTCGTGGGTTCGAATCCCACAATGAGCTTGAGCTTTCGGTGAAGGAAAACATCGTGAGGAAAGGTAGGGAACTATGTGGTACTCGACTGGCTGGCTACCACCCTCAAGTTGAAAATCTGTCGCCAAGCACCTGTTGGTGTGTTCCGGCAGTTGCACTTGAGAGCCAGTTGCCCTTGCCCTTAGGGCATTGTAATAAGGTGTACAACACGTTGGCAGTCCCCCTGGTATTGCTAATGTCTATAGGCGACGGTAGTCACTTACCATCAGGTGACCCGCCTGCCTCGTTGTCACTTGTGACATTAAAAAAATAATTGATACATTTTTATTGAATATAGACAACATCCTTAGATGATAGCTCAGTGGTAGAGGCGGAGTCCCATGACGGAGTTAGTGTGTTCGAATCTTTATGAGCTTGGGGTTTCGTTATAGGAAAATATTGTTAGGAATAATCGAAAGTATTTATGTAGTAAGTTGCACTATTAAGGTGAAAGTCTGTCACCAACCTACCTTTTTAGGGTTCCGTACCCAAAGGGTAAAAACGGGACCCTATTACTAAGACTTCGCTGTCTGTCCGTCCGTCTGTCTGTTATCAGGCTGTATCTCAAGAACCGCGATAGCTAGACAGTTGAAATTTTCACAAATTATGTATTTCTGTTGCCGCTATAACAACAAATACTAAAAACAAAATAAAATAAATATTTAAGGGGGGCTCCCATACAACAAACCTGATTTTTTGCCTTTTTTACGGAACCCTTCGTGCGCGAGTCCGACTCGCACTTGGCCGGTTTTTTTTATCATTATCCTTTAGAGTACATAATCCTATCTAATAAATGGCACGGCGGGGTTCCGTAGATTTTGATTTTATTATGATAAATCTTTTAATATCCCCAAATGTTAATACTCTTTCACCAACAATAATAATTGGTTTGCATGTTAGCGAGCGTTAATTTCTATTTACGCTTTCAAAACAAAACAATATTCTATGTAGGAAGTGAATTAACAACAAATAAACTACTTAAACTCTATTAAATCAATGCAAAACGAGCAAAGGGACGCATGACATTTCACATTTGGCTACCTAGACGAAAATCAGTTAAAAATAACTACAGGCATAGACTATAATTGTCTCTAAACATATACCTCGTGACTTACACCTAGTGTCTCTATAACAACCCGACCATTTCAACTATAACCTCACTTGAAATAAGCACGGAGGAAACTAACCTACAATTCAAATTGGTAGAGTAGGCCGCGTCGAAATAACTGGCTAAATTAGAGAGGTACAATTGGTGGCTGTTCCTGTATGAGTTCGGATACGTTTCTAAAATGGTCGTTTAATCGATAACATCGGAATACTGAGCAGTGCTATGATTTGTCAGTAGGTGAGCGCGCGCGAACGCAGCGCATGCGTGGTGCGTTTGCTTTACACAGGATTTATTTTTTAGAAAATTACAAAATTAGCCGCGTGGGCATTGCGTGTATCGGTCTATTTTTATAAAAAAAATATTGTGTGAGCCATTAAAAGTGCAGTGAACCCGGTTACGAAATTTTTGTGATTGTGTTTGGTTGGAAAAGTGGAAATTGGAACCTTTTTTATATTGGTAATCTTGCGAGATATTTATTTATAGTGGCAGTACGTAGTTTTTGTTGAGAGGCTGCAGAAACAGGTGGGAATATAAAAAATAAACAAAATAGAAATAAATATTTTGGGGTATGGGGTTTTGGAATATAATTAATTTATCATTATGAAGCTATTTTATACTTATTTGACATCAATAAAATAAAAGTAATAAGTAAAAAACTTTCATTCACAATTTTGTTTTAAATAAAATATAATTTATTCATTGAAAAAAACCTTAAAATATTTAATAAATCAAATTATATGAATAAATAATCGCAAAATAAGTTCCAAAGTCCTAAAAATAGAAAAAAGCGGGTGTAATATTTTTATTTATAGATAAAATATACACTTAAAATCTCGAGTTACTTATAAACGTTTAAAACAAAACATTCAGTCATGATTGAAATCAACCACATTCAATGCTACTACAAAAAGATGCGCTACTATAGGATAGTCACTATTTTATCGCTAGTTTTAAAAAAAACCTTAAAGAAATCATAAATGAGAAATAACGTCATCATTAAATTACAAATGTAGGGATGTCTTTTACAAAAAATTATATAATAATAGTTTACTGAAGCGCATCGTTTAAACAACTTATTTTTAATTGTTCATTATACGTAGTTCGGATAAGGTTTCGAAAAAAAAAACGCCCAAACCATTTAAAAAACAGTAAAATCTCAAAAAAGTATTTTTCTATTTGATATTTAAAAAACATTAAATAAAATGGACATAAGGAGTTTTTTTTTAATTTACTACTACTTATAACTTAAAAAAGAAACTTAAGTATAACCATAATATTGAACTGGTTGTAGTAAAAAGCCCTAATTTTATTGAGTAAATTTTAGTAAAAATGTAAAAAAAGGCACACCATGTTTTACAATAGACAATAAAAAGATTTGACGTTTACAATAAATCCCGCCAAATTTCACGTCACTAATTTGTACTGTGCGGTTGCGTTGACAATAGTACCACATTAAATTTTATTGAGCAATACAAAACATTATACCAACAAGTGATTGAACCTTGACATGGTGAGCGATCGCAACGTACATTGGAAAAAAATGTTTAAAAAAACTGTTATAAGGTTGAGTTTAGTAACTGTACCTATAAAAAAAATCGATCGCGATTTAAAAAAGTCATTAATTTTTTAATTTGTTTTAAGCTTAGGTCACAAACCGAATGTCAAGTGAAATAATATATAGAAATAATAAATTTAAACAGTAAATATTCACCTAAAATAATGCTAAAGAATGTATCATTATTCACAATGAAGGATGTTACTACTGACATTAAAATTCAAAATAAAAAATGCAATTAGCTACTTTTAAACCTTCTTCAAACGAAGGAAACGGATCAACAGCATTATTTAAAAAAAAAATTGATCAGTCTAGAAATTATTTATTATAATTATTGTACCAAAAGCTGAAAAGTTTATTTTAACCCGCTAATCTCAATCAAGTGGCAATTTATTCATGAAAGTTAGGCTTTTAATTTATTTGAGGATCGCGGGAAGCCGTAGTAAATAAAAAATCATACCTTAAACCTGATAATAAACATAAAATACAGAACAAATCTTTTCAATAGGGTACCGAATCTAAATTAAAAAAAAACTAAAATTTACAAACCACTTAATTCACGCCACGATACAAATACAAATAGTAAACAAATGTAATAAAAATGGCGGCAAAAACTGTAACCTTGACGATGCGCTCACGAAAGGTAAACTTACGCAACGGTAGTGATGTGCACACGCCGCGCGCGAGTCGATGAGTCGATACGATAGGCCAAGTATTCATGAGCGTTAGGTCAAGGTAACATTTAATTGGCAACTTTTAGTTGTTCGCCTTGTTTTTTGTAGAAAATGTAGAGCGGAGTAATGTTTTAGATTTGTCGCTAGACCAATTACGTTTTATTAATTTGGACTTTCAATGCTTGGAGTTTATCATGTTACAAGTTTTTCGCGTTTTATTGTTACGTTATTCTATTTTCATACTTTTATGCATGCAATAACTTACTGTTTTAAATCTGCAACCAAAGGTACGACTAAAGAAACTGATAGATTTTAAATTGAAAGTGCCTTGTAATGCTGAGTGTCCTTACTCTATGCATTTAGGGCATTTAAAAAAATATTTAAAAAAAAAATAATATCTAAACACAACACTAACATAACCTTACGTTTGTCGTTCCATTGTAATTTTCACAAAATGGCTGACTCTAGTCCGCTAATACAATGACTATGAGCACATTATAGCGCGTCACACACTATTTACAGAGACTGAATTATTTTTATGCTAATTTTAAAAGTGTTTACTAAACGCTGAAAAAGATTGTGAATCTTTACGTGTCATATTCCATCGTCTCCGATGACATTGACTCTAATGACAATGACTGACGTGGCCATTTTGTTTTTATCCAAAACGGAACATCCTAAGGGGACCTATTCAGACCTGAGCTACATTCAGTAATCTGACCATCCCCTAAAACTCCTCTAAATTGCTTATGCGAAGCCAGATCCCCACTTTTGTGCCCCCTCACGACGCCCTGGGCTGAGGTTCGTGCCCTAACTGGGGCGCCCTCAGCGGTCAGTCGTCTAAGATTTGCAATCACGGTTGAGAGCCCTAAGCGCTCGCCGAATAGTCCGCGTAATAGTGTCTATGGTCTTTCTGTACCCAAAAAAAAAAACCTAAGGAGCCATCGATTTATTTCCGGTAGTTTCATGATAGCTCACTCGATGGGGTGGGTACATTTTTTTTTCGTACTCTCCTTTATCTGTATGTACGGGAAACCCCTCAAAAATATTTTTTGATAATTTGTATGGCTTTGAACCAACAAGATTCTTATTAAGACGTAGCTCCAACCGTTTGGCTGTAAAACCTGTGTGACAGACAGATATGTGAGTGACAGCTATAGGGCCTCATTTGTGCACGGAACCCTAAAAAACGAGTCAACGCTATCATTCAAAATCAATCGACATTGTTATAACACAATTGAAATATCGATTAAAACGTGCCATATTGTCATTTCGTAGACACGTACAAGCCTTTATCTACTTATGTAACTGTAATTTATAAAAAAAAGCGTGTGTTAAATAAAATCTTTCATGAAAAACATGCTTCATTTCAATAAATAAATCACTTGCTTTCATTTGAAATAAATGTAATAACGAATTAAAATATAATCAGCAAAAAATAAAAACGAAATCCTACTAATATTATAAGTAAAAGTTTAAATGGATGGATGGACGGATGGATGTATGTATGTTACTCATTTACGCCAGTACGACTGAACGGATCTTTATGAAATTTTGCATAGAGATAGATTATAGTCTGGAATAGTACATAGGCTACTTTTTATCCCGGGAAAAGATAAGATCCCTAGGGAACGCGGGTGAAACTGCGGGGAAGAAAATATTATAAATGTAAAAGTTTGTATGATTGGATGTTTAGATGTTTGTTACTCAATCACGCAAAGACTACTGAACGGATTTTGATGAAACTTGGCACGCAGGTAGCTAATATCCTAGATAAAAACATAGGGTAGTTTTTATCCCGGGAAAAGTTGAGACCTCTCGTCAATGCGGGTGAAACCGCGGTGAACAGCTAGTCTGTAATAAAATAATTATTGATTATTTCTTGAAATTAAGATAACTTATTGCTATTGCTTTAAAAATAATTCCGATTTCCACTTTTCCACCAAAGACAATGGTCCTATAGTTTTTTTTTACAAATAGTGATAAAAATCATGTTTTGATATTTTTTTTATACAACTATATTTTTATGTGTAACTTATAAGTGAAACGATAAAATGATCAACGAACATTTAGTTAGTAATATGGCGTATTATGGTGAGTTATTATTTCATTTATTATTTATTAATAGTAATACCATGCATGTACCAACCTCTCAACTCTACCAGACAGACAACTCTACCACCGCGCGCGCTCGTTGGTCAATAAATGAGTTTTGAGTTTGAGGCTGTATAAGCTAAAACCCTTTGCCTGCGCTACAATAGAAGAAATTACACACTTCCCTATCTGACAACCCGGCTTACTGTTACACAATTCCGTCTCTTTTCTTGAAATCACAGATAGCAGGAAAGCGACAGGAAAGTCACACATACAAAAATTGCGGTTTCAAATGAAGTAGAAAACTTACATATTGATTTTTTAGGTCGTTAAGACTTTTTATCTGGCTTAATACTCAAAGCTTTTGCTTAAATTCGATCCTGAAATAAAAACTTCACGGGTCAAAACTCTATGGCATTCTTTGAAGCTATGAAGATTTACTTCAATGTGTGCGTGCTAATTACGTATTTTTTGAACATCATTTTGAATTTAGAACTACCAACCTCGCCTGCTAGTTTTGACTTCAATGTTAGACGATTTCTTTCTTCAGCGTTTCCATAGACATTTATAAGCGATATCAATATTATATGGAGACAAGCCAAAATATAATCTGTACCCAAGCTGACATCAAACAAATACCTGGGCAATGCATATAGGTCATCTAGGGTTTGTCCCACTTACGGAAAGGTTGTCATGACAGCGGCGGCCATGTTGCCGTCGCCATGGTTACCGCGCATGCGCGCCTCTAAATGTCAGATTGATAACGCAAGGTGTGGTGAGTGATAATAAGGGTTGAAGTATAAATTAGTTAACTTGGGCCGACACGATTACACACTAACGCACATATAAAAAACGTAATATTGCAATATGACACTACATTCCGATATCTCATAACACACGATGGCATTTTTGGTTGTTTTGTGTCACTTTTACATTTAATTAGGTACACTCGGTACGAGAAGTGCATCCGTTGACACCTTATTATCTATGTACGTCTTATTAAATATCAATGGAAGAAACCATTACTGTTGGCAAGCACCTATAGGTATATGAAATGAAATGAAATTGTTTATTCATCCAAATAGGCCTTCACAGGCACTTATGAATAGTCAGACTCTAAATGCTCGGTTCGGAAGGTTGATTTTGCTGAGAAGAGCCGGCAATAAACTCAGCAATTACTCTTTTCAAAAACAACTTACACCTATTACATTCAATAATTATTATTTATCTAGTCTCACTGACTATATTTGCGTGTTATGGCGGCAAAAATAGTAATCTATAGAATTTAATTATGACTGACTTAATAAACAACAAATTCAAGCAGACCAGCCCCCACAAGCAGCACCTGTTCACAAGTAGGTCTATAAATTAAAAACAAATAAATGCACAAATTAAAGAAATAAAACATTTTAATTACATATAGTCGCGATCCGATGCGAGCAGTGCCTAATGCCAGTTATTCAGTTAAAAAAAAAGTTGTTACCTTTACCGCTCAAAAAAGTGTACTTGACGATAGATTCTCTACTCGTGTGATCCAGCTAGTCGAATACTGCAAAGTACCCTACCACCGTGCTACAGTTTCCTCACCATGTTTTCATTCACCCAAAACTCGAGCTCATTGTAGGAACAAACCTACAATATTCGCCGCGGTATCCGACATCAGTACCACTGAGCTATAACTATAACTTTTCTACGAGAATAGAATAGATGCTCTTACAGCACCTGTCAAATTCCATCTCATTCATAATAACGCTCTAAAATAATTATCATAATAACTCTCTCGCTCTCTGATGAAAACAAAACATATATTTCAAGGCATCACACATCAAAATACACGCATTGGAAAATCAAACGGTTGGTAACACTTTTGATTTTGTTTATTTGAGGACTTTTTTTGGAGGGAACTTGCGTGTGACGTTTTCATTAAAGTTCGTGTATTAGTAACATAGAGTTTTATTATATAATATCGGTGGTGTTTTTTCCAATAAATATCAATCTAAGTGTACAAGTGGAGTCAAATGAAATGAAAGCGTGTATCGTGACTTTTCAGCTTAGATGGTACAGCCGCCAATTCCACTAAAACCTACAATGTAATGTGAGAATTCAACGTATGACATAACTATAACATGGAAATAAAAATAAAGAAATGGCTTAAAGATCTAGAAACCAAGGCAAAAACCTTCTAAAAAAAATACATTACCTTTTTCTAGCTTACATCGCCATCTCTTCTGTATCGTGCGCGTTAGGTACATGCTATCTTGAATATTTAATTTAATAAATAAACAGGATTAACCAAGTGCAGTGTATGTAAGAGTGTAAAACGGATTAGAAACGTGAGGTGACGATGTTATATTGTCCTACATTGTACACCAAGCTTAAGTAGGTTTAGGAAGGCAGTCTTGAAAATAAAACGCAGTGTTCCGTACATAGATAAAAGTTTGATTAGAACCAAACATTCCACGCTAGCTCACAAGCTTTAATGTAGAAGTTCAACATTAAAACCGAGGGTCAATAAGTCGATAAGTTCTATAATTTGATTTTTAATTAGGTGGACTGATTTGACAGTTGTCGTAAGAAATATTTCGTTACTCAGAAATGGATGAGAATACTGTATAGCGACATCTATCTACAAACAGTTCGCACGACTCCTAGATAGATGGCGCTCCAATAATCTACATCACACGTACACGAAGTTTTCTATGCGATCTGCATATATACAAGATTCCAACATCAACAGTTGGACCGCGGTCCCCAGGCACGATGACCTAGCCTGGCGGAAGATCTTCCCTTTTCAATGGAGGAGTCTAACACCTCGCTCCTCCATATTGGTGACCCCGACGTGATTGGAATGTCAGCAGTATGCAGCATCACTTCCCTGCACTCCTCACCAGGTCTCTGCAGCAGTCCACAGCAAGCCAGCTTCGCCTTTATCAGGTCCAACGCAGCCGAATCACCGCGCTTCCTGGTCCTGCAAGGCTCATCGCTCAGTCTCGACTCACTGTAGACTACGAGCAGCACTGGCACTTGCAAGCTACATTAGCACGACGCAGCAACAACGACCTCTGGTCTTGGAGGGGAGTGATGTAGCGACATCTATCTACAAACAGATATAGTTCGCACGACTCCTAGATAGATGGCGCTCCAATAATCTACATCGCGCATACGAAGTTTTCTATGCGATCTGCATATATACAAGATTCCAACATCAACAGTTGGACCGCGGTCCCCAGGCACGATGACCTAGCCTGGCGGAAGATCTTCCCTTTTCAATGGAGGAGTCTAACACCTCGCTCCTCCATAACTGTAATCACTGATATTAGATTGACTTTCATTGATAAAAAGTGATATGGTCGAACCATGAAACAGTAATTTTAACCATATTACGCTCGTAACTGTCAGTTTAGTCCAGCTAATTAAAAATCAGACTATACAGTAAAACTTATCGATAAATGTCAAAACTATTTTGAGTATGTAGCCTTTTATCGACAGCTGATATTGAAATCGTTTGAGCTAAGCCTGAATCTTGACTAATCTATATACCTACAAGCTAAATACTCGGTTATTAATCACGAAAAAAAGTTTATTGAAAATTCAACTCCTTTCGAGTTAGGTACTACGGGAACGCATGTGAAACCGCGGGGGACAACTAGTGTATGAAATGTCAAAATTCGATACCGATATATATATATACAGGATGTCCGGTAAGTAGTAGAACAAACTGAAGGGGGAGATAGGTGGGGGAGGGTCACCTACCAACATATACAATAAATGACCGCAGTAAAAGTGTATTTTCGACATATTAAGGTTTAAAAGTCAAAAATCAATACATAAAAATCTTAAATATTCAAATATCTCGAAAATGGTGAATTTTTTAATGAAGTGATTTGTTGTATATGTTGGTAGGTGACCCCCCCACCTATCTCCCCCTTCAGTTTGTCGTACTACTTACAGGACATCCTGTATATGTATACTACAAGTGACAACCAAGCAGGTATTAAAAGTGTCTTATGTTTTATTCCAAGTTTCATCAAAATCTTTTCAGTAGTTTGTATGAGAGTAACAAACATATTCAAAGCCTAACAAACTTTAACATTTATAATAAATAGTAGCAAGACAAGATTTACAAAGGGTCTGACTAATTAATTCGAATGGTTTTCTTATTACTAAAACAGTTTAACTGAACTCTGAAAATCCTAGTGGAGCAAAAAATACTTTTTTTTTCTTCCGACCAACTTGGAGTGGCGACGAAATTGTGACAAGGTCAGTGAACCCACACGTGGGTCGCTTTGGGCATGCGCACAGCTATCTTATTCTAAGCCCTTTTGATTTCTATGAAAACCTTTTTAGTTCTAAAACTGAAAAATCTTACTATCCCACTAATATTATAATGTGAATGGATTTGGATCGATGGATAGATGTTTGTTACTCAATTACGCCAGAACGGCTGAACGGATCTGGATGAAATTTGGCACAGATATAGATTATAGTCTGGAATAGCACATAGGCTACTTTTTATCTCGGAAAAAGATAAGAGTCATCGGGAACGCGGGTGAAACCGCGGGGGACAGCTAGTTATTATTAATTTGAAAGTTTTTATGTTTGGAGCTCAATTACGCAAAAACGACTTAACGGATTGTAATGAAACTTGACATACATATAGATCATATCCTGGAAGTGAACATAGCATACTTGTTATCCCGGGAAAATATAAGATCCCTGGGGAAAGCGGGTGAAACTGCGGGGGACAAATAGTACTACATACCTATACAGTTATATCAAAAAAGGTTAACAATTCTATCTTTTTCATCCGCAGCGATGTGTAATCTGTAGGTAACTAGCTAGAACTGGAACTGCCAGACCGGATGACCAGTTAAGGACAACCTAGATGTTTCCTGACCTAGATACACTAAACTACCGCATCTGAACTCCGCAATTTGAAGCGAATTGTTTATGTTTTTCCTAAGAAACCATTTGCCATAAGTTTAAACTAGTATATTATTATGGTAGATTTCTCTGCGATGTATTTTACCCACTTGGTACCTTTAAACTATTTCTACGAAGACGCGCCCCACTCTTTTTCCTAATCCCTTACAGTGACTTACTTGACTTAATGTCCTATCACCCCTGGATGGGGCAGAGGGCGTCCACAGTATTCATACATCGCGATCGGTCTTGAGCTTCTCGCTTCACCTCACTCCACGTCATTGCGATGCTCGTCGCTTCTGCCAACACAGTGCGACGCCAGGTCTGACGGGGTCGGCCACGTTTCCTTTTGCCTTGTGGATTCCAATCCAACGCTTGCTTGGGTATGTGATCAAAATCCCTTCGGAGCGTGTGGCCAATCCAACTACACTTGCGACGCTTGATCTGGTGGTCGATCTTTCCTACATTATTTTGCTAGTGTTATAGTGCAACAGTCTAGCGTAATGCACACTAGCACTGTAAAGGATTAGGAAAAAGAATGGCGCGCTTTGTGGATGACACAAAGAATAAAAACTATTCTGGATAAGCTTGTGTTTGACCACAATCTCACCATGGTAAGTGATGATGTGGCCGAAGGTGGTAAGCACACAAAGCCTAGATGGGAACTGGCTCTCAATTGCAGCTGTCGGAACACACCGATAGGTGCTTTAGGCAGATTTTCAACTTGAGGGTGGTAGCCAGCCAGTCGAGTACTACAAAGTACCCTACCACCGTGCTATGGTTTCCTCACCGAAAGCTCATGCTCATTGTAGGATTCAAACCCACGACCTTCGCCGCGGTATCCGACGTCACTACCACTGAGCTATCATCGCCTTAATTCGAATAGGCCTTTGCAAGCACTTATGAATAGTCTAATCAAGACTAATTCATGGTTCGGAAGGTTGAAGAAGAGCCGGCAATAAACTCAGCAATTACTCTTTTCAATACGAACTTAGAATGATTAGTTACATAAGATGTACATGATCATGATGACAAGGTGATGATAGCTCAGTGGTAGTGACGTCGGATCTAAGCCAACATTGTGGGTTCGAATCCTACAATGAGTTTGAGCTTTCTAACTAGTGCGGGATAAATAATTTTTAATGTATTTTTGTATTAGTTTAAGCATAGCCCTTCTAGGGCCTAAACTGAATAAATGGTTTTGACTTTGACATAAAATTGTTAAAAATTTGAAAAAAATACAATTTACTGTCCGATGGTCTGCTGAGTTTCTTGCTGGTTCTTCTCAGTTGAAGGCTAACTTCCGAACCGGTGGTAACATCTATAATTCGTCCTTCATAAGTGCCCTCCTAGGGCCTAAACTGAATTAATGGTAGGGGGGGGGGTATAGGTGGGCGGGTCACCCCTTAAATTTGTCGTACTACTTACCGGACACCCTGTATATAATATAGATAATAACAGTTAAGTTCCCATACGAAGCAGCGAAAGACTTATATTGATTTTTGCAACCCGCACTGGCCTAGAAAATGTGGGCCTCAGCGGGTGTTAATAGGTTGATAAAGCATTATGATAATGGATATAATAATCTGTTTAATATTATATGTAAGGAAATGGTGGCCTTACATCGTGAAGACAGACGGACAGTACAGTCTTAGTAATAGGGTTTCCGTTTTTACCATTTGGGTACGGAACCCTAAAAAACAAATATCGAGCGATCCTTACATTAGTTGCATATGATGTGTAACATCTGACATCTCTTGGTAATACCATTCATGTACTCTAGGTACTCTTTGAGTTTGAGGCTGTATGGGCTAAAACCGTTTGCCTGCACTACAATAGAGGACAACCAACTCTACCAAATGGCTTCCTGTTACACACTTCCGTCCCTTTTCACGAAATCACTCCCATAGATTGCAGGAAAGCGAGAAGAAAGATGTTACGCATAAAAACAAGACTCATATACATAGTTGTCATAGCCACCTTTAAATCAAATTTTAAAAAGTTTCCCGATCCCAACGATCGCGCATCGCACGCTTCAATTCCCCTTTTAGGAAGTCGGTAGCGGCGAGTTTATACTAGTTGAGGAAATGCTCTATTATCTATGACCTCCATTGCTTATTCACTGATTATATTGTGGCATGCAGTGCAGTCGGACTGCGGTAGTGTTTGCTAATATCACTAGATGGCGTTAGTTTTCCTACTATTTATTTTCTTTCAGAAAGTTTTAGGCGATGATAGCGTAGTGGTAAGTGACGTCGGATACCGCGGCGAAGGTCGTGGGTTCGAATCCTACAATGAGCTTGAGCTTTCGGTGAAGGAAAACATCGTGAGGAAACCACAGCCCGGTGGTAGGGTACTTTGTAGTACCCTACTGGCTGGCTACCACACACAGTTGAAAATCTGTCACCAAGCACCTATCGGTGTGTTCCGACGGCTGCACTTGAGAGCCAGTTCCCATCTAGGCCTTCGGCCACATCATCACTTACCATAGTGAGATTGTCGTCAAACACAAGCTTATCCAGAATAAAATAAAATAGAAAACCAAATGAGATGTTTAAAAAAAATGTAGATAGATATTTAGTTGCAGTGTACGATTTTTCTGAAAACGATCTGTTTACCGTCGGAGCGTTCGAATGCTACTAGATTAAAAGACCACCCAAATGTTCCAGTGGGTAGACATTCGGTAAGACCATTTTTTGTCGCTGATTGTGTATCTTTAGTTATTAGATATCAAAGGTTGAACTATATATAGTTCCATCTACGAAGACGCGTCCCACTTTTTTTCCTAATCCCTTACAGTGCAAGTTTTCATCATTTCGCTAGAGTTGTAGTGCTGCATATCGACACCACTTCAACACAACGAAAGGATGCTAAATTATTGATGTTTAAATATAGAATAGAATGAAATAGAAGGTCATGTGTGGTATTTTTCACACGACAGTCGATACTAAAATGCATGTATTACGTTTGTAGCCTTCTATAAAATTATATGCCACTTAATTGATAGTGAAGGTTTAAAATGAAACTCGTTTTATGTATTCTTTCTCTTATTTTTTTTATTTTAAATTCTGGATAAGTTTGTGTTTGAATACGATCTCACCATGGTAAGTGATGATGTGGCCGAAGGTGGTAAGCACAGAAAGCCTAGATGGGAACTGGCTCCCAAGTGCAACTGTCGGAACACACCGATAGGTGGCAGATTTTCAACTTGTGTGTGGTAACCAGCCAGTCGAGTACTACAAAGTACCCTACCACCGTGCTGTGGTTTCCTCACGATGTTTTCCTTCACCGAAAGCTCAAGCTCGTTGTAGGATTCGAACCCACGACCTTCGCCGCGGTTTTCGACGTCACTACCACTGAGCTAACATCGCTTTAAATAAAATCTTATTATCGGATACTTGGGGTTTCTTTTCGTTTTTAGTCCAAGTCAAACACATTTACCTAGTTAAGGCTTTAGGAGGACATCTTATTATTATTTTTTAGATAAGTTTGTGTTGTGTGGCCGAAGATGGTATGTGATGATGTGGCCGAAGGTGTTAAACACACAAAGCCTAGATTAGAACTGGCTCTCAAGTGCAGCTTTCGGAACACATCGATCTAGTGAACTAGTGATCGTCAAAGACATTAAATATATTTTAGTGTCTTTGGTGATCGCCCTCTGGTCAAAGTACAAACCATAATTTTTTTAGAAAAAAAAAACTTACTTCACATTTTATGCAAACAAAAAATAAGTTTATCGATTGAAAAGCAACATGATATTTCAATTGGTACATTCCTAGTCCTAAATAGGCTGAACTAGGACCACAAATCTCAAGCATCCGACGTGCTAGCCCAATAAACAGCATTGCACCATTGTTTTGGCGCACTTTAGCGTATTGCGCCAATCTGACATTGGCAGGTAACCATTAGGTATACAAGTGTAATTAAATAATTATATGACGAAGCAGAATTTGAATCTATCATCTACTCAACTTTTTTTACAATTTGATATGTCAGTTTTTGGCGCGAACTATGAAAAAAATGCGACGCTTTTAAAAATGATGTCCGTGCTAAGAATTTATTGATCGAACATAAATAAGTGTCACATGATACAAGCAATTCAGTCTACCTACGTGTCTGTCTACCTTTTATTACACCTACATATTTGTCTAGAAAAGAAAACTAAAGACTTCTAAAGAATATCGAAGGTATTTATTATAAACTGCTTATTAAAAATCATTACGTCGTTGTTTATGCTTTTTAAGGTAAAATATTTTTCTCTTTGATTAATAAAAAAATAGGCACAATAAAAAAAGTTTGGCTTTATTTCATAAACCATGGTCCACTCGATTAAAATAAATAATACTTTTGAATTTCGAATGCGATCGTGTTTTCATAGATTTTTTCCAGTCGCGTTTTCTGTCACGACTGAGGTCACACGAAGTTGAAAGAAGAAAAATATTTTCGATAAAAATATTCCGATAAGTTTGCGGAAAATATAATTTATCACGTGTGAAATATTATGTCGGTGCATACAATACCTCTGGTTACGCCTTTCATTAGAGGTCCGAGGTTCCCGTACAGAAAGAGTGAGTAGAAAAAATATTTATTTGCTTTTCAATTGTTTTATGGCGTTCAACATTTTTTTCTATTTACAAAGGAATTATTGATAAAATTAATTAAAAACGGCTATATTGAGAAGCGTACCTAAATTTTATGAGATTATAATTTACTTTGAATACCTATTTGAAATGGTGAATAAATTGTCAGTTGCTACTTTTAGTTTTTTTTTCTTATTTTCAATAAATTTATTCGTTACTAAAATACAAGAGAGATTATCTCGTACATACCAACATTTAGATTGTGAATAGCGAGACCAATGGCGCAGTGGTAAAGGACTGTCAAGGTAAACTTCATTTAGGTTCGAATTCGCACGGCTCTAGTCCACATATCTGTGGCAAATACTGAACCCTTAGGGACCTAGCTGGACAATACCCGACCTCAGTACATATTTTATGATGGTAAGTGACTTCCGACGCCTATAAACATTAGCAATACCAGGGGGCCAATATGTTGTCTAACTTTTTACAATCCTTAAAGGCAACTGGCTCTCAGGTGCGACTGCCGGAACACCAGCAAGGGCTTGGCGACAGTTCGACTTGAGGGTGGTAGCCAGCCAGTAGAGTATTAAGGCGATGATAGCTCAGTGGTAGTGACGTCGGATACCGCGGCGAAGGTCGTGGTGGAATCGGTGAAGAAAGACATCGTTAGGAAACCACAGCACGATGGCAGGGTACTTTGTAGTAGGTACTCGACTGGCTGGCTACCACCCTCAAGTTGAACTGTCGCCAAGCACATGTTGGTATGTTACGGCGATTGCACTTGAGAGCGAGTTACCTTAAGGCATTGTAATAAGGTGTACAACACATTGGCAGTCCCTCTGGTATTGCTAATGTCTATAGGCGACGGTAATCACTTACCATCAGGTGACCTGCCAGCCTCGTTGTCACTTGTGGTATAAAAAAAACTGCAAAAAAATCGCGTATGTTGTATGGGAGCCCCCATAAATATTTATTTCATTTTGTTTTTAGTATTTGTTGTTTTAGCGGCAACAGAAATACATAATTTGTGAAAATTTCAACTGTCTAGCTATCGCGGTTCTTGAGATACAGCCTGGTGACAGACAGACGGACAGACAGCAAAGTCTTAGTAATAGGGTCCCGTTTTTACCCTTTGGGTACGGAACCCTAAAAAAAGAGTACAAGTCTAGCTAGCTAAATGCCTGCCTTAAAAACAGTCTAGATACCGGGTGTTTTCCAGGTAGTAACATTCCCAGAACAATCACTTCTCCGCTCTCCGTCAGCGATGGCTACACCTAAATAAAACCCACATCAAAATCCATGTAGTACTCAAATAGAGTACTCAAGTGGAGGTTAAGGAAGTGATAGCGTACTCGACCACCTAGATTTGAAGGTTATGACCCCATATGACCCTACCAAGAGGTCATACTTGACGAGGTCGACGCTCCCTAAATCTAGTGAGTCCTGCTCAGTTTTATGGTAACTTTGACACTGTCAGACTTTGAAATGTATCGCGGTTAAGTTGGGTATACATTGGGTGATCTGATCCCATACTAAGCTGAAATTGGGCATGACTGGCATATCAAATCCGCTTCTTTATATTGAATTCATACTTGTGACGTCATAAATAATATGCACCATCAAAACTTCATAGAAATCATAGAAAGGCGGAATTTTACGTTTTCTTTTTTTTTTAATATAGGCATCATCGCTATTGCACTATGGAAACCAGACCTACAACTCTTTTTAAATACATACTTTAATAGACATTTATACCCAGACTCAGGACAAATGGGCACGTTCATGCACATAAATATTTGTCGTGGATGGGAATCGAACCCACGACCGTGGCGTGATAGGTACTGTACAGTGGTTCTGGAGTTATAAGCACACTAACGGACAGATAGACAAATGTCACAGCAAATAATTTAGCCTATGAAAGCGATGATAATAAAATGTTTCATCAAAATCTGTTCAATAGTTTTTGAGTAACATACAAACTTTCACTTTTAGGATTAGTAGGATTTCTGTTTAAATTTATCATTTTCTCTCGCTATATCACTACCTCTACAATAATGGCCTCGAGTTGACACTGCAACACTTTTGTGGGTTGTAATTTAAACTCAAGTACTTGTACCTACCAAAATATCTATATTTGCATCATTTGAGCTACGACTTACCTTCAGACTTTCCAGTACTGGTCTGGTATACATCGCCAGCGGTTACACAGTTATCGCCCGCGACTCCACCCGCGATTCCACCCGCGATTCCACCCGCGATTCCACCCGCGATTCCACCCGCGATTCCACCCGCGATTCCACCGGCGATTCCACCCGCGATTCCACCGGCGATTCCACCCGCGATTCCATCCGCGATTCCACCGGCGATTCCACCCGCGATTCCACCGGCGATTCCACCCGCGATTCCATCCGCGATTCCACCCGCGATTCCACCCGCGATTCCACCCGCGATTCCACCGGCGATTCCACCCGCGATTCCACCGGCGATTCCACCCGCGATTCCATCCGCGATTCCACCGGCGATTCCACCCGCGATTCCATCCGCGATTCCATCCGCGATTCCATCCGCGATTCCATCCGCGATTCCATCCGCGATTCCATCCGCGATTCCACCCGCGATTCCATCCGCGATTCCATCCGCGATTCCACCGGCGATTCCACCCGCGATTCCACCCGCGATTCCATCCGCGATTCCATCCGCGATTCCACCCGCGATTCCACCCGCGATTCCACCCGCGATTCCACCCGCGATTCCACCCGCGATTCCACCCGCGATTCCGAGGAAACATTATAACAGCAACCTTCCGAACCGTGCGCTAGTCTAACAATTCATAAGTGCCTGCGAAGGCCTATTTGGATGAATAAACATTTCATTCCTATAGGTCACTTTTAGAATAATAATATATCCAAACATTTATCCAATATGCGAAGAGATTTTTTCGGGTACGGTAAGCTTGACATACCTACGCTACCGCTGGATAGGTACTTACCATCAATCGAGCCGTATGCTTCTTAGGGACCTTTAAGAAAAGAGCGTATTCCCATTTAAAAGGCCGGCAACGTACCTGTGACCCCTTGGGTGTTGCGGGTATGCATGGGCGGTGGGGATCACTTAACATCACGTGACCCGCATGCTCTCTTGCCCCCTATTACATAAAAAAAAAGTATACTTGACAATTTGTTAATGGTGTTCTCTCTTCTTCCCCAGGCAAGTCCCCCTTCTTCCCCGGTGTGGAGGAAGCGGCAGTGGGTGGAGGCGTGGCGGCCGGCTCGCCTGCCGCCTCCGCCGACCAGGTCCAGGATGTCGTCACCAGGCTTAGTGCCGCTGGTGAGTATAGCTGGATCCTGGATTTAGTCAGTAATCTGGTGGAATTGCGGCTTATCGGACGTTTCTAGCGAGGATTGAATCGTTAGCTATTATTCTGGAGAAAATGTACACCATCAAAAGATGTACTCTGTGGTTGAAATACCAGGGGGGATCTGGCCTGGGAATCCTACATTGAGCTTGAGGTTTCGGTGAAGGAAATCGTGACGAAACCACAGTACGGTGGTAGGTTTGTAGTACCCGACTGGCTAGCTACCACAGTCAAGTTGAAAATATGTCTGTGTTCCAACAGCTGCACTTGAGAGCCAGTATGTAGGCTTTGTGTGCTTACCACCTTCGGCCACCATTTTGGCTGGCGATCACTCTTGTGTTCATTTTCGCTATCAATAGTTAGCGCGACTTTTTTCTAGTACATGTCATTAGCATAGATTAACTTGACTGGACTTCTTCTGTCCATCTTTCTTTTATTAGAAAAACATATAATAAGATTGGTCTATCGGAGTATCCATTTGTCGTTAAAAATTGTTCACAATAAAAAATAAAATGTATTCCGAACAGATAGCCTAGAAACCTAAAGCCAAGGGTACTATGTGGTACTCGACTGGCTTGGCTATCACCCTCAAGTTGAAAATCTGTCGCCAAGCACCTGTTGGTGTGTTCCGGCAGTTGCACTTGAGAGCCAGTTGCCTTTAAGGCATTATAATAAGGTGTACAACAGGTTGGCAGTCCCCCTGGTATTGCTAATGTCTATAGGCGACGGTAGTTATTTACTATCAGGTGACCCCCCTGCCTCGTTGTCACAAGTGACAAAAAAAGCCAATTGTATCGTTGATGTACCTCATCACAGCCTAAACTGAATACATGGGGATTTAATTTGAGTGTGAGTTGAAACGGTAGAGGTATTGCAGGTCTGTCGATGTGCGTGAGTGCGCTGGGCTCGCCGGCCCGCTCGTCGCCCGTGTCTGCAGGCTCGGAGCACGGCGAGAGGTTCAGCCGCAAGGTGTTTGTTGGTGGACTACCCCCAGATATTGACGAGGGTGAGTATCTTCTACACTTTTTACAAGCTTTATATTAACTTGCAATGTATGTATGTTTTTCCGGGGTGAATCTTGCAACTCAATTTTGAAGCAGATCTCTTTAACCGATTGAGCTGAAATGTTGTATACACGTTTAGTTTGGATGACAATGCATGGTTTGGTTAGCTGTGTGACGTCATTATAAATCCAACATGGCGGAACACCTACGATAGCGGACTATTATTTTTTAATGCAATCTATATATGTTATATAAAAGGATAAGTCCTGACTGATCTATCAACGCCCAGCCTAAACCCTTAGACCTAGAAAGTTGTTTTTTTTCCCAGGTGTTGTTTTTAAAACTTGACCGAGGAATAGGAACGGATTTTTTGAAATTCAATCTTTAAGGGGGTGAAAAAGGGGTTGAAAAAGGAGTTGAAAGTTTGTATGAAAGTCAGTCTAACAAATAAAAATAAAGAAATACGTATTTTAGCGTTTCCTATAATTCCACCTCTGAAGGGGTGAAACGGGGGTTCAAAGTTAGGAGTTATTTCCGTTTCTTGGTATGAAAAATGAGAAGGACTGACTCATCAACGCCCAGTGTTAGACCTAGAAATCTGTTTTTTTTTTTCACAGGTAATGTTTTTAAGATGTAGACGAGGATTAAGAAAGATGATGAACTGGACTAATTTCTTTACAGCAAATTTTACCAGAACACTAATTACGTAGCTCACATCGCTAGTGAAAGCCACTCTAAATCGATAACAGTAGAAGCCAATTTCTTTCGGTCACTATACAAAACTGCTCCCATCTTCTCCCGAACATGTCCAACGCTTCATTCTTCTAGAAACACTCTCTCGCATAGGAAGCATCACGTTTACGTCGCAACTTACGTATGTAGGTCGAATGCCTGTTAATCTGTGAGTCGATTACAACCATACCATTGTAAGAGATCAATGGATTGTCGAGATTCATTTCATTATACAGTATTGTCACAATGTCTTTTGTTGCGTGGTAACGTCCCAGTTTCATTAGCATTACAGCTTTGAATTTATAGACTTGTCTCTGATCTGACTACAATCTCAATGAGCTTACAAATGCAGGCAGAATGTCCATTGAATTTCAATTCTATACAAAAGTTGATCGTAGCCAGTACCGGATTAGCAACGTTGCAAAAGTAGCAAATGCTATGGGCCCCGCGTATTGGGGGCCCCGCATATTTATTTGGGGCCCCGCATATCTACGCATGAGGGAGCGTATTTTTTATTGAAATTATGATAGGAGCGTTTTTTCAATTAATTTCTAGTAAATTGTTTCTTTTTATTGAGATAGGTATATGCCTGACACTTTGCTACAACAGGCCAACGGAAATACTTTAAGGCGTTTTAAATAGGTGTACAACACATAATCTCCCTGGTATTGCTAATGTCTTTAGGTGACGGTAGTCACTTACTATCAGATGACCCACCTGCCTCGTTGTCACTTGAACATAAAATGTCGGCAGCACTGTAAAACTAGCAGGAATTCCAAGAGATCATTTTTGGTGGTATTTCTGCCACGGGCCCCACGCTGGCTTAATTCGACACTGGTTGTAACTAGTCCTTTAACTCGTTTTTATGTCAGAAGACATGCGGTTTGATTGTAAGTGGCTAAGCCATTGGCAATACTAGGGATTTAGCAATGTATTGACCTTTTGAATGTCTCAAAGCCTTTAACTCCAACTGCCGGAACACACGGATAGGTTTTCAACTTGTGTACTAGCCAGCCCGTCTAATAGTACTACAAAGTACACCCAAGTAAGTTTCCTCACCGTAAACTAACGTTACTGAGGATCGCGATTTTAAGGCGATGATAGCTTTGGATACCGCGGCGAAGTTCGTGGGTTCGAATCCTACAATGGGTTTGAGCTTTCGGTGAAGGAAAACATCGTGAGGAAACCACAGCACGGTGGTAGGGTACTTTGCAGTACTCGACTGGCTGGCTACCACCCTCAAGCTGAAAATCTGTCGCCAAGCACCTGTTGGTGTGTTCCGGCATTTGCACTTGAGAGCCAGTTTGCCTTTAAGGCATTGTAATAAGGTGTACAACACATTGGCAATTCCTCTGATATTGCTAAATGTCTTTAGGCGACGGTAATCACTTACGATCAGGTGACCCACCTGCCTTGTTGTCACTTGTGAAATAAAAAAAGAAATCTTGATTCTCTCTGACACTGAAACATCTCTAGTTTACAAGATTGACTTTTTCGTGGAGTTTGGTGTTCAGATCTCAGGGGATTTGGTCAGATTATCTAGTGGGACTTGGACCTCTTTCTTACGTCTTCTTTTCAAAAATAGTCACCGAAGTAATCGTGTATTCTTCGGAGACGATCGTTATAGTTCACGATCGTCGGCATACATTTGTCTGTGCTCCCTTGTCTTAGATATGCTGACCCTATTCTGCATCAGGTCACATAATTATGTTTGTACTTTAGTTGCTAAGCGACGCTTAGTTAACAATGATAGTGAATGGGATTCGATGCGCCGCCATGTTGATTTATTGATAGTCTTTCATTGGCATAGATTGAAAGGGGGTCACCTATTAAAGCGACAAGGTAAACGAAACCTATCTACATATATGTATATGTTTTATTATTAGTATATTTGTGATAGCTAACCCTGTCTAATATTAGAGAAGTAAATATAACCGCAGCCATGGTAGCTGTTGTTATTACTGACCTAAATGCCCTCCAAGGACCTAATCTGAACAAGTGATTTTGACTTTGAGCTGCTCCTACTCTCACAATATGTTTCGCCTCATTCAGAGGAATCAGTCTGGTGAGATTGTGGTCTAACAAAGCTTATCCACGGTAAAAAAAGCCTCAATTTTGGGATATTTAAGGAACACTTAGTCGTCTTATTGCTATAGATCTTTTAATGCTATTGTTACCACCATATCCAAATAAAGACCTGTCGGGAGAAAAAACGGCGAAACAAACTCCCCGGTTTTGTTTTACAATAGTCCCTCTTTTCTTTTTTAAATATAATAATATTATTTAAAATATGGATTGTATCATATCCTTTCAGAATTTTTAAGAGGAGCAACTCATTGCCATGCTTTTCTATTAATATATTCTGTTACTGTATAGTCTGTACTACCTACCTATAATTTGTGTTTGATGACACAAATTTATTAAATAACTTACCTGTATTTAATTAATATTCCAGACGAGATAACCTCATCTTTCCGGCGGTTCGGGCCGCTGGTGGTGGACTGGCCGCATAAAGCTGAGAGCAAGAGTTATTTTCCACCGAAGGGTTATGCTTTTCTATTGTTCCAAGTAAGTACTTTACGCCGGATGAATATTGGTAGAGATTTAAATTAATTAAGGGTTAAATTATAGTTTAGTACATGATGTACTTTATTACGATGTATTTTCTTTGTACGGGCTGGTTATTTACAGCCGTGAACAATTTTAGAACTTTGATAGAACAAGCAAGCAGCACAGGAACGGTGGTTATGGAAAACTTTGGGGGAGGCCTATGTATTTCGGCTGAAATGATGATGATAGAACAAGATTTTTGACATTTGGTCTCACCGAACATAGGTTTTGAAAATTTGCGACCAGACCCACCTCAAAGCCCTTAAATAGTGTATTTTTTTTAATCCATCCCAAATAGGGAAATGCGGGTTAAATCATGGGACGCTAGTAAGAGATGCGTTCGTGTATAGTATAAGGTGACCATGTAGGAAGAAAAATATATGGTTGTGAAGTATCAAATATTTGTATATTTTAAAGATAGATAAAAACGCAATAAAAACTTATCTTGCAGGAGTCTTGTCAGTTTAAATGTACCGGTGGTAGAGGCAATAGGGTTGTGTACTAAAAAAATCTATTTAGTCCGTCAGTTAGATTACCAAAAAATATTGGACACGTATTTTTTATTTTGTTCCGTAAATGAAAAATGACGAGGATACATTGCGTTGAAATTTCGCGTGACGTCACACCGTGGTACAAATTTTACCACAAGCCCCCACTCCTATACTTTGATGCGCTATAACTTTGTATATTTTTATTGATTTGATAAAGCAAAAAATACGTGTCCAATATTTTTTGATAATCTTACCGACGGACTAATTAGAATTCATTTTTATTGACCCCTGGGTCAATAAAACCCCTGGGTCGTTACAAATGTCAGGACACTACCCTATTGTAACGTTCATGAGGCGACAAAATCGTCTTACATTATACAGAACCATCTCAAATGTTTTCAGTTTTCAAGTCTTGTAGTATTTTTTTATTTTTTTTATTCAAAGTAGTAATTTTGACTGAGTCTCTTTAACCTAAATTTCTCTGTTTCGATCAAAATGTTCGTATCTTGAATTAATGATAGGAAGATGATTATTTTATTTCTGAAAGAATATTTTACAACAGTGAAAATTGCAAAAAAGTAATATGAAAAAACCTTTTATTAATAAAGATATAATTTTTTGAGGCGGTTCCCATAAAATGTTCATGAAATTTAAAAAAAAATTACATCTCGAAAACTATCAAGAATCGTAGAACATACATGGGGTATTTTTGGATACCCCTGGGCATGAGGAATTTTTTATGACGCCACTATTTGGACCATCCTGTATATGAATGGCCAAGTGCCTTATCGGGGCCTAAACTGAGCAAATGTGTGTTGTATAAGGACGAGAGCTCCGTGGCGGCGCTGATGGAGGCTTGTATCACGGACGAGGACAAGTTGTACCTGTGCGTATCGTCGCCCACCATCCGAGACAAGCCCGTGCAGATCCGCCCCTGGCGCCTCGCCGACGCGGACTTCGTACTCGACGCGAGCATGCCGCTCGACCCGCGCAAGACTGTCTTCGTGGGCGGGGTGCCGCGCCCGCTCAAGGCCGGTAAGTGTCTGCACTGCATCTCTCTCTATTAATTTCACTTCATCGCATCAAATTTTAAAGGGGCCAGGGGCCTCTTCGTCCGAGGGGCCGTGGCATTGGGGCATTGGGCACACAGTGACGCGGCCCCTACAACAAGACAGATACACTCCATTTTGTTTTCTGCGTTTGTACATCGCGATAAACTTTACAACGCGCATAATGTGACCGCGACGATTCGCCGTAGACCGCAGACGAAGTTTATCGCCCGAATGTAATCGCGATGAATGCGACCTAGGCTGCGTTACTGCCACGGCCCCTCGGACGGAGAGGCCCCCGGCCCCTTAAAAATTTGATGCGATGAAATGAAATTAACAGTGTTCCGTTATGTAGTGATTTATTGAAATGATACTACTATTATGGTGATTTACGTTGAGGAAGGGCCACGTCCAATGATTTTTCCTGAAAAATAGGTCGGCTTCGTAAGTTAGGCCTAAATTTAGTAATGGCTTTCACTTTGAATACTTTGTTTAGAGTTCCCTAGCCAAAACACAAATAGCTCCCTTAAAATTTCGTCCGTCAATATGTCGCGGCCGATTTACTTGAAATAATTACAATAACATAAGTTAAATTTGAAATTTAGGTGTATTGCATGAACCGCTATACAATAGTGTAGAGCGCTACATAGAGCTATACAATAGCGTCATAACTAAAGCACTTAATGTGTACTTTCAGTGGAACTAGCAATGATAATGGACCGGCTCTACGGCGGCGTTTGCTACGCCGGCATCGATACCGACCCCGAGCTCAAATACCCTAAGGTCTGTACTACTAGCGATTATACCACTCTACTTTATAGGTTAAGGCGACGATGGCTCAGTGGTAGTGACGTCGGATATCGTGGCGAAGGTCTTGGTTTCGAATCCTACAATGAGCTTGGAATTTCGGTGAAGGAAAACATCGTGAAGAAACCGCAGCACGGGTGGCAACCACTGTCAAGTTGAACTGTGGCCAAGCACCTGTTGGTGTATTCTGGCAGTTTCACTTGAGAGCCAGTTGTCTTTAAGGCATCTTCAAGGCTAATGTCTATCGGCGGCGGTATTCACTTACCGTCAGGTGACCCACCTGTCTGGTTATGACTTGTGGAACAAAAAGTCTTATCTAAATTAAACTGATGGCCTGATTACAGTCGCTTTGCCAACCGTGCTATGGTTTCCTTAAAATCATCATTGATTCATCGGAAGTTCAAGCTCATTGTAGAATTCAAACTCAACGGCGATCGTCGCTGCTTAATGAAATGTCACTACAACTGAGCTATCATCCCTTTGATAGCAAAGATTTGTGTTATTTAAGAGTCTGTTTTGTTCGTGTATACAAGAAAGTATTCTAGTCTTATGTGGGGGTAAGATTTATTTTGTAACTTTTTCATGGTCTATTCTATTCGTTTTAGACATTTCGCAAGTTTTTAATATGTCATTGAATATTGCAGGGCGCGGGTCGAGTGGCGTTCTCCAACCAGCAGTCATACATCGCGGCCATCTCTGCGCGCTTCGTGCAGCTACAGCATGGGGACATCGACAAGCGCGTTGAGGTACTCTTTACTGGTATTTTATCTCAGGGGGGACTCCCCCTACATCACCACAAATAGGGATGTTGACGGACATATCGAGTCAGGTTCTTTTTATGAAATGTCAAAACGATGGAGGTTTGTATGAAATACTTGCTTGTGACGTCAATATACAGGATCTCTTTGTTGGTAAATTGCTAATTAAAAACCAGTATGGTTGAATTTTACAAAATGTTCGCTATTTTCGAGTATTTTTATGTGTTTTATACACTGGTTAGTGTTAGATGTGAAATTACTTTAATTTTCCAAGCTTGATTAAGCCAGAATGGCCTGTCCTGGTTTGTCTGGCCTGTATTTTGGGCTCGTTCCAAGTCACGGTTTACCGTAGGTAGACCACCATACATCATGCCCATTACCTATTTATTATATAAATTAATACATTGTGTATGTGTGTATGTTTAGGTGAAGCCATACGTGCTGGACGATCAGATGTGTGACGAGTGCGCGGGCGCGCGCTGCGGCTCCAAGTTCGCGCCCTTCTTCTGCGCCAACGTCACCTGTCTGCAGGTTACTATTCACTTACAATACTTTACATCAATGCAGTTTATGGCTATGGCTCTTTTGAAGGTCGAGCTATAACAGCTATCACCGGTTTGGATGTAAGCCTTGCTGATAAGAACCTCGGCGAGGTTGCATTTTTCAAATATATTTTTGGCTGAAAAAACCTAGAAACCGATTGCAGCGCCACCCACCGGGTCCACTTGTGTTAAAAAAAATATTTGAACACAAAAAAATGTTTGCCCACTGATCGAAATACCATCAAATTACGGACGAAAAAGGAGTAAAACGTTTTTTCTTCATGTATTAATACACTTCTCATCAGAAAAATCGAAACACGTATTGAAAACGTAAGGGTTTCGATTTTTCTGATGAGAAGTATATTATTGATGATGTAAAAATCTAAAATTCCAGTATTACTGCGAGCACTGCTGGGCGACGATCCACTCCCGTCCCGGCCGAGAGTTCCACAAGCCGCTCGTGAAGGAAGGCGCCGACCGACCGCGCGCCGTCCCCTTCCGCTGGTGTTAGTGACCCTGCCTCCGGGGCCCCCAACCACGGGGCCCCTCTCGCCGGGGACCCAACGCCCCGGACCCTGCCGCCCAGGGGCCCAGGCACCACTGGTAAGGGATCTCAACATACCGCAATGTTATGGTGTGATTATGCTACGAGAAGTTGGCAACACTCATTGACTATGAAATGGGAAGTAAAGTAACTAAATCCGCAATATTATGTAGCGGTTAGTTGAGATGTGAAGGTAGAAATGTTTGTGTTTTCGAATGTTTCTACCCGGCACTATCTGTTACATAATTAGCTATCGGTTACTATTTATTACAACGAGATAAAGTATGTCAAAATTCTATATTTTGACACATTTTAGACTCGTTGATTTACCCAAAACATGTCTGAAAATAATTCGAAAGCAAATAATTAATATTTATGTCTACCCATTTGAATAATGTCAACAGATAAATATTGTGTCCAGACAGGTTTTGTGTATTGCCATGTGATTGGTACGAATGCTACCGATAGCTACGCAGGTTGACTGTAGGAATGTATGGTATCACCTGAATTTCGGACATGACTTGAGACAATCTCTGATTGGCCGAATTGGATAGCCATTTTGTGACGTAATATATGTCAGTTTTGCCCATTGTGGAGATATTTTAATCATTCAATATTATAGTAAAGTAAGCGCATGCTTTAAAGGAATTTCGTCAACCAATTTTGTCGGCAAATGTTGTCATTTCTCTAATTTGGGCAAACAACAAGATGGCGTCCGCAATTAGAAAAATTTAATATGGCAACATTATCCAAATGTTTAATGATAAGCAAAATATTATAGAATTCAAGTACAAGACGTTAAAATTACACTGAATTTTCTCTAGCTTCAAACGACGCTGTATTTAGTGTTGCCAGTTAGATAGGAAAACTGCGATTTTGGTAGAATTTTTCTGGCGTTCGTTAGCTAGAGAAAATTGGGTGACAAAAATAGATTCGATTTAAGCAAAATATGTATCCAAATAAAAAACTTGTAGCTAGTTGTCCGTTTGTCGTTTGTCGGATAGGTAAGCTCTACCTTGACACGTGGTGACACACCGATGCGATTAGTCGCGCGACTCTGTCGTCCGGTGTGTACGCACGCTCACATTACGTAAGATATTAAAAAAACTTAAGACGTAAGTGGAATGTCTCGTTTCTTGAATCGTACCTGTTAGCTAGATCGAATTTCATACATACTCTAGATTTTGTTTTTTGAACGGTTATGCATTTTTGCTTAGGATTTGGATAGTTTGCGGTCGGATCGGATTAGTCTCATTCATTTGCTGTTAAGTTTTTGCCATTAGATATTTGCTGGATACTGCGCTGTTGAAAAAACTGTTGTTTTTTAAATAACTAAAAGACGGCGAATTATCTCCAGTAACTTTGTACTTTGATTTAATTCTGGATTGTCTTTTTTTTGTATGGAGTTTAAGTGAGTAGAGTCTTTATAGCAGTTTACATTTGGTATTGCCATCTCCAATGATTTTCTACCATTTAGTTAATTGGTAAAAATGGAAGAAAAACTTTAAATTTAGACTCTGCACTCCTTGTTTTTTAAGAGGTATCTCTAATTTGGAGAGGTCAACTATTACTTTATTGTTTACGTATACTGTTTTCGAGTCCTAATTAGGTCTTTAGTTTTCCTTTTTGACAATGTCTGGGAGGCGGTATGGCATGGTTTTAGTACAAACATTTTAAAAAGTGGTTACCAATTTGGCTGTAGCATTTGCAGGAACATCAATCCTTTTTTTATTTTAAGCGTTTATTAAATGAAGTATGTATAAAAATATATATATTTGAATAAGTCATATTTTTTCGGATAACGCCGGGGTAGTGCAATAGTATGTAGATGTTAGTAATCTATTAATATTATAAATTATTACTATTATATTAACCAAATATAAACTTAGTGTAAATTAACGGTTGATTCACGATTATTGCCTTTACCAACATTTTTTTGGTATTTCTTTGAATCTTTAAAGTTTTTTTTTTTTATTGTGACCACATCCCTTTAGCTTAGGTAAATTTTGATTGGTAATAGTGAATGGTTCTTCGAAAAGTTGTGGTCTTATAACCATCTGATACTCAAAGATTTAAAGAAATATCAAACTTATGGCAAGTAAATAACATTTGTGTTTCTTAACTTTGTGGCGGATAATATTTCGGTGGATCTATTGAGTATTTGAACAAAGTGAAGTTTTTTGATTGCCTTGAATACTTTCTTGATCTGCTCGGTATGGTAATTCATTTTTACCGGTACCGATCGTTTTTTTTTAAATTAATTTTGGAAAAAATGGCTTTTGCAGCACTAGGTCAATGATATTTAACCCATAAAATTAAATGAAATAGATCTGTCGTTACATAAAATGAATTATCATCCCTCTACTAAAATAACTAAACCCGGTAAGGCATTATCAAGATTTTGACCAGTTGTTTTGTAATATTAATGTACTTAATAGTATACAGAGTGCTGTTACTAAACTATTTTCAAATCCGGACACTTCGACAGTAAACAAGCATTAGACTCAAAACTGTCAGGATTCAAAAAGTGTTGATCGATAATAAACCTTATGCTAGTTGACATGTGCTATGAATAAATTAAGTTAGAAATCAAAGTTATATCTCTGCGGATATGCAACATGTTTAGTAACACGCTGTATATAAATAAAATCGCTGTGTGGAGTTGACACCGTATCCCGAATGACCCATGTACACGAATAGACTGTTAGATAACAAAGACTAGCGCGAATTTTGGATCGTTACTTTATCGAACATTTTGAAGCGGATTTTTAAGTGTCGTGTTCATAGTTTTTCGAAATTGTGTACTAATTAATATTTATCTCGAGAGGCCTCTCAGTGCCTTGTTGTGGCGTACTGTACGTGAACCCCTCCCGATGTTACCACATGGCGTGTTGCGTTACGTACCCCAAGTACGGGGGACTATATTGTTGTCCCATGGCTCACAAGTTGGACGGTTGTCCCAAAACTTCATCTTGAAAAATCGTGAAAATAATTGCCTGAAAAAAGACTTTAATAGCAGTCTTGGGGTCGTACCTATGTGATGTATCGTTGTGGATCGACATTCTCAATTATTACCGATGGTAAAATAGAATAGCAATTGATATTGTTCAACTGTCACCCGTTAGATCATGTCACTGTATACATCACAACGCGTCCAGCATATTGTATCTCGAATATTTGTGAATGTTTTACTAATTTAGAGTTGAGAGTTCCTTATGAATGAATCCCGCGCAACTTTACCTCCCTGATTTGACTGTCGTAAGAAAACGTTCGGTCGTTATCTCCTGTCATTTGAAAAGTCCTCTCACTTTAGTGGAGATTGACTCGTTAATTTTTTAAACATTAAGTAGGTACAATTTGTAATATCTCCTAGGACACTATAGTTGAATTTTGTCGTCATTATTAAAAGGTTGAAGCGCACTGTGAATATCTCTGCATCAACGAAGTATTAACACAAAACATAGGAAAATATTTGCAAATTAAAGTAATATATATATTTTCTTAGTATTTAAAATATTTATGTATAGCATGACATGTTGATGTAAAGTGATTCACAGTAGCTTTGTATGTGAGTTGTCTGTTAGCAGGTCGTACAAGAGTATTGTATCTGTGGTACGATTGTCAACGACAAAGGCAATGTGCGTGTGGTAAAATTAATACTTACTAGTAAATAGTGAAAATAAATGAATAGTTTCAGTATATTAGCAAAATACGAAGTTGCGAGCTCGTGGTTTTCTCTAAATAAATTATTATTATAAATTATTGATAAATAATTAGAAGTTCTCCTTAGAAATATTTTTAAAGACACGCCTTGAAATACGCCCCGAGTAACACCTTTAAATACAATCATTCACTTTTCACTTGGCACTATCAAATCTGTAAAATCGCTCTCATCCCATGTTACCCGATTTATTTGTTAAGTAATTTTTGGACTGCATTTTTAATTCGTCTTTGGTAGATTTTTTCGTTACTTACGTGGCAACAAATATTTTTTATTTCCGTTTTGTCTTATGACTTGTGACGTGACCGATATTGTTTTTTTAAATTGTTTACGTACACTTTGTCTCGATGCGTGTGCGATTTGATGGTTCTTTTGTATAAAATTGCTCAATGTTTTTTGGAGAAATAAAGTTGTTTATTGCCCCCTCTAACCTCCTAGTTGAAAAAAATTTAAAAGGCGGGACGCGTGAATGTTATTAGTATGACGTTGTATGGTCGCACTGTCCCATTTTGTATTTTTGTATTTTTATAAAAAACGATATATAATTGTGAATTCGGACGTAAACTTTTTTACTTTATGCGCATCGTATGTAGCTCGAACGCTTGGGTGATATGATTTTACAAATTGAACGTGGACTCGACGAGTTCCAACGGATCTTCAAGCGTCAGTGTAAATTACAACGAATACATAAAATTCATATATTTCCATGAGATAGTACTGCTCTATGAAGACCTTGAAGATCTGTTTAAGCCCAGCGGTTATAAAAAAAAATACTTAATAATTGGTGTTAGATTAATAAACCGAGTTGTTTGGGATATGTGGTCTGCCTACGGGCTGTTGGCTAGATTTTGCACTATACCTAGAAGCTTAAAGATGGTGCGATTTGCCGCCATTGCGAGGCAACCGCGTTCCATTCCTGACAATTGATTAGCGATTTTGTGCTATATTTCGTTGAAATGTATATTATAGGGGATAGTTTCATTTTCTCCTTTATCTTCGTATTGTTAATATTTTAGACCAATATTCGCCTTTGTTATTCGCGAAATGTTATCGCCTTGCAGTTTTAAGTTTTGATTTAGTTTTGTGCTTTTGATGACATTGTGTTGCGTTTGATTATCTATGGGGCATTTTGGCGAGTTTTTTTAGTTGATTTCGAGTGGCGTTTAGTTTTACACTGCGGGGCGATAGAGCAAGTTTTCTTTCATTAGTTTGTAGGTTGTTTTTCAGGCTTGTTTACCGCCACTATTTGTGCGGGCTTGTTCTTGTTATTTGTACGTTGTCTGTTTTCTATTGATGGGTGTGCAATGTGGATGTTTTTCATTACTTTTTTATTAGATTATAATATTGTCGTTTGGCATATCACAGCGTGGAGTTCACACTTAATGGGGGGCATTGTCTATGGATTGTTGAGGACGGGTTTAATGCGGATCTTCTATCTACCACGCACGATAGATATGCATAGGTAGGTAAATATGGTGTAGTTAATGAATTGTTATTCAAGTATAGATGTCTCGTACAGTTCCCCCCTTCACACCCCCTCCCCCGTCTCGTCATTTCTATTCGAGTGTTATTTTTGCACTTTCACTTGCATGTAAATAGTGTCTCGTACGTTGGACATTTCCTAGAGAAAAAGATAAAATTTTTAAAAAAATCCGCAAAAAAAACATTTTTTACTATTCGTCGGTGGCGGACCGAAGTTAGAAGAAATTTTTGCATCTTAGCATTGTATTGGGCCCCGGACACGGACCATGGCCACTTTGTAAATTTTGTGCTAGGGATTTTAGTGAAATTATTACATAATTTAAAATAGCGAAGAGTAGCGCAATTCATAAAATACCTAACCTAGTTGAGTATATTATATAATGATAAAAAAATAGAAACTAAAATAAATACCTTGTAACATTGCTAGACAATATTATGTTTGTGTAAAAACTGATAAAATAAATAATTCAAATTCCTGCACCGTCATCATGTCGGATTGTTCACGGTCCTTTACTGTATTCTGGTTTTAAAAAAAATCTATGCTCGAAGCGATGTTGTTTGCCGCGATGGTGCATTGGAAATTATTTTTTTAATAGTATTTCGCATTGTGGCCGCCGAATTAATAATAATTGAAAAGCGCATTACATTAAACCTAAAGACGCCCAGACGGCCGTAGAACGGAACATTCTCTTAAGACCACGTTTTTCGATAATTGTGTGTGAGCGCTTTCCTGAACTACCGCCAAAAAAAACAAAATGGCCGTCGGCGCCACAAGTTAAAATTAATTTGAAATAAGATTTATATATTTTTATAGACAGTTGTTTCAGTGAATTGTTAAATAGAATCAATTTTGTTGTTAAATTAATATGATATCTAATAATAATTTAAAATTCTGATTTTCTTTTGCTAAACAGATATTGGATGAGGATCGCGAATCGGTTCATATGTGAATGTATTTTCTTTGAACCTAGTGACAGTTTTAGTGAGAAGTAACTTAAGATTATTGTTTAAGATTTCTTTTAGCATTAAGCACTCAACTTTTTACGCTATGATATTGATTTAAATATACACGAGGCCTTATTGTAAGTGGATTTCAAATGCAGGTTTCGATGACTTATCTACTTTCGGCTCATTTTGTAAATATTTAAATACAATATCATGGCGTTAGTCACGTTGAACCGAATCGCGTCCGATTTAATTATTTGTAATTATTTACACACGAACAGGACATACCTTCTGTTTCAGTGACAGTTGATAAATTATTTTTAAAATGTGAAGTTTTTGATGCGTAAAACATTTCTCAGCTTTTATATAATAGTATAGGCTCATTTGTTTGAATTGAATCGCTCATGAGTTATTTTAGACTATTGTGAAGATATTAAAATGAATTTGAAACTTTCCTCTTGTGTTTGTTCTCGTAGTTTGCTTTCTGGGATAGTGCAATATTTGTTTTTACTTCACAAGGTGTGCAGTGCTAAGCTATATTAATGAAAATTTGGTATTTTAACTGTCCAAGTCAGATTTATAGGTATTTAGGATAAAAAGACTAGATAATAGAGCCTCTGTCTAGCTGTGGACGTCTTCTGCCGACATGATTACAAAATATATTTTTTACTTACTAATTTTTGATTAAATTATCAGTCTCCTCAATTATTTTAAATAATGGGCCGTGCAAAGATTCACCAAAATGTCACCTCGATTGTTTTTCTATTGACCTGGAATTCATCAATACGAAAAGATTTTCTGTCTGATAAATACGTGGCGGAAATGGACAAGATTAGGTAGGTACCTACATACCTACCTACCAGATTATTCAGGTTATAAGTATTGTGATAGTTACTTTTAAAGGTTAAACGACTGCAGTTTTGTCTATGGGTTTTCTCTTAACCTGTAGGCCAAAAATAAGGCATTTTACAAAAACGTAAAACTTAGTCTTATATAGATGTTTCAAAACATTTAATCTATATTTAATTACTGTATGAGAGGACTTCGATAAATGCATTTCGAATTTTGCATTTCATTTTTATAGCTTGCACTGCACTAGGTAGGTACGGGCTTCTTTTGTTTTTTCTTTTATTAAATCTATTTAACGTGTGTCACAGAACCTATTTTTGTAAGTACATATTTTTTGAGCTTCATTGTCTCCATCTAGTATTGACCAAAGACAAACGCGTCCCAAAGACGATGCTACCAAAAAGACAAGTCCGGATCGGCCATCGCCGCTTCCTGTGATTCCTATTTTTTTTACTTAATTTCTGGAGAACATGTGGCTGGCTTTTTGTAACTTTTTTTATATATCAACCGCTTGTTTGGATGTATTTTTGATGTTATTCCTATTTATTTTTTACCTGTTTTTTGTATGACTTTTATAAATCTTTTTAGTTGTTACGATTTATTTAGTAGTTTAGTTTATTTAGTGATAATATAATATTTTCAGTATTTTTTTTTATGTAATTTTACACTGCAAAACTAGAGGTAATATAAGCTTTTGCCAATATTAAATGAGAAATTATCACAAAAAAATGCACATTGGCCATAAGACAGTATATTTAAGAGTATTTATGTATATTTAACATTTTTAATATTTAAACGATGTAAAACTACCCGATTTATCAATAAACGCATCGCAATGTAGATCCAATTTCTAAATCGGAATCAGAGCTTTACTGAAATTAAGTTTTATTTCTAATTTTGTTTATTTTTTTATATTCTAAATATGGTTAATAACACTTTTTTCATATATTTAAATCATGTAAAAACACGATAAATGATGATAGCAGTTACTATGTAGTTATTTTGAACTCTGCGTTTCCTTATTTTAAGAGTGTTTTTTTCTTTCGTTTGATAGTATTATTGTAGTGATATTGAATTATCTTGCAAGGGGAAGAGTGTTCAGAGTAGAAGACAGACTTTAATATTCTTAAAATAAGAATCGAATATTTATTTGAACCGAATCAAAAGTTGACGTAGTCCTTACAAATAATAAAACTAGAAAACTACTCAAGCACACTCGATCCCTTACAAGACTAGGTATTGTTTAAAACTGAAAAACTTGAATTTTTATATGAATTTTATTATTACAATATGGTATTTTACTAAATATTAGTCCAATATTAAATCTTTAATGGCTTGTTTCATTTTCGAGAATCCCATGTTTCGTTTTGACCTCGCAACGTGTATAAATACGTGAGCATAATAGTTTTGAGGGACTCAATTAATCAGGTGAAATCACAAAAAAGGTAAGTTTTAAATAGTGTAAAATCCTTTGATCACATTATTCGTTTAATCTCTCTATCAGCGGGGCTAGCATGGGCAGGGGATAAAATTTTTATCCACCCGTTATGTCCACTGACAAGGGACAAAATTATTTTATCCACCTGTCATAGCATGGCAACCGGGGGAAAGAGAATTATATCACTTTTTGACATTAGACGGGGATATTCACCCCCCGCCTATAGCATGGCGACTAGGGGAAGAGAAAAATTTAAAATATTTTGACATAACAAAGGGACAAATTTATTCTCATCTTAGGAGGTGGGTTTAAGTTTCTCTCCAAAGTAAACTTTGAACAAAAACATATTTTAAAAACGTCTCGTGCTTACTGGAGCTTAGTGTTGTCGTCGGAAAGGGAAAAAATCGAGCGAAAACGGCACCCGCGTTCGATTCGCGATTCGAGCAATCCATTTGAATTACCCGACACAGAATTCCGCCGACACTCGGCGACGTCAGCCGAAGACGCGCGTCGGCGGCTGCCGTCGACGAACCGACGGCAGCCGCCGACACCGACTGCAGTGGACGGCTGACACCAACGTGCTCCTACGGCAGTCGGCGGCAGCCGTCGACACGCCGACGGCAGCCGCCGACACCGACTGCAGTCGACCGCTGCTGATGTGTGCCGATGGCAGTCGTTTATCCACCCATATCGCCATGCTCGGAGGGTGGATAAAACTGACAGTACAGAGGGAAATAGCATTTTGTCCTCTCCCCGGGGATAGTTTATCGACCCATGTCGCCATGCTCGGGAGGGTGGATAAAACTGACAGGGGGATATAGCATTTTGTCCTCTCCCCGTGGATAAAATATTTCCGGCCATGCTAGCCCGGCAGATTGTGTTCAAACACAAGCTTATCTAGAATATAAAAAAAAATACATAATAACCTAGTAATGGACATCCAATAGTATCGTGCAGAATTCGGGCCACTAGGGGCTTTCTCACATCAAGTATCAACCGCTATAGTGATTCACAGTGTCTGCCAGGGGAATGCCTGAAAATATCCTAAGATGAGTAACGAGGCTATAAGAGTGGAGCTAAAAACTCGAACGTCAAGTGACTTTTGGTGGGTAGGTATATTATGCCACTGGTTACCTATGTAGGTTTATCCTTTTTTTTACCTACGACTGGATGGAGCTAGGAAAGTGACAGAGTTATTTACTTCCATGTGCGAAGAAAGAGAGCGCAACAATGCGCTCGCTCCCAAAATAAAACAATGTAAGCGCCAAACCAAATAAAAATTGATTAAAAATTAATTACGCTATTTATCAAAAAGATTTTCGACCAGAATTTTCAAATACCTAATACCCATATTTTGAATTGAGTTAAGCTATGAAATTCGTTATGATTTTAGAATAAAATGCAAAAATATAAAAAAGAAGAGGTCTTTTCGGAATTAAATTCTATCGAGGCAATATAATCCAATCGTGTTTTCACGTCTATATAATAATATAATAAAAATAATAATAAGCTTTATTTGATTCCATACAATATTATCGATTACATAGGAACAATTAATTAGAACATATTTTTTTTTTAAATAAAACGATTAATATAAATAATTTGTTTTTAGGTACATGTATTATAAATTAATTTGTATGGACCCCCTTCGGGTAAAAGCCTCCTCCAAGGAATGCCAGCTGATCCTATCCGTGGCTATGGATAACCACTTTTTACCTGCCGTCGCAACTATTTCGTCTGTCCATCTAGTACAAAGTCGGCCTCTAGTACGAGGCCGACCTTGTTTTCACGTCTACCAGAACATTAATCAAATAGTCAATAAGCATATTATCATTTTTTTTTATTTATTAATTATGCCATAGTGAAATAAAACTATTTCAAAAAGCTCAATTATTTTTTTGGTATCGCCTTAACAACCTACTCTTTCAAATTCATCACTATGTAATTTACCTATTATAGGTCGAGTCATGTAAAAAGAACGCTGGAAAAATGTGGAGGGGGTATGTTTGCGCATGGGTACACTCGCGCACAAAAGTACTAGGCCTATTGTTTTATTTTTGATCTAGCCTTTCACTTGCGTTCGTATATTGATTATTATTACATTGAAAAATATATTACAAAGAGTATCATTAAATAAAATTAAAACATGTTTGATTTAGTGTAGAATATTTAATCTAATCACAAGAAAATTACTACATAATTCCTTTTCATACATTGTTTTAAATTATCAACTGCTACGTCATAAATATTTTTTCAGACTTTTCTATGTAAAACTATTTCGTAATTAAAAACTTTTGTGCGCGATGGTATTTTGAGATAGAATGTAGGTGGACTCAGTACGCAAAGCAAAGGCCGACTGACGAACCAATCGAGCATCAACAACCACATCTCATACCACCAAATAGACCGATAAATCGCCTCTTGCTCACCTGGAACCCCAGCGTTCTTTTTACATGACGCGACCTATACTAATGGAAACAAACGATTAACAGGATTATAGATATAATATTTTTAGTAGTCTAGGGTAGCGCCTATAATCGTATCAAGATGGTGGTGAATAAATACAGATAAACCAATTATGTATTTCAAAAATCTTTATAATATTGTACATTTCATTTAAATAATTGTACCAGTGTAAGGCTGAATGTTCAGCGACCTTGGTGGTACAAAACAAAACTCATAAAGTACCTATAAGTTCTTCGTCCAAAAAGTAGCAATAATATAAATAAATTATTTTAGGTAGAATAATTATACAAAAGCTAGCAACACTAAACTGTCAATGTCAAAATTACGCATTGATTATCTGATGGCGCGTTCCGTTTCACATCATTTTATACATATAAATCATTTAGCATGAAAGAAACAAAACACAGTACTAATTTAAATAGGAAAAGAGATGGAGTGATATTATTATGCTGAAATTCAATAACGTAACGTTCTATATTTTACTTTTATCTACTTTCTAAAAACAAGTTTTTAAGCATGAGGCAGCTGAGTTTATAATTTCTATTTAAATGGGGTATCGGGGAGTTTGTGTGTGATTTGTTTATGTTTTTTACCTAATTTTGAAATAATAACAAGTTCAAGACAAATACAGTGCGAGTACATAACCGAACATACATCAAAATTAAAATAAACAAAACATACGATAGCGAAACATTGTGGACAAACAAATATGGATATCAACAAAGTTTGTTACTCATCCGGAGCAATATTCGAAGACAAAGATGGTAATAAATACGCCTTGAACCCGTTCGCTAGCTCGGACAACCAGAAAACACAGACAGAGCCTTTGGTCCCACCAAAATTTGACTCGGACGAATTCACACTTTCCTGTTCCCATTGCGACTTACTTTTCGAAAATAATTACGAATATGAACACCACAACATAACTATGCATGGTAAACGAAAATTACTGACATGCAACATCTGTACAGCGACATTTAGACGCCAGGACCACCTTAAACGCCATATGCAAAGCTTACATACAAACCAAAAGTTTTGCCACTGCCCTGTCTGTGGTAAGGATTACAAACGCCAAGATATCCTCCTAAAACACATAAAAAAGAAACATTCGAGCAAACCAGAGATATTTCGCTGCAGGGAATGTGAATTTGAATGTGGAACACTAACAGATTTAGAAAAACATGAATATGCACATTTATTGACAGAGAGACACCTCTGTCCACATTGTAACACATCTTTTAAGCGACGAGATCATATGCTAAGACATGTTAAATCACAGCATCTAAATCAGTTTGTGCTTTGTCCGATCTGCGGGCAAACATACAAACGGAAGGATCATGTTGTACGGCATGTTAGGGAGAAGCACAAAATGGGTTTGCTGAATGGAAAACTAGTCAAATCATCAGATATTATATAAGTTAGAATAAAGATTTCACTGGAAATAGTCTTGGGGTCACCATTAGGAGCTCTCTATTTAGTTTGCAGTCCTACGGAGTACTAGTTTGTTCTTCTAGTTCGCTAGTTCTCTTCAACCATACACCAAGTGTATAGTGTACAAACTTAACATTAACAAGAGATCTCTTGAATGATGATGACAGATCAGTCGTATGGTCAGCACCACCAGATGATGGAGCGGCCACCATTAACAGTACTTTGTTAAGTTTTAAGCCTTATAAACCCAAGTACAACTCGATGCGTCTGCGAGTGTGTGCATTATAAACTTTATTGCTATACACACATTGAGAAGCACTTGTGATTGTATGGGATTGACGCTTATATGGATATTTAGCACTGAATATGTTAAGTAAATTAACTATAAAGAGCATAGTCTAAGTAGTTCATAGATCCAGACATTGCTGAGGCAAGATTGTGGTTAAAATTGAGTGTTTTTAAGTACCTATAAAGAAAAGAGTACTATATGTAATGTTATTAGCTTTTTCACATGCCATATTCTATTTTACACTGGAGTTGTTAAAGAGCTGTTCTAATGACTTGAATTGAGATTCCTGGACATCTATATATTTTACAAAGAGCCTTATTTGAAGTCGAATATGATACAATAATACAGCTACATCCCAAAAAGACACAATTCTAGGAATCTTGATTCAAATTAGAAAAAAAATTGTACTTGAATTTAGACTATTAGTTTAAAATATGTCACCAGACAGCTTATTTCCCTTTCCATGTTCAATTGGACAATTGGAGTCACCAGTCTGGTTGAATCTGCATATGTAGTTTGTTTGTTTCAGCCGGGCTGTTTTCACACAGGCTCTTGATTGGGCCATTGTACGTATGAACTTTTGAGTCTTCTCACTCCAACCAATCACAGAAAGCTAGCAACCTTATTAGACTGCAGAAGGCTTCCGGAAACAATGCCGGTGATGACAGGATCCGTGCCCATTTACATGCCACACTCCTGCATTCAATAAGCATGTGCTGTGGTTTCTTCTGCCTCCATGCATGCTCTGCATAGGGGGCTGTCTTTCACACCTATGGTAAATAGGTGTTTGTTTAGTAGACAGTGGTCGGTTATAATTCCTATAACCTTGCGGAATCTACCCCTTTTTAGTCTGATAAGGTTGTGGGCAAACATTTTTGTGTGCTACTTTTCATCGAAATACGTTCAGTAGTTTTTGCGTGAAATAGTAATAAACATTTTTCACATTTATACATTATACATGGGAATTTTATATAATATCACTTTCATCATCTATTTACATTACTGGTCTTTTATTGAATATGGAGCTCTCAAGCACTTACCAGTTATAGCAGTTGCTCTTGAGAGCCTGTACAACCATAATAATAATAATAATATATTCAATCAAAAACGTCAATCTGTCAACACCTCAAAATAATTCTTTTAGTTTTCCTATTTACTTAAAATTATTTCCTTATATTTATACACCATATTTTATTTCGAATTTACAATTTACAATATCAGTAATCAGTACATATATATAAATAGAGACTGAATACAGAACATTTCTAAGTAATAATAAATTGTTTGGATAATATTGGAATGTGACACGCAGCTGTCACCAATGAAAAAAAGTCGCAACAATACAATATATAAATACAAAAATATGCAACAAAAATAAGGAAAACAAGGATTGTTATTAATGACGGATGCAGACAAGACAAAGGGCACGACTTAGACCCGCGGACTCGTCACCTTGCTCCACCTCGCAGTCACCGGCACCCAACAAAGATGGCATGTCGGCCAATGCAGCTGTGTCGAGTGAGAGTGACGAATATTACTCGCCACCACCTGTACGTCGGCGACGAGGCCGGCCACCTCGTAATTTGGGACCATCGGAGCAACCGGCTCCGAACAGGGTCCTTATGGTTGTACAGGCTCTCCAGCATACCATATATATATACAACCATACCATGATGGTATTTTTTTTTTATGTCACAAGTGACAACGAGGCAGGCGGGTCACCTGATGGTAAGTGACAACCGTCGCCTATAGACATTGGCAATACCAGGGGATTGCTAATGTGTTGTACACCTTATTACAATGCCTTAAAGGCGAACTGGCTCTCAAGTGCAATTGCCGGAACACACCAACAGGTGTTTGGCGACAGATTTTCAACTTGAGGGTGGTAGCCAGCCAGTCGAGTAGTACAAAGTACCCTACCACCGTGCTGTGGTTTCCTCACGATGTTTTCCTTCACCGAAAGCTCAAGCTCATTGTAAGGATTCGAACCCACGACCTTCGCCGCGGTATCCGACGTCACTTACCACTGAGCTATCATCGCCTTAATTTTTGATGATTGTTAAGATTTTACAAATATTTTATTGATATACCTATATTTTGTTTTTACTCACGCTCAATCACGACTATAGAATCAATATTTTATAAATTTAATAATGAATTACTTTATTTATAGGATTATGGAAATTAAATAGTGTTCGAAACACTTATTTTGGCCTCTCCAGCAATAGCGTTTGCCGATTGTGTGATGGATGCAAATGCAGTCGATTCAAGTTATTAACCTGTCAGTTCTTTCTTGGGACAGTCGTTTCAAAGTCCGCACCACTTGGTTCTCAAATGGGACAATGGGAAAATTGGGCGCGAATTTTGAAAACTACGCGCGAGTTGACGAGTTGTTTGACAGGTTAATGTCGCGAGTCAATAGATTAACTCTAGTTCCTGACTTAAAACTTAAAGGGCGACTTTAGTCAAAATGGATTATAAATTAAATATTTTATCTGATTATTTTGTAAGAACATCACAATGTACATAAAAGATGTAAGTATGTATTTATTTTGATTATTTTATATTTATTAAAATGTATAAATAAAATTAAGTTTTCTGCACAACTTTGATGTTTTATTTATCATATTTTATAAATAATGTGAAATATTAACAAAATATCTTTTATTACTCACTAACTATTTCTATAATAATTTACGTTACAAAATATTATACAATCTCATGAATCTCATGTAAAAGCCTGGTTCAATATTAACTCTTAATATTAACTAAATAAGGTTTATCTATATTCGAGTAACACAACATAAGCAAAGAGTACAAACACCTTATAAATAACTCATTTCTCAATTTATTTTTAATTTAGAATTTTCTACTTTTTTACTATTCACTACATTGACAATAAAAAAAATTGTATAATTTTTTTTTTCAATTTTTTAGAAGAGAGACCAAATGTTTTTTAAAACAATGACTCTAGACACAACCTTTTCATAAACAATAAAACCAAAAAATGTTAAATATACAAATTATTGTTAAAAAAGACTGAATCAAAATTATTTATATTATTGCTTACAATGCCATAGCAGTCACAATAAAGCTGACTTACAGAGCCATACAACTGTTAGTTTTATTATTATTGTATAGAAATCCATCAATTTAACTAAGAGCCTCTTAAAAGGATAGAACAAATTTGTTCTATCCTTGAATATTTACTATTCCGTAAAACGTAAAATGTTTTTTCGGATTAAGTACTTACTTAGAGGCTGTACAGTCAAGCATTATCAGGGAGCAGTAGATATTTCCACTATTAATAGACGCCTACCATGGATATCTCCAAGAACAGCGCATAGATCTTGTACAGTGGATACCATTTTTCTCCACTAGGCCCATATAATGTTGTTAACAGTAATTTCAATTCCATATATCATTATAGTTTTAGACCAGCAGTCATTTTCTGGTGCCATATCTATATTTATTGAGTATCTGTGACAATGTTACAAACTATAATTAGATGATATAACCTTAAATAGATACTGTTTTATAAAACAGGCCATCAGACTTTTCATAGATTGTATTTATGCAGACAAAAATGTTGTGTTTAATAATATATTTAAATAACTCCAAAAAATACACAAAAACAAAAAATTGACATTGGTTTTGTACAAAGAAATAAGTGTTACAAAATTAGAAAATTAATTACAAAAGTAAATAGCACTACATACAAGTACTACCAACTTATGTTTACAAAAAGGGTGTTAGTTATTATTAAATAATAATAAAGGTATATTATTTACAAAAATCTTCTTGCTTCTGAATTATTAATTCTCAATTCCTTGCTTATTTCAAACACACTTAACAATTCTCAGAATTGCCAAATAATATTTTTTGATAGAATACTGACATCCACATCCACAAGAGGGATATTGCCAATGAGTTGCCAACTGTTATAAAGTCTCCTCACATATACCACTTATCGTCACTTAACAGTGTTTTCGTGGTCCGTTATTTGTATTTAAACTTGATGAATCCTTGCTTAGTTTGTTTGAAAGTTATTTTCATTTTGTGGTTTTCAGTACCGTCAGTCAATTACGTAACCTGTTGCAATCCGTAAACTTTTTTAATTGAACCATTTTAGACATCATAGATAATTTGGTTGTTTTATTGAAACTGATTGTGAACAAGTTGTGTAATCCACACGCTGTCATATCCTAGAAAACTGTCATGATATCTAAAGTTAGACATGTGATTAACGGAACCAGTTTACGGTGGTTATGTGAAGGAATTCGATAATATAGTTAACAGTACATAGCACAATTTTAAAACTAATCATAATATACAATCATAACCTCTTATGTATACGTGTTAGATGACTCTTCAATGACTCTGGTGCTTTAAACTTCAAAGAACACATATCACATTGAAATGTTACATTCTTAAATGTATGTTTGTTCTTTATATGCTTTGCTAGCCTATCTTTGCTCGTAAACTTCTTTTGACACTTAATACATGCATTTTCTTGTAAAATCTGCTTCAATTTTAAATGTCTTCGTAAGCAATACCTTGATTTAAAAGTTATAGCACATGACTCGCATTTAGACTTGCTTTTAAGCTGATGATGCGTCTGGCAATGAAGATCCAGATTGGCTTTCTTTGAAAACACGATTTGGCAGTCATTACAGTGAAACGTTGCTTCTTGCTGCTGTAATTCGTGATTGGACGTCATGTGACGGAAGAAATGACTGTTCTGCGAGAACTTTAGTCGACAATACTGGCAGGTGTAGATGTACTTATGATCATCTGCACTTATTGTATTCTGCAGAGAGAGTTCGTCAATTTTTTGGGATCTGTAATTAGGACGTGTTATTCGGACTCTGGGACCGCTCCTGCCTGGTTTTTTATTCATAACTGTAACAATTTTATGTATAAACAATCACTGTTTCATACTTTTGTGAACGTTTCTTCTACACGTAGGCACTTCTTTGACAATGGTTTTCTAAGCAACGACTCAAATGCTCACAGTAGGTTTGCACGATTTTCTATTATTTACACTTTAATTTCACTGTTATAACTCTTGATAATGAGTTTAAACTATTGTAACGTAAATAATTTAGAGCGTTTTCGATTTGTATCAAAATTGCTAACCAAGTTCATAACTTTTTGTTGAGAGTTGCTAGCATAGAAATAGAACACTATTACTCTAGCGAGGTTGCTAGATTGAGTAGATTTAATTTCCCCATATTCATGACTGTATAAATACCCATTAATGTATACCAATACCACATAACATAGGAAAGAATAATAAGCGATTTCTTTGAGGCAAGCTTTGGGTAATAGGATAGGTATAAAATTTATAAGAAACTAAACTTTATTTTACGATTTATTATACTAGAACCTGTACCTGTTCTGTTTTGCTGTTATATAATGTTTCATTTTCGTCTTTTTTTTTTAAGTTTTCTGATGGTGTACATTAATAAAGAGTATTATTATTATCCCATTTATTTATTTTTCTTTAACTTATTAATTACAATTTCAAATATACATTTATAAAAAATACAATATTTATATTTAAAATTATAAAAAACAACATCCAACCGGCATCGGGAACAAGGTCCAAGTGACCGGTGGTCAAGACTCCAGAGAGAGGAACTTCCTCACAATGCGTGCCGTGTCCAGGAGTACTGCCTTCTGAATCTGGCCCTTGATCCAGCCACCTAACGTGAGCTCTTAAGGTGTTTGTCGAGGCTCTTTGCCAATAGGCCATGGGCGGAAACGACTATTGGTACAATGACTGCCGTGTCAATATCCCACATGTCGACAACCTCGTGGACCAGATCAAGATACTTGATTTCTTTATCTTTCTCCGCCTTCACAAGGTTGTCGTCATGAGGGACAGTTACATCTACAATCATTGCACGACGTTCTTGGCGATCTATCAATACAATGTCAGGTCTATTGGCTACAATAGTCCTGTCAGTGATGATAGATCTATCCCAGTATAGTGTGATATGACCATCTTCAAGAACAGATTCTGGTACATACCTGTAGTACGGTACCTCAGACGTCACAAGATGGTATTTCAGGGCAAGTTGCTGATGGATTATCCTGGCTACTTGGTTGTGCCTGTGCAAGTATTCACCATTTGCGAGACGCGAACAACCGGAGATTATATGCCTGAGGGATTCACCAGGGCGATGACAGACTCGACATATGTCGACGGTGCCATCCCGCAGTATAAATCTCCGGTAGTTGTTTGTCATCACAACCTCGTCCATAATTGCACAAACAAAACCTTCAGTTTCCCCGAAAAGGTCACCAAATTGTAGCCAGGCCACGGAGGCTGTAAGGTCCACATCGGGTCCGTGAAGTGCCCGATAGTACCTTCCATGTAACTCCTTGTCCTGCCATACCTGCCTGCGATCGTCCAATGTGAGCACCACAGGCCTGCGCCAATTCTCTCTAGCTAAAGATAGAGGGGTCAATCCTTTGTCCACTGCTACAACAACCGCATGCATCCCCTCATCGGCATGGATGAAATGCTCCCTGAGGTTATACACCTCACGGTTATGGAGGGTCTTAGCATTTAAAAAGCCTCGACCACCACATTTCCGCGGGATATACAACCTCATCACCGAGGATCGTGGGTGATGCATACGGTAAGCAGTCAGCAATGTACGGACTTTTCTATCCAGGGCGTCCAATTCAGTCTGAGTCCACTTGAGTATGCCAAAAGAGTATATCAAGACCGGCATGACCCAACCGTTGTAGGCTCGCACCTTGTTTCCGCCTGACAAAAGACTTTTCAGTACTTTTTTCAGGCGCCCCAAGAAGCGTTACCGCAACGACTGTTTCATGTCAGTCTCATTGATGCCAAGCGCCTGAGACATTCCCAAGTATATATAGGTCTCGGTTTCAGAGAGCGATCTTAGTTGTGTGGAATTTGACAGCTGAATACCACCAGATTCCACCATCCTTCCCCGCTTTACATGCATGACCGCACACTTGTCAACACCGAACTCCATCCTGATACAGTTACTGAAAGCTTCAGTAACATTCAGTAAGCATCTCAGTTGGGGTTCAGTAGGGGCAAACAGTTTAAGGTCATCCATGTAGAGTAGGTGGGATATTACCAGACTTCCTCTCTGCAACCGAAAGCCCAGCTCAGATCCCTCTAAGAGCATACTTAGAGGATTCAGGGCCAGACAAAACCACAATGGGCTCAGGCTATCACCCTGGAAAATGCCACGCTCTATCTTTATTGGATCGCCGTTACCAAGAATCTGTCGAGATCCTGGACAGAGAAGGACTGTTCTCCATTGCCTCATACATGACAACAGGAAGGTGCGTAGAGTTACATTAACTTTATATAACTCCAGCACCCTCATGAGCCATGAATGTGGCACAGAGTCGTAGGCCTTCTTGTAATCTATCCAGCATGTTGACAGATCCCTTCGGTTACGGCGAGCCTGCTGACAGATGGTCATATCTATGAGGAGTAGCTCCTTTGTACCACGGGCCCCACTCCTACATCCATTCTGAGAAACAGACATTATTGAATTATCTTTAATATGTACAGACATTTTTGTTTTCAGAATGGATGTAAGAGTTTTATAAACTGTAGGCAAACAGGTGATCGGCCTATAGTTTTTTGGGTCCATGGTACAACCGGACTTGTGGAGTAGGTGGGTTTCACCGGTTGTTATAAATTCTGGTAACGACCCAGATACTAAGGCTGCTTGAAACTGAGATGCCAAGCAAATATGCGAACTATGTAGCCATTTAAGCCAAAAGTTATGCAGTCTGTCCGGTCCCGGTGCCTTCCAATTAGGCAACGAACGGACTGCATTGGCTACATCTTGGGGTTCAATGTTGATTGCCCCCATTTCTTGAATTAGTTCGCATTTTTGCTAAACATCCCCGATCCAAGCGCCTTCAGAGTGACTGACGGGCACCGACCAAATATTGCGCCAGAATGAATTCATGTCATCAATATTCGGTCGCTGCACCTCACCTTCTAGTTGTCTAGGTCGCTCCCAGGATCTATAAACCCACCTTTGATCCCTTTGGAACATGGAATTCTGGGAGTAACGATCCACACGCGCCTTATACCGACGTATACGATTCGCCCATGCATAAATTTTCTGCTTCAGGAAGTCAATGCGCTCCGTGACATAGGAAATGTATTCACGGGGACGTACTTCAGTTCCCGTGAATGCCCTCCTCACAAAGCGCATTACTCTAGGACGTGTATTGCCATCCCTGAAGCAGCTTAGCTTGCCGATGAGTACCCTAGCCTCGTTGATACGACGTTCTATCCTGCACTGCCAGGCTGGTACGGCAGGTTTTGGTCGCATAGCCATGTCAGTGTTTGGAAACTTGACACGGGCTACACGACATGCCGTTATGGCCGCGCAGTACAGAATAGAGTGTGTATCCGCAAGGTTTTCACTACTGTCAAAGTAACTTGCCAGTAGTGAATCTAAAGTACACATCAGCGCCCAATTTTTTTTATGCATTGGCAATCGAGGTAAACGTGGCCTAAATTGATGCGGTATGGATCGAAACTGCCGAACCACATCCTCCAAAGTACTCCTCAATATATCACTATACTGGGATCTTACCTCAGTAGTAGTGTTGTCCTCATCCGCATCGCCACCAATGGCAGGTCGTGAAGCGACCGTAATATGTGCCAAAGGCTGGACCACAGGTTGCGATGACGTAATAGGAACAACACGACTACTCAGTACCTCCGAGCGCAGCTGGTCAAGCACGGAGTCAGCCAACATGACTGTGTCCACGTTGAATGACCCGTACCTGATCAGACAGTCGTTGCGCGGAAACGTTGACAGCTGGCTCACGGACCTGAAACAAAGACAGCATCCGGCTACGATATGCAGTGAGGTTAGTTCCCCCCTCTGTCGCCTCATAGTAGGTGCGCATGACGTTTTCATTAATTGAAGACGTCCATCGCATGCGCCGCACTACACCACCGGGAACGAGGACCCTGTTCGGAGCCGGTTGCTCCGATGGTCCCAAATTACGAGGTGGCCGGCCTCGTCGCCGACGTACAGGTGGTGGCGACGTCGGTGGCGAGTAATATTCGTCGCTCTCAATCGACACATTTGCATTGGTCGGTATCCCATCTTCGTTGGGTACCTGTGAATGCGAGGTGGAGCAAGGTGACGAATCCGGAGGTCTTATTCGTGCTCTTTGTCTCGTCAACATCTGTTTTTATTGATCATATCTTTCGGTTTCCTATATGTTTTTCTTTTGCCATTTTAGTAAATCAATCGGTGACAGTCATATGCTGTCACAATCCAATATGGTCAATCATATTTTAAATTTTATAATACATTGGTATACAGAGTTTCTATTCCTGTTGAGCTTTGTTAGCCAAAATATTGGCTAAACCAGCCACTTTGGTGGCTCTTCACTTTCACCGCGATAACTTTTCGTGGACACTGACGTTTGTAAATCTAATGGTATGTGTGAAAAGGCCTTTAAATTCCCTATCCAGTGATATATAATACGTCCGTCAAATTTTTTTATTTTTTTTTCAAACTTGCCCGATTTTTTTGCAAGTTGGCAAAAATCATGCCGAGTCATGTTCGCACTCGAATTTCTTATTCATTTTGTATGGGATCAAATAAAACCAAAAAAACACATCCTCCAATGATACCTTGACTGTAAGTAATTAGTTTTACATCGATAAAGCAAGGTATCTAGAAATTTACGTAAAATCTTCAATAAAAAGTATATTTTTTTCCGAACAACGATATTTCCAATAAGATTGTGTTCCGGTTTTATTAGAGTGTTACAGTTGGTAGGATTGTTTCCGTAGGCAATTTATCTATGATATCTATGATAATGAGGCGCGCGTGTTCGTTTGACAGTTCGAAATGGCGCAACTTGAGAGTAACTGATAAATGTAGTAAAATTTAAAACGTCCAAATGAAAATAAAATAGTAAAAATATAAGGTAATATTTAAATGAAATAGGAAAACTTTAAGCTTGATTCTTGTGTTGACAGTTTGACTTTTTTTTATTATTATTATTATTAGACACACACATAGGAACCTACTTAATTTATGTTTTTTTTCTCGAAAATATAATGTAGGTAGGTAGGTACTTAATATTGCAATTGAATTCCTCTTTTTGCCCGACTACGCTAGACGGAGGGTTGGGTTATTACTTTTTTTATAAAGTAATGCCGATCATATTCTACAATAAAACATAGGAACTTTAATCCCGGAAAACCGCAAGACTTCAGGAACGCGTGTATTTGTGAATTTCCCGCGGTAATTGCTTATAAGACCTAAATTATTTTGAAGTTAAATTAATTTGAAATTTGAAACAGGTGATTATTCAGAATCCGTGTAAAGTTCCAATATTCTAGTTAATTAGTCGGCATACAAATTGATTTCCTACGATTCCTCCAAGAACAAATTAATTTATTCCCCAAGATTGCGAAAAATACCCCAATCAACCAAGCATGTGCGTTCAGAAGTCTAATGTAAATAACCTTTCACTTTATCAATCTAATAATTTCCAGTACAAGTTTAATATTATATACAATTATTTAATGTCGTAGATTTGTTCCATTTCATTAAATAGATATATTACATACACTTACAATAATATTTTATAAACTATACAAGTTTTAAAATACAATAATTTTACTTTGTTAGTATTAAAAATAACGTTAAATAACTACTTATTTGATTGCAATCACCAAAAACACATATTTTTAGAGAAAGTATAATCGTCAAACGCTCCAATCTTGGGGGTACTTACTGTATCTCTGTATTTGATAGTACCTAAATTACCTAATAATCCTCGGTTGCCTATCAATTCTCAGCAAAAGCAACCTTTCGAACCGTGCATTAGAGTGAAAAAAATATTTTGTAATATATCAAACATGTGACGATTGAAAATACTTATAATGAGTTTAATAAAGAGATTTTTGAATTTGAATTATTTTTCAAAAGGCGCCATAAAGCGCCCTCTCTCTTAAGTTCTAGGAAAGGGTTTGTATTGGAATCTATGTAGACTGGAAATAAATAAATACCTAAGTGTAATTTTTACAATGATGTAATAGTTACAGGTGAAATAATTTTTACGCATCTACGAAACGATTGCATTAGAGTCTTTTTTTGCAATATTATTGTTTTTATCATTCAATATCAAGAATACATCACGTACCTTCCACCGATTTCAAAGACAAAAAACGATAGAAAGTTTTATTGTTTGAGCACGTAAGATGGATGATTCGTAATTGTTATCAATTCACTAGTTATTGTCTCTGGTTATGTCTGCTTTTATTTTAGGGCTTTTGTCAGTAACGCTGCGGATGGGCCGTTTTCGGATCATAAAAAAAATTGCGTAGGTACATCAACGAATATAGGTAGGCATTTATCTTTTATTCTATTATTCCTTTTTTTGTAATATTTTAATCTTTTCTGGTCATCTATCCAACCAACAATAAAACTAAAAATAAATATCAAATAATATTAGGCAAATATATTGCAAACAAACAGATGTAAAATATTAGATATAATAACTATATAAACATTTAAGTATTACGTAACTAATTGAATAAGAATTTGATGACAATAAACTGTTTGATAACCGACCATTGGTATAAAAAGAGACAAAATAAAAAAACAAACATAGTTTTAAGTTTTTAAGTGCACAAGTATGTGGCTATGCAGCTTTATTGTTTTGAGCGTTTTTGGCGTGGTTTTTGGGAACGAGCCGAGTAAAATTGTTACCACAAAACAGGGAGACGTGGAGGGTGCTTTATCATCGACTGGTTTTTATTATGAGTTTCTAGGTATTAGATACGCAGTACCAGTTCAATTCAGGGTGAGTAACAATTTCTCAGGCATAATCTTTTAGGCCCATCGAATGAATCGGGATATTTCAAAGCGCCCGTTTGACACTTCCCGTGACCTGAGAGCTGGTAAAAACTTTGGCCAAAGAATAAGCGTGGCAATGCTGCCAGCATTATGGGCACGCTACCAACTGCCAGCAATTTTGGCCAGATATCATCTTTTTTTATCAGCTTTTTATATTATTTTGTGTTTAGTCTCAAAGCCTCGCTTTGATTTTAACAAATACCAATTTTTAACCTGAAATCAAACGCTAACTCATTCATCTCTTATTTCTAGGCTCCAAAAGAACCGCCTTCTCACTCTGGAGTCTACAAAGCAGATCACCAAGCTGTAATCTGTCCCCAATTCCCTACTAACGACCCATTAGCAGTTCCAAGTGACAATGAAGATTGTCTCATCCTCAACATTTTTACACCAAGTTTCATGCAAAATGCAAGTTTACCAGTCATGGTGTTCCTTCACGGTGGGGACTTCGGCATCGGTTCTAGCTCTTCAAACTTCTACGGACCTCAATACCTGATAAGCCACGGGGTAGTCGTTGTCACCGTCAATTACAGATTGAATGTCTATGGTTTTCTTAATTTAGGCATCGAAGACGCTCCTGGTAATGCTGGCCTTAAAGATATAAGAGCAGCCTTAAGATGGATTCGTGATAACATTGCGGGGTTCAGTGGTGATCCAGATAATGTGACAGTTTTCGGACAAGGTAGTGGTGGTACTGCTGCCCTTTATTTAACTTTATCAGAGTCCACTAAAGGACTGTTCCATAGGATTATTTCTGAGAGTGGAACATTATTTGCTCCACAATCTTTTGATGCCGATGGTTTAAAGACTGCTAGTCAGATAGCTAAATCTTTAGGAGTTATCACGAAAGATCCTATTAAGTTATTTAAACTTTATTCAGAAACTGATATTGTTAAAGTTGAAGAGGCTATTGGAAAGCAAATGAACGCGAAATCAGTTTTCCTACCGACCATAGAAGAAATTTTCGACGATGAAGAACCATTTTTGGTTGATTCTCCATTTAATATTCTTATAGAACAAAACCATGAAGCTTTTAATCCAGTTCCAGCTATATTAGGTTTAAATACTGTCGAAGGATTGACTAGCACTCTTGATTATAACACTATCACAAGCCAGATGGATAGAATTAAGAACGAGGACTATACAGCGTTAGATCAGAGAAGTTTAATAGTTCCAATAGACGAAAGAGAAGATATGAGAGCTATATTAAAGGAAACTTACTTCACAAACATAACTACCGACGAATTTCTGATAGGCGGCATCATAAATATGAACACAGATTTTTCTTATGTCGGCCCAATGTCTCTATTTTCGGAATTGTACGCGAATAACTCAAAATTACCAGTTTATGAATACTTGTTCAATTACATCGGGAATAGGAACTTGGGAAAGCTTTTGACTAATAGCAGCTTGCCAGCTACTGCTAATAGAGATGAGCTGTTCTATATATTCGAATTGGACAGATTGCCTTTGCCTATGGATGAAGATGACGCGAGGATCATCACCTTTATGACTATGATGTGGACTAACTTCGCAAAACATGGGTAAGTTAATGGTTTAGAATTTGTTTTTTTTTTACCTTTCGCTTATCTCTGGTGTTAGAACTTATTGTTTTCTTTTTCAGATCTCCTACACCTGATCCTAATAATGGGGAGTGGTTTCCGTATCCTTACCACTTAGAAATTACATTGGAGCCGCAGTATGTTTCGCCGTTGACACCAGAACGCGCCCAATTTTGGCGCTCGTTCTATTTGAAATATGGCGCTGACGTGCCGAGGAAATGAGCGGGAATTTTGACAGTTATTATTAACGAATAGGTATTATTATCTTTAAAAAGATGTGGTTGAAAATATAATGTAGATAACTAGCTTAATTAAATTATTAAACAAATACTATAAACTTTTTAATTCCTCAACTACGCATTGGAATTATTCTAACAAAGAGAATTAGAGAAGTTTATGCAAAGGTTTTAATAAAACGAGTTGTGTCATCTAAATATTTTTATTAAAAAATCTACATTTAATTAAATACAACTATAAATTGTGCGTGCCTTATGATATAGGTATATATTTCTTTAACAAAGTTAACATTTCAGTTACCATATAAGTACTGTATAATATCAAAACAATTTCCATAGCTAACCTATCTCTAGCTGGATAAAGTTTTTTTAATACTAGGGCTACTACCGAATTTTAAATCGATCAAAAACCAATAAATCTGATTTACTGTGCAGGTAAAGAAAATTAATTGTTTAGAAAGAGTGTACCTATTATTATCGTATTTACAAAAAAAAACCAAATTAAATGAATTAGTTAGGTTGTATCTGTCACAATCGAAAACTTAATAGGACTCAAATAAAATAAACTGTAATTATATTTATTAAAAGTAAGCTAAGGCACTTCAAATTTTTTGTTTAAAATTCTTAATAATTAGTAAATGATTTACAATCACATAATTAATGACTAGCTTGCATCCCGCGGTTTCAAAATGAAAAATAGTTTATATCACTCGGATAATGTCGCTTCCTAAGTGAAAGAATTTACATACATCAAACCTTACCAACTTATGAGTGTACATTTTACCAACATCTTAATCCAGAGGTTCAAAAATATTTAACCACAGTTTATTTCTACAACTTTTTTTGATTATAATTCACGAAGGCTTTTTATACCCTATTTACTTAGTACAACATTGACATAAAAATTGCTCAATTCCCTTAAAATTTAAGAAAAAAAACTACCCTAATACAAGTATTTTACAATTTCAATTAATCGATTCCATCTTCGCAAAACATCTTCGGTATATCGATAAAACCGATACCAACCACCACCCTAGAACCATTGACAATTTTTAATTTTCATATTGCAAAGGAGTCAAGGCTTTCAGCCGCGATTTCAACTCGAGCTATCCGAATCGCTTTCACTACTATCATGTTTTCGGGTGCATTTATTTTTGTCTTTATGCCTGTCTTGGTGCTTGTCTTTGTGTTTGGGACTGCGTTTTGGGCTATCCCTTCTGATTCGGTGATGTCAAATGCCCGAGTCGTCTGTCGTATGATGAATGTTATTTAAAGATTCTTCTGAACTTTCAGATTTTTGCTTTCTCTTACCACTGTAAGTAAATAGACAAAAATAAAGATAATATTTTGGAAATCGTAAAAATTAAGATGTGTCTTTACGCATCTAAAATGTTCTAGAAGATAACGAATCAATAAAAAAAGGTTTCATCCCAGCTTTTTGTTGCCTTTTTATGTCTGAGACATAAAAACAGCTAGACAGTAAGTGACTGCTATCACCTGTATGTCTTGAATGCATCATTATGCAGCTGACTCTCAAGTGCAACTGACGAAACACATAGATAGGTGTTTGGCGACAGATTTTCAACTTGTGTGGAGCCAGCCTGTCGAGTACTACAAAGTACCCTACTATCGTGCTATAGTTTCCACACGATGTTTTCCTTTACCGAAAGCTCAAGGTCATTTTAGGATTAGAGTCCACGACTTTTCCTACGATCTCTTGAGCCCACGTGGTACAAATTAATACTCAATTGGGACAAAGGTCTTCTATTAGTATCACGTCAGAATCTTACCCTCGTTTCTTCTCATTCTCCGTCGATATTTGATCTTTGAACAACTTCGACAGTTCCAATTCTTTGATTTCATCAGAGTTGGTCAGTATTATAGCTCTGGAAAAAATAAGTTGTATTCAATCATATACCATTGTATGTAGAATACTAGTATCGAGCGGTATGGGGTCGTTGGGTTTATCTCATTTCGTGCAAACTGAAAGAAATCGCGATTTTGCGATACCAAATTTCGAATCGATAAGGAAGTTAGTCAGATCCCCTCATCAACTAGAAAAGAGCTGATGATCTTCAAACGGCTGAACAGATTTTCATGAAACATGGCTAATAACACTTGGGATAAAATTATCTATGAAAAAAGTCTTAAACGAAAATCGGTTCATCCGTTTTGGAGCTACGATACCACAGATACGTTAAACTTATAACACCCCTCTCTTTTTGTGTCGGGGGTTAAAACAATACACTACATGTCTGCTACAATGTCTTACGACCTTATTTAAAATGGGGTCAACAGTCCCATCTCTCGGGTTACCTTAAGACCGACATGGGAATGGCTCAAGGGATCATTCACAAAAGTTTGAAGGCCCATATAATATGCTTATTAAAGCAATAATTATATATTCTATCTACTACTAACTGCATTTGTATCTATCATCAGTTTCTAAAACTCATTCTTTAGCGGATACCTACTGCAATGAACGTCGTGGGTTCGTATTCAAAAATGTAAAAGCGCGGGGTGAATTCATTATATAAAATAAAAACATGGCTGGTAAAGTGTTGTAAACTTTGTATTCGATTCCCAATAGTGGCGGTCAGAAACGTTAAACAAACAGCTATGTCATTTCTATTTTAACAAATCCCAACTAAAATACACAAATAGACACCTATATATAAATAAAAGATAGACACAGGTCATCCGTCCGACGATTGTGCGCCCCGCGCAGTCATTTAGCGAGGCCGCACCCTAGCTAGGGTGGGGACAAGTATCGATAGTTTTGTCATCGATGAAATACCGTTACATGCTTACATAATAACTTCCCGAGGGATCATATATGTTCTCGGAATAAAAGTATCCTATGTTTTATTCTTAGACATGATCTCCCTGTGTGCCAAGTTTTATCAAAATTCTATCAGCAGTTTTTGCGTGAGAGTAACAAACATCTTCACTTACAAACAAATATTCACAATTATAATAGCAGTACGATATCTATAGTAAAATAAAATATAAATATTTTTACGTAACTTTTGACATTGTTTTAAACGTTGCAGCAAATAGGCTACAGTGCTGTGTTTTTAGTTTATAACTGCTAGTTTTAAATAATTGATGAGAAAACTGGATGACAAGACAAGTGTTCAAGACTTAAAAGAAACTGTCAACACACTGGTAGGTGTTCAGTTGCCAAATAGACCTTAGATATATTTTTATGATCGGTAATATTATCGTATTTTTTTTTCATTCACTTAAGTTTGGTAAAGTTTTAAACTCTCCTAGTGCAAAATCCTGAACGTTAGTTAACCTGAAACACATGCTCGTTTAATAGACATTTGGAAATGATAAACAGTTTATCATGAAAACATTACTAAGAAAAAAAAATACGGAAGAAAGTTAAGTACACGACAAATCACGTTAATCCAGTACTACACATATCTCTCCCTTAAGTTTGTCGAACTACTTACCGGACATTAAACATATCCGATGTTATTCGCTGATAATATAGTTTTTTATAGGTGAAAGAACATACAATAAAAAAATTCTCTTTACATCATTAGATAATTCGGATAACTTCAACTTTCGATATCGGGCCCAGACTGAGCGAGACTCAATCCTGACAAACTCATTTATAAAAAAAATACTGATTAATCAGCAGTAGCACGTATTAAGTACTATCGATATGAATATCGACATAGACACATCACTACAACAGGTGATTCGGAACCCGTTGGCTCATGTCAAGGTGACCATCGACCCTATTCCTAACCCCTTTGTGATGCAGATACTCATATATATCTACAATTGACAAAGACTGTTACAATGTGGGAGGAATGTTAGCGCGTTTTAGTAACACAAAAATGTTAGTAAAGTTTTAGTAATTAGTAACTATCTAGATAGTTTCCATGAGATGTATTTTTGTGAATGATTTATCGAGTCACGCTCCCGAGGGATCTTATCTTTTCCGGGATAAAAAGTATCCTATATTTTATTCCAGGATATAATCTACATGTGTGCCAAGTTTCATCAAATTCCGTTCAGTCGTTTTTGCGTGACTGAGCATCAAACATCTAAACTCACAAGCATACAAACTTTCACATTTATAATATTAGTAGGAATGTACTTAGAATTTAAAACAGTACCTATTTCTTTTTCAAAAAAAAATATGGTCACATTTCGACCAATGGCGATAATAGATTTTCTTTCTAATATAATAAAGAGGAAAGATTTGTATGTATGTGTGTATGTATGTAACGAATAAACACAAAAACTAACAATTCTCGTAACTCAATTCTTCTACCGTAACAAGATGTGAGAGCCATGTAATACCAAGTCGTATAATTTATTCAGTCACTACTTAAGGGTCCTTCTGTCTTAAGTTATTACCTAATTAGCTAACCTAACAACATCTTATAGTGACCATATCAATATAAAAAATCATTTATGTTGAAATAAATAGATTTACTTGGCCATTCATGAAAATTCAGGCTTCTAGTTTTATCCACAACGAAGTTATAGGGGGTCGAAAATGGCCTGAACTGCTTCGACTAAAGGATGGTACGACCGTGCCGCTTTTTTGCTCGAGACTTGGGGGGGGGGGGGGCTGCTATGCCCCCTAAGAAATCCCACGGGTACCTGCACGTGAATCTGCGGAGGACAGCCTAGTTTTTAATAATTTACAAACGTTACCTGATACGACCGCCATCACCTCGATCGTGACGTCGATCGCTGATCACAGATATCGAAGTTTCACCTATTTCATGCTTCTTCTTATGCTTCTTTGACTTGTGTTTGCTGAAATGAAAATGTTTTTTTATTCAAATAGGCCTCTAGACTCTAATGCTCGGTTCGGAAGGTTGCTTTTGCTGAGAAGAGCCGGCAATAAACTCAGCAATTACTCTTTTCAAAAACAACTTACACCTATTACATTCATATAATTATTTATTTATCTAGTCTCATTGACAATATTTGCGTGTTAAGGCGGCAAATAATAATAAATAGAATTTAATTATGACTGACTAATTAAATAACAAACTCTCACAGACCAGCCCCCACAAGCAGCACCTGTTCACAAGTATGACGCGTGTGGCAGCCTCCACTCTCCTCGCACATATTGTAGGGAAGTGAGCGACCCGCCACACGACGCCGCAGCAAGCAATGGCCATAAAGTGAAATCAACTATGCAGCATTAGCTTTTGAGTTCATTATTAAATAGACAACAGTGAATATCGTCATTAGCAATACCAGGCGGATTGCCAATGTGTTGTACACCTTATTACAATGTCTTAAAGGCAACTGGCTCTCAAGTGCAACTGCCAGAACGCACCGATAAAAGCTTGTGTATGTATCCAGCCAGTCGGGTACTACAAAGTACCCTACCACCGTGCTGTGGTTTCCCCACGATGTTTTCCTTCACAGAAAGCTTCCTCATTTTAGTATTCGAAACCACGATCTTCGACCCGGTATCCGACGTCACTACCACTGAGCCAAAAATTGATTAGGGTTCCGTACAAAAAAAAGGAACCCTTATAGGATCACTCGTGCGTCTGTCTGTCCGGTCATGTCACAGACATTTGCACCGGATCTACTGGACCAAATCAGGTGAATGTTTTTTTATTTGGTATAGATGGATATAGAAATACGACTACATAGATTATATAACCACCTGTCAACAACTGTACTCACGAATGTTTTTTCTCCTTTTCCTTCCTCTCACTGCCTTTATGTTTCGGTCTCTTTCTATATACGGAACCACCGCCGTTGCCTTCGTCTACAGTTTCTAAATGTAAGACATACAGTCTGTATATTTGTAATAATATAACCTGCAAAATTCAACACATTGAGAAACGTCGATTGAACCTCATTTCACGAAATGTTATAGGTAGAAAATGAATTTATTTATTCAAATATGCCTCTCTAAGCACTTATTGAAAAAGGACATTTATTGAAAGGGACACTTTTTGAAAGGGACATTTATGGAAAGGTACACTTTTTTGAAAGGGACACGTATTTAACGGGACACTTCTTAGACGAATAATCCAATAGACGGAAGGTATGCCTAGGTAGCATGTCCATTTTATGTTAGTGTGAGTTCCTAGATCTGCATTAGTGTGCGTGAGTAGGGAAGTGATCGTATACAGAACATATCGATGAAAAAAATATCGATACATAACAGTGAGCCTAAAAATGAAAATACAGGAAAATGATTATGATAAATATATTTACTTTAATGAAAATGAATCTAACATATTTTTTTACATAATCCAAAAGACCAGCTTTCACATAATAATATAACTTCCTTAAAGAAAAAATATGGTGGAAAAATTTAAGAATATTCAAGCTAAATAATTACATACAGTATAAAAAATCGAATGCAAATGTCTAAATCAAATAAGTTTTTAAGGTTCCATACCCAAAGGGTAAAAACGGGACCCTATTACTAAGACTTCGCTGTCTGTCCGTCCGTCTGTCTGTTACCAGGCTATATATATATAATGATAGTGGTCATGAAATATCCTTTAAATACTTTGAGCTACTTCACAAACTCCAAACTGCAAAACAATTGCATTTAACAAATAAAATAAGACAAGGACATATAGAATACGTAAAACAGAAAATGAAACAGAAAATTAGCTGCACAGCTCTTGAGTCAGTCATTGGCAGACGCATTATTATTTTTCCGGAATAAAATTAAACTCGCAGAATTTTTTGACTGTGAAGCCACATGTGAGTTCATAACAATAATAAATAATATATTTGATTTGTTAAATTCGCGGAACCTTAACTCATATGGATACAAACAAGCAATCCTACCTAGAAACCGTGAAAAAACGTATCAACTAATACAAGATGGAACTCAATATTTAAAAAAAATAAAGTTTGGTGATGGTAGTTTGGTTATAAACTCTCAATGGATTTCTAAGTCTAATAATTAAGCATTGCAAAAATGTCTAGAAATTGGAGTAATACTTAATTTTTGCAATGCTTAATTATTCTATTAATCAAATGATAGTATATATCAAACGGTATTAAAATTGTGTAAAAAATGAAAACGATTGTTATTTATGCTAAACTATGTTAAAAAGTTAAAAAATAATTTATATTATTGAAGTCAAAGATAGTGGCACCCCCTTTATTTTCTTGATTTTTTGCCAAGCTGTACGATGAATATTAATTTATTCCCAATTTTCGCGCCTTACAGCTTTTATCCACTGGTTTCTGATTTCTGGACTTTTTGGAAACCTACAACAAAATATTTTATTAATAATTATCCTTATATTAATATACAAAGGCATCTTACATTTTTAATCGCAAAATGTCACGTGACATATTTTCAGATTCCTCCCTTTCACGTGATTTATAAATGCCTCCCTACCTACCAGCTTCGATCACGACGTCACCAACATATGAGATAGTGGTCAAACTGATATTTAAATAAAGTTCCTAAACTAGTTTACTTATAAAATTTCATCATAATCCATTCAGCGAAAGAGGAACAAACGGTCAATGTTTAACTTAACATAAAGCAAGGATATGGATTTAGCAAATATCGACAAAGCGTTGTAGGCACATCACTATTCGGAAGGCGTAAAACCATGCATCTAATAAACATAAATTAAAGCTGTAAATCTAAGTAAATTATCACCACATGGTAATAAAATGATGTTAATGATGTGTATCCTTAATGTGAAATGCATTCTGGCTTTAAATCTACGATACTTAAGATAATAATAGCCCAAAAATACATACATACGTGTGAAATGATAATTCCGGATCTTTTACACCTCCTTTTGTTGTTCTTGATGGACAAAACACAGCACAACACGACATAATTTCACTATATTACAAAAAAATCTAGTCTTATCAACGATATTTCCTCAATTTTTCACTTTTTATACACCCGTGTTGCAATGTTGTGGCCCACTTGTAGGTCAAAAAATGACACGAGTCACACGGATAGTGCGAGGTTGCCATTCCGACAATAGCTTTTTCTTTTACTCAACGTGAAGATCCGTATATAAAACAAAGAAACAAGACAATGCGTGTACGGATGGCCGGCGGAGCGGCAACGTTGTATGGTTCCGTCTATTGGATTATTCGCCGCTAGGAGTAAATATGTTCCTTGTTCGTCTAAGGGACACTTACTTGCAAACCCTCGTTTATCGAGGTTGCCCTACAACAGAAATAGTGTTGTTTTGAAATGATTTTTATTTTACCGGGAAGTGTCCCTTTCATAAAACCCCCTACTAGCGACTGATTTGTGATTTAAATTACTTTTTGGTTCAGAAGTGTGAGCCTTTCAATGTTGGCAGAGGGTCATTCAGGCGGGACAAATATATAACGTACAATACTTCTGCCATGGGTATTTACTATGGTATAGTAATCGATACTCGCTAGCGAATATCGTAAAGAACATTTGTATGTAAAACTGTGGTGTCACAAGTGTCCGTTAGAGGCGCTGTTCATACTAAATGTTTACCGTAGTCGCTAACGAGTATCGATTACGTTACTAGAGCAAACTCATGGTAGAGATATACTACGAGAAATGTATTAACGACTTACCAATGTATTTTTGCATGTGAAGAATATGTTCATGTAATTTATGATCTTATAATGACAGATTATAAGGAGGCGGAATGCTAAAAATGGCGCGTCCTGCAACGCTATGTTCATTATTATTGCACACACTTCGATAGAACAACAGCATGCTCTGCTGTTTCTGAAATCGTCGCCATTTTAATAATCATATCATCACTTAATTATTGCCAGATGGCATATGACATAGGTAGTTTATTTTAATTTAAAAAAAGGTTTTTTTTTAATATGAATGTTTTATTTTGTACAATGTGTTTTCGAAATTCGATCACAATAATAATGTTTTACTTCTAAATGTATGTTTTACGGAGAAAAAGGCCCATTTAAGTTAAATAATTTTATTAGTTGCAGAATGAGTATGGAACAAGTATTTGCTAACTGTTCCACTCATGTTTACTTCTGTAAGTGAATGTTATTATGAGATGGGGAGAAAACATTATTCTGGCAACATTATAATAAAATCAACTGAGCAATCAAGGCAGCCAACATAACAACAAAGGGAACTCGCACTAACTAATTCAATAAAGAGGTATTATCAATAAATGACATTGACAGTCAATACGGTCTTTCTATTTATTTAGGAACTTTAATTTATTTGACGTTATTAATTAAACGTTCAAATAAAATTATGAAAATTTTAATAAGGTTTCCAATTGTCATATGCCATCTTGTAACATACAAATACACATAAAAGCTGTGTTAAGCATGAAAAGTGATCTCTTCACAAATTTTACTTACACTTTTTTACGTAATTTCCTTTGAACAACAATGTTAATTAGGAGTGGTGGATGTATGTTATTTTTATTACACATATGTCCTACTCCAGGACTACGTACCCCATGTAAATTCGATTCGGAGATAAATGTGTTGTACACCTTATTACAATACCTTTAAAGGCAACTGGCTTTCAAGTGCAACTAGACGCTTGACGACAGATTTTCAACATGAGGGTGGTAACCAGCCTGTCGATTACTACAAAGTTCTGTTATATATCTAACGCTAGAAAGAGGCTGATATTTTAAACCCGAGTTTTAATAGACTTGCTGTAACCCAGTTCACGTAATAAGCACAGAACAGATAAAAAAGGAACGCGATCGGCTTCCTTTACTGTGCTTCACTTTAAGTGCGCTTCTGTCTCCCTTTTTTTTGAGCTGAGGTAATAAGATAGTCTTATTATTTTCTTAATAATTTTGACACATTTCAATATGGAAATCTTAATCTATTTAACATTCATTATAAACCAACTGATTAGTTATCAATGTTCCTAGTTTTGGATAACCTACATCCACCCTTCAGACTATAAAGTGCGATTAGTGTACCCATAGAACAGAAAGAGGTTGGGAAAGCCACGGCACTACAAACACTAATTAAACGCCGAAAAGACAGACTGGATTCTATAGAAGCTATAAACCTGATTGCCTGTTTGATCATTAAAAAAATAAGGCAATAGACAAACTCTGTATTCTTTGTTAATATCGATAAAAATGTTTGATGAAAATGCTTTTCATGATTTTAATGGGGATTTTTTTTTGATATTGTAATAACCCGTAGAAACAAATACGTGCATATTCCCCATTATTAACAAGTATCTAAAATCATATCCTAACATTCCAAGTGACGTAAGGTCAGTAGTGTGTCTTTAGTGTGTCTTTTATATCGAAGCTATTAAAAACACACTAAAGTCAGAGTTTTAATTACTTAAGTAGCTGGAGTAAACTGACAGTGAAGAGCGCAATATTAATAATACTCTATAATGGTTTCACCATATCACTTTTTTTATCAATAAAAGTCAATCTAATATAAGCGATTACACGTATTCTCATTAATTCTTTTAAGAAATCATTTCTGAGTAACTAAATATTTATAACGACATCTGTCAAATCAATCCAAGGTAAGCAAAAAAATCTACTTTAGTAATTTACAAAAGATGACATCTTCGATCAAATACAAAATGTTCATATTTTAAACTCTTATTGAACGTCATGTTTATTGATATTGTTACCACCATTTTCAAATAAAGACCTGTCATGAAAACCGGAGAAACGGAGAAACGGCGAATCAAACTCCCCGGTTTTATTTCTCCCTGTTTTCTTTTTTAAAAGAAAATCGTAAATAGATCGTAAGCTAACCTTGCATCTGGCAACTCTATACATGTAATTTTTTTTTTCAGCTAACATGGCCAAGCCAACCTCTCCCTTTAATCCCATGGTCGTAACAGCGTGCAGTGCAAACAAAATACGTACATGTCAGACCTATTTGCAGTTCCTCGCGATTTCCTCGACTTGGTAGCTGTCAGTACCACTGTGAACTGCATAAGTGACCACGACCATATCGCTAGGGTCAGAAGCACTAGCACCTTTTCAGATGCCACCTTTTCGTCTTTAAACGAGTCGAAGAATTCTATTATATCTGCAGCCGTACCTGATGTTAAGAGAACGCCATCAATCTGGATGACTTGGTACTGCGTAGACACTATGGTGATGTATGGGGGTATGGAATTTGGGGGTGAATGGATATGTAGGGGTGTATGTGTACGTGATTATGTTAATATTATGACTTTGGCCATAATAATCATTATGATCGGTTATTTACAGTCCGAGCTGTGGTTTTCTCACGATGATTTTCTCCACCAAAAACTAAAGCTCACTAAGATTCGAACCCACTACCTTCCCAACGATATTCGATGTCACTAAAGTGACCTTGCACTCATGACGCAGACTGTACGCCGAACGATAAAACCTCAAAAAAAATGTACTTGATTGTAGTAACCAGTTAGACGCGAACGCCCAGGGCCGGATTTAAGGGAGGGCAAACGGGGCAATTCCCCAGAGCCTCCAGAGAGGGCCCCCACATAAATTGTACTTTTAAAAAATGTATACCATATTAATATAAAACCTGAAAAACTAAATCTATATATATAAAAGAAAGTCGTGTTAGTTACTCCACTTATAACTCAAGAACGGCTGAACCGATTTAGCTGAAAATTGGCAGGGAGGTAGTTTAGAGCCAGGAGAAGGACATAGGATAAAAAAATACGAAAAATTCACAAAAAAAAAATGAAGAAAATTATTTTTGTCATACATTTTGTATAGAACGACGTTTTGACATGTCTCGAGATCAGACTGACAGATGGTTTAGTTTCACAATAGGTGGCGCCTCTACTCGTTTGTTGCCCCAGGGCCTCCCACACCTCTAAATCTGGCCCTACGAACGCCTACTACCGTGCAGTGGATAATTTGTTTAAAAACTGTGAATTACGTAATGTGGCAACAAAATGACGATTCACTTATGACACTGACTGAACCCAACAATATAACCTCAAAATTGGACTCAAAACACTTACCAATATAAACAAGGAGCAGCTGACTCAATTGATCTCTAGTTAAGTCGCCTTTAGGCAGCAACCATCGTCCCACAATCAGGGTTAACATGAGGAATTGTTCTATAAGCGTTACCCACATGTCTGTAGGTATTTTCGTTGCCCCCGGAATGGGGATTTCAGTCTGGAAGGGGTTAGTATGAGCATGATGGAGTCTTCTCAGTTTAAGTGTATGTTGAACCGGTGGTAGAGTCAATTGTAACGTTCATACATTTTTTTTATGTCACAAGTGTCAACGAGGACGTCGCCTATTGACATTGGCAATACCAGGGGATTGCTAATGTGTTGTACACCTTATTACAATGCCTTAAAGGCAAACTGGCTCTCAAGTGCAATTGCCGGAACACACCAACAGGTGCTTGGTGACAGATTTTCAACTTGAGGGTGGTAGCCAGCTCATCGTAGGATTAGAACCCACGACCTTCGCCGGTATTCAACGTCACTACCACTGAGCTATCATCACCTTAAAAATTTACAATATTTACATATTTTTTGGCGGTTATAGATTTGTATACGTCTATGTGATCTTACCTCCGTATAAGTCGTATTGTTGGCCTTCTTCTGGACACGAAGGTCGACTTTGTGAAGCTCTAGGAGCCATATAGCTGGTACCACCAGGCCCAGGTATATGAACACTGATGGACAGAACCTGGAGACAAATATATCCATATCATCTATACTTTAATGTTATAAAGCTGAAGACTTTGTTTTTGAACGGGTAAATCTCAGGAATTGCTGGTTCGAATCGAAAAATTATTTTAGTGTTAGATAGCCCATTTATCGAGAAAGGCTAGGCTATATAACATCACGGTATGTTGCGAAAATCCCGGGTAAAACCGCGAGGCACATCTATACTTAATATTGACAATATTAGACAAGACGGGCCGGTTGGCGTGGTTGGTTAACACACTAGTTCACACTACCGCGCCGCTATTATTAATCAATCTTATTTTATTTTTATTTTATTTATTAGGCACACAAAACAGAATACAATCAATAATAATTAAATAACAAAATAAGAACTAAGCAATTGTGCAGGATTGCATTCCTGCAGCATGTGTACACAGCATGATAAGTGAACGTACAACAAAAACTATGTTAGGTTAGTAAGCGGTTAATAATAACGTAAACTTTAAATGCAAGTTAAGATGTTAGTGTGACTATAGACAATAATTGCGAATAATATGAAGTATAGCTTTCTTAAATTGATGTACATTACCATTATAAATATCCACGGTGGTGTTGTGACAAATCATGACATCATTGTATTGACGACAAAGTCTGACAATGGGATTATAGAAGGAGGTGTTGTTAACATGAACTTGCAGCAAGAATGGATTTAGGTGAGGTTGTCGAGCTCTATACCTAATATTTAGATTCATAAGCGATAGTATGTGTGCGGAATCAATTCTGGAGTGAATGATTTTATGAAGGCAAACAAAATCTAGATATTTGCGACGAGCATCAAGTGTCATCATGTTGAATTTCTTGAGCCTATCGCTGTATGCTCGGTGTGTGCGATTAAAGCCAAATCTGTATCCAAGAATATTTAAACATTTCTTTTGGACTCTCTCTATATGGCGGTTGTGAGTAGTATAATAAGGTGACCAAATTACTGAATTAAATTCCAAAATACTCCTAACTAGAGAAAAATATAGGTAAAAAAAGCTTTGAGGGTTTTTAAAATCCTTAGTAAACCTAGAGATGAAACCAACCATTTGATTACCTCTATTCGTAATGTGTTCATAATGAGGGCGAAAGGTTAACCTTTCATCGAACAAAACACCGAGATCTCTAGCTCTATTATTGAATCTATATACAGATAATTCTTGAATGTATATAGGTACTTTGTAATATAAACGTAAAAATTCCTACTTACTACCCTAACTAACTCACTAAAGTACATTAGCAATTACGTAGTCGCAGAATGCCTAATGGATGTTCCGGCCGTCCCACCCTACGTGTCAATAACTAATTCCTTATTAGTTTACTTTTGTTGTGATTAGAGTGCTTCACAATAATGCCTTGTTTCTTTTTATTTTATTACCCGACTGCGCTAGAAGGATGGTTTTGTTTTTCGAGTGTAGGAATGTATGTATATTTCAAACGTCTTGATCCGCTTGAAAGGTGCCGTTAGATTCGTCTTAATATTTAGAGTGAAATTGGGAATAATTAGGAATGTAAATGTTAAAAAATTAACAAAAAAGTGTAAAATAAAAAAGTTTATTATAAATTAAACGAAAAAATCATTTTCAAGCTTTTATTATGTTCTTGTTAAAAAAACGAACTAAAAATCTAAAAATAATAATTTAAACCTGATAAAGCATCATTATATTTTTAGGATAGAGTGATATTTAGAAAAATGGTCGCCGACATCCGTTAGGATATGGCACTAGAAGAAGATATTTCTAGTATTAGTTTCATTTCTAGGAAATTCGTTTTCTACCTCTATCTGTAGAGACACTTCAAAATAATAGCTCAGTGTACCTATCGTCGAATTTTGTTGCAAAGGATCGAACCTCGAGGAAACCGAAAGGAATTTTGTGGTAGTGGGTGGCATGAAAGGGACACGTTTTGAAAGGGACACGTTTTGAAATAGACGCGTTTTGAAAGGGACACTTCTTTCTCCTCAAACGCTAACACGTTTTTGGAATATTTATAGATCCGAAAATTTTAAATTACCTCGCCGGCCTAGTTTACCTTCTAATTTTAGGTACCTATTTTCAACACACTTGATTTCAACTTCAACAGTACGCAAGCAAAGTCGCCAGTAAAACAATGTTAAGGTAGTTGTCGTCATTAGTTAACGCTTCAGTGGTCTTTCACAAAACATCCAAATGTCAGCTAATATGGTACATCTTAAACCCTTTCAGTAAGGTCGCCATTTGAACTGTTGTAGTCAAATGACCTTGAGTGACTACTAAGGTTTAGATTAAGGCGACAACAAAGACTTTAAACTTATACTATATTTAAATTTCTTTGGGCGACAATATACGTGAAATTACGATTTTCGATGTAAGATTCTTTATTGCAAGTGATTTGTAAAAAATATATGTTAAACTAGAGCCTACGACATAAAATTAATATTTTCAAATATATGAGCCTTTTTGAAATTTAGAACATATTTTTCTCATATTTATTACTGACTAGCTGTCCCGGCAGACCTTGTTCTGCCCTATTTCTCTAAAACGCGTCTTTGTTTTGTTTCGATTGACGTCAAATGGTTGACAGCAGGGGGTTTGTATGGGAAAAAGAAAAGGGCTGTTTTTAGGGTTTTCCCGGCAATTATTCGAATTTTTCTCGCCGTAAAAACCATCCTTGAACTTCAACGAACATTTAAAAAAAAGAATTGGCCAAATTGGTCCAGGCGTTGTTGAGTTATGCGCTTACCAACACATTTTGCGATTCATTTTTATATTATAGATAAGTATTTGCGAGGGAGAGCGTTGCGCGTTCTTTCTGAGGGCGCGAGGGACGCTATAGAACGCTATAGAACTTATAGATACCTCCAGATTATAGTTTTTATTTCGCAATAGATATACTTAGTAACTATTACGGAAATTATCTCATTGGGCATTTTTCAAAATCAAGTCAGTAACGTTATTCACTTTGCCTACCGTAATTTTAAAAAAAGTTTGATTGTCGTTGGTAATTAGTAATTAAAACTAGGAACCGCTCTACTTTCGAGTTGAATATTTCATATTGAAGTCGGAAAATGCATACTAGGTTATTTATATAGATAGGTATCATAAAGGAAGACGCTATTTTTCCTAATCCCTTACAGTTCAAGTGTACCTACATCGCTAGTGTTGTAATGCTCCATATCGATATATCAACAGCACTACAACACAAGCTCAATGATGCACATTTGCACGGTAAGGAATTAGTAAAAAGAGTGGACGTCACTATTTATATCTGTTAGAAATTCAAAAGTGCGTGTGTCTGGGTGTGCCTAGGAATCAATAAAAAAGGACTATAAGACTTTTAACATCTTTTCGTTAGAAATAAAAATGTACATGAATTTTTGACCAATTAATCATCCCTTTAGTTAGGGGGTGAAAAGAAGGGTTCTCAAAAATCTAAAAATCAATAACTTTTTAAGAAAGGAAACTCAATATTTTTTTACTTTTCCTAAGATTTAAAGCTAAAATTTAATATCACATTTCACAAATTAATAATTCCACGCAGACGAACGTTAAAAAATGTAAAACTGAATTTGCTTTGGTAGCTTTTTTTATTAGGATTAACTGTAATCAATTTTGAATGGAGTACCTAAAACAGGTATTATACCTACTTAATAGACGTTAATATGTATAAAACTCTTACCATTTCCATTCTTGATTTTCTTTGATGGTCAAAGTAAAAACTCCTTCGAAAATTAACAGCAAAATCGGTGAAGCCAAATACCAATACTCAATATCATCCTTAAAAACCGTTACTTGCCAAATAGCAATAATACCATGGCATGCGAAAACTAAACGCGTAATAACCGCTTTTATCGTCGCCAAAACTTTACCGACATTCGCCATTTTAAAACAGTTTTCGTTAACTATGACATCACTATAAAAAATAAAAACTCTTTTGTAATTTCGCGCGCACTTTCATTCGACATTTGAACTTTTAATTTTATGGCACTTTTTAATAGACACATTTTTAAGGCACATGTTTACATTTCAAATTAAATATTTGTGGTTACATTTTGATTTTTTTTATTTTTCTTTAACTATAACCAGGAGAATTGCGAAACTGGACTGATGTGTGAAAAGAATCTTCTCAAATGAAAGAAGTTATGTACTACGATACATTTCAACAATTTGTCAAACTATTTTACATTGCTGTCTCTGATCACGAATCAAAATGGATGTATAGCAAAAACAGGCAATGTATTACGGACGTTACAGAAACTCCGTCGAACTTTTCCTTCTGCGCGCGCATTTTACAAATTAGCCAATCACAGCTCACCATTTCAAGAAAAGGGGCATGGAAATTGGTTACTACGTTTTATTTGCAATCATCATAATTGCCACTTGGTCGCTATGCTTACGGCGTAGAGTTTAAAATCGAATGGCGTGTCGTTGTTTTGACTGTACAGCTATTTGGTTTCTAGATTTTCTGTTGATAGATTACAGCTACATTGTTAGATTAACTATTTTAGGGTTCCGCACCCAAAGAAGGTGCGGTTTTCTTAATTTAAAGTCGATAGTTTGTGGGGGTGCTTGCAGAACTTGGTAATAGCTTTCTTAATACTGAATGGTGTCGAATATTTTTTTCTAAATTTATTTCGTACTGGCTGTCCTCCGCGGTTTCACCCGCGTTCCCGTGGGATCTTATCTTTTCCCGGGATAAAAAATATAGCCTATGTTACTCAGGGATAATGTAGCTTTCTAATGGTGAAAGATTTTTTAATATCGGTCCAGTAGTTTTTAAATTTATTCGTTACATACAAAAATACAAATCTTTCCTCTTTATAATATTAGTATTAATATTGGTCGGTTAAAAAAAATCAATATAACCTTGCAATTTTTTTTAAGTTTATTTTAATACCACAAGTGACAACCAGCCACGTGATGGTAAGTGACTACCGTCGCCTATATACATTAGCAATACCAGGGGATTTTCAATGTGTTGTACACTTAGACGGTGGTTTATTATTCCACTCGTACACCTTATTTATTAAAATGCCATAATTAGGCTTGCGTGGAATTTTTATTCAGTTGTTATTTCATTGTTTGAATGGTACGGCCGTACCACTTAAGAACCAACAGGTTAAGGGCAAACAGGCTCAAATATGTGACGATTAAAAATACATGTAATGTGATTATGTAGGAGCGAGGAGTTAGAAAAGGGAAGATCTTCCGCCAGACTAGGTCATCGTGCCTGGGGACCGCACCACAACTGTACATGTTGGAAGCTTGTATATATGCAGATCGCATGGAAAACTTCGATAGCGCGATGTAGATTATTGGAGCGCCATCTATCTAGGAGTCGTGCGAACTACATCTATGTGTAGATAGATGTCGCTACAAGTTCATTTAATAAAGATATTTTTGACTAAGTTTTTAAGGCGATGATAGCTCAGTGGTAGTGACGTCGGATACAGCGAAGGCCGTGGGTTCGAATCCTACAACAGCTTGAGCTTTCGGTGAAGGAAAACCATCGCTAGGAAACCATCGGTGGTAGGATACTTTGTAGTACTCGACTGGCTGTCACCAAGCACCTATCGGTGTGTTCCGGGCTGCACTTGAGAGCCAGTTTCCTTGTAAGCTTTGTACTTACCACCTTCGGCCACATCATCACTTAGCATGGTGAGATTGCCGTGAGTCGTTTATGAGGAGCCTATCTGTTCTGAAATGTAATCCAATTATGATATTGTCATGGTAAATTATTCGACAGATAAGAATAATAGATAAGTCAATAAGATTTGAATTTAATTTTACAGACAATATCACGAAAATGAGTCGCCTATACATTTTTTTAACCGTTTTATATTTTCGTAAGTACCTAATGTTTATTTTAAAAAAATATGCTTAATCTATGGTCGGTCCTAAGTTAAATTTAAAACAAATTAGGACTTAGGTACTTTATCTTACCACTATTATAAATGTGAAAATGTTTGATAGTTTCACACAGAAACTGCTGAACGGATTTTAACGAAACTTGGCACACAGGTAGATTATATTCTGGTATAAAACATAGGATACTTTTTATCCCGGGAAAATATAACGTACCCCAACGCGGGTGAAACCGCGGGGGACAGCTAGTGTTATAATATACCTAAAATTAATTATTTCAGTGACAATTTTCCCAATAAATATCGAGTCGGCAAGCGTACGCAAGTCAAACCTTGTCGGTCTAATAGACGAAGCTCAAACCTTGCGACCAGAGTCCACGTTTGAAATTAAAAACCTGAGGCGATTAAAAGAAAATGATGACACAAACATTTCGGAGATCTCGAGCGACGACCCGGTGATGAGAAACGTTCCTGACGACGATGATCTGTTATATAATTTTGATGATGAATATTTAAGAATAAAATGGTGATGAAATCAATATTCTCTTTGGATGAAATAAATGTTTACAAACTTAAGTCAGATTACTTGATTTCCCGCGGTTTTGTCATGAAATACCTATTCTAATTAACGGGGTAAATACGCAAAGATTTTTCATATCGGGGTAGATGGATGCTTGACGGATGGACCGACACAATTTTTTGGGGGTTTGGAGGGGTCATTTGCTAGGTTTCACAGCCATGTTATTTTTGGAAATTAATTTTAAAACTACCATTTTTATACATTTATACAGTTTTAAGGCTTTGTAAGCGCACGTATTTAATTCACAAATAATTAAGCAAATTGCAAATGTATTATGCTATAATGAAAATTTTTAGATACTTTTCTAAAACCTGTCAAATACCCTATTATGACGGTTTAAAGGCGAGATTTTGGATAATTAAAAAAAAACTAAAAAAGAATAATAACCGCAATTAACCAACCAGGTTATTAACTAACCAAGCCAACCCCTCCAATACCCCAAAATTTTATGTCAAACGTCCTGTATACAATATCGCTCCCCCCCATTCCCTCCTCCCTCGTTACCGGCTCCATACTCTGCAGTGGAAATAATTAAAACAAATACATTGGTAAGTACATATAAATTTATTCTTAAACATAAAATAGTCTATTGTATACAAATTAATCTAATTAAAAATCACTATATCACTTTCCAATTAACATTATTGAATAAAGAATTTTAATAATTGTTCCCTGCGGTATCACTCGCGATCCTGTTTCTCCATACAAACTTTGGACCCCCGTTTCATTTTTTCAATTTTGGAATTCCTTTGTTTCAGCGCAATCAGTTCAGTGGTTTGAGATGTGTGTTGATAGATCAGTCAGTCAGTCAGTTACGATTGTCTTGTATACAGGGTGTCCGGTAAGTAGAATGACAAACTTAAGGGGTTGATAGGTGGCCGTGTCACCGATTAAATATACAAAAATGACCTTCATAACCATTTTCGAGATATTTAACATCTAAAATTCAAATAGCAATACAAAAATATCGAAATATCTCGAAAATGTTGACCTTTTTTTTGAAGTCGTTTTATTTATTTATTTAATCATCTAGAATTTTACATAAATATAAAAACTTGAGAGGTGTCAAGGGACACCCGGATAACGAAGTTATATAAGTTCGTTTAATATTGTTCAAATCTTAAGTACATATTTCTAATGTTATCATTATTTATACATTTACATTTTATAGATTTTTTGAATTATGTTTATTTTCAACTTTTTATTATTTCGATGTTTTGATTCCCGTATCTCTGTTTTATTTAGTATTATTATGTAGTCCAACTTAAGTTTCGGTAATTTTTTTTTATTTAGTACAAATCAACAGATCCTCACGGTTAGATAACATGTAATTGTTGAGTCTGAGTGGATTAACTCGTAAGGTAACTTCTATTATATAGTATTGAACAGTAATATATGTATTTAAAGATATTAAGGTTTAGCTGCCGTCTAGCCGAGCCAAAGCTTGTACAGAATAGGTCAAAATTGTATTTTATTGACCAGCGTTCGTTTATAAACAACTAGCACTATGCTGAGCTGGGACCGTTTTGTGGCAATATTATCTATTTTTTTTATTTTTACTCTTATCGTTTTTTTTTTATTAGTTTTTTTTTTGTTTTGTATCATATCAAATTTTGTATTATTTTTTGCCACAAATAAATTTAAATTTATTTTCTTTCTTTCTTTCTTATTTTCTTATTCCCTAATTAACTTGTTAAGGGTCTTGCTAGCTTTAGTATAGGTATGTTGATAGGTGACCCCCCCCCCTTATCTCCCCCTTAAGTTTGTCGTACTACTTACCGAACACCCTGTATACAGATTATGGAGTGTAGGGGTTAGGAGCACAGTCCCTTAAATTAAATTAAATTAAGTAGGCGCTACTGTTCAGTTTCAGTTTTAAAGTTAAGTAAGTCTTCACTTTGGATTTAAATATTTATAATAAACTAGCTGTTCCGCGCGGTTTCACCCGCGTTCCCGAGGGATCTTATCTTTTCCCGGGATAAAAAGCCTATGTGCTATTCCAGACTATAATCTATCTCTATGCCAAATTTCATCCAGATCCGTTCAGCCGTTCAGGCGTAAATGAGTAACAAACATACATCCATCCAAACATTCACATTTATAATATTAGTAAGATTAATATAGTATTTCGTCGTTGGAAAGAGATATTGTAATACTAAATTAGTTTTAGTAACTATGAAATAAGCATCAATAGGTATTTAAGATCAGTACACAGGAAAATCATTGTCTACGTATTTAGACCAGGCGTGCAGACCTCCCGTCAGATCTTTTATCTTTCTAGAATATTCCTCTTCTATTACATCTAGAACTTTCTTGGCGGCTATCTGAGAATCGTTGCCTCGGCGACAGATAAAAGTAACTGCAAGATACAATTTTTATTTTTAACACAATTTTTTTTATTTATTTTAAAGGCTTTAGTTACAAGACTATCAAGCCTACAGATGATAAAACAAACGATGTCGGATACCTCGACGAAGGTCGTGGGTTCGTTGTATAATGAGCTTGAGCTTTCGGTGAAGGAAAACATGGTGAGGAAACCATAGCACGGTGGTAGGGTACTTTGTAGTACCCGACTGTCTGGCCACCACCTTTAAGACATTGTAAAAATTTTTATCAATCCCCCTGGTATGGCTAATGTCTATACGCGACGGTATTCACTTACCATCAGGTGACCTACCTGCCTTTTTTTAAATTCTGGATGCTTGTGTTTGACTACAATCTCACCATGGTAAGTGATGATGTGGATGAAGGTAGTAAGCACCCAAATCCTAGATGGGAACTGGCTCTTAAGTGCAGCTGTCGGAACACACCGATAGGTGCTTGGCGACAGATTTTCAACTTGAGGGTGGTAGCCAGCCAGTCGAGTACTACAAAGTACCCTACCACCGTGCTGTGGTTTCCTTACTATGTTTTCCTTCACCGAAAGCTCAAGCTCATTGTAGGATTCGAACCCACGACCTTCGCCGCGGAATCCAACGTCACTACCACTAAGAAATAAGTATACCTTGCTCTTTATTCTTTTTTATTTCCATCAGCAACCCCTCAAGTGTGTCCCCACGCAAGCTTTCCAGCGGTTTGTTAACAGCGCCATCTATACGACACATTGCGAACTCTGCCTCGCTTCTCACATCGACCAGCAGATGGCGCTGATTGTGGTTTGAGTCCGAGTTTAGGTTTGATGCTAGCTGCGAGGCGGTTGTACGGTTTTCTGGTGGAAGTATTTGGAGGTCTAGATCCTAAAGAGAACAGAAGAAATATATCCTACTGTTAGCGGAAGAATGAATGAGACTATTATAGAGGGAGTGACTAGTGGTGGGAGCGCGTCTATATAAGCCGCCGCGCACCTCATTCGACACGTTTTTCTCGGAGAATTAACTTGATAAGGGAAACCTCTGCCCGATTGAATAGTTAAACTGCCTACCTTCTTTAAATTGTTAATATTTTACTTTAGTTTAATTTCATTGTGTAATTAATTAGTATTTGATTGTCTTAAAATTGAATTTGATAAAAGTAAAGGATCGCTTTGCTTTTGGTTGTCATTTTTTTTTAATTATTTAAATCGTAAATCCCTAAAACTACTAATATTATATTGAAAGTTTGTATATTTTTGGCAAGTAACGTAAAAACGGTAGTACGGATTTTAATGAAATTTGGCACACAGGTAGATCATATCCTGGAATAAAACATAGGATACTTTTTATCCCGGGAACAGATAAGATCCATCGGGATAGCTAGAACTAGCTCTGCTGAGTTTGAAAAATGAAACAAATTTTTCATAAATTAATATTATAATTTATTTTGTTAATATCACAACATAATTATAGTTTATAATACATACAGTAATATTTCTACTTGTAATAGTAGTGTAGAGTTTTTTGTATCGCGTTCACGCAAAAACTACTTAACTGATTTTGATAAAACTTGGCACAGGTACATCATATACTGGAATAAAACATAGCATACAGAAGCTTTCCATATTTATTTATTTTTATTCTGGATAGGCTGTGTTTGACTACAATCTCACTATGATAAGTGATGATGTGGCCGAAGGTGGTAAGCACACAAAGCTTAGATGGAAACTGGCTCTCAAGTGCACCTGCCCGAACACACCCATAGGTGCTTGAAACAGTTCAACTTGAGGGTGGTATCCAGCCAGTCGGGTACTACAAAGTACCCTACCACCGTGCTATGGTTTCCTTCACCGAAAGCTCAAGCTCATTGTAGGATTCGGACCACTGAGCTATCATCGCCTTATTTTTTTTTTAACCTGTCCACTGCGTGCCAAAATAATAACCAACATTCGCCTTATCATTAATACTGGGTAACGCATTATGCTGACTGGCAACATCGCATATATCACTATCATTTTTAGGTTTAAAAATCCTTACATTTTTAACTGCCATCACTTTTGAGAACGTCTTTCTAGAAGCCGGACTAATACCTTTAACATTCATATCGCTCACATACATGTTGTATAACTGAAAAACATTTTTCACCTCCAAATTTAAATAAACAAAACTGACACCGTTATTCAAGCAATACTGACATTTAGATGGCACTTTCGGAAGATTATCTATGTAATTATCCACGTTAATCGACTTTAGAGGCTTTTTTGAGGCTTTAGGCCTATCTTCTTTCACCAACCAGCACCGCACCATAGCCTCTTTTATGCCTAATGTATTTAAGAACATGACGCGACAAACTGACAGCTTATCTTTTAATTTTAAATGGTATATCTTTGAGTCCCCTTTTCTGGAGACTTCGCCTTTGTGTTTAACCCTTCGCCGCTTAGCTGGCACTGAATCGACAAGAGATCTCACGTAGAATTTCTTGCCTTTCCAATCTAAATCGTTCCAGAAGTAATGGAATATCACTTCGCGGTCGTTCTCTGTGATTTTCTCGCAGCATCTAGTTGTGCTTTTGGCGCAGTACTCTGAGTTGCACGGTGGGCCAATTTTTCTTTCGGATTTTAACACGTCTTGGGTCCATTTTCTTTTTTCCCCGTTGTGTTTTGTTATGCGAAATCCGTAGTAACTTTGGCCGCTCATACGTTTTTCTTTTTCGCGTCTTCTGCGTTCCGATTTGAGGCGGGCTTCTAGTTTTTTCTGTGGACAAATATGTGGGTTAGAACAAGAAAATAAGGACTTTTTGGCGGGAACTTGAACGTTGCGTTTTCGTTTTATTTTCATTAGAGTTCAATAAGAATAATTTCGCTGGTGTTTTGTCCAATAAATATCAATCTAAGTGTAGAAGTGAAGTGAAATGAAAGCGTGTATCGTGACTTTTCAGGTTGTTCCAAAAAGTCCGTGAAGAGTTTCGGTGGAACAGCCGCCAATTTCACTAAAACTAGACTGAACTTGTACGGACGAGGACTAGATATTACAGTGAATGTGACAATATAACGTGACTATAACATAAAATAAAAATATTTAAAATAAAGAAATGGCTTAAAGGTTTAGATACCAAGCCAAAATATATCTAAAAAAACTTAAAACTTTAAGGCAATGATAGCTCAGTAAGTCCTATAAGTGAATCCTACAATGAGCTTGAGCTTTTGGTGAAGGAAAACATCGTGAGGAAACCACAGCACGGTGGTAGGGTACTTCGTAGTACCCGCCTAGCTGGCTACCACATAAAAGTTGAAGATCTGTCGACCTGAAGTAATATGTAAAATGAATTAGCTATGTCAAAACCGTGAATGTTCCGTATATAGTAAAAAAACTAGAATAAAATATTATGATTATTAGGGGCCGTTCAAATATTACGTAAGCAGATTTATTACAATTATTTACCCTCCCATTCCCCTTGTCAGCAAAAGTAAGCAAAGCTCTTACCCCTCCCCCCATGCTTACGTAAACATTTTTCAATTATAAATGTTTTTTTTATATACTATAATTATAATTTTAAAAATAAGAAAATTGATTTAGGATAGAGATTTTACTGATAATTCTCCTAATCGGTTCTAAAGCGAGTGCCTAACTAAACGTATGCATTATTTGCGGGAATCCCCGAAAATGCGTTTCGTTTTCAAGCATAGACAATGTGAGGGTTGCCATTCTTGTAAAAAAGTAAACAACTACCGATGACGTATTCATCATCTAGACTCCCCTACCCCCCATGTCATCCAAAATAAGCAAAACAAAGACCCCCCAACCCCCATAGTGGTTACGTAATACTTGAACGGCCCCTTATTTAGTAATTTTGAAAGAACTTACCTTCAATCAATGCAACATTCGCAGTCTTGAGTTACGCACACACAAACACATATTCAATATATTAAAAAAAAAACAACAAGTCAACAGGATCTCGGAGTTAGTTATTTGCATGCCATTTTTATAATGCTTATTTTTTTTTTTATATTCGATAGGCTTGTGTTTGACCACAATCTCACCATGGTAAGTGATGATGTGGCCGAAGATGGTAAGCACACAAAGCCTAGATGGGAACTGGCTCTCAAGTGCAGCTGTCGGAACACACCGATAGGTGTTTGGCGACAGATTTTCAACTTGAGGGTGGTAGCCAGCCAGTCGGGTACTACAAAGTACCCTACCACCGTGCTATGGTTTCCTCACGATGTTTTCCTTCATCGAAAGCTCAAGCTCATCGTAGGATTCGAACCCACGACCTTCGCCGCAGTATTCGACGTCACTTACCATTGAGTTTCATCGCCTTATCGCTTATTCTGTATTAACAAACATTTTATATTTCAGCGCTTTCTATCGGCACTTGTACGCAACATTGTCGATAAGTCAACGTACGTCACATAGATGGCGCTTTAATAAAAAAAAATAATTGGTTAAAAATAAAGGTATTGAGCTTTTTTTTTTATTAAATACTAGGTGTCCTCCGCGGATTCACCCGCGATCCCGTGCTATCTTATCTTTTCCCGGGATAAAAATATAGCCTATGTTAGCCTCAGAGATAATATCGCTTTCTAATTGTGAAAGAATTTTTGAAATCGGTCCAGTCGTTTTTAAGTTTATTCGTAACATACAAAAATACAAATCTTTTCTGTTTATAATATTAGTGTAGATATAGTTATTAGTTTGTATGGAATTTTGTATGAAATATGAACTTGTAACGTCATACGTTCTCACCATCAAAAAATCATGAGAAAGGTGAATTTTATGACAATATGTTCGGCGTATATGGTATTATTAGATGTCTTATTTATCATGTTTATATTTCAACGCCATCTAACGGCACTTGTTCGCAACATTGACATTGATTCCGCCTAATTATCAATAGATGGCGCTTAAATATTGACTGAAGATGTTTCTTTTGCTTTACGAAAGGGTCGCTAGATGACGCTTATAAATTTTCACTTCGATATTATTGTTTATAATCTAATATATAAAATTCTCGTGTCACAGTTTTAGTTGCCATACTCCTCCGAAACGGCTTAACCGATTTTGATGAAATTTTTTGTGCTTATCCGGTATCTATGAGAATCGGCCAACATCTATTTTTCATCCCCCTAAATGTTAGGGGTAGTCCACCCCTAATTTTTTTTTTTTTTTTTGAGACAAAATTTCTAATTTCTATTTTTTTATGATACAACATACAAAAATACATACAATCCCCAATTTTCACCCTTCTACGATCAACCCTTATTTTTTAATAGCCATTTTAGTAATTTGAGTAATCGGTCAAGCCGTTTCGGAGGAGTATGGTAACAGGACCGATTTGGATGAAATTTTGTGTGTGTATTTCAATGGGTTCCTCGATGATTTGAAAAAAAAATTGGACCCGGTAGATGGCGCTGGAATCGGGTTCTAAGTTTTGTTTTAATTTCAGGGCAGGACAACGTCTGCCGGGTCCACTAGTTTTATATATAAAAATCAGAGATTAATAATAGGTCCTCGCGCGCCGCTCGTACTAGATGCCGCCGTCATACCTGAAAAATGCGGCAACAAATATTACGCCTAAAAATCGAACTCGAAGCGTACCCGAGCCGAACCGAGCGCAGTCTCGTTGCAAGAAATGACACCATTCAGTTGTCGCGACACCATGTTTTCACGCACACTAGCATCCTTGCAAATACACACTCAAATATTGAGTTGCCGCATTTTGGGAGCTGTCACGGAAAGGGAGCGTGGCATCTACGTCAGAGCGACGCGATGACCTATTATTAATCTATGCTAAAATACCTTCTCTTTGGCCTGAGCTTTGCAGAACACTTCATAGTCGATCAGTTGCGATATCGTTGCGGATTCTGAACACGCTTCGCACTGAGGGTTACGAGCTCGCAGCTTTACTGGAAGTATATTAAATAAGTAATATTAGGTACTTTTTGGTGGGAACATGCGAAGTGACGTTGCGTTTAAGTTTTATTTTCATTGGTATCGTGTATTTTGAGTATTAATAAATAATAGCTATTTCCCCGCGGTTTCTTTCACCCACGTTCCCGTGGGATCTTATCTTTTCCCGGGATAGAAAGTAACCTATGTGCTATTCCAGACTATAATCTATCTCTTCCAGATCCGTTCAGCCGTTCTGGCGTAAATGAGTAACAAACATACATCCATCCATCCAAACTTTCATGTTTATAATATTAGTAGGATATACTAGTGTGGGTTATAAACTTTTATGTATTTGTGTTTTAGTTTAAGCATAAAATTTTTAGACATTTGAATTTAAAAAAAATGCCTATATAATCACGTCCAAAAATATTTAAAAAATGTAACCTTGCTGAGTTTCTTGCCGGTTCTTCTCAGTTGAAGGCTGACTTCCGAACCGGTGGTAACTTCTGTAATTCGACCTTCATATTGGTGGCCTTTGACTTTGATATTGGTGGCGTTTTGTCCAATAAAGTTCAATATAAGGCGATGATAGCTCAGTGGTAGTGACGTCAGATACCGCGGCGAAGGTCGTGGGTTCGAATCCTACAATGAGCTTGAGCTTTCGGTGAAGGAAAACATCGGGAGGAAACCATAGCACGGTGGTAGGGCTGGGTACCACCCTCAACTTATCGGTGTGTTACCAAAGCTGCAATTGAGAGCCAGTTCCCCATCTAGGCTTTGTGTGCTTACCACCTTCGGCCACATCATCACTTACCATGGTGAGATTGTGGTCAAACACCTACGCAACTTACCAGTTCTGAAGCTCACATCTTCACCGTCAAAAAGCAGCATCCTTTCAACTAATAACTTCTTATGTGATGTTCCCACGATATATTTTATTGCTTCTAATGCTTGCAATGCACCTGTCAAAATAGAGATGTTTAGTGACATATCAAAATCAGCTTCTTTTTTTATTAATGTTTATTCATGACCATAGATACAAAGTTTTAATATTCTTATTTTATGTTATGGTATTATAGTCAGTAGTTTTTGACTTTATGCGTTACACATACATACTTACAAATCTTTCCTAAAGTGGTTGTACCCTCTAAAGTGATTATAACCCATAAAGTGATTGTGACCCCTAAATTTACTGTTACCCCTAGTAGCCCATAAAGTGTTTGTAACCCCAAAAGAGATTGTAACCCCTAAATCGGTATAACCTGTGGGTGTTTGTTACCTATGATGCCTGGCACTGGTGGCGCCACGCCGTTAGCGGAGCAGCTGCCAACAGTCTCAGCGGGGGGAGGGACGGGGAACACGCAGCGGTAGCACGGACCTATGTAGCCTTTATCCGCATCTGTGTCCTACATAAATAAATATCCTGGGACATTTGTTCACACGCGGCTATCTGATCCCAAACTAAGCAGAGCTTGTAATATGGAAACCAGATCACTGATATACTACATATACTACTTTTTTTGGTAAATACATACTTAAATAGATAATCACACCCAGACTCAGGACAAACAGACATGTTCATGCACACAAATGTGTCCTGGATGGGAATCGAATCCACGACCTGCGGCGTGATAGGTAGTGTGTTAACCAACCACGCCAACCGGCCCGTACATACATTAACTATTTACTTAAAGTTGTGGAAAACATTGGGAGAGGCCTATGTCCAGCAGTGAACATCTTCCGGCTGTAAGTGAAGTGGTAAGTTGAAGGGAACTGGCTCTCAAGCGCAGCTGTCGTAACACTGGTAGTTGAGGATATGTTTTCAATATGAATGAGTAAAACTACCAGAAAAACTCACACTATCTTTAATTTTTTTTATACCTACCACTATGTGGCAAACAAGTTTACGGCCCACCTGATGGTAAGTGGTTACCGTAGCCTATGGACGCTTGCAACACCAGAGGCGTCACGAGCGCGTTGCCAACCTTGCATAAACCTTCTCAAAGAGCGCGGGAGAAAATATCTCTCAAACCGCACTATACGCGACCAATTTGGTTTTAAGTTCTAATGAACTCATTACGAGTATTAATCATCACCTGTTTCATATTTTGTCTCAATTTGTGTCTCAATCTCAACCATAGATTGCCTAGTATTTTCATGATTGTAGCCAAATGAAAGGCATGCAATGCATGCGTTCGGAAACAATAGTGGGTAAAAATGGTAAATTCAGTTTATAATATATATATATTCAGTATTTATAATATAAGTTTTATATATAATATTAACTATTATGTAATTATATATATATATATACATTTTTATTATAATTTGGATGCCTGTGCCGCAACTGTCCGTGGCACCGCTGGTCCTATCAGAATACCAGCGCTGCGGTACCTAAGGCCGCAGCTTATGCTGAGATAGGTGCCTTTTTGGCCTCACACAGTGTATGTATTTTGAATGACTTTGTTGTTGTTCCTATATTTGTCTCTGTGTGTAATTTGTGATGTTAATGAAACTGTCTATGTTCATGCTGTGTGAGTCCAAAATAAATGTTTATCTTATTTTATATTATCTGTTATCATGAAAATGTATCTAAAAATATATATTTCGACAACTAAAAGTTTGTTTAGGAGCACTGCAGGTGACGTCATGATATCACGTGACCTAGCCATTATGGCGTCTTAGCGTTTTGGTGGACTTTTTATCAATATAAATTTTAATGGTAATTATTAAAGAAAATAGAGAAATTCACAAATAATTAAGCAAATGTGTTATGCAATAATGAACAATTTTAGATTCTTTTCTAAAACCTATCAAATACTCTATTGTAACGTTTATAAGTGCCTTACCAGGGTTTCGACTTAATAAAAAACCGGTCAAGTGCGAGTGGGGCTCGCTCATCTAGGGTTCCGTACAAATTTTGTAGTTCTTTTTATAATTATTTTATTCAGTTTTAGTATTTGTTGTTTAGTGACAACAGAAATGCATCATCTGTGAATATTTCAACTGTCTAGCTTTCACGGTTCATGAGATACAGCCTGATGACAGACATACAGACAGACAGACAGACGGGCAGTAGAGTCTTAGTAATAGGGTTTTCGTTTTTACCCTTTGGGTACGGAACCCTAATAAATGAACTTTGAATAATGGGGTTGAAGAATTAATAGGTACCTTTAAGCTAGGATCTTTATCACCTCTATACCCATATATTGTGAGTTGCCCTTCCATTTTCAAAGCGCTGCCCGATATTAAAGGTAGCTGAAATAAATATTAAGGTATTTAGCATCAGAGGTGAAATAAAATCTTGAAGGTAAGTACTGCGGGTTATAATTTTTGTATTAGTTAAACAATAAAATTGTTAAAAATTTGAAAAAAAAGCCAATATAGTCAGATGGTCCAAAAATATTTCAAAATGTAACCTTGCTGAGTTCCTTGCCGGTTGTTGTCAGTTGTTGTCTGACTTCTGAACCGGTAATAACTTCTGTAATTCGACCTTCATAAGTGCACTTTTAGGGCCTAAACTGAATAAAATTGTTTTGACTTTGACTTACAGACTCCGAGAGAATGGTACAAGATCGTGGTATTAAGAGAGCGTATTTGGGTCGACAAATAGGGCGTCGCCCTGTCGCTTTGATTCCTTTTGCTGATAAGGGGTGGGGGGGGGGGGGGGGAGATTAAAAATGTCAAAACATATGCTTCAAACATGGCATGTGGCCGAAGGTGGTAAGCACAAAGCCTAGATGAAAACTAGCTCACAAGTGCAGCTGTTGGAACACACCGATACACACAGCTAATCGAGTAACAAACTACCCTACCACCATGCTATGGTTTCCTTCACTCAAGCTTTAAGATTCGAACCCACAACCTTCGCAGCGGTGTCCGACGTCACTACCACTGAGCTATCATCGCCTTAAACTACTCCCTTACCTTAGTGATAGCGCATAGGTCGTTTAACATGTACCGTGTGGGTACATTATCTGTACAATCCAAGATAATATCGTATTTTGCGGCTATTTCTAGTGCATTACTAGAATCTAACTGAATGTTGTATGGGGTCACTTTTATACGTGAATTTATACTGAAAAAGAAAATTATCTTCACTTATATGTATACAGGGTGTCCTGTAAGTAGTACGACAAACTTAAGTGGGAGATAGGTGGGGGGGGGGGGTCACCTCCAAATATACAAAAATTTGCTGAATAAAAAGTTCACCATTTTCAAGATAATTCGATATTACTGTATTGATTTTTGAATTTTAGGTCGAAAATGGTGACACTTTTACTGAGGTAATTTGTTGTATATGTTGGTAGGTGACCCCCCCCCCCCTATCTCCCCCTTCAGTTTGTCCTACTACTTACCGGACACCCTGTATGTATAGTATACTAGCTGTCTCCTGCAGTTTTACCCGCGTTCTCGATAGATCTTACCTTTTCCAGAGATAAAAAGTAATGTTTTATTCCAGGATATGATCTACCTGTGTGTCAATATTCATCAAATTTTTGGGTGATAATAGTATTTACTAGCTTTCTACCCCGCGGTTTCACCCGCATTCCCCTTTTTTACCCACTTAGGGGATGAATTTCGAAAAAAAACAACCAACATCAATAACATTTCATACCAACTTTGAACCCCCGTTTAACCCCTTCAGGGGTGGAAATTAAAAAAACGCTTGTTAAACACGTGTTTCTTTATATCTAATTGTTAGCCTTAAAACAGTTTCATGATTCTAGCATCAAAAATGACCCCTTTTTCAACCCCTTAAGGATTGAATTTCAAAAAATCCGTTCTTATTCCTCTGTTACGTCTTAAAAACAACATCTGTGAAAAATAACAGCTTTCTAGGTCTAAGGGTTTAGGGTGGGCGTTGATGAGTCAGTGAGTCAGGCCTTCTCATTATATATATATATAGATAAATAGTAGTAAACATTACCCTCTCAGTGAATTGGCAGCGGAATCAGCCTTCCCCATATTCTGATCGCTTTCCGCATGCAATATTTGTCTATGAATATTAGTTATTTCCACTGCATCATAGTCAACTATGCCTATTTCACCTGAAACGTAAAATGCTATTTATTTGTGAACAGGTGCTGCTTGTGGCTGCTAGCGATTATGTTTTTAGGGTTCCGTACCACAAAAGGAAAACACTGAACCCTTATTAGATCACTTTGTTATCCGTCTGCATGCCGTTTTAATTTTTTTTATTCTGGAAAAGCTTGTGTACCGTGCCATCGTGATGTGGTTACCTCACGATGTTTTCCTTCACCAAAAGCTCATTATAGGATTCGAACCTTCGACCTTCGCCGCTGTATCCGACTGACTGGCTACCACATACAAGTTGAACTGTCGCCAAGCACCTATCGGTGTGTTCCGACAGCTGCAATTGCGAGCCAGTTCCTATCTAGGCTTTATGCTTACCACCTTCGGCCACAACATCACTTACCATGGTGAGATTGTGTTCAAACACAAGCTTATCCAGACATAAACATATTGAGTTGTCATACCAATGCCAGCTCCAGCTAAATAAGCTGCAGCGGGGCAGCCCAGGCCTCCAGCACCCACGATCAAGACTTTAGCTGCACATAATTTCTCCTGTCCTGATACCCCAATATCAGGTAGTAGGATCTGACGGCTGTATCTGAAATTGTGATAATTTGATAAGATTTGATAGGTGCCTTTTTTGGTCTCACATTTCATTTGGGTAATGCGTTTGTTACATTGTTTGGGTGAATGGTTGTCCCACCCACCATATATCAGCACAAAAGGAAGCGTGATCTATATGATGATCCTGAAGGTGATACTATATTAGAACTTCATACCTGACATGGGTTATCAAACACTTTTAATAACATTATTATTTATTTATGTTATTTTAATTTATTACAATTTAAAAAATAGATATAAAAAAAAACAATATTTATATTTTAAAACTATAAAAAACTGCATCCAACTGGCATCAGGAACAAGGTCCAAGTTACCGGTGGCCCAGGCTCCAGATAGAGGAACTTCCTCACAATGCGTGCCATCTCCAGGAGTACTGCCTTCTGAATCTGGCCCCTGATCCAGCCACCTAACGTGAGCCTCTTAAGGTTTTATTATTAAAAGCCTTCAGTCAGATATTTCATAATTGGTTAGGTTCTATAGTTGTTTTGTTGGTTGTAATATCTGTGTGCTTTTTTATAGCAAAGGCCTCCTCCAACTGACTCCATCCTTCTCTATCCCTGGCTAGTGATGTCCAAGTACCGCCCGCAACAACCTTAATTAGTTTGTTTACTAACATACCTAAATTAAACCGATAGGGTATTTTAAAATAATTATATAGAGGATAGATAATTACAACCAGACTCGAGACTATTATTTTTTTTGATTTTACCACAAATGGACTAACTACTAAATTAACTAAGCACAAATATCATACACACAAAGATCAATCTGGGAAATTGAACACATAACATGGTACGTAGTGTAAGGATCCATTTGAATCAAATATGTACTGTTACATTAACTTACCTCTCAATTGCCCATTTTGGTAGTTTGTCGCCAAACTGCACTTTAGAGACGTTAGCATCCAAATTTTGATAATTATTTGGAGGGCACTGTTCCGGGCCAGTTAGCTGTTGGTGCTGTAAACATTAACATAAAATCTTTATACATATACCGGGTGTCTGGTAAGTAGTATGAAACTTAATCTGTTGACTCGCAACATTAACCTGTCAAACAACTCGTCAACTCGCTCACTGTGTTTAAAATTTCAAAATTTGCGCCCAATTTTCAAGTAAATGTCATTGTCCCATTTGAGAACCAAGTGGTGCCGACTCTGAAACCCCGATTGTCCCAAGAAAGAACTGACAGGTTAAGGGGGAAATAGGTGGGTGGGTTGCTAACTAATACAAGAATGTTAGTAAGAGTGTCACCAGTAGTGAGATATTTCTGGTTTTTATTTGGATAGCAGTTGATAAAACTCATAGGTAACTTGCTGTACTCTACAATATTTTCTTTGATTCAACTCAAAAAGTATTAATTTCATCCTGTTTCTTGAGGGATAATGGCTGTGATGATAGGACAAGTAGGTATCATTCAGTAGCCTTTCGGGCAGTAGAAACTGTTTTAAAAAGTAAAAGGTACTTACAGAGTTCCATTCCCTTTTTATTTCATACAATTCGTTTTCTTTTTCATTCAATATTTTACGTAAATCGGCGATTTCTTTCTCTAATCTGTTTATGCGATCCATTTTTTATTTTATATTTTTGTATAAATGTATAACATAATAATCACTGCCTTGAAATTGCGTAAATAATAAAATAAAATAGGGCCTAGAAATTTTACGCTGCGCTATAAAATCAACGTAGTGTTTTTATCCTCTTTGATAAAATCAAACAACAAAACCTTAGACGAATCGAATAATAACAAAACACAACAGACCATAACTAACGTAGTGTTAGTATTATACACAGATTACTGATATGTAGCTAGCTACAGATGTGACAGTCGAATTTGCCTAGTTTCTACATTTGCAGTTATGGCGCTGTTGTCGCTTTATCTATAATGGCGCGACACACACACATACAAAATCGAATAGTGCTGTCCATCTATTATTTATTCAATATGGCTGTTATGGATAATTTTTGTGTAGTGTAGTGATTTACCCGATATCGACAAAATCTACTAGGGTTTAGGGTATTTATCCTTTTATTTAAGTAGATAATCAAATAAAACAAATTATCTATTTTGTGGTCATTTATTTGCTTTCTTTTACCTATGAGTTTTACATTTTCTTAGCGCTAGATATTGCATGATTCTATTTATCCACTTAAAATTTTATTTATTATATCGCATCAATTGTGGCATTGCAGTCGATTATGAGTGCTATGTAATATTCAATTACATCTAGACTGGTTGTGTCAATATATTTAATATGTTTTGAGGATTTTATAGATTTTTGTCAAAATTCTTGACGAGGAGAATTTGGTTTCACTGTGCCTCTAAGTTTGCCCCTTGGTTGATCTGGCGATCCATTGACGCTGTCGAATAGATGGTCACCACTACTGCTGTAGTCTCCATTGTCTCCATAGGAGTGTTGAACCGCTTATCTGAAGTATTGAATTTGTTTAAATAAACATTACAACAGAATAAGATAGAACAAATAGATAGTGGAAACATTGGAAAGTTGGATGAATAGACAGATAGTGTTTCTTTCCATGGAATTTGGACAGGACAATGTCTGTTGAGTGAGCTAGTAATTTAAGCTTTACAGGGTTGAAATTACTGTCTGATTCTGTCATAGCCTCTGTGTAATTAATTTATCAAGTAAGATCAATTTATTCATACCTGTGATGGTAATTGTTTCTCCTGTTGAGTTGTTATAATTTTGTTCTCGGCTCTGACAATAATTATTTTCATGTTGTATATGATACCCTGGAATTATTAAAAACATTAAAGCATTAATGCCTAGTAGTATAAGTAGATAGAACTGAAGATGATTTTTGTAGGTTTTGTGTAGTGAGAAGGGCAACAAACGTGTAGGACAGAGGGCTTTAAGACACCCGCAGACATATAATATTGTAAGTGGGCCAACTATTGAACAACTTATTTGCATTTTATAATTTAGTCAACTAAAGTTTATAATTGTGCGTAAGAGCTCCCGCAGACATACAATTGTAAGTTGAACAACTAAAGTAATTTCTTGAATAGTTAATTTAAATTACTTTACTGTTATAATTTCATATTAAAAATATTTTGAATTAAAAAAATCTATAGAATATTGTAAACATAAAGCTACAGAAAGTGGAAGGATACAGATTAAGTTGGACAATATTTGTATCTGAAGGAGCCCTAAGATGACAACTAACTGTTGCTCTAGGCGAAAGTTAGTTGCAAGCTAAAGATTAGCAAAGTATAGGTTACATTAAAAGTTTACATTCATACCTTTAGCAAGTGGTAAGCCATGAGCAATTTCCTGTTCCGTAAACAAGCAAGGATAGGAATAACGGGTTCGAACACCAGACTGGTCAAATTGAGTTTGATCAAAATGTTTTTCATAAACACGTTTAGTCATCAATAGGTTCTTTGTCAAACCAAGTAATTTATCGTTCATGAGTATGCAAAATAGTCTGCGAGTTTTACTTGTTGAATCACAACCACCAACACAACACTTATATGCACAACGCCATGACGAGAAAGTATGGAGCACAGTAAAAGAAATAAATATCACTGATCACTGTACGGAGTACAGCAAAGCGTGGAATTGTATTGTAAACGGAGGAAAACACAAGATAAACTGCTCGACTCGATGTGATATGAAAAAAACAATGGCCGATTTACATTATTTACCTTTCAAACTGTCAGAGGTGTCAAACTACCAATGACGTAGGTACACACACATTGACACAAAATTGAACACTATAAGCAGAGCACAGATTAATAATATGTAGCAAGCTACAGCAGCGCCAGAACTGTAAGATTGGAAATAGAGCTGTCACCCCCCTGGTATTATATTCTCTTTGGTAGTGTTTTTAACTGGATTATTCGTCTAAGGTTTTTAACGTGTGACAAAAAAAACAGATAGTGAATTTATTATTATTTGTATATTTAGGCTTTAGTTACAAGACTATCAAGCCTAAACCAGCCTGGCGCATTATTTTACAAATATAAACTTTTAATACTCAAAAGTCGGAGAGAAAGACAGCATTTAATAATAAGAAATGAATGTAAAATGACAAATATGCTTTGTCCGAGAAAACAATGCAGATTCTGTAAGAAAGGGAGAACAAGCCTTCAGAAAATTATTTTTTAGTTCCTTTATATGACCATAGCTACATACCGACTTGATGTATTTTCTGTATACTCTGTTTACCCATTTTTGCGTATTATGTAAATGTGTACCTATATAAAATATTTATTTCAAAGAAAAATGTTTAGTCAATCGCGCACATGTCTGTTTGGTATTAATCCCATTACGTATTGAAAATATCGACTACGTGCATACCTACTGCGTAACCCTCGTTATTGTTCCGAGCGTAACCCAAATTTTAAATTGTCATGTTGTCAGGACTGGCAGATGTCACTGAATGATTTTTCTATGTTGGTAGTACGAGTGTATCACAGGTATCACCTGTTTCATATTCTGTATTTATTTTTTAAGATAAATAATTAATTAATACACACAAATATCTGCCCTGGAAGGGAATCGAACCCACGACCTGTGATAAGTATAACGTGATATAGGTACCCTGCCAACAAGTCCGTAAGAAACCTTATCACGTAGGGATCAACTAAGAAAGGCGATGATAGCTCAGTGGTAGTGACGTCGGACACTGCGGCGAAGGTCGTGGGTTTAAATCCTACAATGAGCTTGAGCTTTTGGTGAAGGAAAACATCGTGAGGAAACCATAACACGGTGTTTGGGTACTTAGGTACCACCCTCAAGTTGAAAAGCGGTCGCCAGGCACCTATCGGTGTGTTCCGACAGCTGCACTTGAGAGCCAGTTCCCATCTAGGCTTTGTGTGCTTACCACCTTCGGCCACATCATCACTTACCATGGTGAGATTGTCGAAAAACAAGCTTATCCAGAATAAAAAAAAAGAAGGGAAATTAAGACGTAATTTGAGTTTTTGGAACAGGGAGAAAGGTTTTACCACAATCTCACTTGATCTTAGGTGATGATATGGTCTACGATAGTGCACGCTTACCTAGAGGCTAGAAGTAACTTATTTACTCGAGACTTGAAGACTCCCAGGTTGTAACTATCGGGAAACACAAACTCAGGCAAGGAGTTCCACTTCTTTGCAGTACGCATAATGAAAGACGAAGCAATCGCCGTACGTCTGGTTGTTCGATATTAAAACGGGCTTGGCGTGTCCTTTTAGATAAATAAAATTTTGTACCTAACTGAAAAATAACAGTAAATTACTGAAAATGTCAAACTTTTATATTAAAAATCCACACTTTTTTATTAATAGTGTGTTTTTATCAAGAAATATATATTCTAAATGTATAGGTAACTGACGTGATTCTTGGTTTTTATCCTATTTATTTGGATCATATAATAATAATATGACAACACTGATATATTATTTGTCTATATCATAGAACACTATACTCTGTCTATATTAGGGACTTTACCTTTCACCATAAATTAGAGATGGGTAACTAGCCGAAATTTCAATAACTTAGCTAGCCAGCTATTTGTGGTGCAATAACCAGTTTGATACCCGGCTATTTCAGCTATTGGGTAAATGTGTCTACTGGTAATGTGAAAATATAACGTGACTATAACAAAACAGAAGAATATTCAAAATAAAGAAATGGCTTAAAGGTCTAGATACCAAGCCAAAAACCTTTAAAAAGAAAAAGAAAATATTGATTTATGGTAAAGATGATGGCGTAGTCGTCACAAATAGTCACAATACTTTTAAAAAATCATTTTGGAAGGCAGCTTGTCCGTTGGATATAGATATTTGCAACTAATATAATAAAATATATAAACAATAATGCTTGTTGGTTCTGGGGCCATTTTGAACGATGTCCTTTTATTGCCTTTTGTACATAGCTTTATATTACATACTCTTTGATAGCTTTGTGAATAAAACTTTAAGAAATAACTAGTATTACCCAACACAATTTGAGACAGTTTTGAGAGAACTTTTGCTTGGGATTGTTTATCTTTAGTTATTAGATATCAATTGTCACTATCCAATAGTCTAGGATAACCGTAACTAAGTAGTAACACTCAAAGAGTATAGTAACTATACCAAAAGGAAGTAACGTTCAAACCCTGTTGCCAGCAAGTATTCAGTTTCATACTAGCCGCGGCGGTAATAAACTTAGATGATATGTTTTTATATTCTGTTTACCTATTTTATACTTCACTGAAATGACTTATCGTACGTACGTATTATAAAATTTACTAACTATAATAAAAAAAATGACGAATATCTATATATTAATCGAACGCCATCTTTGAATATAAATAATCGACTTCCTTATAGAAAGTCAAAACTATCCAAATTCAATAAAATAAGTTTAGATTAAATAACATAATTTAAAAAAAATATTACTTGTTACACTTCCTAGAAAAGAAAATATGCATTTCCTTTTTCGTAATATTAAATAATAATAATAAACTAAAATTGAAAAATATTAATATACTGATTCAACGCCATCTCTTTCTACTGCTATGAATTAATAACCTGTCTATCGACAAGACTAGGATCTTATGGAGCGCATATTTTATTTTTACGTCAGCTGTCTTTTATTTTACAAATAAACTACAGATGTCGTGGTAATCCATTTGGCGTAATGAATTTATCTCTAATGATAGTTTGTTTTGTCGTACAATTCTAAGCTTAATCACAAGTGGTATTAAGATTTAAATCGTATGGGTGATAATTCAAATTCACCCTTCTTCTCTTCTTCTCTAAGGAAGAGAAGAAGGCTGATAATTAAAATACCACGTTTTAAAGAAACTAGAAACAGCGTTCAATTTGCACTCGCATTTCACTTAGTCTAATTTTATAACCACGAGTACTTTTTATGTAAAATTTATTCAATTGTAAAAGAAATAACAATTTCATTCTTCGTATCATAAATGTTAATACATTTATGATTATACTATAATCAATAGAACACTGATTTATCTATCTATTTGGTTTAGCTTTTGATATCATGGGTTTAGCGTTATCTCTATCTACGGATATTCATTAAGAAAATCTGTTTGTCTTACAATTCTAAACTTAACCGACTACACGATTAAGTTCAAAATCGTTAATAGCAGTGAGCGCGGTGACAGCGCGCTCCCGCGTTGTTGGTTGGTTGGTTACTGGTTGGTTAGTTAGTTTGGATACTACGGCTACTACGGCTACGAGTAGCCACAACTGTTCATTCAACTAGTTGGTTAGTTAGTTAGTCGGCTGCCGGCGGCTGGCGTGGTTGTTCGCTACAGCGCGTTACGTCATAAACGTGTAGGTTATTCGAAGCCGTAGCCATTCGATAGCCAACAACCGAATATATTTTTGACGGATATCGTAGCCGTGGGTATTTGATCAGTAGCGGGTATTTGGCTAGTTATTAGAATAACTACCCATCTCTACCATAAATACCAGAGTTCTAAATAGAGACCGTTTATGATATTATACAGTGTCGATAAGAACTTTTATCTATTTTATAATCTTTAGAAAGAACAGTGAGCTTGTTCATATATTTGATAATAAGAAAAGACAACTACAAATGTAAGTATGTACCTACTGTGAATTAATTGTTCTTATTAAATTGGGATTTGTAATCTTAACGTGTATTTTTTTTTAAGTAGCTATCCATCCATAAACTTTAATGTTTTAGACTAGCTAGCTACATATCAGTAATCTGTGTTTTAGACCAGTGTTTTTCAACATGTATGCTTATTGGAAAATTTAAAGATAATATTGTCTTAGGATATAATAAAAAATCAATATAAAACACATGTAATAATAAGATCCATTAAAATAAGTCACACTTACATACAAATAATGGTTCCTTGTTTGACTATGGAACCCAAAAACGTCATACATTAAAATTACATTTCATTAATATCTATGTATAGTAATAATCCTTAAATAGTAATAAAAACCCTTAGAGGAGGCCTTTGTCGAAAGACAAGCTGTTAAGAGGAAAGACAAGCTGTTAAGAGGGGAGATAAGCCGAATGCCGAAAATATGTTTTAGATTAAGTTGAAATCAAACAGCAATAAAGGCTTATTTTATTTTATAGTAATAATAATTTTTGTATCAATAAATCTTGTAAATAATAATGACGTAGGTATTGCTTGTAAAAACATTTTGTAATAGTTTTTAATTTAGAAATCATTATATTTATACAGTTTGTGACCTAGTTACTTATACCAATCAAAAAAGTAATTTTTAACACAAATTAATATCTACTCACTTAAAATTCGTCCTCTGTGCTTAAAACATGTTAATTAGAAGGATTTTTTTAATAAATGGTGTAAAAACCAATATCCTTCATAAGATTCAATTATTGAAGATAAATAAAACTGCATAACTATCCAAAAATAATAAAATAATTTTTTTTTAACTAGGAAAAGTGTTATTTTAAGTGTTTGAAAATAAAAACACTTTATATTTCATATTTAAGTACTGCATATTTTCTTAAATTGTACCTAGCTGTCCACCGTGGTTTAACACATTTCCAATGGATCTTATACTATCCTGGGATAAAAAAACTGTTTTATTCCAGTATATGATCAACCTGTGTACCAAGTTTCATCAAAATCCGTTCAGATCTATTTGTAGCAGTGCACAATTTATGATGTTAATTTGTGTTCTAATTTTAGGATGTAAAAAGAAATCTGCGATAGAAATATTTAGATATTTCATAACTAAATACTTACATAAATAAATCTTATGCATAAATACAAAGTTATTTTTAGCCAAGCATCCATATTTTTTAAGAAAGATATTTTTTGTAAAAAAACTCATAAAATTTTCATCAAAATGTCTTCCTCAATCAACCTCAAGTCACATCATTTAAATTTTCCAGTTCTAATGAATTTATCGAACGCTTCTCTTGTTTTAAATCCAATTAAACGTTCCCTATTGCAATCTTCCATTAAAACTACAGGATTTAATAATGACGGGGTATGATATGAATTTGTTTTCTCTACATAACTTTTAGATGAACCCATATCTAAAACAAGCCGCCGTTTTACAACCTTCCTTTCTTCTAATACTTTCTCACTCATTTTTAACCTCTCAATTAACTGAGGCATGACAATTGACTTTTCTTGCAAATCAGGACCTTTGGTATAACTTTTCACTGCATCACCTTTGATTATGCGCCTTTTGAGGTACAATTTTTCATCTTTTTTTACTGTGTCTAGTAGTTTTACTTTTTTATCAGTATGTAAGCTTTCATTAATATCCTTCATTGAATTATTCTTAATTAAATCTGTGTTGGGATTGTTTTGTGATGATTTTAAAAAGACTTTTGAATGTGTTTTCGGTATTAGAGGTCTCGGGGTATTTTGAGCACATGTTTCGTTTTGTTCTTTAAAATATTTTTCAAAGGATTTTGATTGTAATATTTCATCACATAAGCTCTCGTGATCTTCCAAATCATCGTTATGATTGGATTGTTGAAAATGTTCTAAATCGAAATATAATGATTGTGTTGTATTCTGAAATGTTGTATTTACATTTTCTTTTTTTTGTGTATTGAATTCCAGTGTTTTATCAATCAAATTGTCATGATTTTTTTGTGAATTTCGTTTTAATAGTAATGTTGGAGGTACTAAAACTTTTGGAGTATCATTTTCTTCAACATTATTGATGTTACTCAAACAATTTATGCACTTATCAACAACTTTAGTACTTTGTTTGTCATTTTTGGACCATTCTGATATTTGTCTCAAGTTCTGCTCTATTTGTTCTTTTATTTTTTTATCATTCTCTTTCTTTTCTTCAATATGTTGAGGTGAAACATAGATATTTTCAAATAGATCAATTAAATCTGGATCTCTTTTAGGCATCAAAATATTTAAATCTGAAGCAGCTACATTGATACAAATTTCCGACTCATCAGGTTCAATATCTATTAATTTTTGTTCTCTATGACAGATTTTCTGTGGTTCCAATATCTCATGAGAGTCAAAGTTTTTTAAAAGGCTCATTGGAAACTTACTACAACTTGGAGTTTGCTGAGATGTTTCCCACATCTTACCGAGTTTGTTTACCTGAAATATTAAGTGTTTATTATTAGTAGGTATTTATTGTAAAATGTATGCAGTACTTTGATGGTTCAGTTGACATACAAACTGAATCTGACCAAATATTTTCTTGATTACCATTTTCATTTTTGTTTGTTGTTTTTTTGGACAACCATCCATTAGAGTGTCTAGGGGACTATATTCAAATGTCCAGGTTCACACTTGCTCTGTAAGGGATTAGGATTGAGTGGGACGCGTCTTTGTGGACGGCACTATCTTATCTATTTCTAGAAAGTGAAGTTAAATGTGACAAATAGTGTGACCGTTGATTAACCCGAATTCCCAAGGGATCTTATCTTTTTTCGAGATGAAAAGTATTTTGTTTAATTCTAGAATATGATCTATCCGTGTGCCAATTAAATTCTTCCTTATGTCTGGTAACATATTATGTTATGTATTCTGAAAACATATTATATGAGATAAACTTACCAATATTTTTGAAACGATTCATATCATAGAACAATTCATATCATGGAATCCGCAACTTGAGCGAGTCGGCAGGTTAAACTTTTGACAAAAGTTACTATTACTTACAAAGAGTATAATATTCTCGGAACAATAACTAACATGGAAGCCGGGCTAAAATAAGAAATGAAATGCATATACTTTACCTTTTTTTACTTTCGACGTTAATAATGCGTGGGAAAGAGACATATAATACCGTTCTGTTTCGTTATTATGCAGGTTGTCACAAGCTATTTTTTGGCTAGTGATGGGCTTATCATCGACATTGTCGTGTCGATATAAGTCATCAAAGCAAACAAGTAAATATAGTTAGTACTAGCTGTGCCCACGACTTCGTCCGTGTGGAATAGTGACTTTGGGCATATCTTTTGGTTTATTTTGGATTAACAAATGTTCGACGTGATTCTTTAAATTGACACAACTTTTTTATTTAAGAATCCGATTGACATGAAACAAACACTAAATGTTAAGTGAAGCTTACCACAATATATTAGTGAAAACCACATCCGAATACGCCGTTTCTGAGATTAGCTTGCACAAACAGACAAAATTCTAACAATCATTGGTTGATAAAGGACCCAATAATATTTTTTCTCATATATCTTCCATGTACAGATAGAGATCCGTTACATTTTTATTATGTGTACCTATAGATAGAATAGTTTTCTATTATATATTTTTTAATTAATATAGTTTATCCTTTTCTTAACATTCCCATGTTATTATAATTTATTATCAGTATAGGCGCTGGCTGTCGACGGATAATCTGCCAAGTGTGGCTGTGGTTTACTAACGGATTTACCACGACGGAACTTCGGCGTCGGAATATCAGTCAAGTGTGGTAGGAAAGAGACGATAAGAATTTGACACAAGTATAAATGAAACTACAATTATTAATTTAATGTCTTTATTAATCATTAAAATCCATACTAATACTAATTTATTAATTAATATTATAATATTATGATTATAAAATATTATAAATGCGAAAGTGTGTCTGTCTGTCTGTTACCTCTTCACGCTTAAACCGCCGAACCGATTTAGATGAAATTCGGATAGGGATTGTTGGAGTCTCGGGAAAAAACATAGGATAGTTTTTATCCTAGAAATCACCCTTAAAGGGGGTGGAAGTTTGTATGAGAAAAACCTATTGATGCACTGACTCCATTTCATTTTCATTTCACCATCATTAGGAAATCTGCAACAGTATTGAAATGATTATCGATAACCATTTTTACAGCACTAGTAACCTATACTTGCGACAATTTTATTTTTCAGAAAAATCATAAAATAAAGCAAATACGTCAATTCTTTTGAGTAGATAGGCATAAAGTACTATTTTTATTTCTCGTCTATCACTTTTTTTATTTCCAATATTGAAAAATATATCTCTAAACTCACCGATGAAATGTTAACGTTTCGTTCTCATTTTCTTTTCTCGAACTATGGGCTATACACCCTTCAACAACACAAGACATCTTGTCCAGGGCACTGTACACCTCTCGTATATACTTTCTGGCCACGTTCTCAGACAGAAATTAATAATTAACTTGCTTTTTTCACTTAGTAAATTCGTCAAACTCCCGACTCGTATCAACAAAACATAAAACTACAAAATTAAGTTGATAGCCAACGTAAGTATTTCGACGTCTTGGATAGAACTTTTGTATTTGTTAGCATTATAAGAGGGCCAAAGAGGACCATTTGACATTTTGCTTGTGACACGTTCAAAAATAATAAAAACAAACAGCCATGTTTTGTATCATTCCCACATTACGATATGCTAATTGACATAAATGAATAAACTGTATAGTACTCGGTTTTTATTTTAGCCCGGCTTCCATGTTAGTTATTGTTCCGAGCTTCGGACATAATAAGAGTTTTAATGGTAGGTAAAACTCTGCTATTTTATGTTAAGTCACGTTTTATTGTCACTTTACTGTAAAGTCTAGTCCTCGTCCATACAAGTCCGGTCTAATTTTAGTGAAATTGGCGGCTATTCCAATAAAACATTTCATGGACTTTTTGGGACAACCTGGAAAGTCACGATACACGCTTTCATTTAATTTCACTTCACTTTACGGCTACCAATTTCAATGAAACCTGACCTGACTTGGACGGACGAGGACTAGACTTAACTGTGTATGTAATGTAATATAACTATAATATGACTTTAACTTAAAAGAAGAATATTTAAATATAATCTTTGATTTAAATAACATAGTTAGGCTGATAGTCTTGTAAGTAAATCCTTTTAAATAATAAAATAAAACAAAAGGCATTAAGTCATTGAACCTGACAAAATGAGTAAAATGACCGATTGTTTGTAATGTCTGTCTGTCTTGCGGATTTTTCAACGAGATTTTTAAAATGTTGCTTTTTACAGCAATAAACTCATATGAATAAATTCGCTTTTATAAGATTTGTGTAAGACATTTGATAAAAATAACTTTTCGCGCTTATTTTTGCTATTTTCATAGAACATCTAGTAATAGTTTTATAGTTGTCAAAGTGCAAGCAGATATCCAGTGTTTTGTGCGACGATTTATTATTGTTTTTCGTGTATTTAAAGAGTTAAACGCTATGCTTATACGTTAGCGGTTTCAGCTGAATTTATAGTAAGTATTTACTTCATGACATTATAAGTTTAAATAACCTATAAAATACATGATTGTGTTGTAGAAATAAGCCTATGGTATCTTCTAGGAAAGAAGGATACAATATTCTGGTCCTGGTTTTCAGATATAATTATTAGTTTGGCTGTGAATACTCACTTTTGACTAGATTTTTTACAATAGAAAATACAAACATTATTAGGCTTGATCATGGAGATATTTGTTTCTAAACACTAGTCACTTTACCATCAAAATAAATAAGTATCCTGGGAAATTCCTCACATACATCATCACAAACTAAGCAGAGTTACTAATAGGGTATTTGACTACTTACAATGAAAATATAGATAAAACTGTTGATAGCATTAGGCTCGCGTGTGCCCTTCAGATGTGCCCTTCACGGGTAAATCAGTAAATCAATGTGCAAGCCAAGATGTAGGCTCGCATGGAATTTTTATTCAATTGTTATGTCATTGTTTGAATGGTACGGCTGTCCCACTTAGAACCAACAGGGTAAACATTTTTCTAAACTTATTTAGCCATCGTAATATTTGAAAATATGTGTGATGTTTATAAGAAATCAATCATAAGTAAAACCTCCAGGTTACCTACCAAATATACAAAAACAACCTCAACAAAAGACCTAGAGCCTCTAGACGCACATTCACTGTTAAAGAAAAGGCGGATATCATTAAAAAAAAAAAAAACAAGTACATATCTGTATCTCTTTACCTTTGCCTGTAACTTCCAATATAACAACGAATTTAACAGTGGTCCCCTTCATCCTCATTATATCCAAAATCCACTGTATATCAAACATGGTGATGATTAAAAATACTTTGTAATGAGTTCACTTAATTAATAAAGAGATTTTAGATTTTGTACCAGCCCGTTATAAGATAATGTGAAACATAAATATGTCCACAGAAGATGGAAGCCTGCTGCTCCCGCTTCACAGCGGCGGAGGGTGGGGCACGGCTGGCAGCAGCAGCCAGAGCTCAAAACACGTTAGCAGTGGAGTATGCATCGTTTGTAGCCACAAGACTCTTACATGAAGAAGCTTATAAGATACGAGGGTAAGGTGTTTTATTCGCTGTAGCGTAGTCTGAACAATAAAAAACCTGAAAGAAGAACCCTGTTTTGTATTATTTTTGGCAGTTGTCCAGGACATTTCTGTCAATGTCAAGTTATTAATATTCTTCTTTCATGTTATACTAGTGGGCCCGGCAGATGTTGTCCTGCCCTGAAATTAACACAAAACAGAACCCGATTCCAGCGCCACCTACCGGGTCCTATTTGTGTATCGAAACCATCACTCAATCCCATCTGGAAAAAAGTTTTTGTCAAAAAAGGTGTTTCCTATTTTTTTTTCATAGTTATTCTGCTATTTGGCAATCCACCTGGTATTGCTATTGTCTAGGCGACGGTAGTCACTTACCATCATGTGACTCGTAATTTAATGAGAATTAGATGGTTTTTACATGTGTGTTGCAGGTTGCTGTCATCGGGTCGACACCGGTCCGTGTTCGTAACGCGCCCGTCCCGCGTCCGTCGCGCCGCCTACGAACTGAATATCCTGACCGACCTCGCTGTCACTGAAGGCATTCACTATGATGATATCCACGATTGGGCCCAGGAGTTGCAAGTTAAGGAGGTATGTAATATAGGTACAGTTCAAATATTTTGTTTAATTATATAATGTATCTAACTCATTTATTATCAACATATCATAACAATTATATAATGTATCTACAAGGCAGTTCTTAAACCGTATGGATGTACGGAATACAGCTCTGGGGTAGCGCTAGCAACTCAAACATCTCAATATTGCAACGGATGTAAAATATAATTCTGAGATCAATATCCCAAGTTCCATGGTTAATAACAAACAACGAGATTCATCTAAACCTTAACATGAACACAGTGAGGGAAGAAATCCTAACTACATCTAAAAAATAGCAAGCCCGGCTAAAGAATCACCCAAATGAACTTGCAGCTGAACTGACCCGACAAAGCTACTCCAAAAGACTGAAAAGGAAAGATATACTGCAATTTCATATAGAGAACTGATGCAGTATTCCAATCAGTAATTTCCTGAGTAGATGTCTTCGCTGGAAGGCACACTCGATTCGACCGCATATTACACAACACATCTGCTTATAGTAAATACCTACTGATTGCAGATAAGCTAACAAAAAAAAAAAATTATATAATATTATACAGGGTGTCCGGTAAGTAGTACGACAAACTTAGGGGGGAGATAGGTGGGGGGGTCACCTACCAACATATACAATAAATTATATTAGTAAAAGTATCACCATTTTCGAGATATTTAATATCTATAATTCTAAAATCAATACATAAAGTCTGAAATATAGAAATATCTCGATAATGATACCTTTTTTATTGAGCTAATTTTTGTATATTTGATAGGTGGGCGGGAAATGAGCACACAAAGCCTAGATGGGAACTGGCTCTCAAGTGCAGATGTCGGAACACACCGATAGATGCGACAGATTTTTCAACTTATGTGTGGTATCCAGCCAGTCGAGTACTACAAAGAACCCTACCCTACCACTGTGCTATGGATTCCTCACCATGTTATCCTCACTGAAAGCTCAAGCTCATTGCAGGATTCAAGCCCACGACCTCCGCCGCGGTATCCACCACTGAGCTATCTTCGCTTTACTAGCAAGATTTGTACGGATGTGTATTTTTGGAACGAAGTTCCTTATCGCGCGTTGTGAAAGGGGGCTAGACGGAAAAAAATCTTACGAAAAATTGTCCGACACTTTAAGTGTCAGTGTCACTTTATTGTAAGCTGTGCGGCGTGCGCATGTTTCTCTGTCTGTCTCTCTCTCTCTCTGTCTCTCTATCTGTCTCTCTCTCTCTCTCTCTCTTATAGAAAGCAAGCCAGATATTTTTTCATTTCTATTTATATACAGGTTGGTGACGACGTAACGACATTAATTTAAACCACATATTATGTACCGCGTTAGTAGTTCGTACACCAAGTTTCATCAAATTACATTGAACGGTATAGCCACAGGAAATTATTTTCACTTTAATCATTTTAACACATGCTGTGAATTCATAACGATTACGAAACGATGTCATTCACCTAGCTAGAGTAGCTAGACGGAACAAAATTCAGATTTACCTACATGCTTAAAACACAACCAAATAAAATGTGCGGCTCAGAAATCGTCGGTTGATGAAATTTAGACCTTATAACCATAGCGTTAAAATCCTTTAGCGCGCTGCGCGGGCGTCGATGCCTACTTGCATGAATGAAACAATACACCTACAAAGGAACCGCGGCGGCCGGTCTTTGCCTAAAACTGTGCCAGTAGTGCCTACAGGTCATTTGAGGTCAATAGGTAATATTAATAGAGTGTTGTGTTTCGTTTAGATTATTTTCGGAATTAGTTTGTTTGAAAATTTCGCTTTTTGTCTGTTGATGTAATACCAGATTTAATTATCACAAAGTATTTTGATTGACTAGTAGTGACCGTGTTTTAATTTAATGTCGTTACGTCGTCACCACTCTGTATATATATACATAAATAGAATTTTTTTTTTGTCCGGGTGTCCCTTGACACCTCTCAAGTTTTTTTTATATTTTCAGGTTCTTGTATGTACTTCTATAGTATTAAAGAAAATATTAGAAGGACAAATACTTAGTATGAAGAATATCAACGTACTTGTTTTGGATAGCTGCCATTTAATATGGAAGGATGTCAACATGCAATATGTGAGTATGAAAATATACAGGGTGTCCGGTAAGTAGTACGACAAACTGAAGGGGGATATAGGTGGGGGGTCACCTACCAACATAGACAACAAACGACTTTAGTTAAAATGTGACCATTTTAGAGATATTCAATATCTAAAATTCAAAAATCTATACATCAATATTGAAATATATGTACCTTACTGAATTTCTTGATAGGATTTTCATAAAATTTATGAATAGGTAGTAAAAATAGATAATTATGCTTACCTAAATATATATTGTATATTTATTTTATCCTGGGATATTTGTTCACACACGGCTTTCTGATCCCAAACTAAGAAGAACTTGTAATAATTATGAAGACCAGATGACTGATATACTAAAAAAAAATATATATTTTCGAAAATACATACTTAAATAGATAATTACACCGAGACTCAGGACAAACAGACAAGTTCATGCACTCAAATATCTGTCCTGGATGGGAATCGAACCCACGACCTGCGGCGTGATAGTTAGTGTGTTAACGAACCACGCCAAACAGCCCGTCATATGGAAGGCCTTAACAATTATTTTTCTATTTTCTAGATAATGAAGACTTATAAACAATTCACAGAAGATAAAAGACCAAGAATTTTAGCGTTAACCTATCCACTATTTAGTTCAAACAATACCGACATAGATACCACAGATAATAAAGAAGAAACGACAGCAGTAGACACAGAAAAAGACAAAGAAGAATGCAAGGATATCGAAGAAGACAGTAAAGAAGAGAAATGTGAATTAAAAGAAGAGAGTGTAGCAGAAATGGGCGTGTGTGAGAATATTGATGATTTTCCTACGTACGAGAAGTTGGAGTGGAAAATAGAGGAGTTGGAGAAGGAGTTGTGCTGCAAAATGGATTTGGCAGAAGATATTGATGGCGGGAAGAGGTGAGTCTTTTATCTATAATTTTTCTATACTAATATTATAAAGAGGTAAAGTGTTGTGAGGTTGTAGGGGTAATATCTGGATGTACTGAACCGATTTTGAAAATTCTTTTACCAATAGAAAGCCACGTTATTTGTGAGTGTCGTAGACTATATATTTATCCCGGGATAAGATAAGATCACACGGGAACGCGGGTGAAACCGCGGGGGACAGCTAGTATAATATAAAATTAAATACTTTGTTATATTAAATTGGTTGTTATGTTTTTTTCAGATTATCATCAACAACTGCGAAGCCTAAAGAGTTAATAATAGAGTACAGCGGTAGGCCTCCACCCGAAGCCCTGTCTGAGGCCTATGCGGACTTGGAATCTTTCATGAGGGACTCCGTCAATGATGCTTTGGACTTCCTTCATGAGCACAGGTGTTTTTTTTTTTTTAATTCTGTATAAGCTTATGTTTGACCACAAGCTCACCATGTTAAGTGTTGATGTGGCCGAAGGTAAGCACACAAAGCCTAGATGGGAACTGGCTCTCACGTGCAGCTGTCGGAACACACCGAGGCAGGCGGGTCACCTGATGGTAAGTGACTATCGTCGCCTATAGACATTAGCAATACCAGGCGAATTGCCAATGTGTTATACACCTTTTTTTACAATGCCTTAATTAATGCGAACTGCTTGGATAAGACTTTTGCCTCGGAAAATCGAGGTTTTATTGTATTTTTTTTCAATTTTTTTTAACTTGCAATGTATGTATGTAATTTGTTCGGGTGGACTCTTGGAACTCAATTTGTGAAAATGAAATTTTGTATACACGTTTAGTTTGAATGACAATGCATGGTTAGCTGTGTGACGTCATTCTAAATCCAACATGGCGGAACACCTAAGATGGCGGACTATTATTTTTTTATGCAATCCTACAATATGGGTATCAAATGAAAGGGCTTGCTGAGAATAACTCAAAAAAGAAAGTGACTTCACTCTGAATCCAATGTGGCGGACTTTTTAAAATTATTTCTAGCGTTTTTAAATAAAAACTTGTTTTAAAAAAGTTATTTTTACATGTTTTTTTTTATTTCAGACATGACCCTACAGAGATATACGGTGATGAGTTGTACGAAGAGTTTATGAACATTCCGGACCCTAAATTGGACCCCAAACAGATGTTCAATCAGTTTATATATGTTTTGGATCAACTTGGTAAGTTTTTGTACTAGTTTCCGCCCGTGGTTTCACCCGCTTTCCCGAAGGATCTTATCTTTTCCCGGGATAAAAGTATCCTATGTCCTTTTCCAAAGTTCTATCTATCTCTATACCAAATTTCATCTAAATCGGTTCGGCGGTTTAAGCGTAAAGAGGTAACAGACAGACAGACAGACAGACACACTTTCGCATTTATAATATTAGTATGGATGGATGTTTGAAAACTACTGAACGAATTTTGATATAACTTGGCACATCTCAAAAATCTCCAAAAACTGCGTTACGTAATACTTGAACGCTCCCTAAACAGCTGAACTGATTTAGATGAAATTTGGTATAGAGATAGGAAAACATCGTGAGGAAACCATAGCACGGTGGTAGGGTACTTTGTAGTACCCGACTGGTTGGCTACCACCCTCAAGTTAAAAATCTGTCGCCAAGCACCTATCGGTGTGTTCCGACAGCTGCACTTGAGAGCCAGTTCCCATCTAGGCTTTGTGTGCTTACCTTCGGCCACATCATCACTTACCATAGTGAGATTGTAGTTAAACACAAGCCTATCCAGAAAAAAATAAACAAATAAAGAAACCTTGGAAAGGACATGGGATACTTTTTATCTCGGGGAAAAATAAACAAACACACTTTCACATTTATAATATTATTATAGAAGTATAGATGGATATTTCAGAATACAATTCATAATAAAAGTTTATTTCAGGACCTTATGCAGCGGATAAGACAGCTTTTTCCCTGCTCATAAAATTAGATAAGTTAAAAATTAAAGTGCCATACGAAAGACATTTTCTGCTTCTATGTTTGTGTACAACTGTATTTGTTAAAATACGTTGTTACGCCGATTCTGTATTTAGTCAATACACATCAGATTGGGAGAAAATAAAAACCTTCTCAACACCAAAAGTGTTGAGATTTGCTGAGATATTAGAACAATTCCAACCCCCCGATGGGGCACAGAGAATTGTCAAGAATCGTGATTTCAGAGACGATAAAAACACGAATAATAAAATAAAAATGCTAAACGATATAGATCAATGCGATTTTGCTAGTTTAGGCGATAAACTAGAAGATAAAGTCAATACTATTACAGCTAATTTAAAAGATTTGGACATAGAAACGAAAGATGATCGTGATAGTGAACGAAATGATAATGATAATCAGAAAAATGTGATTGATAATCAGAAAAATGTGAATGATAATCAGAAAAATGTGAATGATAATCAGAAAAATGTGAATGATAATCAGAAAAATGAGAATGATAATCAGAAAAATGTGAATGATAATCAGAAAAATGTGAATGATAATCACAAAAATGAATGGGATAATTTGAAAAATTCGTTGCAACAAAGGGGTTTAGGGTTTCCCAGGCGTACTGGCCACCGGTTAAGGGCTAGGGGAAGGGTTCAAAGGAATAATGCCGCCAGGGTTCAGCAGATGCAGTTAAACCCCGACGCTTTGTGTGGAATAGTATATATGAAGGAAGCGTTGATGGCGAAGATTATGTTCATGTTGATTGTGGTAAGTTTACTTTCTATTATAAAAAGTAGCATTTTTTTTATGTCACTAGTGACAACGAGGCAGGCGGGTCACCTATGGTAAGTGACTGCCGTCGCCTATAGACATTAGCAATACCAGGGGGACTGCCAACGTGTTGTACACCTTATTACAATGCATTAAGGGCAACGGCAACTGGCTCTCAAGTGCAACTGCCGGAACACACCAACAGGTGTTTGGCGACAGATTTTCAACTTGAGGGTGGTAGCCAGCCAGTCGAGTACCATATAGTACCCTACCACCGTGCTGTGGTTTCCTCACGATGTTTTCCTTCACCGAAAGCTCAAGCCCATTGTAGGATTCGAACCCACGACCTTCGCCGCGGTATCCGACGTCACTTACCACTGAGCTATCATCGCCTTAATAGCTTCTAATTTCACAGGTCGTAGGTTCGATTCCCATCCAGGATATACATTTTTGTGCATTAGCACACCAGTAGGGCTATTACGTAACTTGTTTCAATCTTGAAAACAGCCTCTAAATCAATAAAAACATTGCAATGGCAAATGCATTTATTTTATTTTGTTGTTTAGTATTTGTTGTTATAGCGGCAACAGAAATACATAATTTGTGTAATTTCAACTGTCTAGCTATCGCGGTTCTTGAGATACAGCCTGGTGACAGACAGACGGACGGACAGACAGCGAAGTCTTAGTAATAGGGTCCCGTTTTTACCCTTTGGGTACGGAACCCTAAAAAGATGATTTCTGTCGTTCTGCGAATTAGGTAGAAATGTAGGTGCATTCTGCGTAGTTTACTCTTTAATTTTACTGAAATAGGGTTTGCACATCAGTGAAAATAATATATTTTTATTTTTTTGGGGTATGTTATACAGCGTTACTACGGTTCTTAAATATTGTGAATGGACTCGTTATAAGGCCTCTTTTAACCTCCTTTCGTCTTTACGGGTAGTTTTGTAACACCCTGTATATACAGGGTGTCTGGTAAGTAGTACGGGACAGCTAGTCTATACGAATATTATAAAGAGGAAAGATTTCTTTGTTTGTTTGTGTGTTTGTTTGCATTGAATAGGCTCCGAAACTACTTGACCGATTTCAAAAAATCTTTCACCATTAGAAAGCTACGCTATCCCTGATGAACATAGGCTATATTTTATCCCGGGATAAGATAAGATCCCACGGGAACGCGGGTGAAACCGAAAGGAACAGCTAGTTAGTAATAAGAATGTATGTGCAGGATATGTCTCGGTGTCACCCGCATCTCTCATACCTGTGTGCCCAATACTGCGCGGTGGAGCCCAAGTCACCGGAGCTAGCTGAATGTCAACGACAGGGGAGGAAGCAAGAAGATGTGCTCAAAAAGTAAGATTTTTTAAAAAATCTGGATAGGCTTGTGTTTTGACTACAATCTCACTAGTAAGTGATGATGTGGCCGAAGGTGGTAAGCACACAAAGCCTAGATGGGAACTGGCCCTCAAGAACAAACTTGAGGGTGGTAGCCAGCCAGTCCGGTACTACAAAGTACCCTACCACCGTGCTATGGTTTCCTCACGATGTTTTCCTACACCTCAGCTCAAGCTCATTGTAGGATTCGAACCCACGACCTTCGCCGCGGTATCCGATGTCACTTACCAATGAGCTATCATCGCCTAAAAAGTTGAATATCTGACGCCAAGAATTCTGTTGGTTTTAGCGGCAATAGAGTAGATTCGAGTCTGGGGTCAATAAAAATTAATTCTATTTAGTCCGTCGGTGAGATTATCAAAAAATATTGGACACGTATTTTTTGCTTTATCAAATCAATTTTGTGGCAAAATTATGTCTATTTTATATAAGTTTGTACACTTATTGTTTTTTGCCATAAATAAATTTATTTTCTTTCTTTCTTCTTTCTTTCAATAAAAATATACAAACTTATAGCGCATCAAAGTATAGGAGTGGGGACTTGTGACGTCACTTCGTGGTCAAATTTGTACCACGGTGTGACGTCACGCGAAATTTCAACGCACTGTATCCTCGTCGTTTTACGTTTACGGTTCAAAATAAAAAATACGTGTCCAATATTTTTTGGTAATCTAACTGACGGACTAAATAGAATATTTTAGGATACTACCCTATTGCATTTGAAAGCCAGTTGCCTTTAAAGTATGAGTAAAGAAGGCGGTGGCTGCCACATGCGACATACTTGTGAACAGGTGCTGCTTGTGGGGGCTGGTCTGCTTGAGTTTGTTGTTTATTAAGTCAGTCATAATTAAATTCTATAGATTACTATTTTTGGCGCCATAACACGCAAATATTGTCAGTGAGACTAGATAGGTGTAAGTTGTTTTTGAGAAGAGTAATTGCTGAGTTTATTGCCGGCTCTTCTCAGCAAAACAAACCTTCCGAACCGAGCATTAGAGTCTGACTATTATTATCTTGGTATTTTTTGTTTTAGTTTACTATGTAGGTAACTAATGAGGGTTATAATTTTTTATGTATTATTTAAGAATAAAATTGTTAAACATTTGAAGAAAAAGCCAATATAGTCAGATGGTGCAAAAATATTAAAAAATTGTAACCTTACTGAGTTTCTTGCCGGTTCTTCTCAGTTGTTGTCTGACTTCCGAACCGGTGGTAACTTCTGTAATTCGACCTTCATAAGTGCCCTTTTAGGGCCTAAACTGATTAATGGTGGCTTTGACTTTGACTATTCATAAGTGCCTGTGAAGGCCTATTTGGATGAATAAACAATTTCATTTCATTGCTTATGTCGGTCTTGGCCATTGATATCTAATAACTAAAGATAATCAATTCCAAGCAAAAGTTCTCTCAAAACTGTCTCAAATTGTGTTGGGTAATACTAGTTATTTTTTTAAAGTTTTATTCACAAAGCTATGTACAAAAGGCAATAAAATTTTACGACTCACACCTGCTAGCCAAAATATATCATAAACGAGCACTGAGGCATGTTTACCGTCGGACCGTTCGAATGCTACTAGATTAAAAGACCACCCAAATGTTCGAGTGGGTAGTATGAGGGCTCAGAGAAACAATAAAATAATTATAATCTATATTGAAATAAACTGAACTAAATATGTAAGGTAGTTGTGTACTACGAAGATCGCTGCAAGAATGTGGTCTCGGCACTCGAGCCGGAGGTATTATATCTTCATCTTGGGGTTGCCAACGACATCTGCTTAAATTTCCCTTACAGTAGACATTCGGTAAGGCCATTTTTTGTCGCTGATTGTGTATCTTTAGTTATTAGATATCAAAGGTCTTGGTATTTATTAATTGACGGGCCGGTTGGCGTGGTTGGTTAACACACTGCCTATCACGCCGCAGGTCGTGGGTTCGATTCCCATCCAGGACACACATTTGTGTGCATGAACATGTCTGTATGTCCTGAGTCTGGGTGTAATTATCTATTTAAGTATGCATTTACAACAAAAAAAAGTAGTCTATGTATTATATCAGTCATCTGGTTTCCATATTACAAGCTTTGCTTAGTTTTGGGATCAGATAGCCATGTGTGAAAATGTCCGAGGAAATATTAAAAACTTGTTTTTTTGTTTTCAGGTTTCGCATGCATGAATGTAACTTACTCCTTGCTACTTCTGCTCTAGAGGAAGGCATCGATCTGCCGAGGTGTAATCTCGTGTTGCGGTGGGATGTGCCACCTTCGTGAGTAGTTTATACATTCAAAATAATTTCTTTTTGACGGGCCAGTTGGCGTGGTTGGTTATTTCACGCCGCAGGTCGTGGGTTCGTTTCCCATCCAGGACAGACATTTGTGTGCATGAACATGTCTGTTTGTCCTGAGTCTGGGTGTAGTATATGTATTGTATCAGTGATCTGGTTGTCCATATTACAAGCTCTGCTTAGTTTGTGATCAGATAGCCGAGTGTGAACAAATGTCCGAGGATATTTATTATTATTATTATTAATCTCAGATATAACTGTCTGTCTGGCTATTTGTGTCGGATAATCTCCGATTTCGACGGGACTTTCACTGGCAGAACTTTTCATTTTAAAACATAATTGGGGTACCGGACAAAAAAATTCAAACTTACGAAATCCATAGTATTAGAAAGGCAGGTAGATTCCTTATAGGAAGTAGTTATCCGATAAGAAAGGTTTTTGAATATTCAACTGTTCCCTCGAGAACGCGGGTGAAACCGCGCGAGTCAACTAGTAACCGCTAAGGCGATGGTAGCTCAGTGTTAGTTTAACAGTTTTATTCTTAAAGTAATACAAAATGTCTTCCCCCTCAGGTATCGTTCGTACGGTCTCTGTAGAAGTAGAGCTCGTGCCCCGCGATCTGCGACCGCCCTGCTATGCACAGATTCGCACGAACAAACAGATTCTGTATTGAATAATGTCGCCATTTACAGGGAACTAGATCAGGTATGTTTATCGGGCCGGTTGGCGTGGTTGGTTGACTCACTACCCATCACGTCGCAGGTCGTGGGTTCGATTCCCATCCAGGACACACATTTGCATGAACATGTCTGTTTGTCCTGAGTCTGGGTGTAATTATCTATTTAAGTATGTATTTACAAAAAAAGTAGTATACAGTGGAATCCGTTTATAATGTCATCGAAGGGAAATAACAAACACGTCATACTAAGCGGACGTCATACAAAGAGAAACAAAATAGAGATTCAATTACCAACTATCAATTACCCACTGAGACTCAAAACAAAAAAAGCCATGCACGCGCCTAATGTCGTCGGGTATGACGTGACTCTCCCGAACACTGCCGAAGGTGTTAGGAATCATGTCGGTCACTATAACCGGACGCAATTTGGAAAAATGGTCACAATAAGCGACATGTCACTATAAGCGAAGTCATTATATCCGACTTAGTTATAAAGAATTTTATATGAAAACCAAACTTCGCTGTGTAATTACTTCATATTAAGCGGTTGGTCAATATAGGCGGATTCATAATAAACGGATTCTACTGTATGTAGTATATCAGTCATCTGGTTTCCATATTACAAGCTCTGCTTAGTTTGGGATCGGATAGCCGTGTGTCACAAATGTCCGAGGATATTTATTTCTATTTCTATTATCATGTTTTAGTTATTGATAAGGTCATCTCAATCTTGGGAAAAAATTAACTATCTCCATTTTTTTTGTTAGTGATAACATTATCGTCAATGGCTACTAAAACAAAGTAAATTGGTAGTTTTTAGGGTTCCGTACCCAAAGGATTAAAACGGGACCCTATTACTAAGACTTCGCTGTCTGTCCGTCTGTCTGTCACCAGGCTGTATCTCAAGAACCGTGATAGCAAGACAGTTGTAATTTTCACAGATGATGTATTTCTGTTGCCGCTATAACAACAAATACTAAAAATAAAATAAATATTTAACGGGGGCTCCCATACAACGAACTTGATTTGTTTTGCCATTTTTACGGAACCCTTCGTGCGCGAGTCCGGCTCGCACTTGGCCGGTTTTTTCTTCACATAACAATATACCTAGTGATTATAAGCGTAAGTGATGTTACGCATTCTGTAATTGTATCTACTAATATTATTAATGCGAAAGTATGTTTGGATGTGTGTGAAAATGTGTAGATGTTTGTTACTCTTTCACGCAAAAACCACTGTATGGATTTCAATGAAACTTGGCAAACAGGTAGATAATATACTGGAATAACATATAGGATACTTTTTATCCCGTGAAAGGATAAAATCCCACGCGAACGCGAGTGAAACTGTGGGGGACAGCTAGTTTTTATATAATTGTTTTTGTTCCAACAGATGATAACCAGGAAATGTGGATGTGGAATCCAAAATGAACCACCACCGGCTGAGGAAGACCACGCCGACATCTTCACAGGCCTCGTGAAACCTTACACCCCAATCGAGAGCAAAATTCATGACAGTGATTATCAAGCGAACGATGAAATAGATAATCACAAAAATGAAAAAGATAATAACGATGATATTAGTAAAAATAAAAATGATAGTTTAATATTAAATACTGATAATGGAGAGGATACTAAGATACTTGTGAATGGGAAAGAAAATTGCATGGTAATTGAGAATGATTCTGAATTATCTGTAAATGAAGATAAGAGTCTTGAAGAAGATGAGGCTAGTCACGCTATGAATATTGAAAATGAAGTTACAAACGATGAATTGGATAGTGTAAAAAATGAAAATGATAATCAATTATCTTTGAATTATGAAGTGATAAATCATAAAAATGAACAGGGTCAATTATTACCCTACGATACTAGTAAATGTAGGGAAATAACCTCAAATTATGATAATAGCGACGATCGAACTCAAAGTGTTAAATCAAATATAGAAAGTAAAGCTAATGTAAGTGTAAACGATATCATTCCAGTGAAAAATGAAAAAGATAAATCAAATGTAGAATCAAACGAAATAAGTGTAAGTATTGAAACTGCCAAAAATACTCAAAATCAAATAGATAATAAAATTGATAGTCATAAAAATGATTGTGATAATGATAAGAGTGTGATAGTTGATAGTGAACGTAAACATGATATTGGGTGTAGTGAAAAAAATGTAAATGATAATAAAGTGAACAAAAATATAATAGATAGTAAAAAAGTCAGTGAAAGTGTTGCCAGTGTGGATCTTAGTACGGCGATTGCACTTATAAATAGGTAAGTCAATAATGTGGACGTTTTTGGAGAATCGGGTAGCGTCTTAAAAAAATCTATTTAGTCCCAAGTTAGGTTACCAAAAAATATTGGACACGTATTTTTCATTTTGTTTCGTAAACGAAAAATGATGAGGATACAGTGCGTTGATATTTCGCGTGACGTCACGCCTTGGTGCAAATGTTACCATGAAGTGACGTCACAAGCCCCCACTCCTATACTTGCGCTATAACTTTGTATATTTTTATTGATTTGATAAAGCAAAAAATACGTGTCCAATATTTTTTGATAATCTTGCCGACGGACTAATTAGAATTAATTTTTATTGTTCCAGGACGCTACCATATTGAGATGTTGAGTGACATGTCAAATCAGCTTCATTCCATTAAATGTCAAAACCATAGTTCATGTATATATAGGAGTTCTGGCTTGTGACTTCATAAATGTACACCATCAAAAGATATATATATATCTTTGTCAAAATATATATATATCTTGCTGGTACATTTATGGTCCTTCGAGCCGGGATTAAAAATAAAAAGGATCAATTTTTCCTCACGATGTTTTCCTTAACCGAAAGCTCAAGCTCATTGCAGTATTCGAACCCACGACATTGAGCTATCATCGCCTTAAAACTAGTTTATAGTTAGTAAACAATTAATTATTATTATTATTAAAAATTAAATACCTAAAGTGTTGCCTCGAGAATGTGGGAGTCAAATAGTCACTCATATGATAGCTTGAGCCAGTTCCCATGTAAGCTTTGTGTGCTTACCACCTTCGGCCACATCACTTACCATGGTGAGATAGTGGTCAAACACAAGCTTATCAAGAATAAAAAACACTTTTGGTCATCAGGTACTGCGGTAAGCTTCCCTCAGACACGTTTACCCGGCTTGCTCCTCAATGGTGGATGGAGGAGGTTCAACTACCGGTCAAAGATGGCACCCGGGCAGCTTTTATTTGCACATTGAGACTGCCTCTCAACTGTCCCGTCAAATATAACATTGTTGTAAGTTTGCTCTTTTTAGTTATACAGGATGTCCGGTAAGTAGGGGAGATAGGTAAATAAATAAATAAATATCCTCGGACATTTTTCACACACGGCTATCTGATCCCAAACTAAGCAGAGCTTGTAATATGGAATTTGATGACTGATATACTACATAGACAACTTTTTTTTTGTAAATACATATTTAAATAGATAATTACACCGAGACTCAGGACAAACAGGCATGTTCATGCACACAAATGTGTGTCCTGGATGGGAATCGAACCCACGACCTGCGGCGTGCTAGGCAGTGTATTAACCAACCACGCCAACCTTCCCGTGGACGGGTCACCTACCAATACATACAACAGCCTAGCTATCCCCGCGGTTTCACCCGCGTTCCCGTGGGATCTTATCTTTTCCCGGAGATAAAATATAGCCTATGTTCATCAGGGATAATGTAGCTCTCTAATTGTGAAAGAATTTTTCAAATCGCTCCAGTAGTTTCAGAGCCTATTCAATGCAAACAAACAAACAAATCTTTCCTCTTTATAATATTAGTATAAGATGAACTTAATAAAAGTGTCACAATTTTTTACTCCTGGATAAGCTTGTGTTTGACCACTATATCACCATGGTAAGTGATGATGTGGCCGAAGGTGGTAAGCACACAAAGCCTAGAAGGATACTGGCTTTCATAGGTGCTTGTCATTAAAGCTCATTGAAGGAATCGAACCCATGACCTTTGCCGCAGTATTTAATAGATCATCGCCTTAATATATAATAATGATTAGCTTGGCCGGCTACCACACACAAGTTGAACTGTCGCCAAGCACCTGTTGGTGTGTTCCGACAGTTACACTTGAGAGCCAGTTGCCTTTAAGTTAGTTGGTAGTCACTTACCATCAGTAACCCGTCTGCATAGTGCTCACTTGTGTTATATAAGTGACCACCATTTTAAGGCGATGGTAGCTCAGTGGTAGTGACGTCGGATACCGCGGCGAAGGTCGTGGGTTCGAATCCTACAATGAGCTTGAGCTTTCGGTGAAGGAAAACATCGTGAAGAAACCATAGCACGGTGGTAGGGTACTTTGTAGTAATCGATTGGCTGGCTACCACACACACGTTGAAAATCTGTCATAAGGCACTTATCGGTGTATTCCCAGAGCTGCACTTGAGAGCCAGTTGCCATCTAAGCTTTGCGTGCTGACCACCTTCGGCAACATCATCACTTACCATCAGGTGACCCACCTGGCTGGTTGTCACATAAAAATTAACACCTTCAGGGCCACCCGATGCCAACAAGAGTGCTTGCTCGAAGAATGGTGGCGCTCCAAGCGTGCAGGATCCTCCATAAATCTGGTGAACTGGACAATCAGCTGATGCCGATCGGTAAAGAGAACTTCAAAGCGGCTGAGATGGACACGGCTACTAACTATGGGTGCGCGGACGTCGGCGATCCTAACGATTCCGCAAGACCTGGCACCACTAAACGAAGACAGTACTATTTTAAACGGGTGAGTCGATTCTGTGATTTGTTTTAGCTGTTTTCCTGGATATCCGGACAACCTTCGAGCCGGATATCAGGTTATCATACCGGATATACGGTCAACCTTCAAGCCGGTTATCATACCAGATGAAAAGGTTAGCTGTCTTTCGACATCTCGGATATCGGGATATCCGATCAATCTTAATGCCGGATAGCCGGTTATCATACTAGACACAAAGTTAGCTGTCTGGCCAGATACCAGATATCTCTGTCCAGATATCGGGATATCCAGTCAATCTTTAAGTCGGATAACCGGTTATCATACCAGATGAAAAGTTAGCTCTCTGTCCAGATACCGGATATCGGGATATCCAGTCAATCTTTAAGTCGGATAACCGGTTATCATACCAGATGAAAAGTTAGCTCTCTGGCCAGATACTGGATATCCGGTCAACCTTCAAGCCGGATAGCCGGTATTAATACCAGATGAAAAGTTGACTGTCTGTCCAGATACCGGATATCGGGATATTCAGTCAACCTTCAAGCCGGATAACCGGTTATAATACCAGTGTGGTGGCTCGACACTAGTCGTCGCGCGCAACATTTCGTGCGAGCTGTCATTGCGATATACGTCAATTCTTTTCTACTGCCAAATATTTTCTGTTGCTTCGTTTAATTTAATATTGTAATATAATCTTATAACTACTATTATAACGTCTTCATACACCTTAATATTTATTCATTATTTCCTATCTAAATATCCCCATATTGGTGACCCCGCGTTTGAAACAAAATGGCAAAAGTGAATAATGGGGATGATGGAGACACCACCTCGGCAACTTCTGGAATCTCGGTGGATCGCGTAGCCGTAAAATTGCCACCATTCTGGCCGGATGACCCGGAGGTTTGGTTCAAGCAGGCAGATGCACAATTTCTCATTTCCGGAATAAAAGAAGATTCTACCAAATTTTATTATGTCATCGCGCACCTCGAGCAAAGGTACATTAGAGAGGTAAAAGATATAGTAATGAGCCCACCTGTTTCGGATAAATATGAAAAATTAAAACATGAACTGTCAAAGCGATTGTCACTATCTCGTCAACATCAAATTACTCAATTGCTTTCTCACGAAGAATTAGGTGATAGAAAACCATCACAATTTTTACGTCATTTAAAAACTCTTGCAGCTGATGGAGTTACCAACGAATTCTTACGTAGTTTATGGTCGAACCGGCTACCACCTCACGTACAAGCAATTATTGCATCGCAAGCCTCCGCAAGCCTAGAGGAAGTCGCAGACCTAGCTGACAAAATATGTGAAGTAACACCATCTCCTTTTCATCAGGTTGCTAGTACGAGTGCCGCCGTTAACAATTATGACGATTTATTGAAGCGTATTGACGACATGGTAACTGCACGCATACAAACTGAACTGAGGCAGCAGATCGCGCAGCTTACGGTTGACAATCGTAGTCGTTCTCATTCTCGCCATGGAAATAATAGGTTTAGAAGCAGAAGCAGGAGTCGCAGCCAAAACAGAATACCTGGTATGTGCTGGTATCACAACCTTTTTGGTGATAAAGCTAAGAAATGCACATCTCCATGCAACTACAATTCGGGAAACCACAACGGCAGTTCGTAGAAGCGACGAACGACTGTCAAAGTGCTACCAGTCGCCTTTTTATCACAGACAAGAAGTCTAAGGTGCAATATTTAATAGATACCGGTTCAGATCTTTGCGTACTACCACATCGTTTCATGCGTGAACGTAGGAAACCAACAGAGTATAATCTTACCGCTGCAAATGGTAGTATCATTCATACTTTCGGTGTTACAACGATGCATCTTGACCTGGGATTGAGGCGTGATTTTGTCTGGAATTTTGTAGTGGCGGATGTGGACAAACCTATCATTGGTGCTGACTTTATTGCTCATTATGGTTTACTAGTCGACTGCAAGAACGGAAGACTGCTGGATAGCATCACAACATTATTTACACCTGTAATGTTCAAAATGTGCAACCAGGCTAGTGTCAAAGCAATATCAGGTAACACCGAATACCATAAGTTGTTGTCAAAATATCCTGACTTGACCAAGCCTTCTGGAGTATTTCGTGAAGTCAAACACTCGACAGTACACTTCATTCGTACCACTCCTGGCCCGCCCTGTTTTTGTAGGCCGCGTCGCCTTGCACTTGATCGTCTCAAGATTGCCAAAGAACAGTTTAGAGACATGGTTCGAGATGGCACAGCACGACCGTCAGACTCACCATGGGCATCGGCACTACATTTAGCTCCGAAAGGTAGCGGCTGGAGACCTTGCGGGGACTATCGTGCCCTCAACGCGCGCACAATACCAGACAGGTACCCTATTCCGCACATCGAAGATTATTCGCAAAGGTTAGCAGGCTGCAGGGTATTCTCGAAAATCGATTTGGTAAAAGCGTATAATCAAGTGCCCGTAGCTCCAGAGGACATAACTAAGACTGCGATCACTACACCATTTGGCTTATACGAATTTCCATACATGTCTTTTGGTTTAAGAAACGCAGCCCAAACTTTCCAACGGTTTCTGGACGAAGTCCTTCGAGGTTTGGATAACTGTTTCTCATATATTGATGATATTCTGGTATTTTCTAGAAGCAGCACCGACCACCTGGAACACCTGGAGACAATTTTCAAGCGTCAAGCTGTGTTCAAGCTGGTTTCATTTTCGTCTTCAGGCTTATGGACTTGTCATCAACGAAGGAAAGTGTGAATTTGGGCGAAGCGAGGTAACATTCCTTGGTTATAATATTTCACAGCATGGCACCCGACCTCTAGAGGACAAAATAAAAGTTATACAGGAATTCCCGCCTCCAAAGACTGTAAACGGTTTACGTAGATTTCTTGGGATGCTAAACTTTTATCGTCGGTTCATTCCACACGCCGCTGTTGATCAAGCACCACTACATGACATGTTGTCTGGACCTAAAGTCAAAGGTTTACAACCTCTTTCCTGGACTTCAGAATTATTAGAAGTATTCGACAGATGTAAGAAAAGTATCATTCGATGTACTCTTCTAGCTCATCCTGTAATGAACGCACCGCTCGCTCTTGTGACTGACGCATCGAATTCAGCCTTGGGCGCGGTACTCCAACAGTTGGTTGATGAAGAGTGGCAGCCTTTAGCATTTTTCTCGAAGAAACTGAATAAATCCCAGCAGTTGTACAGTGCTTACGATAGAGAATTACTCGCTATTTATGAAAGCGTTAAACATTTTCGCTATATGATCGAAGGTAGGCATTTTGTAATTTATACTGATCACAAACCTATCACGTATGCTTTCCAACAGAACAAGCAAAAATGCTCACCGAGGCAATTTAACCATCTCGATTTTGTGTCACAGTTTACTACGGATATCAGGCATATTTCAGGGAAATGCAATGTAACTGCTGACACACTATCACGCATTGAAGCTGTATCATCAACACCGGATTTAGAAAAATTATCTCAATCACAGAAAAATGACACTGAACTTCAGGAACTTCTTTCAAATCACTCATCATCATTACAATTGGAACAAATTCATGTACCAGGCACTAACATCACCTTATACTGTGATGTCTCTCTGTCGAGGCCTCGTCCTTTTATAACCAAGGAGTTGCGTCGTCAGATCTTCAATTCAGTGCACACAATGAGTCATCCTGGAGCTAGATCAACAATAAAACAGGTAACTGATAGATTCATTTGGCCCTCCGTTCGAAAAGATTGTCGTTCCTGGGTTAAATGCTGCGAAGCTTGTCAAAGATCAAAAATACAGCGTCATACATCATCACCTCTTGGTAATTTCAAACTGCCTGAAGCACGTTTTGATCACGTTCACATCGATCTCATTGGCCCTCTTCCTCCATCTCGTGAATTCAAGTATTGTTTGACAGCAGTTGATAGATACACACGATGGCCAGAGGTAAAGCCGTTGCAAGACATCTCAGCTGAAACGGTTGCAAAAGCGTTTTATGAAATATGGATTTCGCGTTTTGGTTGCCCACAAACTCTCACTACAGACCAGGGACGCCAATTCACATCTAACCTTTTCAAAGCGCTTACTGATCTATGCGGAATCCAGCTGCGTCACACGACTGCATATCACCCGGCAGCCAACGGCATGGTGGAAAGGTTTCACCGCACTTTGAAAGCTGCATTGATGGCTCATGGTGAACAAAGGTGCACTGACGTACTACCAGTGGTTCTACTTGGCATCAGGACGGCTTGGAAAGAAGATCTCCAGTGTTCTGCTGCTGAAATGGTGTATGGTGAGTCTCTGCAGATACCTAGTGAATTTCTGCATTCAACTCGATCTCACCAAATTTCACCGCCTGATTTTGTCTCTCAACTAAGACAACAGATGTCACAATTGAGACCACAACAAGCAGCACGACATTCTGCGAAAGCTGTATTTGTTCATGATGATTTACAATCAAGCGAATACATTTTCTTAAGGAAAGGCGGTGTGCACAGAGCTTTAGAACCACCTTATTCAGGACCTCATCGTGTACTATCCAGAACAGACAAGACAATAACAATACAATTAAGCAGAGGATCTGTGACTGTCTCGATCGATCGCGTAAAGCCCGCGTACATTATATCTGGCGCAGAGAGTACAGAAAGTACGCCAAAACCAGCGATCAGAAAACCAGATAGCCAGCAAACTACACGTGCTGGACGTAGAATTAGATTCCCTAATTATTTTTCTGCAGGACTTCAAAACTCCAAAGGGGGTGATGTGGTGGCTCGACACTAGTCGTCGCGCGCAACATTTCGTGCGAGCTGTCATTGCGATATACGTCAATTCTTTTCTACTGCCAAATATTTTCTGTTGCTTCGTTTAATTTAATATTGTAATATAATCTTATAACTACTATTATAACGTCTTCATACACCTTAATATTTATTCATTATTTCCTATCTAAATATCCCCATACCAGATTAAAAGTTGACTGTCCGTCCAGATACCGGATATCGGGATATCCGGTCAACCTTCAAGCCGGATAACCGGTTATCGTACCAGCTGAAAAGGTTAGCTGTCTTTCCGGATACGGGATATCCGATCAACCTTTTAAAATGAAATGAAGTGTTTATTCATCCAAATAGGCCTTCACAGGCACTTATGAATAGTCAGACTAATGCTCGGTGCGGAAGGTTGCTTTTGCTGAGAAGAGCCGGCAATAAAATCAGCTATTACTCTTTTCAAAAACAACTTGCACAAAAAGTTCCCTATTAATGCCATATTTTGTTCAATCTGCAGACAGCCTGGGCGTTCACAGATTGCCAACCCGTCGTCGATACTTGTGACTCTGAAATAGATCCGCCAGAGGTCGCCGCTTCACAGAATGAACAAACATGCAAAACTGTCAAGGAGGACCCCGTTAACAAAGGTGAGGAATATTACTATCATTTTCTCTATATACAATGTATCTATTTCTGTTTGTTTGTTTGTCTAAACTAAGCAGTTGGCGATGATAGCTCAGTGGTAGTGACGTCGGATACCGCGGCGAAGGTCGTGGTGGAATCCTACAATGAGCTTGAGCTTTTGGTGAAGGAAAACATGGTGAGGAATCCATAGCACGGTGGTAGGGTGTAGTACCCGATTGGCTGACTACCACACACCAAGCACATGTTGGTGTATTCCGGCAGTTGCACTTGAGAACCAGTTGCCTTTAATAAGGTGTACAACACATTGGCAATACCTCTGACATTGCTAATGTCTATAGGCGACGGTAGTCACTTACCATCAGGTGGCACACCTGCCTGGGTTTCACTTGTGGTATAAGTTATTCAGAGAATATAGTTAGGAGATCAAATTCGTGGGTCCATCTGATCACAAACTAAGCAGAGCACAAGCCTGCCACACGGACGCTGTATAGATCACCTATTTAACATGTAAAGGCCTTTTTTCTAAATGTTTTAGGTACAAAACGCAACATGTTATATGCGATAGTATCAAAATTATGGTGCGCTCTACCGGAGCGATACAATACTAGAGGAAGGAGGTTACATGCGCCCCAGAATGCGAGCCAGGCTATAGGCATATTGATGGCAAGAAACGAGCCTGATAGGTGAGTTTATGACTACGAAGTAAATAAATTTAAGAAAGATCCACTGCTGAAAAAAAAAATGCCTTGCCGTAACTGTATGTTGAACCGGTGGTAGAGTCAATTGTAACGTTCATAAGTGCCTTACCAGGGACTCAACTGAATAAATGACGTTTTGAGTTTGACTTTTTTTTTATAGTCTTTAGTTCTGACCTTAGATACAAAGTCTTTCAGTCGCATAAATTTTCTTCAGTTGTAATTTTTTCTTTTATGTTATAGTCACATTTCAGTGTAATGTCTAGACCTCGTCCGTACAAGTCAGGTTTTACTAAAATTGGTGGTAGTTCCACTAAAACTTTTCACGGACTTTTTGGGACAACTTGAAAAGTCTCGATACACGCTTACATTTCATTTCACTTCACTTGTGCACTTAAGATAATCTTGATTTTTCGTTTGTTTCTGATGAATGAGTGTGGGGTTTGTTTTTGTGGTAATTCATTATTATAATATCAAATACTACCTTGAAAGTTATGGTTTATTCGAACTTATCAGTCACGAACTTAGAGGAGTTAAAAATGCAATTAAATGTCGTACTAGGGGGTAATTTGGAATATACCTGGGGTAATTTGGAAAATACCTAGGCCTATTCGAAACTTACATGGGGTAATTCAGATGTCCCTCAATAAAAAGCTTTTAAAAGTGATTTTATAATGGTAATGTCAGCCTGCAGATCCCGTCGTTCCCGGTGTATACGCGTTCGGGCGAGGTGCGCGTTACTGTGGAGCATGTGAGTGGTGCTGATGTGAGGGTGTCGCCCAGGAGAGGCCGGCTGGTGCGGAGGTAGGTTATGTTTTTTTTCGTATTAGGCTTGTGTTTGACTACAATCTCACCATGGTAAGTGATGATGTGGCCGAAGGTGGTAAGCACACAAAGCCTAGATGGTTAATTGGATATTAATCTATCTATCTTGAGGTTGTCCGGTAAGTTGGACGACAAACTTAAGGGGCAGATAGGTGAGGTCGTTTACCTAATGTCCTATACACAAGATAATCTTTTAGTAAACATAATTATTGTCGGCATGCATCTTGTCTAGGGCTCCTACTGTCTGTCTGTCTGTCAGTAGTATGTTGGCGTCTTTATTATCCAACCTCAATCGTGGAAAACTTTAAAAGAAAAATATAGAAATTTATTTATAAGAAATTAAGTGTTTACAGTGTTTTGGGTGACAATGACAATCAAAAGAAAGTTGTATTCTATTCTACATGCATATTAAATATGCGAAAGTAACTGTATGTATCATAGATATAGGTATAGCCATAGATAAAGGGTCACGTACAAAATCCAAGCTAAATGCTATCCGCGTGAGTATATACTTTTACAGCTACATTTGTTTACTAACAAACGGAGAGAAATGTTTTAAAACAGTTTTAAGTTCAACCTAATTACAACCATAGCACCCAGTAATAAAGTCACAAATCTTCAAAATATTATCTAATACTTACGATCATTAGTCACATAAAACGAGCAAAGCAATAAACTACTCCTGTCACTTAAAAGAAATAGACATAAGTTAAAGAACATTTAGTGTGAAATCAACCTTAACATGCAACGAATAAAGTATGTTTTCCCGTTCTCGCCTTGAGAGCTACATCGTTTTGTTTCGTTTATTTTTTCTTCTTCGAAGTTTGTGCGTGTGTTGGCGAGTTTGGCCAAACATTTGTAGCGTTGGTAGCGTGGTTTAAAATATGTAATTTTGTTCAAAATTTTATATTATTTGTTACTTTAAAGCTTAAAATATCTCTTATTCTTTATGTTCTTACCGAAAGTAAGATACTCCGACCGTTAAATTGCTTTTACGAGCATTATTTTTGCAACTTTTGAATACACACTGCGGCATTGTGAGACGTGTTTATATTGGCTGTGTTCAAGCGAACTAAACAAAATAAGAGCTCACTTTTCAAATGCGCTCTTATTTACCGAGACGTATTTTTTGCGCCGCCCCTAAATCTATGTATTGTTGATCGAAGGTATGTATGTTTGGTTATCATAGCTAAAAGGCTGAATAGAAACCCAGGAATGACAAAGAGGTGAAAATTTGTTTTTTTTTAAATGATTGATTTTGATATATTGTTAGGTTCATGCGCTTCGTGTTCGCCGAAGTGCTTCGTGTAAGGAGACGCGGCATGAAGCTACAGAGCGAGGGCTCCACGCACAACAATTATTACATAGTACCTACTATCAAAAGTGAGTAATGCACCCAACCTTTATTTACCCAATTACCCTATAAAAGCATTTTATTCCCAATCACCCCCCTTAGTGCTCGGCTACATTATAAAAAGGCGATGATATAGCTCAGTCAGTGGTAGTGACGTCGGATACCGCGGCGAAGGTCGTGGGTTCGAATCCTACAATGAGCTTCAGCTTTCGGCGAAGGAAAACATCGCACGGTGGTAGGGAAAATCTGTCGCCATGTACCTGTTGGTGTGTTCCGGCAGTTGCACTTGAGAGCCAATTGCCCTTGCCCTTAAAGCATTGTAATAAGGTGTACAACACATTGGCGATCCCCCTGGTATTGCTAATGTCTATAGGCGACGGTATTCACTTACCATCAGGTGACCCGCCTGCCTCGTTGTCACTTGTGGCATAATTTTCTTTCAACAGAAATAAATGAAGATGGCACGTCCAAAATCGACATAGACTGGGCATTCCTCGAGCTTATCTACCAGCATACGGAGGAGAAGAAACATTCAGAATTGGAGAAACCATCGTTATGGCACAACGACGAGGAAGAACTGGAGAAAGCGTCATCCAAAGTAGAGGAGAAGAAAAACGATGGGAAGAGAAATCTGGAGAATCCATTGTTGAAGAGCGGGGAGACTTTTTTGTTTGATGCTGATAAGTATAGGGAAGCTGTTGTGACGCCGTGGTATAGGAACCAGGATCAGCCGCAGGTGCGTTCCTTCATTGTGTTTTTTAGGGTTCCGTACTCAAAGGGTAAAAACGGGACCTTATTACTAAGACTTCGCTGTCTGTCCGTCCGTCTGTCTGTCACCAGGCTGTATCTTAAGAACCGCGATAGCTAGGTAGTTGAAATTTTCACCGATGATGTATTTCTGTTGCCGCTATAACAACAAATACTAAAAACAAAATAAAATGAATATTTAAGGGGGGCTCCCATACAACAAACGTGATTTATTGCCGTTTTTACGGAATCCTTCGTGCGCGAGTCCGACTCGCACTTGGCCGGGATTTTTCTTTTAATATGTGACCATCTTTGAAACTACTTTAAGCGCGAGTTTAGTGCTTCGTTTTATGTGATACTAGCGGACCCGGCAGACTTTTTCCTGCCCTGTAATTAAAACGAAACTTAGAACCCGATTCCAGCGCCATCTACCGGGTCCAATTTGTGAATCTAAACTATCCCATCTCGAGATATGTTATTGTCACAAAAGTCGTTCTATACTAAATGTATGACAAATGTATGAATTTTTTTTTTATAGTTATTCACACAGACCTATTATCTAACTAGACATCGCGAGTGTCCGTACTTCGCGTGTCAAAAAGCAGACAATTTGTCGGCTTTCTACGCCGCTTCATTTAGAAAAATGACTGGTTGTTCCTTAATATGTGGAAAAAACTGTACAGGAAAAGACATGTTTCCTTCTACAAATAAGTAAATTGACACCAAAGAGTGACACGGTTGGTTATACAAGTTGAGGTACTTACGTTATCTAGTTAGATAATTGGTCTGCGGTTATTCTATCCGCCAAAAAATCCTATCCTACGGATAGTCTGTATAACTAAACTCAGAATATAAACTTTTTGGCGGAAACTTGCGAAGTGACCTTGCGTTTTCGTTTTATTTTTATTATGTTCGTGTATTTTGAGTTTTATTGAATAAAATCGGTGGTGTTTTGTCCAATAACGATCAATCTAAGTGCATAAGTGAAGTGAAATTAAATGAAAGCGTGACTTTTCATGTTGTCCCAAAAAGTCCGTGAAAAGTTTTAGTGGAACAGCCGCCAATATCACTAAAACTAGATCAGACTTGTACGGACGAGGACTAGACTACAGTGAAAGTGATAATAAAAAATGGTTTAAAATAAAGAAATGGCTTAAAGGCCTAGATACCAAGCTAAAAACCTTCTAAAAAAAGGAAACTTCGAATATGTTTACTAAAGATTTCCATCCACAGTTCTTCCTTGTGGCAGAAATCTGTGGGAATCTAACCCCGGACTCCGCGTTCCCGTCTCCCACCCACACGAGCTTCCGCCACTACTACAGCAACAAGTACAACGTGGTATTGACGCAGCCCAACCAACCATTGCTCGACGTGGACCATACTAGCGCGAGATTGAACCTTCTGACGCCGAGGTAAGGTTTCTAATCCAACTGTGTCTCATCAATCGTTGTATATTTCAGCAATGTGATTGTATTGCGCTATGAGACAGTTGTTGTACTACATTGTGGAGATGATATTTTAACAAAACCATAATGGCGGATGTAAACTAAATTCTAATCTAACTGTATCTCATCAATCGTTGTATATTTCAGCAATGTGATTGTATTGCGCTATGAGACAGTTGTTGTACAACATTGTGGAGATGATATTTTAACCAAACCATAATGGCGGATGTAAACTAAATTCTAATCCAACTGTATCTCATCAATCGTTGTATATTTCAGCAATGTGATTGTATTGCGCTATGAGACAGTTGTTGTACAACATTGTGGAGATGATATTTTAACCAAACCATAATGGCGGATGTAAACTAAATTCTAATCCAACTGTATCTCATCAATCGTTGTATATTTCAGCAATGTGATTGTATTGCGCCACGAGAGAGTTGTTGTACAACATTGTGGAGATGATATTTTAACAAAACCATAATGGCGGATGTAAACTAAATTCTAATCTAACTGTATCTCATCAATCGTTGTATATTTCAGCAATGTGATTGTATTGCGCTATGAGACAGTTGTTGTACAACATTGTGGAGATGATATTTTAACCAAACCATAATGGCGGATGTAAACTAAATTCTAATCCAACTGTATCTCATCAATCGTTGTATATTTCAGCAATGTGATTGTATTGCGCTATGAGACAGTTGTTGTACAACATTGTGGAGATGATATTTTAACAAAACCATAATGGAGTATGTAAACTAAATTCTAATCCAACTGTATCTCATCAATCGTTGTATATTTCAGCAATGTGATTGTATTGCGCTATGAGACAGTTGTTGTACAACATTGTGGAGATGATATTTTAACCAAACCATAATGGAGGATGTAAACTAAATTCTAATCCAACTGTATCTCATCAATCGTTGTATATTTCAGCAATGTGATTGTATTGCGCTATGAGACAGTTGTTGTACAACATTGTGGAGATGATATTTTAACAAAACCATAATGGAGGATGTAAACTAAATTCTAATCCAACTGTATCTCATCAATCGTTGTATATTTCAGCAATGTGATTGTATTGCGCTATGAGACAGTTGTTGTACAACATTGTGGAGATGATATTTTAACCAAACCATAATGGCGGATGTAAACTAAATTCTAATCCAACTGTATCTCATCAATCGTTGTATATTTCAGCAATGTGATTGTATTGCGCTATGAGACAGTTGTTGTACAACATTGTGGAGATGATATTTTAACAAAACCATAATGGAGGATGTAAACTAAATTCTAATCCAACTGTATCTCATCAATCGTTGTATATTTCAGCAATGTGATTGTATTGCGCTATGAGACAGTTGTTGTACAACATTGTGGAGATGATATTTTAACCAAACCATAATGGCGGATGTAAACTAAATTCTAATCCAACTGTATCTCATCAATCGTTGTATATTTCAGCAATGTGATTGTATTGCGCTACGAGAGAGTTGTTGTACAACATTGTGGAGATGATATTTTAACAAAACCATAATGGCGGATGTAAACTAAATTCTAATCTAACTGTATCTCATCAATCGTTGTATATTTCAGCAATGTGATTGTATTGCGCTATGAGACAGTTGTTGTACAACATTGTGGAGATGATATTTTAACCAAACCATAATGGCGGATGTAAACTAAATTCTAATCCAACTGTATCTCATCAATCGTTGTATATTTCAGCAATGTGATTGTATTGCGCTATGAGACAGTTGTTGTACAACATTGTGGAGATGATATTTTAACCAAACCATAATGGCGGATGTAAACTAAATTCTAATCCAACTGTATCTCATCAATCGTTGTATATTTCAGCATTGTGATTGTATTGCGCTATGAGACAGTTGTTGTACAACATTGTGGAGATGATATTTTAACAAAACCATAATGGAGGATGTAAACTAAATTCTAATCCAACTGTATCTCATCAATCGTTGTATATTTCATCAATGTGATTGTATTGCGCTATGAGACAGTTGTTGTACAACATTGTGGAGATGATATTTTAACAAAACCATAATGGCGGATGTAAACTAAATTCTAATCCAACTGTATCTCATCAATCGTTGTATATTTCAGCATTGTGATTGTATTGCGCTATGAGACAGTTGTTGTACAACATTGTGGAGATGATATTTTAACAAAACCATAATGGCGGATGTAAACTAAATTCTAATCCAACTGTATCTCATCAATCGTTGTATATTTCAGCATTGTGATTGTATTGCGCTATGAGACAGTTGTTGTACAACATTGTGGAGATGATATTTTAACAAAACCATAATGGAGGATGTAAACTAAATTCTAATCCAACTGTATCTCATCAATCGTTGTATATTTCATCAATGTGATTGTATTGCGCTATGAGACAGTTGTTGTACAACATTGTGGAGATGATATTTTAACCAAACCATAATGGCGGATGTAAACTAAATTCTAATCCAACTGTATCTCATCAATCGTTGTATATTTCAGCAATGTGATTGTATTGCGCTATGAGACAGTTGTTGTACAACATTGTGGAGATGATATTTTAACCAAACCATAATGGCGGATGTAAACTAAATTCTAATCCAACTGTATCTCATCAATCGTTGTATATTTCAGCATTGTGATTGTATTGCGCTATGAGACAGTTGTTGTACAACATTGTGGAGATGATATTTTAACAAAACCATAATGGAGGATGTAAACTAAATTCTAATCCAACTGTATCTCATCAATCGTTGTATATTTCATCAATGTGATTGTATTGCGCTATGAGACAGTTGTTGTACAACATTGTGGAGATGATATTTTAACAAAACCATAATGGCGGATGTAAACTAAATTCTAATCCAACTGTATCTCATCAATCGTTGTATATTTCAGCATTGTGATTGTATTGCGCTATGAGACAGTTGTTGTACAACATTGTGGAGATGATATTTTAACAAAACCATAATGGCGGATGTAAACTAAATTCTAATCCAACTGTATCTCATCAATCGTTGTATATTTCAGCATTGTGATTGTATTGCGCTATGAGACAGTTGTTGTACAACATTGTGGAGATGATATTTTAACAAAACCATAATGGAGGATGTAAACTAAATTCTAATCCAACTGTATCTCATCAATCGTTGTATATTTCATCAATGTGATTGTATTGCGCTATGAGACAGTTGTTGTACAACATTGTGGAGATGATATTTTAACAAAACCATAATGGCGGATGTAAACTAAATTCTAATCCAACTGTATCTCATCAATCGTTGTATATTTCAGCATTGTGATTGTATTGCGCTATGAGACAGTTGTTGTACAACATTGTGGAGATGATATTTTAACAAAACCATAATGGCGGATGTAAACTAAATTCTAATCCAACTGTATCTCATCAATCGTTGTATATTTCATCAATGTGATTGTATTGCGCTATGAGACAGTTGTTGTACAACATTGTGGAGATGATATTTTAACAAAACCATAATGGCGGATGTAAACTAAATTCTAATCCAACTGTATCTCATCAATCGTTGTATATTTCAGCATTGTGATTGTATTGCGCTATGAGACAGTTGTTGTACAACATTGTGGAGATGATATTTTAACAAAACCATAATGGCGGATGTAAACTAAATTCTAATCCGCGTGTATCTCATCAATCGTTGTATATTTCATCAATGTGATTGTATTGCGCTATGAGACAGTTGTTGTACTACATTGTGGAGATAATATTTTAAAGGTGGTGTATTTTTTTTAATAGATATGTAAACCGTAAAGGTGTTGCGTTACCTGTGTCGTCAGAACGCACGCGGCGCGCTAAACGCGACCGCTTGGATCAGAAACAGATATTAGTGCCAGAACTATGTAGAGTACATCCCTTCGCAGCCCCGCTATGGTTCGCTACGGTCGCTCTACCTTGTGTTTTATATAGGTGAGTCTAGGTTTAAAATCGCTTAAAACTATATTAGTGGCTTGTGTCTTTTTGGCAATATTATGTGTTTTACATTATGGTAGGGGAGGCGAATAGGGGATTTCGGGATTTACTCGAGCGCGGCAGATTAACATAAGGGGGGCAACCTTGCACCTTGTGAAGTACTCTCACCAAATCTGAGCCCTCTATGTAGTGTCGAACGCCTAGGGTAGCCCGTCAGATTAGTAAAAAAAAATCGATGGTTTGAAATACTCGAGCGCGTCAGATTAAGGTAAGGTAAGTTAATTACATGCAAAATAGTGTACATTTCAATAATCTGACAATTTGGGCGTGACGAAAGAAAATTGGAGACTCGCAAAGTTGCAAAAAAAAAACGTCACCTGGATTTTCTCGAGCGCGATTAGTTTTTTTTTTATTTTGAAGGAAATTAGTCACGAATCACGGAAATATCTTAATCTGCCGATTTGCACAAGCCGAAGTAGCTAAAATCATTATTAAGTGTATAGTCCAGGAATATTATGAGTTTCACCTCAGAATGAGAGATAGTCAGCTATTAACTTGTATAAACCTTTATTTTGACACCCTAAAACTTGTCTCAAAAGCTACTTATCTTAGGGTGCCCGCGACTACTGAGTTTTCAAGGTCAAAGTTCTAAAAATTATTTATTGCAAATATCTCGTTTCCTATGGGTTTTTTGGTATATGTATTCTTATAAATATTGTAGAAAATTAAATTCTCTACAACTTTTGTACAAACATTTTTTCGATATCTTGAACCATTTTCGAGATTTCGATATTTTTTATATATTTTTTTTTTTCAAACCGTCAGATTAAGGAAATCCCTCAACATAATTGTCAGATTATGGGTCAGTACAACAAGGCCATCAAGAAGAACCGCCTGTATAAAAATCTGACGCGCTCGAGTAAATCAAGGTCGCGATTTTTTTTTGCATTTTCAAAAATCGGCCCTGACTGATGGTCGCGTCCAAATCGTCAGTCTTTAAAATAGGAGCTACTGGAGGGTTCACTTAACATCCCTTATCAATGTCTGACGCGCTCGAGTAAATTTTTTTTTTAAATATTTTCGACCCCTTCGTACGGCCACCCCCACCACGCAAAACGGCAGATTATTATTTTTCCGTTATCAGACAGACGTGGCGCGACTACCCTATTAATATCTGACGCGCTCGAGTATTTCTTGGTGACTGTTTTTTTTTACATTTTTGAAACCCTGTAGACGCTCCCCCCACCGCTGAAGGGGAAAATATCACATAACCTTTTTTTCTTTATTCCACCTAATCTTCAAATTCCAGTAGGTCCCAAAGACGCTCGAGTAACTACAAATTTAGCATCATTGCCTCCCCTACCATTAGCAATACCAGGGGCATATGTTTTTTTTTCAAGGTTTTTGGCTTGGTATCTCTACCTTTAAGCCATTTTTTTATTTTAAATATTTATATTTTATGTTAAGTCACGTTTTATTGTCACTTTCACTGTAATATATAGTCCTCGTCCATACAAGTCCGGTCTAATTTTAGTGAAATTGGCGGCTGTTCTACTAAAACATTTCATGGACTTTTTGGGACAACCTGGAAAGTCACAATACACGCTTTCATTTCACTTCACTTGTGCACTTAGATTCAAAGTCAAAGTCAAAACCATTTATTCAGTTTAGGCCCTAGAAGGGCACTTATGAAGGTCGAATTACAGAAGTTACCACCGGTTCGGAAGTCAGCCTTCAACTGAGAAGAACCGGCAAAAAACTCAGCAAGGTTACATTTTTTAAATATTTTTGGACCATCTGACTATATTGGCTTTTTTTTTCAAATGTTTAACAATTTTATTGTTAATGTAATACAAAAATACATAAAAAATTATAACCCGCATTAGCTACCTACATAGTAAACTAAAACAAAAAATACCCAGCTAATAACAGCGTATTAGAAAAAAAGAAGGCTATTAACAGTAAAAAAAAAACAATGTGTAGGTACTTGTACAGAGTGCAGCTACTTCCAGACATCTTTATCCTCAATATATTGGGCTACCTTGTAATAAGCTTTTTCTTTCAAAACTTTTTTTATGTACGATTTGAATCTAGAATCAGTCATCTTGGTAACAGATGCTGGTAATTTATTATAAAAGCGAACACTATTCCCAAGAAATGACTTTTTAACTCTAGCTAATCTAAAATACGGAACAACTAATTTATCTTTTTGTCTTGTATTGAAATTATGAATCTCTACATTTGATTTATACAAGTCTACATTTTTTCGAATGAACATAAAATTTTCATATATATACAGTGAAGGTAAAGTCATTACGTTTATTTCCTTAAATATTTCCTTTAATGATTCACGTGGACCCATATTGTATATTGCACGAATGGCTCTTTTTTGTAATACAAAAATTGTTTCAATATCTGCAGCAGCTCCCCACAGTAAAACGCAATATGATAAAAGTCTATGGAAATATGCGAAATAAACTAATCTGGCCGTCTCAACATTCGTCATTGATCGATCGTCGATTGATCTTACACCACCGAAATTATAAAATAAAACTCAAAATACACGAATTTAATGAAAATAAAACGAAAACACTACGTCACTTCGCAAGTTCCCGCCAAAAAGTCCACCAGGGGTATAGATAGTTCCATCTACGAAGACGCGTCCCACTCTTTTTCCTAATCCCTTACAGCGCAAGTGTACATCCTTTTGCTAGTGTTGTAGTGCTGCATATCGATATATAAATATACACATATCGGATACACACTTTCACTGTAAGGGATTAGGAAAAAGAGTTTGGCACGGACTATTTGGTGGGAACTTGCGAAGTGACGTTGCGTTTTCGTTTTATTTTCATAAAAATCGTGTATTTTGAGTTTTATTGAATAACATCGGTGGTGTTTTGTCCAATAAAGATCAATCTAAGTGCACAAGTGAAGTGAAATGAAAGCGTGTATCGTGACTTTCCAGGATGTCCCAAAAAGTCGGTGAAAAGTTTTTGTAGAACAGCCGCCAATTTCACTAAAACTAGACCGGCCTTGTATCGACGAGGAACTAGACTTTACATGGAAAATGACAATAAACGTGACTATAACATAAAATATGAATATTTAAAATAATGAAATGGCTTAAAGGTAGAGATACCAAGCCAAAAAACTTCTAAAAAAGAAAAGAGTGGGTCGCGTCTTTGTGAATGGCACTATCTATATAGACAATGCTTTTCGACCTATTACAATGTCTAGAAAGCAAAGGCTCTCAAGTGCAACTGCCAGAACACACCAAAAGGTGCTTGGTGACAGTTCAACTTGTGTGTGGTAGCCAGCCAGGTTTCCTCGAAAGCTCAACCGTCAGTACCAGTGGGCTATCATCGCTTTAAAACATTTAATTTGCAGGATAAATGCATTGCTAATAGCCGACGAAATAAGACGGGCTGTTGCGATAGACGTTGGACTTGGAATACCAAAAATCGATGAGAAGACATGCCCTGGCTTCCAGTGGCCGCCACTCGACTTTGGGTGGAGCCTTGCTGAGGTAATATCAACATTAAGTATCACGGAATAGGGTTGTTTTCAAATTACTTTGCATCCGTTACCAGGGGTGTAAATTTTCCTTCCTAAAAGCTCAAGCTTATTATTGGTTCCGAACCCACGACCTTCGTCGTCTTAAATATGGCCCAAACTTCTTGCCCCGCCTGTTTTCTATCAAAGATTTTATTTATCTCTGTAGGTACTCAGCGCAGACTCCGAAAAGACTGAAAAGAAGAAGGACGAAGAAGATGGCGAAAAAAAGAAGGAATTAAAGTGAGTAATATTGTACTGTAAGTAATCATAGACTGAATATAACACGTAATTTAGTTTGATTGATTGTTCTATATATATTTTTAGAGAAATAGAGAACTCAAAAGGTGAGAATGAGAAAGAAGAAGAAGAAATTAAAGAGAAGACGATAAACGATATCCTACAGGAAAAAGAGGACGCTGAAAGTGTGAGTTGATTTATTCCATCGTATCTCAATGAAGAATGTTAAATAGGTTAGATATTCCAAATCAGTTGAAAGTGTTGTTACAGTAAAGCATGTATGTATACAAATACACTAGTTTTTGTTGTAGTCAAAAATACCTATTAGTTTTGATTTTACACGCATTTAAACTTACGTTAAAATCCGAGTCACGTGACCGCATGTGACGTCACTTTGCAACGCTCCGCTATGATCGAGTGTTGCGAGATGACGTCACACCGTCACACGAGTACGTCACATCGAGTACGAGTCCGCATCGCACGTTTACTTCGATAAATCGGAAACTAATTGACGTATCGAAGTAATTCTTTCACTTGTATTTTTTATTTTTCACAGAGAATATGGAGAGCTAATATTCAAAATTAGTTAACATTCTTCATTATCGTGGTACTGCTAAATCACACGTAGGTAAAAAGTATCCTACATTTTAGTCCAGGATATGATCTACTCCTGTGCTAAGTTTTATCGAAATCCGTTTAGTAGTTTTTGCGTGATTGAGCAACAAACATCTAACTAAACATAGATTAAAACACTTAAAAAAAATTTCTTCTATAAATTACCGCGCCTTACCCGCCGTTATCTTGATTCCAATCCATCTAATATCATAAACTAGCTGTCCCCCGCGGTTTCACCCGCGTTCCCGTGGGATCTTATCTTTTCCCGGGACAAAATGACACTCACAAATAACGTGGCTTTCTATTGGTAAAAGAATTTTCTAAATCGGTTCAGTAGATCCCCTACAATTTCACAAACTTTACATCTTTATAATATTAGTAAAATGTAAAAGTTTGTATGTTTGTTGGTCGATCACACAAAAACGGCCGAACTTATTTTGATTAAACTTGGCACACAGGTAGATCATATCCTAGAATAAAACATAGGATAGTTTTTGTCTCACTGAATCATCAACGCCCAGCCTAAATTCTCAGATTTCTCTCACAGATGTTGTTTTTAAGACGTAACCGAGGAATAAGAACCTATTTTTCGAAATTCAACCCTTAAGGAGGTGAAAAGGGGTTGAAATTTTGTATGGAAGTCCGTCATTTATGAAGCTAGAATCATGAAACTAAGTTTTTAGGCTAACAATTAGAATTAAACACTTTTTTTTATTCCACCCTTGAATGGGTGAAACGGGGTTAAAGTTGATATGAAATGTTGTTGATGGTGGCTGGTATTTTTCGAAATTCGACCTCTAAAATGGTAAAAAAGGGGTACGCTATTAGTAAATATTTTGTTTCTATCTGATATGAAGTTTTGTTTTCTCTCAGGGTTTCGAAATAGGTATGTGGAGTAACGACATGGCGTCCTCTATACCACAGAGTATGGAATATGACGAGTTTATGGAGCCGCTGCCTCCAAACCTAACATTCTGCACTTCTGCATCTGGTAAGCAAGATAAAGTTTTTTTTTTATTCTGAATAAGATTGTGTTTGACCACAATCTCACCATGGTAAGTGATGATGTGGCCGAAGGTGGTAAGCACGCAAAGCCAGCAATGCATGATCATGTCTGGGTGTAATTATTTATTTAAGTGTGTTAAAAAAGTAGTATATCTGTTATCTGGTTTCTATAGCACAAGCTGCGTGATAAAAACAGTTTTTTATAATACAGGTGGCGCCAACTGGTGTGATCCTGTTGAAAAACCGAAGAGTACCTTCAATCCTTCTAGAACATTCTCTATGGCTGATAGTGATTGCTCATATATGACCAGGTAAGACCTGGACATACAAAACTGTTCTTACAATGATTAAGGAATCTATATATAAAAAAAGAGAAAGCCTGACTAACTGACTCATCAACGCCCAGCTCTCTCTGGTTTTTTTCACAGATGGTGTTTTTAAGACGTAATTGAGGAATAATAACGGATTTTTCGTGAAAAAGGGGTCGAAAGCTTGTATGGAAGTCCGTAATTTTTTAAGCTAGAATCATGAAACCAAGTTTCATGATTCTAGCTAAAAATGAATCATGAAACCCTTGAATGGGTGAAATGGGGGTTCAAATTTAGTTCAAATGTTGGTAACTAATGCGGGTTATAATTTTTTATGTATTTTTGTATTAGTTTAAGAATACAATTGTAGAACATTTAAAAAAAAAAGCCAATATAGCCAGATGGTCTAAAAATATTTTAAAAATGTAACCTTGCTGAGTTTCTTGCCGTTTCTTCTCAGTTGAAGGCTGACTTCCGAACCGGTGGTAACTTCAGTAATTCGACCTTCATAAGTGCCCTTCTAGGGCCTAAACTGAATAAATGGGTTTTGACTTTGACTATTAAAAATGAGAAGAAAATCAACGCCCAGCCTACACCCTTTGACCTAGAAAGCTGAATTTTTTCACAAGTATTGTTTTTAGGACCAGGAATAAGAACGGATTTTTCGACATTCAATTTCTAAAGGGTTCAAAAAGGGATACGCGAGTAAAACCGCAGGGACAGTTAGTCTCTAATAACTCCCTGTCTTCGTATTAGTCTAGATTTGATATAATAAGCAGATTCTGATAAAACTGTGCTTACCGCAGTGATTTCGACACGGATGACTCGGACTTGGATTCCGTAGGAAGTGACGAAGACACTGACACTAGTGGATTTTCCAGCGCCAAAAACGCTTATGGTAAGTTTTCTTAATCAGGTAAATGATTATGCTACTTCATACACACATCAACATGGTCTAGGGATATTTCAATTAAACCTAAATAACTAAAATTCTACTAACTTTTTGTTAAGACACCTACACATTACAATAAACCTTGTTTAATAGAATAGCCTATCTAATCTGATAATAAACTTTTAGATAAAGTTAAATTTTAAAAAAACTTAGAAGAAGAGGAAAAACTTAGACAAAATTTCAATCTTAACTTTATTTTTGAAACATCAAAACCTAAACAAAACAACTATTTTTTTTTATAAAACCTAAGACTCTCCTGACACATCTGCAGCGGTTCTGCATACTCAAAACAAGGGTGTCAATATCCTGTTGTGGAATACTGTCCCAAGTCCTGCTAAGATGCAAGAAAAGCTGGTTTTCATGCACAATATCTTCAGGGAAATTCCTAAGAGCTCTTCGCTGAAGCATATCCCAAGCATGCTCAATAGGATTTAAGTCAGGGGATTGTGCAGGCCAGTCTAAAGCTTGGATATCATGCTGTTGTAACCAACTTGTACAGATACGCGCCGTATGTGGACGGGCATTGTCGTGCATTAGCTGGAAATTTTGTCCCATTTGCTGTCTGTGGGGCAAGATTACAGGCTCTAGCACCTCATCTCGGTATTTTAGAGCAGACATATTGCCTTGTATCCAAACGAGGTCCGTTCTACCGCCGAGACGAATTCCTGCCCAAACCATAATCGTGCCACCATGATATGCATGAACTTGATGTGGGTGCTGCAGTCGATTCCAACGTCCAGGTTCTCTCCAAACGTATGTAGGTAACTAATGCGGGTTATAATTGTTTATGTATTTTGGAACGAAGTTCCTTATCGCGCGTTATGAAATATGAAAAGGGGCTAGACGGAAAAAAAATCCCCGACATTAAAGATGTCGGTGATTTTTTGTGTCGGTGACAAAAGTCACCGACCGCTGTGCGGCGTGCGCATGTTTCTCTGTCTCTCTCTCTCTCTCTCTCTCTCTCTCTCTATTATATATACTATATTATATATATAAAAAACAAAAAAAAACATTTCTATATATATATATATATATAAATATAAATAGAAATGTTTTTTTTTTTATTATATATATACTCTCTCGACTTATATAACTTCGTTCCATCCGGGTGTCCCTTGACACCTCTCAAGTTTTTTTTTATTAGTTTAAGAATAAAACTGTTAAACATTTGAAAAAAAAAAGCCAATATAGATGGTCCAAAAATATTTAAAAAATGTTACTTTGCTGAGTTTCTTGCCGGTTGTTCTCAGTTGAAGGCTGACTTGGTGGTAACTTCTGTAATTCGACCTTCATAAGTGCCCTTCTAGGGCCTAAACTGAATAAATGCTAGATAGAGAGAATGCAAAATGCTAGTCCAGAATAAAGAAAATGTCGCCTTTGATGCTAGTGCAGTAGTGTTGTTTTTGGTACAGCATCGATGGGTGTTCGTATCGAATACAAGACGGCGCACGAGGCCGAGGCGGTGGACTTGGAGCGAGCAGTGCGTCCCACTCGTGCCGCGCCGCCGCTCGACGCACACGACGACGTCGCCGACCGACGCCGAGCGAGGACCTCTCTCACTGAGGGGGGGGCGCCCCTAAAGGTACCCACTACACACTAATATAGCTCGAGCAGCGTACCGAAAAATAAAAATTTTTGACGGACTGGTTGGCGTGGTTGGTTAACACACTACCTATCACTCCGCAGGTCGTGGGTTCGATTCCCATCCAAATTACATTTTGATTATTCTGTGCGCAAATAGACCCGGTATAATCTACGAATAAGCGTCTTAACTCAAACTCGTAATATCTTTATTAAATGAACTCATTACAAGTATTTGACGGGCCGGTTGGCGTGGTTGGTTAACACACCTATCACGCCGCAGGTCGTGGGTTCGATTCCCATCCAGGACACACATTTGTGTGCATGAACATGTCTGTTTGTCCTGAGTCTGGGTGTAATTATCTATTTAAGTATGTATTTACAAAAAAAAGTAGTATATGTAGTATAGCAGCCATCTGGTTTCCAAATTACAAGCTCTGCTTAGTTTGGGACACTTTGGGATCGGATAGCCGTGTGTGAACAAATGTCACAGGATAACAAAGTAACATTGTTTTTTTTTAAGTTAATAGCTGCCCCGACAGATTTCGTTCTGTTGAGGGAACTCGTTATATTGTTTTCATTAATTACATGCAACCTCTAATCAACTTGAAAGATAATCCTAACGCGCCTTTGTTTTGTTTTGATTGACGTAAAATGTTTGACAGCTGGGGATATAGTGGTTTGTTTTTTTTTAAGAAGATTTTTGGCTTGGTATCGAGACCTTTAAGCCATTTCTTTATTTTAAATATTCATCTTTTATGTTAAGTCACGTTTTATTGTCACTTTCACTGTAATATCTAGTCCTTGTCCATACAAGTCTGGTCTAATTTTAGTGAAATTGGCGGCTGTTCTACTAAAACATTTCATGGACTTTTTGGGACAACCTGGAAAGTCACGATACACGCTTTCATTTCACTTCACTTGTGCACTTAGATTGATCTTTATTGGACAAAACACCACCGAAATTATTCAATAAAACTCAAAATACACGAATTTAATGAAAATAAAACGAAAACACAACGTCACTTCGCAAGTTCCCGCCAAAAAGTCTATAGTGGTTTGTGTATGAAAAGAAAATAGGGTATTTTACTCTATATGAAAAAAATAAACTAAAAATATATTATTGAGATAGCTTAGGCAAAAAGCAGTCGGGAAATGTTAGTTTTAGTTCATATAATTACAAAATAGATTTTTAAATTCAATCCAAAGTTTTCAGTATTTTTAATCTGTTTTTTAACACAGTGAAATAGTAGCCGCCATGTTATTACGTCATCCGGCTATGTAAGCAAAGTCGAAGCAAGCAAACTAAAACGTGTCAACATTTGTTTACCAAGCCCTCTGACGTCATGACAGCTGATTTCTTAGATAGTACACTATATACTGCTGAGATCAGCGTTTTCGTCAAATTACGCGCGAAACTTGAAAATGTAAAATTTTAATGCATTTTAATGGAAAGAAAGAAAGAAATAATATGGCCACAGCTCAGCATTATGCGGCAGCACAGATCTGTGCTACAGCGCTGGTATTCTGCTGAGGCCAGCTAGTGGTGCCACGGATATCTTGGCCAGATCAAAATAAAATAAAATTAAAAAATTACACTATGGCACTTATCGATTGAATAAAAATTTTGTGGTTTTTTTTGTGACTTATTAGGACTATAGAATTTAATTGAGACACTTTTCAAAAATGGGTGTAATACCCTATTGTTGTTTTAACTTGAAAGATGAAAATTTAATCATTTTATTTCTGATTTCTTATAAACAAAATATTTTCATGTATTACGATGGCTAAATTGGTTTAGAAAAATACTTAATGTTAAGCTAAGAACAGTTTTATCTATAATTTCATTCTAGTTCTAGCCAAATACCTTATTACAAAATGTTTATTCCCCTGTTCACAGTACGTAGAAAAATTCCGAAATTCAGTTGCGGAACACAAAAAAGATATAATAGAGAAAGGCCACCTTATAAAACACGATCAAGCAATACACCACTTACTGCCAGAGTCTACCAAAGAAAACCTAAGCAAAGATAATGCTACCAAAAAGATAAATTTAGAAGATTTCTTCCCTTACAACACTGAATATTTAAAAATAGTCGATAATCAAATACATCTCGAGAGCATAGAGAAGAATAAACGACAGTTATTAAACGACTTAAAAGCTTCACTATCCAGTGATGAAATAAAAAAGTTGAATTGTTTCTCTATGGTAGACGTTGACATAGACTCGCCTAATTATGTCAACGAAAAAGTTGCTAATGTTGGTTTTGATTCAAAATCTCAGTACGAAGAGAAGATTAGTAAATGGGATAATGCGAAGGAGTTTAAGCCGTATTACGAAGACGGTAGGAGTCAGAATGGGAAGGAGTTTGATTTTGATTATCAGCCTGAATTGGAGGGACATCCGGGGCCGTCGCCTAGTGTTATTTTGCAGGTTAGTAATCTCAATAATATGTATGATGCGTATTAGGTCAAGCTAGAGAAGTTACCACCGGTTCGGAAGTCAGAAGGGAAGAATAGGGTAGTGTCCTGGGTCAATAAAAATGAATTCTAATTAGTCCGTCGGTGAGATTATCAAAAAATATTGGACACGTATTTTTTGCTTTATCAAATCAATAAAAATATACAAACTTATAGCGCATCAAAGTATAGGAGTGGGGGCTTGTGACGTCACTTCGTGGTCAAATTTGTACCACGGTGTGACGTCACGCGAAATTTCAACGCACTGTATCCTCGTCATTTTTCGTTTACGGAACAAAATAAAAAATACGTGTCCAATATTTTTTGGTAATCTAACTGACGGACTAAATAGATTTTTTTAGGACACAACCCTATTGTCAAGAAACTCAGCAAAGTTGCACATTGTTGTTTTTTTAAGGTTCGGTACCCTTATAAGATCATTTTGTTATCCGTCCGTCTGTCTGTCTGGGGAGCATTCAAGTATTACGTAACGCAATTTTTGGAGATTTTTGACCCCCCTCCCCCCCCCCACGTAACGCGCCGTAACGTTTTTCTGTACCCCCTCCTCCCCCCTAGTAAAACGTTACGTAACCACTTAGCGAGCATTTTTACCTAAAAGTTACAATTATGTGGCGTAGTGTACCGAAAATTAAAAAAAAATGTTACGTAACGGGTAGTTCAAATCCTCCCTCCCGCCCCTGTAACGACGATGCGTCACAGGGGCGGGACGTTTTGCAGGACCACGGTGTGTTCCGATAGTTGCACTTGAGAGCCAGTTCCCATCTAGGCTTTGTGTGCTTATCACCTTCGGCCACATCATCACTTACCATAGTGAGATTGTAGTCAAACACAAGCCTATCCAGAATAAAATATATATATATAAAGCTTGTAGAATATTTTTAGACAATCTTACCGGTTTATATTGCAGGCGCTAACAATGTCAAATGCAAACGATGGTATCAATTTGGAGCGTCTAGAGACTATAGGTGACAGCTTCCTAAAGTTCGCAATAACAGCGTACTTGTATTGCGCGCACCCGACCGTGCATGAAGGGAAGCTCAGCCACATGAGGAGCAAGCAGGTGAGGGTCCAGGATCCAGGGTTGGGAAGGATTTGGTTGGACATTTGTATGTCTCAGATTTTTGGATTTGGATTGGTTATATTTGTATGGGTCAAAATTAGATTAGTCTACTTTTAATGGTTTGGTATTTTTGGAAATATCGGATTTGGATGGCTTGGTTTTGTATGAGTGAAATTTGTATCGACAGAAATTCAATGAGTCGTCTTTTAAGGTGAGGTTTGGATGTATTGATAGTTGGATGAGAGATTTTTGCACGGTGGTAGGGTACTTTGTAGTACTCGACTGGCTGGCTACCACCCTCAAGTTGAAAATCTGTCGTCAAGCACCTGTTGGTGTGTTCCGGCAATTGCACTTGAGAGCCAGTTCGCCTTTAAGGCATTGTAATAAGGTGTACAACACATTAGCAATCCCCTGGTATTGCCAATGTCTATAGGCGACGGTTGTCACTTACCATCAGGTGACCCGCCTGCCTCGTTGTCACTTGTGACATAAAAAAAACTAGATTTGCATGGGTTGAAATTCGTTGAGTCTACTTTAAATGGATGAGGTTTTGATTTTCATGGGTGAGGTTTGGATGAGTCGATATTTGTATGAGTAAGATTTGTATAGGTGACAGCTTCCTAAAGTTCGCAATAACAGCGTACTTGTATTGCGCGCACCCGACCGTGCATGAAGGGAAGCTCAGCCACATGAGGAGCAAGCAGGTGAGTCCAGGGTTGTATGGTTCGAAATTCAATGAGTCATGATAGCTACTGAGCTACTACCACTGGGTAGTGACGTCGGATCCCGCGGCGACGATCGTGGGTTCGAATCCTACAATGAGCTTGAGCTTTCAGTGAAGGAAACCACAGCACGGTGGTAGGGTACTTTGTAGTACTCTAACTGGCTAGCACACTCGAGCCGAACTGTCGTCAAGCTCCTGTTGGTGTGTTGCGACAGCTGCACTTGAGAGCCAGTTCCCATCTAGGCTTTGTGTGCTTACAACCTTCGGCCACATCATCACTTACCATGGTGAGATTGTGGTCAAACACAAGCTTATCCAGAATTAAAAAAAGTCAACTTTGGTGAGGATTTTTGGATGGATCTGATTTGGATGAGTGAGATATGATTGAGTGAGGTTTCGATGAATCCGATTTGATTAGTTTAAACTTGTTTTTGGGTCTGATGGATAGGATTAAGTGATAAAGTTTGGCTGGCTACCATCAGGCGGGCTGTATTCTAATGATTTGTATGGGTTACACCGAATTTTATTAGCTACAACAAGCTTTCGGTGAAGGAAAACACCGTGAGCTACGAATAAGTAATAAGTCAGGAAATGTAACTCCGTCAAAAAAATGACCCAACAAAAGTCGTGTATATATGGGCGGGGCTTAAAAGTCGTGTTCAGTGCGTCATCACTCCGACATTTACTTTGACACAAATCAAACAACACAAATCAAATCTTCGCGTAAATTTTCATTGAAAATCATCATGCCAGCATGTGTTGTGAAGTGGTGCAGGAGCAATACAAGATTAAAATGTTCAGGGATCACTTTTCACTAGTAAGTAGTAGCAAAATTATAAATACATTCAAAGATCAAACCGAAATGGTCAATACTATGCAAAATGAAGTCAGACAATTTTTTACCAAGAAGTTTTTTTTTCTTGTTGAAAAAAGAAATGTACCGAAAAGAAAAACCGATCAAGTGCGAGTTGGTTTCCTCACGATGTTTTCCTTCACCGAAAGCTCAAGCTCATTGTAGGATTCGAACCCACGATATTCGGCTAGCTTGATGTCAATAAATTTTATTTCGGGAACTGTGTTCGTTTCTACAATAGGATCCTACGTGAGGTAACTGGAATGTCTTATTTTAAATATAAGAATTATATTAAACTTAGGTTAATGAACAAAGCCTACTATAAGGTGGCTCATTATATGGAAGACAGAAATATATTATGGTTGTAGTAGCTTCTCTCTGCACTGGCATCCCTCTGGCGAAGTTAAAATAATAGATAATGTATCTCATGTATTTTTGAAATTGTAAATTAATTTAAAATATCCACTGAAAAAAATGCCTTGCTGAGTTTCTTGCCAGCATCTTCTCAGTTTAAGTGTATTCCGAACCGGTCGTAGAGTCAATTGTAACGTTCATAAGTGCCTTACCAGGGCCTAAACTGAATAAATGAGTTTTGATTTTGATTACCCTTTGGGTACGGAACCCTAATATTTCAAGTTTCTACCTGTTGTCGTAATTAAGATTGAGAAAACAACGGCAATTTTAAATCATTTTTGTTGTATGGGAGCCCCCCTTAAATATTTATTTTACTTTAATTGATTTATTTATTTATAAAGTGAATATATGTACAACTAAATATTCTGGGAATATTTCAAGCGTCTACCTTTTGACGTTATTAAGATCGAACAAATAACGGAAATTAAATCACGTTTGTAGTATGGGAGTCCCCCTTAAATATTTTTTTTTTGTATATTCTGTTTTTAGTATTTGTTGTTATAGCAACAATAGAAATACATCATCTGTGAAAATTTCTAGCTATCACGGTTCATAAGATACAGACTGGTGATAGACAGACAGACAAACAGACGGACAGACAGCAGAGTCTTAGTAATAGGGTTTCCGTTTTTACCCTTTGGGTACGGAACCCTAAAAAAAAGCAAAAAAAAAAAAAAATATAATTATATAATAAAAAACTTTATACAATAATATTATTTTATTAGTGACTTGGTCATTTATTGCATGCCATCATCCACGCCAGGCGCGGTTCGCGCGAGCGTGCTGCAATACGCGCAGCAATAAAACCAATCCCTGCTTTTGTTCTGTATTTAAGCCAATCACCAAGCATGTCTATTTTAAAACTCTGAAGTGATTGGTATTTTGAATCATAAATGTCGTTTTGATTTGAAAAGGGCTACTTTTTGAGTGGAATTTGTTCTGAATTAGACTTCCTGACTTATTACTTATTCGTAGACCGTGAGGACACCACTCGACTGGCTAGCTGGTGAGTTCCGACACATTGTCGATCCCCCTATGGCCCTATGTCTATAGGCGAGGGTAGTTACTTACTGGTAACCGCTTGCCAGACTTATAGTAAATGTACGATTGTCCTGGGCAGGTGTCGAACCTGAATCTGTACCGCTTGGGCCGCAACAAGAGGCTGGGTGCTCGCATGATCGCCAGTAAGTTTGAGCCGCACGACAACTGGCTGCCTCCGTGCCACAAGCCACCGCATACGTTGCATCCCACACAGAAACAACATCATGTGAGTATTAAACCCCCCCCCCCCCCCCCCCCTGTTTATTTTAAATTTTCATTTAATTCGTGTATTTTGAGTTTTATTGAATATCGGTGGTGCTTTGTACAATAAAGATCAATCTAAGTGCATAAGTGAAGTGAAATGAAATGAAAGCGTGTATCGTGACTTTTTAGGTTACCCCAAAAAGTCCGTGAAAAGTTTTAGAGGAACAGCCGCCAATTTCACTAAAACCCGACCTGACTTAGACTGAAAAGGACTAGACTTTACAGTGAATGTGATATAAATATAATATTTAAAATAAAGTAATTGTCTAGATACCAAGTCAAAAAGCTTGAAAAAACTCAACAGTATAGAAAAACCCTTTCTTACAGACGGATTCGCAGGAAAACTCACAAACGTTGGAACCGCCGCCAGAGGGCGTTGGATGCTTCATACCTTACAACCTGATCACGCAACATAGCATTCCAGGTAATATTAGCTTAGCTTTTACTTTTTTTTAAGTCACAGGCGGGTCACCGTTCTTTAGAGTTTAGAATTAAAAACACACGGCTATCTGATCCCAAACTAAGCAGAGCTTGTAATATGGACAACCAGATATACTTATATATATACATATACTACATTTTTTTTTGTAAATACATACTTAAATAGATAATTACACCCAGACTCAGGACAAACAGACATGTTCATGCACACAAATGTGTGTCCTGGATGGGAATCGAACCCACGTCATGCGGCGTGATAGGTGTGTTAACCAACCACGCCAACCGGCCCGTCAAATACTTGTAATGAGTTCATTTAATAAAGATATTATGAGTTTGAGTTAAGACGCTTATTCGTAGATTATACCGGGTCTATTTGCGCACAGAATAATCAAAATATAATTTCCACTCGTGACCACGGTCAATGTAACTTGATCGAAACGTCGAGGTTAGTCAAAATTATATTTTGATATTATTCTGTGCGCGAAAAGACCCGGTATAATCTACGAATATGAATTTAGTTCGCGAAAGTTTTAAGACGCTTAGTTGCCAATATTTTTGACAGACAAATCGATAGCTGACTGCGTAGAAGCCCTAATCGGTGCTTACCTCCTGGAGTGCGGCCCTCGCGGAGCCCTGCTGTTCATGTCGTGGTTGGGGATCAGGGTGCTCCCCAGGCATGAGATAGAGCTGCCCTCCCACCGTGGAGTACCTGTCTGCAATGTTAGAGAGGTCAGTCAAACGATGGGTGACCGTCGTTACCTTTTCACCCCTAAACAGCTGAACCATTTTTTATGAATTTAATAGTAAATGAATACCGTTTTATTTATTCGGGATAAGTTTGTGTTTGACCACAATCTCACCATGGAAAGTGATGATGTGGCCGAAGAAGGTAAGCCTAGATGGAAACTGGCTCTCAAGTGCAGCTGTCGGAAACCGATAGGTGATTTTCGACAGTTCAACTTGTGTGTGGTAGCCAGCCAGTCGGGTACTACAAAGTACCCTACCACCGTGCTGTGTTTTCCTCCACAAGCTCAAGCTCATTGTAGGATTCGAACCCACGACCTTCACCGCGGTATCCGACGTCGGCTAAATGCTGCAGCTTTTCAAACGATTCATATATCTTTCAACAGAAGTCTCCATCACCCGTCCCCCCTAAACGTGCGCAAGCGTCGCCATCATCGTCCTCGTGTTCATCAGACGATGATGATGATGATGATGATGATGAGGTGCCCCAGCAGGAGGCCTTCCCTGATGCGTCTTGGACGTGGCGCGAGAGACCTGTCGGGTCTCTCAGACCTTATAGAGACCAGCGCGGTCGGTGGATGCAGGTAAGAATCCCACTAATATTATGAGTGTGAAAGTTTGGATGGATGTTTGTTACTCTTTCACGCGAAAACGGCTTAACGGATTTTGATGAAACTTAGCTCACACGTAGATCATATCCTAGAACTACTCTTTATCCCGGGAAAAGATAAGATCCCACGAGAACGCGGGTGAAACCGCGCGGAAGAGTGTATTACAAATGTGTATGTCTGTCTGTTACCTCTTCACGCTTAAGCCGCTGAACCGATTTAGATGAAATTTATAATAAATTTAATAGAGATAGATGTAACCTTGGAGAACATGGGATACTTTTTATCCCGGGAAAAGATAAGATACCTCGGGAATACGGGTGGAAACGCGGGCAGAAAACTAGTATTTCCATATTTTTAGGGGCGGTGACAGCTCAGTGGTAGTCATATAATCACAAGGTATATTTTCTAATGTCAGATATTTCATCTATTTTTGTCATATAATCATAAGGTATATTTTGTAATGTCAGATATTCTATCTATTTTTGTCATATAATCATAAAGTACATTTACTAATGTCAGATATTCTATCTATTTATGTCATATAATCATAAGGTATATTTTGTAATGTCAGATATTCTATCTATTTTTGTCATATAATCATAAAGTATATTTACTCATGTCAGATATTCTATCTATTTTTGTCATATAATCATAAAGTATATTTACTCATGTCAGATATTCTATCTATTTATGTCATATAATCATAAGGTATATTTTGTAATGGCAGATATTCTATCTATTTTTGTCATATAATCATAAGGTATATTTTGTAATGGCAGATATTCTATCTATTTTTGTCGTATAATCATAAAGTATATTTACTCATGTCAGATATTCTATCTATTTTTGTCATATAATCATAAGGTATATTTTCCATTGTGCAGCAAATATTTGGGGAGCTCAAAGCGCCGCCATCACCTTTACTGCGATATATCGCAGACCCTGAAGGAGAATTGGAACAGATGTTATCAGGTATGATTAATACCTGCTTCTCACGTCACGGCCGTGGGTTCGGTTCCCACCCACGCCAGAGACGTGCTGCTTGGTTTGTGATCAGATGTGTATTTGATAATTAAATCATTTCGCCACCTTAGCTTACAAAACTATAATTTTTTTTGGAAATTATTTTTATTATAATTGTTCTTATCTTTACTCATTTTCTTCAGTTTTTGTATTCCCCTTTTATGTTATAATTACATTCACTGTAAAGACTAGTCCTCGTCCGTACAAGTCCAGGTGAAATTGGCGGCTGTTCCACTAAAACTTTTCACGGACTTTTTGGGACAACCTGAAAAGTCACGATAAACACTTTCATTTAATTTCACTTCACTTATGCACTTAGATAAAACTTTATGGGACAACAAGTTTCCGCCAAAAACTCGGACAGCTGGTTATAATATTTGTTTCCCCATCGGTTCAGGTTACGAAGCTCTAGAGGCCACACTGCAATACAGGTTCAAAGATAGATCCCTGTTGCTACAAGCTCTCACACACGCGTCGCACCACAGGAACAGACTGACTGACTGCTATCAGCGGTTAGAGTTCCTTGGAGACGCTATACTTGGTATGTAGTTTAAAGGTCGTAGCTCACTTACACGACTCCGCTCCCACCAGACAAATAAAATATCATTCAAATATGGGCTTCAGGTCGTGCTCTTTAGATATAGTTTATATTGGCAACATAAATTAGCAGACAGCTTACCGCCGTCAGACTGCTCGGTAGTTGACTTTTAGTATAGAGCGGCGTTGGAGCAGAGTCGTTTAAATAGGCTGTGACCTTTAGACATAGGTCATTTAAATTACGACTCGGTTGCGATTAGGCGGATGACATACTTTTTTTTTACAAGCTTTATATTAGCTTGCAATGTATGTATGTTTTTCCGGGGTGAATCTTGCAACTCAATTTTGTAGCAGATATCTTTAACCGATTGAGCTATATATATATATATACAGATGTAGCATGACGGGCCGGTTGGCGTGATTGGTTAACACACTACCTATCACGCCGCAGGTCGTTGGTTCGATTCTCATCCAGGACACACATTTGTGTGCATGAACATGTCTGTTTGTCCTGAGTCTGGGTGTAATTATATATTTAAGTATGTATTTACAAAAAAAGTAGTATATGTAGTATATCAGTGATCTAGTTTCCATATTACAAGCTCTGCTTAGTTTGGGATCAGATAGCCGAGTGTACAAAAAATAAATAAAAATAAATTATACATATAATATTGCGTGTAGACTACCTGATCACTCGTCACCTGTACTGCGACCCGCGGCGCCACTCGCCCGGCGCGCTCACCGACCTGCGCTCGGCCCTCGTCAACAACACCATCTTCGCTACCCTCGCCGCCAGGCACGGCTTCCACAAGTCAGTACCTACTAGTCACAGCTTACCATCACATGTACCTACCTTCGGTGACAGAAAACATCGTGAGGAAACCACAGCACGGTGGTAGGGTACTATGTAGTACTCGACTGGCTGGCTACCACATACAAGTTGAAAATCTGTCGCCAAGCACCTATCGGTGTGTTCCGACAGCAGCACTTGAGAGATAGTTCCCATCTAGGCTTTGTGTGCTTACCTCCTTCGGCCACATCATCACTTACCATGGTGAGATTGTGGTCAAACACTCTAGGTTTCAAAAGCCAAACCATTTTGGTCGAGCAAACAGACCCGTAATTTTGATTGTTTTACTTTTTCTGTTGACATGGACATAATTTTTGAGCTAGTCTTAATTTAGTGCATTAAACGCGTTCATTGACAGTAGGCTTCTCATTTTGACATTTCTTACCGACTTGACCACCTTCGGCCGCATCATTACTTACCATCTTCGGCCATATCATCACTTACCATGGTGAGATTGTGTTCAAACACAAGCTTATCAAGAATAAAAAAAAGACATCATCATCTTAACCCTATTAACATGACATTTTAAGGTGGTTTGGACGTAGCCATCACATTTTGGTCCTTCGAGCCGGATACTGATTCAGTTTAAGCACTAGAAAGGCACTTATGAGGGTTGAATTACACAAGTTACCACCGGTTCGGAAGTCAGGCTTCAACTGAAAAGAATCGCCATGAAACTCAGCAAGGTTACATATCTAGCACGGTGGTAGGGTACTTTGTAGTACCCGACTGGCTGGCTACCTCAAGTTGAAAACCTGTCGCCAAGCACCTATCGGTGTGTTCCGACAGCTGCACTTGAGAGCCAGTTCCCATCTAGGCTTTGTGTGCTTACCATCTTCGGCAACATCATCACTTACCATGGTGAGATTGTGGTCAAACACAAGCTTATCCAGAATAAAAAAATAAATAAAAATATCTATACTAATATTATAAAGAGGAATGATTTGTTTGTTTGTTTGCATTGAATAGGCTCTGAAACTACTGGACCGATTTGAAAAATTCTTTCACCATTAGAAAGCTACATTATCCCTGATGCACATAGGTTATATTTTGTCCCGGGGAAAGATAAGATCCCATGGGAACGCGGGTGAAACCGCGGGGAACAGCTATTTCAAATATTTTTTGACCATCTGTCTGTATTGGTTTTTCTTTTAATTGAAATGTTTAACAATAGGTAATTGTGATTCAAATAAAGGTCAAATATTTTTCTATAAATTCTGTTACTTTAGAATTATGCCTCCATGAATATGTGTAATTTTTCTTTTTGGGAATAGAATTAAATTTTTTAAAAGTGTTTTTCAATTATTTGTAACATGACGCCATGGTCAGAGCGAAATGACTTTGAAGTCATTTCGTCACCATGAACAAAGAACAAAGTCTATGACAACATAGAACTATCAAAGCTAACGAACCTATCCTATCCCTACTTGTATGTACTTTGACGTGTGGGATAAAAAGTATCCTATATTTTATTCCAGGATATTATCTACTTGTGTGCCATGTTTCATTAAAATCCGTTCAGTTGTTTTTACGTGATTTAGCGACAAACATCCAAACATACTTTCACATTTATAATACTAGCTGTCGCCCGCGGTTTCAACCGTGTTCCCGAGGGATCTTATCCTTTCCCGGGATATATGGTATCCCATGTTTTATTCCAGGATATTATCTACTTGTGTGCCATGTTTCATCAAAATCCGTTCAGCTGTTTACGTGATTTAGCGACAAACATCCAAACAGACTTTCACATTTATAATATTAGTAGAATAATTTATTGTGATTATTTAAATATAATGGGCCGGTTGGCGTGGTTGGTTAACACACTGCCTATCACGCCGCAGGTCGTGGGTTCGATTCCCATCCAGGAGAGACATTTGTGTGCATGAACATGTCTGTTTGTCCTGAGTCTGGGTGTAATTATCTATTTAAGTATGTATTATATCATCAACATCAGTGAAAAGAAATAAAACACAAAGACGCAACTTGCTGGAAAGCTTCCAAACACCAACTAGTAGTAGAACAACTCATAAATCTCCAATTACACAGAGGCAAAATTAATCACTAAAAATAATGGAAAATATGCGTAAAATCATCCCGAATGAACAAAATGTAGTTGTAACTGTAGATAACACCGCATCAGACACAACATGTAAAAATAAAATAAATGAAGAAATAAATGACACCAAAATTCAGAACAAAAATATTTATATTGTAGGAGGAGAAAAATGTAAAGGATTAAGAGATAAAGTACAGGTATCAAGGCAAAATACAAAACATGAAAACTATCAAGTTATTTCATATACAAAACCACATGCTTCGTCAGATGAAATATTAAAATGTTGCAAATGGTTTAAGCCAAACAAAAATGATAGGTTAATATTATCTATTATTTATATTTATTATTTCAGATACTTCCGTCACATGTCGCCTGGTTTGAACGAGGTTCTCACAAAATACGTCAAAATACAGGAGGAGAATGGACATTCTATTAGTGAAGAGGTACACCAGCTTTTACATTTGCTCTAACGACCCGCCCAGGCGTCGTAAGGATATATATATAGGGTGTCCGGTGAGTAGTACGGCAAACTTAAGGGTGAGATGAAATGAGAAAAAATGTCCTTAGTAAAAGTGTCACCATTTTTGTAGAAATATCGAAATATCCCAAAAATGGTGACACTTTTTGATGTCATCTGTTGTAACATGTTGGTAGGTGACCCGCCCCCCTATCCCCCCCTCAAGGGTGTCGTACTACTTACCGGACACCCTGTATATAGCGCGCGACAGTAAAGCTCCCAGTAGTTATGAAATGAAAGCGTTTATCGTGACTTTCCAGGTTGTCCCAAAAAGTCCATGAAATGTTTTAGTAGAACAGCCGCCAATTTCACTAAAATTTGACCGGACTTGTATGGACGAGGACTAGACATTACAGTGAAAGTGATAATAAAACGTGTCTTAACATAAAAGATGAATATTTAAAATAAAGAAATGGCTTAAAGGTCTCGATACCAGGCCAAAAATCTTCAAAAAAAAAAAAAAAGCTCCCAGTAGTTAATTGTTTACACTGCCATCTTTCGACACATTTTGAAACTTCGCTGTGTATCGGTGCTATAGCGCGCTACAACAACATTCAAATGTCTTCTACATCTAATTGGCGGTAGTATTCCTATTATCCGCTTCATTTTTTCCGACGTCTTCACCAATCATCGTCATATTTCAGTCAATTTACACAAAACCTTAATTAATTATACACCTAAACCTTCCTCATGCATCACTCCGTCAACTAGTCCAAACCGCATCAAAATGCGTTCAGGAGTTTTTGAGTTTATCGCGAACAGACAGACAGAAGTGGTGGGGTACTTTATTTTATAATATGTAACGATAACGGCCAAGTGTGGGTCCATCCACGCAGTCTTGTTAAGTATGACGCGTGTGGCAGCCACCGCCCGCAAAGGCCTTAAAACGAAAATGACTTGAGTTTGCTACAAAAAAAAATTATTAAAGAAATAATATTTTTCCAGCATTACTTAATACAAGAAGACGAGATGGAGCAAGCGGAAGATGTGGAGGTGCCCAAAGCGTTGGGTGACCTGTTCGAATCCATCGCCGGTGCTATATTCTTAGATTCCGGTGAGTTTGAGTGGAATTTCTAAAATATTCTTCACAAAATTCCAAACTAAGCAGCGTTTGTACTTTTTTTTGTATTTTTAAATACTTATAAACGTTGTCCTGCCCTGGAAATTAAAAAAAAAAACTAGAATCCGATTGCAGCGCCACCTAACGGTCCAAGTGTATATAAACCATCACTCAAACAAAAAATAACATCAAAAACGTTCCAGCTATTTTCAAAATATCGGTTTTTTTTTCTAGAACGCGGGCAAAACCGCGGGGCGTTAAAAAAACTAGAATCCGATTGCAGCGCTACCTACCGGTCCAAGTGTATATAAACCATCACTCAAACAAAAAATAACATCAAAAACGTTCCAGCTATTTTCAAAACATCGGATTTTTTTTCTAGAACGCGGGAAAAGCCGCGGGGCGTTAAGCTAGCAATAAACAAGTTGATTGGCTACTAGTACTAAAGTATGCGAGTTTATTGCCTATTCTCAGCAAAAGCAACCTTCCGAACCGAGCGTTAGAATTTAACATGAATCAAATTGACGATTACTTTAATTTTGACTTTGACTTTGATTAAAAATACTTGTAATGAGTATACTTAAGGCGATACCAAAAAAATAATTGAGCTTTTTGAAATAGTTTTATTTCAGTAGTAGCTGTTCCGCGCGGTTTCACCCGCGTTCCCGTGGGATCTTATCTTATCCCGGGATAAAATATAGCCTATGTCAGGGATAGTGTAGCTTTCCAACGGTGAAAGAATTTTTGAAATTGGTCCAGTAGTTTTTTAGCCTATTCAATGCAAACAAACAAACAAATCTTTCCTCTTTATAATACGGGCCGGTTGGCGTGGTTGGTTAACACACTGCCTTTCACGCCACAGGTCGTGGGTTCGATTCCCATCCAGGACACACATTTATGTGCATGAACATGTCTGTTTGTCCTGAGTCTGGGTGTAATTATCTATTTAAGTATGTATTTACAAAAGTAGTATATGTAGTATATCAGTCATCTGGTTTCCATATTACAAGCTCTGCTTAGTTTGTAATCATTAAAAATTAGTATAGATGGCATAATTAATAGATATTTTTTTTGGATAATATGCTTATTGACTATTTGATTAATGTTCTGGTAGACGTGAAAACACGATTGGATTATATTGCCTCGATAGAATTTAATTCCGAAAAGACCTCTTCTTTCTTATATTTTTGCATTTTATTCTAAAATCATAACACATTTCATAGCTTAACTCCATTCAAAATATGGGTATTAGGTATTTGAAAATTCTGGTCGAAAATCTTTTTGATAAATAGCGTAATTAATTTTTAATGAATTTTTATTTGGTTTGGCGCTTACGTTGTTTTATTTTGGGAGCGAGCACATTGTTGCTCTCTCTTTCTTCGCATATGGAAGTAAATAACTCTGTAACTTTCGTAGCTCCGCCCAGTCGGCCTGCCATCAAGCGTTTTTTTACGTTTTTTACGTATCACCTTAATAAAGATATATTTGAGTTTGAGTGTACTGTATATGTAACAGGCATGTCCCTTGGCGCCGTATGGAAGTCTTACATGAACCTGATGGGCGCCGAGCTGGAGGCGTTCAGTGCCGCCGCGCCCAAGTCACCAGTCAGGGAGCTCCTGGAGGCCGAGCCTGACACCGCTAAGTTTGGGTAACATTTCACGAGTGTTTTTTTTCTGGATAAGCTTGTGTTTGACCACAATCTCACCATGTCGGGCCGGTTGGCGTAGTTGGTTAACACACTATCTATCACGCCGCAGGTCGTGGGTTCGATTCCCATCCAGGACAGACATGTGTGCGCATGAACATGTCTGTTTGTCCTGAGTCTGGGTGCTCTGCTTAGTTTGGGATCAGATAGCCGTGTGTAAACAAATGTCCCAGGATATTTATTTATTTATTTTATGTTAAGTGATGATGTGGCCGAAGGTGGTAAGCCTAGATGGGAACTGGCTGTCAAGTGCTGCTATCAGAACACACCGATAGGTGTATGGCGACAGATTTTCAACTTGAGTGTGGTAGCCAGCCAGTCGGGTACTGCAAAGTACCCTACCACCGTGCTATGGTTTCCTCACGATGTTTGAAAGCTCGAGCTCATTGTAGGATTCGAACCCACGACCTTCGCCGCGGTATCTGACGTCACTACCACTGAACTATCATCGCCTTTCACTGTGTTATACAAACACTAGACTCATTATGTGATTGACTAACTTGACCCTCTTGACTCAATTGAATCAGATAACCCTAAAACCCTGACAAAAAGTCCCCAGCCGCGTCTGTCTGTCTGTTCGTGATAAACTCAAAAACTACTTTTTTTTCGCACCGATTTTCATGCTGTTTTCACCATTTTAGAGTCAATACTTGATTCTTTTGACTTCATTGGCTCGGTTTACTCTCTTCATCGTCTTAACTGTGACCCTCTTGACTCCATTAAATCAGATAACTCTTTTGACCTTCTTGACTCACTTAATTCACTTGACCCTTTTGACTTCATTGGCTCGGTTTACTCTCTTGATCTTCTTGACTGTGACCCTCTTGACTCCATTGAATGAGATAACTCTCTTGACCTTCTTGACTCACTTAATTCACTTGACCCTTTTGACTTCATTGGCTCGGTTTACTCTCTTGATCTTCTTGACTGTGACCCTCTTGACTCCATTGAATGAGATAACTCTCTTGACCTTCTTGACTCACTTAATTCACTTGACCCTTTTGACTTCATTGGCTCGGTTTACTCTCTTGATCTTCTTGACTGTGACCCTCTTGACTTCATTAAATCAGATAACTCTCTTGACCTTCTTGACTCACTTAATTCACTTGACCCTTTTGACTTCATTGGCTCGGTTTACTCTCTTGATCTTCTTGACTGTGACCCTCTTGACTCCATTAAATCAGATAACTCTCTTGACCATCTTGACTCACTTAATTCACTTGACCCTTTCGACTTCATTGACTCGGTTAACTCTCTTGATCTTCTTGACTGTGACCCCTCCATTAAATCAGATAACTCTCTTGATTCACTTGATTCTCTTGACTTTGTTGATTCGGTTAACTCTCTTGACCTTTTTGACTCGGTCTGCTCACTTGACTCCTGAATCATTTAAGTGTCATCACCTTAGGGGCCGTCCATTAATCACGTGATGTTTTTTTTAGCATTTTTTAACCCCTCCCCCTGGGTCGCCTATACGTGGTGAGGTTTAAGACTAACCCCCCCTCTCCCACCCTAAATCACGTGTATTTTTTTGTATCTACAAATAATCTTATTTTTATTTTTACTTCGTTGCCTGATCGTTGCGATTCAAGGTCACACTACACGTCGCTTTATGGTTTAGAAATCGCGCGTTTGACGCAAAAATAAATACACGTGATATCTTACTACACCCCCCCCCCTTGTGATATGTCGTGATTTTTTCCGAACCCCCTCCCCCCCTTTCGAGCCTCACCTGATTAATGGACGGCCCCTTATGGAACTTCTTGAAACACTTGACTCAGTCGACTCTTGTCCCTCAATATATTGTGTGTCTATAAGGCGGGACATAGTTGAGCCTTAACATGTAGATACACATATAACATCTGTATTCTTTCAAACTCAAAACTCATTTATCCAGTTTAGTCCCTGGTAAGGCACTTATGAACGTTACAATTGACTCTACCACCGGTTCAACATACACTTACACTGAGAAAACTCCAGCAAGAAACTCAGCTTTAATATTTTTAATATCATATGATCCACAATAAATTGCTTTGACTTTGACTTTATATTGTATGTTTCAGCAAACCCGAGCGTTTAGCAGACGGGCGGCGTGTTCGTGTGTGTGTGGAAGTGTTTGGTCGCGGCCAGTTCAAAGGTGTGGGACGCAATTATCGGATTGCTAAAGGGACCGCCGCGCGCTGCGCCCTGCGACATCTCCGCGTGCATCGCGCTCGCTGCTGAATGTAACTGCAACTGCTTGATCAGTTGCTGAAAGAACTGCTTGATCAGTTGCTGAAACAACTGCTTGATCAGTTGCTGAAACAACTACTGGACCAGTTGCTGAAACAACTGCTTGATCAGTTGCTGAAACAACTACTGGACTAGTTGCTGAAACAACTGCTTGATCAGTTGTTGAAACAACTACTGGACCAGTTGCTGAAACAACTACTGGACCAGTTGCTGAAACAACTGCTTGATCAGTTGCTGAAACAACTACTGGACCAGTTGCTGAAACAACTGCTTGATCAGTTGCTGAAACAACTACTGGACCAGTTGCTGAAACAACTGCTTGATCAGTTGCTGAAACAACTACTGGACCAGTTGCTGAAACAACTACTGGACCAGTTGCTGAAACAACTACTGGACCAGTTGCTGAAACAACTGCTTGATCAGTTGCTGAAACAACTGCTTAATCAGTTGCTGAAACAACTACTGGACCAGTTGCTGAAACAACTGCTTGATCAGTTGCTGAAACAACTACTGTACCAGTTGCTGAAACAACTGCTTGATCAGTTGCTGAAACAACTACTGTACCAGTTGCTGAAACAACTGCTTGATCAGTTGCTGAAACAACTACTGTACCAGTTGCTGAAACAACTGCTTGATCAGTTGCTGAAACAACTACTGGACCAGTTGCTGAAACAAGTGCTTGATCAGTTGCTGAAACAACTACTGGACCAGTTGCTGAAACAAGTGCTTGATCAGTTGCTGAAACAACTACTGGACCAGTTGCTGAAACAACTGCTTGATCAGTTGCTGAAACAACTACTGGACCAGTTGCTGAAACAACTGCTTGATCAGTTGCTGAAACAACTACTGGACCAGTTGCGGAAACAACTGCTTGATCAGTTGCTGAAACAACTACTGGACCAGTTGCTGAAACTACTACTGGACCAGTTGCTGAAACAACTGCTTGATCAGTTGCTGAAACAACTGCTTGATCAGTTGCTGAAACAACTGCTTGATCAGTTGCTGAAACAACTACTGGGGTGTGGACTAGCTTTCTATATGTCGCACTTCACAATATGTCTAAAATTGTATACTGTAATTATATACTTATACATAAAGAACTTCTTGTGATTTAATAAAGTTTTTACACAATTTTTGTGTTTTATTGAATACTAGCTGTCCCCCGCGGTTTCACCCACGTTCCCGTGGGATCTTATCTTTTCCCGGGATAAAATTATAGCCTATGACACTCATAAATAACGTGGCTTTCTATTGGTGAAAGAATTTTCTAAATCGGTTCAGTAGATCCAGAGATTACCTCTACAACCTCACAACACTTTACTTCTTTATAATATTACTAGCGGACCGGTACGTGCTTCGCTACGTATAAAGTGAAATAATAAAAATGTGATAAATGAAGAACCGCTCGACCGATTTTGTGCAAACTTCACATAACCATCTACTAAATAGTCCAAACAAAAACTAAACATTTGGTTTGGATAGGTGAGCCCGTTCCTGAGTTTTAAAATTACAACGAAAAGTGGCATTGATTTTTATATACAGGGTGTAAACGTTAAGTGTGTCCAGGCGATTATTCCGTAACTATTACATATATAAAAAAACTTTAAACTATCGAAAGTACGTTACCTAATCGGTAAAATGACATCAATAACTTTTTTTAAATCAAACGAGAAGTATCCTAAATCACTCCCATACATTTAATATGAGATTAGTAGAAACGTTTTAGTTTCCATATTTTAAGTGGTCTAGTACTCAATTTACCTTAATCTCATTTTATAATTACGTATGATATGATAATAATTATTTTCAAGTAATTAGATATACGTGTAGATTAATTATCTTACCACTTCAAATTAGTAATAAACCTTGTTTCAACTGGCTGAAAAGCATCACACTACAAAATTCTGCTTTGAATACAATTTTTTGTACTTACTAAGAAATAAATGTTATTCAATTAAAAGATTGTTTTATTAGTTTGTTAGGTTAATAAACAGTTTCCTTTAATATCAGTACTAAGCTAAAATAACCTTTTGAAATAAGGAAACTGAAACCTTTCTACTAATCCCATATTAAATGTATGGGAGTGTTTAATGTCAAAACGTTTGATTTAAAAAAAGTTATTGATGTCATTTTACTGATTAGGTAACGTACTTTCGATATCAGTTATTTTTTTTTATATCTGTAATAGTTACGGAATAATCGGCTGCGCGACGCGTGCTAGTCCGGGAGGTAGCGTTACAAATACAAAAGTTGTGCTCAAATATTTAACATTACTTTATTTATTTACAACTTCCGTAACCTTCCAATCGTACACCCACCGCGGGTGAGTGAGCTGACGCTTAGTTCAATGAGGATCAGTAAAGTTATGGCAAATTCAATAGAACTAGTTTCCACGTTATTCTTTATGAATTAAGAATGATATATCTTTTTGAATTATCCAAATCGGACCATCACTTACGAAGATATTAAGTAATAAACATATGCCGTTCCTGTCGCTGAAAGCCAATGCACGCGGGTGCGTGTGACGTCACTGTGATGGAACGAGCGCGGCCGGCCAGCACTTACTTCTGGTAAACTGGTATTTGGTCAATGTTTTGCCGATTTAATAGCAAGTGTTATACCTTTTTGAATAGCTAAAGAGACGTTTTAAAATAGTTTGCCGAGTAAGTTCCATACATTTTTTTTAAAAAAAGCACTTCAATGTCAACAACACTTAGTTAAAATTATTTAATTCTAACCATTCTCGGGCAGTATTTTTTAGTAGTAGGTTCAGTTTTTGTTAATTATTTCTATTAATTGAGATGCCTTCTAACTTAAAATATAAAAAAAGTGGCCACTAACAGCTCTAATGCCAAAAAATGGATAATAATACCTTATTTGAGCTAGACCTCTAAATTGTATGAGCTGATACAACTCAGAGGTTTATCTTAACTGCTAGTCACTATGTATATATGGTATGGAGACAGCCATTAATTTTCAACTTTTTTGGTTAAAAGCAAGGTCTTATAGCATACAAATAAAGGAAAAATTCCGAAAAATATAAAAAAGTTGAAAATTAAGGTATATTTGGGTACTTTCAAGTATTCGCGAAAATCTAAATTTGCCCATATCTTTTTATCGTGTTGACTCAGGACCTTGACCTTTTTATACACCTAATAGGAACTATAGATTTCAATATCTGGTGTAAATTTCAACTTGCTAGATCTTCCCGTTCTTGAGATAATCGGTGGTGACACATGAACAGACAGACAAACAGACGGACAAGAGAGTGATCTTATAAGGGTTCCTTTTTTTAACCTTTTGAGGTACGGAACCCTAATTTTCATAGTGTTATGTCTTATGGCATCTTGCTTTGGGGTAAAGCTGCTGATATAGAAACAATTTTTGGTTTTCCAAAAGAGGGCTTTGCGAGCTATTTATAACTTGGGGGCTCGAACTTCTCTCAGAGATAAGTTTAAAGAAACTGGCATACTCACGGTTGCATCTCAATATATTTATGCAAATATATTATTTGTGCATCAAAATATTAATCTTTTTGTAAAAAAAAGTGATATGCACTCGATCAGTACTAGAAATAAGCACCAACTTGTGACCTCTGCTTATAGACTTCAGAAAGTGCAAGGATCATTTTTAGGACTGGGTGCACGCTTCTATAACAAAATCCCAACTGCAATTTTCGATATGCCTTTGCAAAAATTTAAGGATTGTATTAAAACTGTTTTGGTAAAAAAGGCTTACTATAATATAAATGAATATTTTAATGATGATAATGCTTGGTAAAGGGGATTGCCCAAGTTCCATAGTGTCTTGGGCCCAGCATGGACAGCAAAAATTTGTATCTTAATTGAGAGTTTTAAAATCACATATATATCAGATATCTAGAAAATATATAAACATGGCCGCCATTGTTTTAGAAAGAGAAGAAAACAATGAACATTTTGAGGTTATTTTTACAGTATGAGAATACGTCTTTCTGTAGGTATACTGTCTAGGTATGCCTGATATATAAAACTTAACTCTCATTATATTTTACTTACTTATTTGTAGTTATTGGGGTAGGTACATAATAAAATACAAGTTTTTTCATATATATACTATATTATATTTTCAATCAGTATTGATATTCTCTTCATTTTCATATATGACCAACATCATCATCTAAAAGTGGTGCAAGTCTAGCCCAACCAATATACCAAAGTACAGCCTATGTTACTCCTTAAATAAGATACCACGGGAATGCGGGTGAAACCAAGGGAGACAGCTAATACAGAATAAATGTACCTACAATGTTTTGGGGCATGCCCCATGACTAACCACCCATTTCGCTGTGAGCGAACTGATATCTTCTAACATATTCGTTTTAATGATATTACTATGCTGTAAAGGGCAATTTTTCTAAATAAAAATATCTAAATTAAATGCACAACGTATTTAAGGGGGGAGTGGTTGAATGCTCTAAGTATCTAACGTATTTTAATTGGATACGGATTAAAACTAGTGTTTTAAATAGAATAGAATACAAGAGAATATAAACTCTTTATTGAAACACCACATAAAACTTAAACTATGTAGAACTAAATAGGTCACTAATAAATATTGTTAGTACGTAAATTCTTTTGATAATTAAACCAGCCTAATACTCAAAGGTAAAATCCTTTATTCAAATATGACAATTATGACATACATATTTTTGCACGGTGGTAGGGTACCTACTTTGTAGTAGTGTTGTTATGGATATCCATATCCGTAACCAAAACTATCGGATATCCGAAATAAAAAATATCCGTAACCGAATACGAAATAAAAGTTTTGGATAGTTTCGGATAGGGTGGAGTCTAACTAAATAGTTGTATACTGAAATGGTAACTGTAATAATTAGATTCAATTTTAGTTACCTCTTTATTTTAATTAAAACAAGCAATGGTTTATGAAGACTGATTGATATGTTTTGGTGTGATAATTTTTATAAAGATGTTGATTCATATATAACAAATTACGAACATTAATTTTGATTTTGCATTTAATTAGTTACCTATATAACACTTTAAAACGAGTAGCTGTAAGAAAGAATTACTTGTATGACAGATTGCGAAACCTACAAGGTACAATTAAAGTCGAATATTTAAGGCGATGATAGCTCAGTGGTAAGTGACGTCGAATACCGCGGCGAAGGTCGTGGGTTCGAATCCTACAATGAGCTTGAGCTTTCGGTGAAGGAAAACATCGTGAGGAAACCACAGCACGGTGATAGGGTACTATGTGGTACTCGACTGGCTGGCTACCACCCTCAAGTTGAAAATCTGTCGCCAAGCACCTGTTGGTGTGTTCCGGCAGTTGCACTTGAGAGTCAGTTGCCCTTGCCCTTAAGGCATTGTAATATAGTGTACAACACGTTGGCAGTCCCTCTGGTATTGCTAATGTCTATAGGCGAGGGTAGTCACTTACCATCAGGTGACCCGCCTGCCTCGTTGTCACTAGTGACATAAAAAAAAAAAAAATATATAATCTAATTTGTATTTCATTTTACAGTTCCTTAAAAAATTAATATCCGTAACCGAAACTATCGGATAATCCGAAATAATTTAATATCCATAACCGTAACTGAAACCTATATTATATTTTACCAATATCCATATCCATATACGGATCCGAAATTATATATCCATAACATCCCTGCTTTGTAGTTTTTGATTGATTAATAGATTTATTATTTTAATATTGTAAGCCTAGATGGCGTTGTACGGAAATTTAAAGAACTATGGTTTCTTTCTCAGAATTTTGTTTTAAGTTTTGCGAGATTATACAAATATCTCATTTCGATTATCGTTCGTATTTTTTGGGAGGACCTTTGATAGGCCGGAACATGGTCCTCCCTAGGGATGTGAGATTGATGGAAAATAATCGATAAGATAAAAATCGATTATTCATTATCCAATATTAATCGATTTGTCAAAAATCGATTTTTATTAAAATAAATAATCAATTTCTGCGAAAAAATCGATTTTTTTTATTATTCAAAAATCTACATGCTTTTCATATTCGAGTAATAAACCTAAGCCATATTATGTCATATTAACAATTTATCATATTAAAAATCAAGTAAAATGATATGAATAAAAAAAAAACAATTCATAGAACTTGGCACTCAATCTCAGATCTCCATTCTTTTTGCGGCGAAGCCCAAAGCAGAGAATAATTTTTGTATTGAACTTGGCTCTCCTTTTTTACATTTATGTTTTTGGTGGGATATCATTACTTTTTGTAGGTAAGTACATATCCTCGTAACGCCGTGGGTCCTTTTAAAAGGACAAATTCAAAACTAAAAGTAGACTTTATAAATATAAAACAATTGCATTGAGTCATCTTCGTGCTATGTGAGCGAGCGGGCGCGTACAGCGATCGAGCGCGATCTATACCTACGACTATATTCGGGCGGTCATTGACCTCGAGAGACAACAATGTCTACAGTGAAATGTAATAATTGCAATGTAGTGATTAATGAGTTGCTAGCTTTTATTCAAAATAAAGCAGATATCATGGACGAGGATAGTATTAATCGACTTTGCACCACGGCATTTACCGAGGAGGAGATAGTAGTGGCTAAAACATTGCTGTTCGAGTCTGTGGATACTTCACAACGAAAAATTAAGCGCAGGAAGGAGGGTAAATGTCAACGAGATATTGAAGATATTATTGCACTCATTAAGCAAACGGATCCCGGTCGGGTGCCTATTTTTGTGGCCAGATATCTCCATAAACTCCCTCCAGTGACGTTCGACCACCTGGACGCCACTAAGTTATTGAGAGATATTGTTAAACTTCAAGAGGATGTGGCTGTAATCAAAGAAACATACATCACGAGGGATGATCTGGATGACGTAAGAAAATCGAGTAGCCCTGGCTATAGATACGTTAATATGAATTGCAGAAGGGGAGCGCATTTAATGGAAAATTTTGAGTGCGAAAGCGGACCGATTGGCCTATTACCACAACATATACAAAATAATGAGTCAACGACAGCAGTGAGTAACAGATGTGCGAGCGAGAAAAATAACGTTACTATAGTTAACAGTAGTCCTGTCTCAACGGAGTACGCGCAAGCGGCGAATGTCGCACCTAATGGCGATCAGATAAGCAATGCCCGACGCGTGGAGGCCAGTACTGCGGTTTCGACAAAGTTGGTCGCCAATACAACAAACACAGAGCGGCAGCCGAGGGAGACGGGCGCGCAGGCAACGGCGCCGGGTGCGCAGGCGACGGGAGGAGGGAAACGGCCCACTGCGGGTTCGAACGTCGGTACTCGGGCGCGTGCAGGTACGCCGCGGTCATCATCGACACCGGAGCGTCTCGAGCGTAATCAACTTATGTCAGATGTTCTACGCAAAGAGGGTGAATGGAAAAAAGTGTTGCCTAGTGAGGAATGGACTATGGTACAGCGTAAACGTTTGCAAAATCATTTTATTGGGATGAAAGGCAAGGCGGATATGATGCCGCACAGTTCGTTTAAGGCGGCTGTAAACATTCCTTTTTATATTTATAATGTAGACATTGATACGAAAAAGGAAGACATAGTGTCATACATTAAGAATAAAACGGGTGTTGATGTAACATTGCATAAAATAAATATGAAAATTAACAAGGGGTACGCGGCTTATAAATTTTTTATACCTAAAAGCGAGTTAAATGTATTTATGAGTGATACACTATGGCCTGATGGTGTATCATTTCGTAGATTTATACAGTATAGTAGTGAGTGATAAGTTAAATAGTATTAAATATATAATAGAATAATACATTTTGCACATATAAAATAATAAATAAATTTACGTATTAATTAATATTAAGAATAATTTGGTCGCTATGTTTGTAAGTTATAATTGTAAGTCACTAAAAAGGTCTACAGTTTGTGTACAAAACTTGTGTTTGTCTATGAATTTAAATATAATTTTTTTTTGGATATTTTGGTAAATCTGCTGTGGATACATCGGCGGGCGTATTGCGGGGTAGACCATATGGGGGTGTAGCGTTTCTATGGAGAAAGTCGGTATTTACGTCTGTTTCTATAATTCCGTGTGTCAGTGATCGTATCGCGGCGATTAAGGCGACGTGCGCCGGCCGTACTGTATTAATTATTAATGTGTACATGCCGACTAACTCTGCAGAAAACTTAATTAGTTTTGTAGCTGTTTAAGTGAAATTGCGGCTATTGTTGAAAGCTCTAACGTAGAGTATGTATATATGCTAGGAGATTTTAATGCACACCCGGATGAATTATTTAGTCGAGAATTGTTAAGCTTTTGTGATGAGCAAAAATGGCTTTGTGCTGATTATGTTAAATTAGGCCTGAACTCAGATACGTACACCTTTGTAAGTGATGCTTGTGGTGGTAGACGTTGGCTTGACCATTGCCTTGTGACTGAAGCGGCGTGGAAATCAATTGAGAAGGTTGAAGTTTTCAATGATGTTTACTGGTCGGACCACTTTCCTCTTGTCGTATATGTCAACATGGGAATGGTTAGGTCAATGGATACACCAATAAAGCAGGGTAACACATTGATTGATAAGTCTATATGGGGTCAAAGGAACGCAGCACAAATAGATTATTACTGTAGGCTCTGTACGGAGAAATTAAAAATTATAGATTTCCCTTCGGAACTCGGTAGTTGTTGTGATAAGTTCTGTACAAACATAGACCATAGACTTATTATTGATAAAGTGTATTCTTGTATTGTAGCGGCACTTAGAGAAGCGGCTGAAGGAAGCTCCGGGTTGAAGGAGGGTGGGAAAAGGCGGCGTACAGTTATTGGTTGGAACAAGCATATCAGGGACGCTCACGGGAATGCTAGGGTGGCTTTTCTTAATTGGACTTGGCATGGAAAACCCCAGGGGGGGCAGATTTTTATGGAAATGAGGAATACTCGAAAGCTCTTCAAGCAAAAATTAAAATCTTGCCAAGACAATGAGAAGCAAATTAAAATGGATATTTTAGCAACGTCTCATAAAAATAGACATTTTCAGAAATTTTGGAAGTCCACCCAGAAAATGAACCCAAGACCTGTGGTTCCAGTGAGCGTCAATGGCGTGACTGAACCGGAGGAGATTGCGGAAATGTTTAGAAAACATTTTCAAGTAGCTTCGCGGCTTCAACCTGATGACCGGAGGAGTGAAACTGGGGTAGCTTTGACGGGTGAGCCGATTCATATTACATCTAAAGAGGTGCATAATATTATAAACTCTATGGCAAGAGGCAAATCACCGGGTTATGACTGCCTCAGTATAGAACATTTTCAATATGCAGGTCCGCATCTTCCTAGGGTTCTATCTATGTTGTACAATTTTTGTGTGCGGCACTCATATCTACCTAAAGATCTCTTGAGGACAATAGTTGTACCCATAGTTAAGAATAAAACTGGTGATGTATCTGACAGAGATAACTACAGACCGATTTCTTTGGCTACGATCACAGCTAAGGTTCTTGACGGTGTGCTTGAGCGACGAATGACTGGGCAGCTTAATTTACATGATGCGCAGTTCGGATTTAGAGCGGGGTTGTCAACAGAGATTGCTATTCTAGCTCTTAAGCACACGGTCGGGTACTACACTGATAGGAATACGCCAGTGTACGCTGCTTTTTTGGACCTCTCCAAGGCATTTGACCTGGTTAATTATAACATCCTATGGTCAAAAATGCGTGAAAGGGGTTTACCGGGTGAACTGATAGATATTTTTAAATATTGGTACGATCATCAGATTAACCAGGTCAGATGGTCGGGAGCTTTCTCCGAGGGGTATGGGTTGGAGTGTGGGATGAGACAGGGAGGCTTGACCTCACCGTCGCTCTTCAACCTCTACATTAATCAGCTGATTGGGGAGCTCAGCAGCACTAGGATCGGTTGCTCTATTGACTGTAATATTATAAACAGTATAAGTTATGCGGATGATATGGTTCTGCTGAGCCCCTCGATTAGTGCATTAAGACAACTGTTGGGGGTGTGCGAAAAATACGCCAAAACTCATGGGCTCCTTTATAATGTGAAAAAGAGTGAGCTCATGGTGTTTAAGGTTGGTTCGAAGAAGCCCGAGATTGTTCCTCCGGTGTGCCTTTACGGGGTAGCATTAAATAGGGTGTCGCGCTTTAAATATCTGGGTCACACAGTTACAGAGGACTTAAAGGATGACTATGATATTGAAAGGGAGCGGAGAGCGCTGTCAGTCCGCTGCAATATGCTGGCCCGCAGGTTTGCACGATGTACGAAGGAAGTGAAAGTCACTCTTTTTAAAGCATTCTGCCAATCCTTGTACACGTGCAGCCTGTGGTTTAGGTATACACAGGGGGCCTACAACGTTCTCCGCGTTCAGTATAACAATGCTTTCAGGATGCTGATGGGGCTCCCGCGGTATTGTAGCGCGTCAGGTATGTTTGCGGAAGTTAGCACGGATAGCTTTCAGGCTATAATGCGGAAAAGGTCTGCATCCCTGATGCGTCGTATACGCGGGAGCGCCAACAGTATCCTGAGAGTAAGTGTCGAGAAGCCTGACTGTCCACTTCTGTGGCACTGGACCCGTATGCATTGCTGCGGGTTTGGTGCACCAGATGGTGGACACAGGTTTATAAATTAATATTTATTGAATGTAAAATAGTTTTAGGTTACTAACATAGTCTGTAAGTTTTGTTATACTAATCTCATATGGACAATTGTCTGATTTAAAATAATAAATAAATAAAATAAATAAAAATTGCCAAGCCTATGTGGGCTAAACCTACGTACCTACTTATTATAGGAATTGTAATAATAATAAGTATATACACCTACCTACTTATAACTATTAAATTATTATTTATTTAAACTATTGCCTATACTATAATACTATACGTACGTACCTACTTATTAAAGAAATTGTAATAATAATATTACTACAAATTATAAGTTTTCCTTAAGAAAACTTAGCAATTTCGCAGCATAAATGAGGAAAACTTAGCAATTTCGCAGCATAAATCGCAACCTTATAGGTCAGATATCGAGAGACAACCGGACAGCAAGACGGCGCTCGCTCTTATGAGCGCTGCTGCCGCTCGCTCGGCCAAGTTCGCGTCAACGGTTCGATTCGGTTGTCACAGAGCCCCACCCACCCCGCCCGCGCCGCTCCGGCGTCACTCGGCGCGGCCGCGTCGTGTATATACCGAAAATCTAAATGCCTATTATTTTATCATTATTTATGAGTAGGTAATGATTTTACACTATTGATGTGCGCTAAATATAAAAATAATAATTAATCCCATTTAATAACGTAGGTACCCTAAGTAATATTAGGTATTTATGTTAAGCGTTCATAATAGAATCTAATTATTTAAAAATTGCCAGTTTTTATTTATTCCTTTGTATTCATCTAATTACCTATCTGCATACCAAATTTTAACTCTCTAGGTCATCTGGAACTGGGTTAGAGTTTTGGTCTATAGGTCAGTCAATGATAAAAAAGAGGAATTTTGGACATTAATATCTAAATAACCGTTTGAGATAAGCTTATGAAATTTAGAACACATATGTATCTCGCAAGTCTCAATATATGAGCCAAATTTGATACGTTTATGTAAAATAGTTTTTGATTTATGAGGGGGTCAAAAGTGGCTCCAAATGGTTCGTGTAATATTACACACGGTGCGGCTCGCCAGTTCTGTTTCTTGAACTCGGCTTGACACGCTCCCGCGTGTCTAGATTACCTATGCAGTAAAATAAGGTTTATTGTATATGTATGTTATTGTAATAGGAAAGCCATTACCCAAGAAAATCAGTAAAAACCGTTGAGCCCTACAGAATAGATTGTCAGAAAGAGACAAAGATATAAACAATGAGAGATAGGAAACATGATTTATGACCTTCTCTCTGATTGGTCAAAAAGTTTGGCTCCTTGCTCACGGAATTGTATAAAAGTAGCGCGGTTTTCTTCGGAATGGCCACCCCATTCTAGCCGGAGTCCCCCAAGGCTCTGTGCTGTCCCCCTTGCTGTTTACACTCTATACGAGTGACATCCCCAAAACTAGCAAAGCGCAGCTAGCTCTATTCGCGGACGACACCGCAATCTACTACTCAGGCAGGTGCCCCTCAGCCATTGCTAAAGTTCTCCAAACCGCGACCAACACCCTAGGTGCTTGGTTTAGGAAATGGAGAATCGAAATCAACCCCACCAAAAGTCAGGCGGTCCTGTTCTACAGGACCGACAAGAAATTTGGCCCCACCCTCCCCTCTCCAGTTACCATGTTCGGCGAGCCGATCCCTTGGGAAAAGCAAGCCAAATACCTCGGCGTAACACTGGATGATCGATTGACCTTCTCGAGCCACATTAAGAAGGTACGCGCACGCTCTTTGTGTCTGGTCGCCTTCATTTCCTGCTTAACCCAAAGTCCAAACTTGATCTTAAAAGCAAGGTGAGACTATACACCGCGTGCATCCGCCCCATTATGCTATATGCATGCACTGTGTTCGCACATGCATCCCCCAGGCTGATCCATAGCCTCCAAGTGGTTCAGAACCACTTCATGCGCAAAGCCACGGGCGCCCCGTGGTACATGCGCAACCTAGATCTACACATAGACCTCAATCTGCCCACAGTTAAACAAGTCATTAAGCGCGCTTCACGCCATTATTACGATCGTGCCCTAAACCACGCGAACCCACTAATAGTAAAATCAGCCAATTATACTCCTTCAGAGATTTCAAAAATCCGTAGGCCTACACTCGCCCTCAGCGAGCCGGATGACCCAATAACACTAGTTCAGATTAAAGATAGGGAGTGTTAGATAGAATCAGTCGCAAATAAATAATCAAACAGAGTGGTCGTAGTTTTTATTAAAATCACTGAGCCAAGCAATAATCAACTTTAGTCCATACATCATATGGTCGCAATCGAGCCGGACCTCATTAGCGACGGACAATACGCACCCGGGCCGCGAGAACAAAAGAACTGCATTCCTGAGGCGATAAGAAGCGCTCGCCGGCCGCCGCCCGACCTTATTACCTGGTGCGAATTACTAACGAACATAACAATAACAACTTACGACTAATTACGGAGCGTTTGGTGAAATTATTAAAAGTTATACGGACTGAATTTGGATTATATAAGAACAATTAAAGTGTTATACATACCTTCAAACGTTGTGAAATATGGTGGCTACGCAAGAACAGCAACAAATACTGTCAGTGTTGGATGATAGTGCTAATTTATTAAAGAAGTCACAAACCAACCTGAAAAAATGCCCTAAAGCAAGGTTCACTAAGGGTTATATCGCGGATATAGGCGCGGATGAGAATACTGGATGATTACTGGAATATTTTCAAAAATGCGCATAGCGAGTTAGTGAAAATCACACCTAAGGAACATAAAGGAGTTTTACCGTATTTTCTCAACGAAGAATACTTTGTTTACGAAGATTTGTATAATGTTTTACAAGGTGATCTGAAAGATATGCTCATTAGTTTACCGGAACACTCAGCCAAGGAATCTTCTTCAAATATAACAAACTTGAACATATCAGGTACACATAATAACTTTGTACATTTGCCTAAAATTTAACTACCAAAATTCAACGGCAGTTACGAAGCATGGCCGACTTTTGATGATTTATTTACATCATTAGTTCATAACCAAGCAACGTTGAGTGATGTACAAAAGCTACATTATTTGAAGACAAGTGTTACCGGCGAAGCAGAGTCAATATTAAAGCACATCCAAGTCACGTCTAATAACTATTCCCACGCGTGGGATACTTTGAAAACAAGGTATGGCAACAAAAGGTTAATTCTAAACTGTATTATGAAGAGATTATTTAATCAAAGGAAATTTACTGCTCAATCAGCTATTCAATTAAAAGGATTGTTAGATACAACGACATAATGTCTTAACAACCTGGCTAACTTAGAAGTTTCAACGGACTCTTGGGATCCAGTAATTATTCATCTTCTAGTACAGAAGTTGGACCCAGATACGCACAAAAGCTGGGAAGAGCACGCCTATAAAGACGAATCCGAGGCTTTACCTTCTTGGAATGATTTTAAAAAGTTTTTAGAGTCAAAATTTCGCACTTTAGAATTAATCACTTCAGGTACTACTAGAGAAAACATCACAAAACCTGTAAAAGAACGTTCATATCATGTTACCACACCAATCACCAAACGAAGCTGTTTACTTTGCAATGAGAACCATACACTCTGTCACTGCAAAGACTTTATCAAAATGGAACTTACCGAAAGGAGTGAGTACGTAACAACAAAACAATTATGTTTCAACTGTCTAGTACCAGGGCACTCAGCATCAAGATGTAGACTACCAGTGTCCTGTAGAATTTGTCAACGACGTCATCATTCTCTGCTACATGGGTACAAGAAACAAGAAACTGCGGCGACACCAAGCACTTCACAACAACCGCCAGCTTCTCACCATGCAGTAGAAGAACAAGAAGATTTACATGCTAACACAATGATAGCGTCTCATCTAGTCACTAGACAAGGAGTAGCACTACTAGCGACTGCAGTGGTGGAAGCAACAAGCGAGCAAGGACATATCATCCCACTACGAGCGCTAATAGACCAAGGTTCCCAAGCAACATTTATAAGCGAAAAGGCGACTCAACTACTGAAGCTCGAACGACAACCTATGAAAGGTAACGTCATAGGAGTGGGATCTACAAGAACCGAAATCAAGCATGTGGTGCAGCTACAAATACGATCACAATGGGACTCAAACTTTTGTTTACCGATACAAGCCTATGTGATGTCAAAACAACTGACCACAAAGATACCTACAAAAACTATACCAATCAAACAATGGCCTCACCTTAAGGGACTCAACCTGGCTGATCCATCTTGCTTCACGCCAGGGTCTATAGATCTACTCCTAGGGGTGAAGGAAAATGCACACATCCTGAAAGAAAACTATATCAAGGGTCCACCAGGCACACCATGCGCACAAAATACCAGCCTGGGGTGGATACTTTTTGGAGAAATAAGTACAAAACCTGAAGAAGATACATATTTTGCAATGCATCATCAAGTCGATCTTGAAGACATGTTAAAATCAATATGGGAAGTAGAAGTAGACACAAAAAGACATTTAACAAAGGAAGAGAGACTCTGTGAACAAACATTTGAAGAAACAACAACCAGAAACAAGCAAGGCCGATACATTGTTAAATTACCATTTAAAACAGAAAATCCACAATCACCAGACGGAAATACAAAAGAGATAGCTACCCGCAGGTTCTTGTATTTAGAAAGGAAGTTTAAGAAATTACCTGATCTGAAAAAAGAGTACACAAAAGTTATTGAAGAATACATAGAACAAGGTCACATTGAAAAAGTACCTGAAATAGAAAAAGATAATAAAAAATCAGTCTACTTACCTCACCACGCCATAGTCCGCGACGACAAAGAGACAACTCGAACCCGCGTCGTGTTTGACGCCTCCTGCAAAGGAACAAATAATGTATCACTCAATGAAGAATTACTCGTTGGCCCGCAGCTGCAAGAAGACTTAAGATTTCTTCTGATGAGATGGCGAATGAAACGTATTTGCTTCTTGGCTGACATTCAAAAAATGTATCGTCAAATACTAGTGACTCCAGATGATGCAGACTTCCAACGAATACTCTGGAGAACAGATGAGTCCGATGAGTTACAAGAATATCGTCTTCTCAGAGTCACATTTGGCATAGCCTCTGCTCCATACTTGGCTGTCAAAGTACTCCAACAAGTAGCTAATGACGAAGGTCAACTACACGCACTGGCTGCTAAAACAATCAAAGAAGATTTTTTCGTTGATGACATTCTTTCTGGGGAAGACACTCCAGAAGATACTATAGCCCTCGCTAAAGAAATAATAGAAATCTTACAAAAAGGGGGATTCCAACTTACCAAAATGGTCATCAAACAACATGCAATTTATACAGTCCATTGAAGAAAGCAAGAGATCTGCTAATGTTAATGTCAATATGAACCTAGAAGGAACGATCAAAGCATTAGGCATTACATGGAATTTAAATAATGATAACTTCCAATACAACATGAGCTTACCACAAATTGAAAAATCTATTACAAAACGCAATGTTTTATCTGACATACAAAAACTATTCGATCCACTCGGTTGGATAGCACCAAGTACAGTTATGGCCAAAATCCTAATACAAAAATTATGGCTCGAGAAAGTTAATTGGGATGAAAAGATCAGTGAAACATTACAAGAAGAATGGAAACATATAAGAACAGACTTTGCAAATGTGAATGAAATTAAAGTAGACAGATGGCTTGGTACAATTACGATGAATTTAGATAAAATAGAAATACATGGATTCAGCGACGCTTCGATGCGAGCATATGCAGCAGTTGTTTACATAAGAATTGAAACTGAAGATGGTGACATCGAAACAAAACTTATTGCTGCGAGAACCAGAGTAGCTCCACTTAAAACTATATCCTTACCTCGTCTAGAGCTATGTGGTGCTCTACTCTTATCGAAGCTGCTGAAACAAATTAGTATAGCAATGAGGATACCAACATCTCAAATGTTTGCATGGACAGACTCATCAATAGTTATTGCATGGCTTTGTGGCGAGCCGAACAGATGGAAGCCCTTCGTCGCAAACCGTGTCGTAGAAATCGTAGGAAACCTTAACAATAAACACTGGTACCATGTACAGTCACATGAAAATCCCGCTGACTTAGCCTCTCGAGGAATCTTGCTCTCAGCACTAAAGGAATGTGACTTATGGTGGAGAGGTCCCAGGTGGTTATCTGGAAAAGAAATAAAGATTAGTACACAACAAGTCATAGAAACAGATATGGAAATGAAATCAACAAAAATTAAAACTTACCTTACCGTAGAACCTGAAAATAAAGAAAAGACATTAACTTCACAATTTGAAAATTTCGATAATCTATTACAAATGTTAATGGCTATTACTTACTGCAAAAGATTTTTGAACTTCAAGAAGAATTTAAATAACATTGATGATGATGTGAAAACACAAGAATTGGATGATTCGTTAAACATATGCATAAGAAAGGTACAAGAAGAAGAGTTCAAAGAAGAAATAGAAAGATTAAATTTAAAGAAACAAGTAAAGAACAAACGCTTGCTGAGATCACTTAACATATACTCAGGGTGGGCGGTCGCCTTAGACACACAAACTTACCTTATGACCGAAAGAATCCAATTATTTTGGGTAATAAAAACTTACTTACACCCTTAATTATTGCTGATGCACATAAAACAACACTACATGGCGGTGTACAGTTGATGCTATGCCACTTACGCTCTAAGTACTGGATTCTGAAAGTTAAATCAACTGTTAAGAAATACATTCATAAATGCCTCATATGTGCCAAGGTAAAAGCAACTACCAGGAATCAAATCATGGGAGACTTACCGCATCAAAGAGTGACTCCTTCAAGACCATTTCTGCACAGCGGTGTTGATTTTGCAGGGCCATTCCATACATTGATATCTAAAGGTAGAGGAGGTAAAACCATAAAAACGTATGTTGCTATATTTATTTGTATGAGTACCAAAGCAATTCATATAGAATTAGTCGGAGATCTCACTTCAGATGCATTCATAGGAGCTTTCAGACGATTTGTTGCACGAAGGGGAAAATGTAAACAACTGTGGAGTGATCAAGGCAGAAACTTCGTGGGTGCTAATCGAGAATTAATAGACGCCTGGAACGAAGCAAAACTACAATTTACTGGTCAAATAGCACAAACATTGGCTACAGATGGCACGCAATGGCACTTTATACCAGCTTACACCCCCCCACTTCGGAGGACTTTGGGAGGCAGGTGTTAAATCTATAAAGTACCACCTTAAGAGAATCGTAACAACACACCTTACGTTTGAGGAAATGACCACAGTACTGTGTCAAGCTTGTCTCAATTCACGACCCCTATGCCCTGTAGATGACACTGATTTAGATAATATCAACCCAATTACTCCGGGACATTTCTTAGTTGGAGAAGCACCAATTGTCGTACCATCACCTGATTTGAAAGATGTGCGAACTTCTTCTTTGTCACGCTGGCAGCACACACAAAAACTCGTAAATGATTTTTGGAGACGATGGCAAGACAAATATTTGTCAAGACTTCAGCAGCGTCCCAAGTGGCTAAAGAAAGAACAAGATCTACAAATTGGAGATATAGTTCTGATCAAAACTGATAACTTACCTCCTGCAAAATGGTCTCTTGGACGAATTGTCGATAAACATCCTGGAAGTGATGGCTTTACACGGGTTTTTAGCGTTAAAAATAACGGTTCCATAACGAAGATAGCAATCAATCGATTGTGCTTGTTGCCTATTGATTCGGTATAAATATTAGGAAAAGGAACTTGGTCCTTTTGGTGGGCGGTATGTTAGATAGAATCAGTCGCAAATAAATAATCAAACAGAGTGGTCGTAGTTTTTATTAAAATCACTGAGCCAAGCAATAATCAACCTTAGTCCATACATCAGGGAGGCTCGCGCAGCCCTGAAGAAACAACAACAACACCGCCCGCGCTTCCGCCCTCGCCGGAGAGGCCCGTCGCGACGTCCCACTCAGTCAGTCTCGTCCCCCGTAATTAACGGCGGCCCGAGCCGCACCAGTAATCCGACCGTCCCTTAAAACTACTCTAAATCGCTTAGGCGAAGCCCGTCCCACTTTTGTGTCCCCTCGACGACGCCCTGAGCCGAGGTTCGTGCCCCAACTGGGGCGCCCTCAGCGGTCAGTCGTCTAAAATTTGCAACTCGGTTGAGAGCCCTAAGCGCTCACCGAAAAGTCCGCGTAAGGGTGTCTATGGTCCCTCAGACCTCCACCTTTAAGTCCTCCCCAAAAAAAAAAAAAACTTCGGAATGGCATTCCTACGAGCACCACTGAAGAAGTAACAATAAGAAGAAGAATAAATCAAGAAGTCTTGAAGCAAAGTAGTTCTTTTATTTAGTGGTGAAAGTTAGTGTCCAGTAGGAATCCAGCAAGCACCCCGTCGGTATCCAGCAAGCAATCAGCCTGAATCCAGCAAGCATCCAGCCGGCATCCAGCAAGCATCCAGCTGACATAAACCGACGGAGCGTTGCTTTCGCTACGCTACCCCGTCGTCGTCAACCGTCGTCAAACGTAAACGCTCCCCCTCTCCCCTCGGTGTTCGCGTTGCCCCCTCCAGCCAGCGCGTTAGGTGGAACATCGGCTCGTCAACATCACATCATCTTAAGGCGATGATAGCTCAGTGGTAAGTGACGTCGAATACCGCGGCGAAGGTCGTGGGTTCGAATCCTACAATGAGCTTGAGCTTTCGGTGAAGGAAAACATCGTGAGGAAACCATAGCACGGTGGTAGGGTACTTTGTAGTACCCGACTGGCTGGCTACCACCCTCAAGTTGAAAATCTGTCGCCAAAACACCTATCGGTGTGTTCCGACAGCTGCACTTGAGAGCCAGTTCCCATCTAGGCTTTGTGTGCTTACCATCTTCGGCCACATCATCACTTACCATGGTGAGATTGTGGTCAAACACAAGCCTATCTAGAATAAAAAAAAAAAAAAAAATACAGTCCACACATAGTCACAACAGAAGAATTGGTCCTTCGAGCCGGATCTGGAAGAACTTGATCTTCGTGTTCCGGATATTGGAAGAATTCTTCCGGATATTGAAAATTTGTTCCGGATATTGAAGATTTGTTCCGGATATCGAAGAAATTGTTCCGGATATTAAAGATTTGTTCTGGATATTGAAGATGTGTTCCGGATATTGAAGATTTGTTCCGGATATCGAAGAAATTGTTCCGGATATTGAAGATATTGTTCCGGATATTGAAGATTTGTTCCAGATATCGAAGATTTGTTCCGGATATTGAAGATATTGTTCCGGATATTGAAGATATTGTTCCGGATATTGAAGATATTGTTTCGGATATTGAAGATATTGTTCCGGATATTTGAAAGAGCACCGAGAACCAGAACAGAAAAAGCGCGTTCACAAGCGACAGAAGAGACGCCGCCGACTTCAGATTGGAGCATGAACACACCCGTCGAGTCGTCAAGCTCAGCAGAGAGTCAGGCTACCCTGACAAGGAGCACACCCCCGCATTCCGTCGGTCAAGGAGGCACCATTGCAAGAAGACATTGCAAAGAATCCGAGAAGTCAATGTACCGTCAAGAGATAAGGATACTCGTTCAGTCCGTTCATCGAAGCGTCGAGCCGAAGCGGAGGCTCGCATGATGGTGGCCAAGAGAGAATTGGAAATCGCCGAAGCAAGGTCAAAGGTGGCCCTAGCAGAACTCGAAATGCTGCAGATGGACTCAGATGAAGAAGTCGAAGCCACCGAAGAAGAAGTCAACCGATCACACCACGTGGAACAATGGCTCAACCAGTCAAATCCGCGACCGATCGAAGAAAGGATGCCGACTCAAGAAAAGAAGAGCGACATTCAAGAACTGGCCTTTGCGATCTCGAAGCTCACATAAAGAAGTCCGATGACGTCGACACCGAAGCATATGATTGAACTACCACAGTTCAACGGTTCCAGCGAAGAATGGCTTGCGTTCAAGAGGACCTTTGAAGATACAGCACAGACGTTCACCCACGCGCAGAACCTGGCGCGTTTGAGGCGATCACTACAGGGAAGGGCAAGAGAGGCGGTCAAGAGCCTGCTATTCACCGCGGAAGAACCAACAGAAGTTCTCAAGGGACTGGAAGCACGCTTTGGAAGACCAGGAGCACTAGCCTTGGCTGAGCTCGAGAAATTGAAGAACCTCTCAAGAGTCAACGAAAACCCGAATGAAGTCTGCATCTTCGCAAGCCGAGTCAAGAATGCGGTTGCTACTATCAAGGCTTTGGGCAAACCGCAATACTTAAGTTCACCGGAAACCATGAAAGTCATCATTGAGAAGATGTCTCCACAGATGAAGTACCGATGGTTCGCGTATCACCGAAGCCGTCGAGAAGAAGAACAAGCAGAACTGGTCCTCATCAACGAATTTCTGGAAATAGAAGCTGACATGTGCGGGGACTTCTCTTCACCTGAAGTGTTACCAGAAGCAAAGAAGACCCGTCAGCAGTACGCTCCAACTGAAGTGCCTCGGGAGCGAAGATGGGAAGGACCACGCAGAGCTGTTCACACCACTCAGAAAAGAGAAGCGTCTCCTAGGAGAGAAGTTGCATGTCCTGAGTGCAAAGCAGAACACTGGATTTATGAATGTTCCAGATTTAAGGAAGCTGACATCAGTGCCAAGTGGGAAATGGCCAAAAAAGCGAAGATTTGCTTCAAGTGTCTTCGTTACCGGCACTCAAGAATGAACTGCAAGGCCCAAACCTGCAAGAAATGCAACAGATGGCATCATGTCACCCTACATGCTGACAAACCACTAGTGCCAGCAGAGAAGCAACCCAGATGTAACGCTGTCTACGAACATGAAGGTGATGACAACGAAGAATACGCCGACTCCAAGAGCAAGATAACCTCCGTACACACCACTGCAACCGAAGGGCAAGCATATTTGAAGATGCTGCCGGTGAACCTGTACGGGCCGAAGGGTTCCACCCAGGTGCTTGCTTTGCTGGATGAAGGATCTACCATCACATTACTGGATTCTTCAATAGCAAGAAAGATTGGAGCTGAAGGCAAAGAAGAGGCGATCACCATCGAGACAGTTGGGGGATAAGGCTTCAAGAAGAATTATTCACAACGGGTTCAATTGAAGATAAAGGGAACTCATCGAAGGGATAAGAAGACAATTGAAGTCAGAACAATAGACAACCTGAAGTTATCCAAGCAAGGGGTCAAGAAAGAAGTCGTGAACAAATGCGAGCACCTGAAAAGGATACAAGATCAACTCATCTACGACAAGGAAGAACCTCGACTGTTGATCGGACAAGACAACTGGGGGCTGATAGTCACAAGAAGACTGAAGAAAGGCAATATATCAGATCCGGTAGCTTCCCTCACAAGTCTAGGATGGGTCCTCCATGGGTGCGACGCAAGACAGAAAAATCCAGTCCAGTTCGTCAACCACAACATTGAAGACGAAGACGAAATAGAAAGAAAGAAGAAGAAGAAGAAGAAAGAAAATAAATTTATTTATGGCAAAAAAAACAATAAGTGTACAAACTTATATAAAATAGACATAATTTTGCCACAAAACGGTCCCAGCTCAGCATAAAGCTGGTTGTTTATAAACCAGCGCTGGTCTTCCGCTGGGACCGGAACGTGAACGAGACGTCACGATCGGAAAAACGGCAGATTAAAACTAGATACATACATAGATAGATACATAATACAGTGAAAAAAATAATAATTATTAAAACTAAGTAACATAAAAAATAGAAACTAACATCAGATTAACCAGGTCAGATGGTCGGGAGCTTTCTCCGAGGGGTATGGGTTGGAGTGTGGGGTGAGACAGGGAGGCTTGACCTCACCGGCGCTCTTCAACCTCTACATTAATCAGCTGATTGAGGAGCTCAGCAGCACTAGGATCGGTTGCTCTATTGACTGTAATATTATAAACAGTATAAGTTATGCGGATGATATGGTTCTGCTGAGCCCCTCGATTAGTGCATTAAGACAACTGTTGGGGGTGTGCGAAAAATACGCCAAAACTCATGGGCTCCTTTATAATGTGAAAAAGAGTGAGCTCATGGTGTTTAAGGTAGGTTCGAAGAAGCCCGAGATTGTTCCTCCGGTGTGCCTTTACGGGGTAGCATTAAATAGGGTGACGCGCTTTAAATATCTGGGTCACATAGTTACAGAGGATTTAAAGGATGACTATGATATTGAAAGGGAGCGGAGAGCGCTGTCGGTCCGCTGCAATATGCTGGCCCGCAGGTTTGCACGATGTACGAAGGAAGTGAAAGTCACTCTTTTTAAAGCATTCTGCCAATCCTTCTACACGTGCAGCCTGTGGTTTAGGTATACACAGGGGGCCTACAACGTTCTCCGCGTTCAGTATAACAATGCTTTCAGGATGCTGATGGGGCTCCCGCGGTATTGTAGCGCGTCAGGTATGTTTGCGGAAGCTAGCACGGATAGCTTCCAGGCTATAATGCGGAAAAGGTCTGCATCCCTGATGCGTCGTATACGCGGGAGCGCCAACAGTATCCTGAGAGTAAGTGTCGAGAAGCCTGACTGTCCACTTCTGTGGCACTGGACCCGTATGCATTGCTGCGGGTTTGGTGCACCAGATGGTGGACACAGGTTTTTAAATTAATATTTATTGAATGTAAAATAGTTTTAGGTTACTAACATAGTCTGTAAGTTTTGTTATACTAATCTCATATGGACAATTGTCTGATTTAAAATAATAAATAAAAAATAAAATAACATTACCAACAATATAACAAACTATAAAATCACTCCTTTTTGGCTTCGCCAGCAGTCGTGTGGAAAGGCAAAGTGACACAAAATGAATAAATTAATTAATTACTGAGTTAGGTCAAAATCAAAACAATATAATAAAACGCTACTTACGAATACTTTTAATAATATACAAAAATAATACAATAATAACTATATAGCACTAGTGTCATGCTGTTCGGTTTCCTGGTGTTTTTGGTGCTCACAAAGATAGGTTTTAAGTTTGATTCTGAAGCCGTTAATACAATTCAGGTTCCTAATCGGCGGCGGGATGTTGTTCCAACACTTAGTCGCAGCATAACGGAAACTACCTCTGAACGTGGCGGAGCTGTGCCTTTGCGTGGAGAGCTGTGCGGCACCCTGCCGTGGTCCGCATGACCTCTGACTCGACACCCATGATAGTTTTTCATACAGAAATGGTGGAGATTTATGCTTAATGATTCCAAAAAGAAGGCAAGCTAAGTGCAGTTTGCGACGATGTTTCATTTTAAGAATGTAATGCTTATTTAAAAATGGAGTTACATGAGCCCTATATGGAATGCTAAAACAGAAGCGAGCACAAGCATTTTGGACTCGCTGAATAAGTTTTTGAGTTCTTCTTAACAAACGTGGTCCAAAAACTGTATCCATATAATTTAATTTTGACAAAACAAGAGATTCAACAAGTTGGATACGCAATGTTTCATTTAGGTATGGCCTCATCTTGTACAGGACTTTCAGTTTGTAAAAACAGTTCTGAACTGAATTTGTGACATGTTTTTCAAAACGCAAGTCACAGTCCATAAGCAAGCCTAGATTACGTGCTTCGTAAACTTGCTCAATGGGTTCACCCATTAGTGTAACGGCAACCGATGGAGTAGTCTTTGCTAGATGATGTTTACTTCCAAAGATTAGGTATTTAGTTTTTAAAGGATTAAGTAATAAGCAGTTACTGGTTGCCCATGCGGCTATACTTGCAAGACCTTCATTTAGTTTGACTATCGAAGTGTTAATCTCAGACGGCTTACAGGAAATATAAACTTGAATGTCATCAGCGTAAAAGTGAAACTTGCATGTCTGCTGAATATAAAATAAAAAGAATTGGTCCCAATATAGAGCCTTGGGGTACGCCTCTATTAACAATCACTTTGTCTGACTCTAACGAAGAGCCATCACTAAGACTGAATTTCACATATTGGTAGCGATTACTGAGGTAGCTGTCAAACCACTGTAACGAAGAGGAGTCGAAACCGTAGTAGTTTAATTTGGACTTAAGTAGATTAATATTAATAGAATCAAAAGCCCTAGAAAAGTCTAATAATACTAACAGTGTACACATGCCATTGTCTTGGGAGCAAAGAATATAATCGGTGACGTCAAGTAACGCAGTCACAGTGCTACGCCTTTTCCTAAAACCAGACTGGACGGCAGGTTATATATTATTTTTCTCCAGGTATTCTGTTAATTGTGAACACACAGCCTTTTCCATAATCTTTGACACACAAGGTAAAATACTAATTGGCCTTAAGTCTTTAAGATCGATTGGATTGGACGTTTTAGGTAAAGGACGAACAATGAATGAATGAATGAATGAATGAAATATGCTTTATTGTACATACACCTTATACAATAAACAAGGGAGATACATGATAAAAAATAAAAAAATAAAATAAAGCGAGTACAATATAGGCGGCCTTATCGCTTAAGCGATCTCTGCCAGGCAACCTTTGGGTGAGAGGAAATATATCTAAAAAGTGGCAGGTGTAACACCTGTATATACATTCTACATAAACTAAATAAAACAATATACATATGATAAACAGATACTATACATATAGAAAATAAATAAATATGACAATACATAGGTATATATACAACCGATATACTAATACTTATACATAGATAACTGTAAATATAAATAAATAAATAATAACAATACATACAAATTAAAGAGAAAGGTAGTAAGAGTGTATTTGCGACTTAAACAATTCAATAGTCTGAGCCTGTCTTATGTTCTGAGGTAAGGAGTTCCACAGACGAACAGCTTGCACAGTGAAAGACTGACTAAACGTTTGGGAAGAGTGTAAGGGTGTTTTAAGGAGAAGTTCGGAAGATTTGCGAAGGGTGTGATGTTGAGAGCTATGGTATTCGAAGTGTTCCCTAAGATAAGAAGGGGCTTTGGGATTAAATAGAATGTTATATAAAACTGAAAGTGTGTGAGTATTCCGGCGAAGTCGAATTGGGAGCCACTTGAGTTGAGTACGAAACTGGGAGACATGATCATATTTGCGTAAGCCAAAAATGAACCGTATGCAGAAGTTTTGAAGCCGCTCAAGCTTATTTAACTGCTCCTCTGTGAGGTCAAGATAGCAGACATCAGCATAATCGAGATGCGGTAAGAGCAAAGACTGTGAGAGCGCAACTTTGGTTTCCATGGGCAGAAAGTTTCGTAACCGTCTAAGTGAAGAAGCGGCAGCAAACACCCTTCTGCTAACTTCTGCTATTTGCGGTCCCCAAGATAAGCTTCGGTCGAACAAAATTCCGAGGTTTTTAACTACTTCGCTATATGGTATTACGATACCGTCAAATATTATTGGGTGTAGTTGGTCCCACTTAATCCGAGATATTAAAGCTTTACTGCCAATAATAATAGCTTTAGTTTTAGATGGGTTCACTCGGAGACCGAAGCGATTGCTCCATTCGGAAATAGTGGCGAGGTCTTTATTCATTAACTGAATGGCACAATGGAGATCGGTAATAGAGGATTGTCTGTATAATTGGAGATCATCTGCATAAAGGTGGTATGAGGAAGAAATATTATCAGTAATGGATGAAATAAAAATCGAAAACAAAAGTGGAGAAAGGACGCCACCTTGTGGAACACCGGCGCTTGCATCACACCATGCAGACATTGTCTCATCAACGCGAATACGTTGCCGGCGTCCATACAAGTAACTACGAAACCAATCAATCACCGTTGGAGATATGTTAAGAGAGCACAGAATAGCCAGCAAAATATCAAAATCAACTGTGTTGAATGCATTACTGAAATCAAGTAGCGTTAGAAGAGTGAGTTGTCTGTTTTCCATCCCGGAACGTATATCGTCTGTAATTTTGACTAGAGCTGTCACAGTACTATGCCCAGGACGGAAGCCAGACTGACAAGGATTTAATAAAATGTTACTGGATAGAAAATTGCTAAGTTGGTGGTGAACAAGTCGCTCTAAAATTTTTGATAAAAATGGCAGTATCGCAATTGGTCTATAATCTGAAAAATTTGAAGGATTACTTTTTTTAGGAAAAGGGATTATAAACGCTTCTTTCCAAAGAGAAGGGTAGTTGCTCGTTTTTATTGAAGAATTAAAGATGGAAGTTAAAACAGGAGTAAGTAGGTCAAGGAGAGGGAGAATCATCTTTCGACTGATATTGTCACCACCGACAGCATTAGAAGCAATGGACGTAATGTGTCTCTTAACATCACAATCAGTAAATTGTTTAAAAGAGAAAGTTGGAATATTGGGAGATTTGGAAAGTGAAAGATCATTTAATGTATTATGTTTAGTTCCATTATTAACTACGGATGAAGACGAAAAATGTTGGTTAAGTAGGTCTATGTTCAAATTAGTGGAAATAGATGTATTGTTTGATTTTCCAATTCCCAGGGTCTTAAGAAATCTCCAGATTTTAGCTGGGTCTCCATTCTCGACAGATTTGTGAATATGGCGTCGTTGTGCATCTCTACACACCTTGTTGCAGTGATTCCGAGTCTGTCTGTATTTTTCACGGTATTTGTCAGGGTTCTGTTTGTACTTGTATTTGGCAGTGTTCTTTTTGGCTTGTAAGGCTCGTATCTCATCTGTAAGCCAGGGAGCAGGAAGGTGCTTAACGCGGACCGGCCGAACAGGGGCATGTACGTCATATAATTGAGTTAAAAGAGAGTTAAATATAGCAACCTGTTCGTCAACTGTTGGTGCAGTCTGAATTACAGACCAATCAATGTGCTGCGCATCCTTACGGAGATCCTCTACATCCATGTTACCAAAATTGCGTTGCAACAGAACTCTCGATTTCTGCTTAGGAGGACGTATTTTATATGAAAGAAAGACTAAATCATGAAACGAGAAAGCATCAGCAGTACATTGACCATGTTTAGCAACATGGTCAGTAGAAGATACAATAATTAGGTCAAGGAGAGAAGGGTCACAATTAGGGAAGAAGTGAGTAGGGTTAAGAGGGAGAATGCTAAGATTACATGCGTCCGTAATTGACTTCAGAAGTGCAGAGCGAGTATCGCATTTCAGAAGGCATGTATTAAAATCGCCCATTAAAATGGTGTGGCTATACAGAGGAACCAGATTTTCTAAAATTGTTTCCAGGGAAGAGAAATAATTGATATGTAAAGAAGGACTGTATAATACACCTAAAAGGGTTTTAACACCGGATAATTGAACTTCAATAAATAAATATTCAGCTCCACTTGGAGATGAGCTTTGAGAGGACATGTTGATTATGGAAAACGGAATATGTGCACGAATATAAATGGCTACCCCACCACCTCCTCTGCCGACACGATCGTTGCGTATTAAATTAAAGCCGGGTAAAGAGTACGAGGTAGAAGGTAAGCAGGGCTTCAGCCAGGATTCCGAGACAAGAATTGCATGGATGTTTTTATTTGTAAATGATGTCAGCATATCGGGATAATGAGCCGGAATACTTTGGGCGTTTATGTGGATAACGTTGAAGTTTTTGGGAACATCTTCGAAATGCAAGTCCAAACTATCACATAGAGAAGGAGGAATACTGTAAAAGCTGTCATTGCTGCTCAGATTATTAGAAGATATCGATAAGGAGTGAAAACTGTTGTCATCATCAAAATCAGACATTTAAATATTAAATATATGTATAAAGAGTTTAAAATAATTAAATATAATGCAATAGTTAAATAAGATACAATATATATATAAATCAATATTTCCCTTAGCACCCGCCAGCTGAATGTAAGAGTTGAAAAAACAAAATGATAATATAAATACAACAAAATAGAAAATAAATTAAACAAAATAGTGAAACGGAACGTTACAACTAAAGGAAAAATAAAATATTTTATTTTAGCAGTGGCAAGATTAACAAAAGAAAACATTTCAAGTAATGGCTATTCTACTTACTGTTTCGCCTGTCATTGTCCAATAAAGATCAATGTAAAAGTGAATTAAAATGAAAACGTGTATCGTGACTTTTCAGGTTGTCCCAAAAAGTCAGTGAATGTTTTAATGGAACAGCTGCCAATTTCACTAAAACCTGACTGTGGATGTTCAGACGAGGACTAGACATTACAGTGAATGTGAAAATGTGACTAGGTATAAAATAAATAAGAAATTAAAACTTAAGAAAATGTATACGACTGAAAGACTTTGTATCTATGGTCATGACTAAAAATTATACAAAAAAAAGAAAAATCTGTCATTGTCATAAAATGTCAGGTATTTCGTGAGTAAACAAAACAATACGATACTTTACATGGTGTAAACAATAATTATTCATAAACACAAGTTATATTGGCTAACTGAATTGTGTAATAACAAAAAAAAACACAACTACATAAGTATGAAAGTAAGGCGAAATTGTTCACACTAATTATAACTACTTACTAGGCAAAGGTTATTGTAAATTTCATTTAAGCACGAACAATAAAGAATAAAAAGTTTAATAAACAGCTAGCACAATTTTGCTAAAAAATTAACTAGGTATAAAGCTTGTATGGTACCTACCCTCCTACCACTGCTACAAAAACGTTGGTTATTTTAAATTACCCACATAATGGCACATCAAGTTGAAATAAAATTAACCATTGATCGGACAACACTTAAAAGTCAGCGGACTACTTCCTGGCCACCCTTTTCACCTTTAAGGTCGAAGTCTTCGACCCAGCAGATGCAAGGGTTGGCTCCCTGGACATGCTGGCTGGTACATTCAGAGGACCCTGTATTAAGCGAAGCTCAGCAACGGAAACAATCTTGTGCCTATTTCCATCGGGCCCAATGACAAGTATGCACCCATCTCGGGTCCAGCATTTTGAAACACCAAATACCTGGCGTGCCTCCATAAATGCAACATGACGCTCACGCGTGAGGAACTCTGACATAGTGATGCCTGTGCCTTTAAGGGATGTCTTGCTTACCCACAACTTGTCCCGCATTGAGCCATCCTTCAGCTTCATAAGAATAGGCCTCGGCTTCTTGTTAGTAGGTTGGCCCATCCGATGACATCTGCTTATGTCCACACTAGTAAAATTGGGTAACTTGAGATTTTCTGTGACCACCTTCACTAGACCTTCGGCAACATCTTCACTGGCCTGCTCTTGCACACCGTGAAAAAGAAGAATCTTGCGCCTTCCTCTCATCTCCAACCGATCCTGCTCTTTTGCCAGAAAAGATACCTGTGCTTGAATTGTGTCTAGAGCCTTGACAACAAAACTGCGAAATGCCTGAAACTCTGTGGCAAGTGACGAGGTGGTTGCAGGGGTTGGTGCTTCCTGCTTTTTGAGTTCCGAGTGAAAGTTATCCATCTGTTTTTGGAACAGCTGTGTCATAGTTTCCAAGGACTGTTGAACAGATTCCATTGTAACTTGTGAAGGTGGTCAGATTGTTGTATAGTTCTGTAAGGGTTACTTGACTGGCGGATATACTATCACTTATGCAAACATAAATGTAAGTTTAAGTTTATTATTATATCTTTAATCTAATAATTTGTAGCTCCGAAAAAAAACACGACCGATTTTCAGGCCTACCCGCCGAAAAAAAAAAAAAAAAAAACAATGGCAATTTTCCAGGTGTCAGGGTATGGTACAGGTACTTATGGACGTATTAATTAATTCTCTCAAAGCATCTAGGGCATAAGGAAAAGTTAACAATAGCATATCGAGACTAATGTTATCACAGCCTTCTGCATTGGATTTTAATCCAATAATTATTTTTATTATCCTATCCAGACTAACAGGCTCTATACGAAATATCGCATCACTGAACTTATGGTACTCAAAGTACGTTAATTGTGAGATACTTACATCGGAAGAGCAAGGTATATTAATAAAATGATTGTTAATAATTTTAGGGTCGTTAAAATTTAAGGGTAGTTCTTCGTTTTTCGGAGGTAGTAAAGTGTTTTTAATGTTTTTCCATAATTGTTTGGGGTCATTTATTTTACTATTTATGTTAAATTTTAAATAGGCGGATTTTTCATGAAATAGTGCTTGATTAACTGCAGACCTTAAAGCTTTGTAATACTTCTTCTTAGTTTCACTTTTAGTTTGATGATAAACAGTTGAGGCTTCGTCGCGTAACTTCATCATAAGTTTGATGGTATCAGTTATCCAGGGGTATGAGCGATTTTTAATGCTAATTTTCTTAACAGGAGCATGAACATCAAATAAAGTAACAACATTTTGACTAAAGATTTCGACCATATCGTTGACATTGTTAAGTGTTGCTATCAAATCCCAGTATAGCTTGTAGATCATTACTAAAACTCTCTTTACAAATATATTTTTTCGGTCTATACGTAATGGTACGAGGCTTTGCCTTTTCCCGTTTTACGTTAAACTCGCAAACCACAAGGCAGTGGCCCAAAAGAGAGCCTACGTGTTCTATAGCCAGATTTCTTGCATGTAAGTCAGTACAAACGACGTCTATGAGTGTTTGACTTCTATCAGTAAAGTGAGTCGGTTTATTTACCAACTGGGACAGTTTGAGATACGTTAAGAAGGTTGTGAATTTTATCGAATTACTGTCAGTATTGCAAATAAGATTAATATTGAAATCTCCTAACAAAACCAGATTATCATAATTGGGGATAGAGCTAATGGAATCTGTGATGGCATCAAAAAATAGATCAACATCCAGCCACGGAGGACGATAAGCGGTACCGACCACAAGTTTTTTACCGTTAAAGGTCATAGTAAGCCACATTTGCTCAACGGACATGTGCCTCGGGTCGACGGGGTGAGCCCAGGTGCGCACGCTGACACTGCTCTTAATATAAAAACCAACGCCGTCTCCGCGCGCACGCACATCGCGCGGCCGCGGTACATGCCGTAGTCGGTACCCAGGCAAAGTGGGCGCACGTCCCTCTTCGCCCGCACGCAGCCAGGTCTCGTTAACTGCTAATATATCGACGTCGTTTCTAGTTATAGATACTATAAAATTGTCATGATTAGTGCCGAGGGAACCCGCATTGTACAAACCTATTTTAAGACGAGTGCTAAACATTGTGATCCATTAACAAATAAACAGGAATGATTAAGCAGACGCATGGTATGTTAAGACTTATTAGAATGATTGACAAATAAAAAGTAAAATAATATAAAACTGCAAAATTGACCACTTGACATATTATAATAAAGGTATGATATGACAATGTTGTTCGATATATAATATAGTGTAACAAAAAAATATTCATCATATAATAAATATAAATATTATTAAATAGTGTACTGCAAGTGTTTGCCTTATTAACTAGGAAGAAAATACTATTATAAATATTATAAATATTGATGACAAATGTTTCAAATAGTGCCAATCTCAAAAACACGAGCGATATCTACCTCCGAGCGAATGGCTCGCACTTGTTTGCCATCGCTTTCCCGCGCGAAGATACGCCCTCTCTTCGTCCACGAGTAGCGCCATTCGCGTTTTCGACACTCCTCACGCACTAGGTAAACAAATGTCGATTAGTCCGTGTAAGGCGCTCGTTGATGTAGAGGCGTCGTGGCGGCCCCGACCAGCCAGCGTCCATCGTAGTGAAATTACGTCTCACACGCGCTGCTCGTAGCAGCTCATCCCGCAGTTGGCGGCGAGCTAGACGCACCACGACGCGGCGCGTGCGGTTTGGGTCGGCCGCACCGACTCGCTCGGAAAACACGATGTCACGATCTTCCAAAGTAACGCCCAGTTTCGCAGCCAAAACGGTGACAGTATGGATAATATTTTCCCCCTTATCCTCTGGAAGATGTCCAATATCGAGGTCCGAAGCCAGAGCGTCCTGATCACGATCATTGAGCTCGACCTTAAGTTGGACCACAGTCTGCTGCAGTACCTCAACCTCTTTACAAGCGGGCACAACCTCTCTTAGCTCAAGGACTTCGATCCTTCGTTCTATCGCATCCATACGTTGACCCATTCCAGCAATGGAAGCCCGAAATTCCTTATGCATTTCTCGTATTTCAGTCATATATTCTGCGAGCTCGCGACGCATCTCTTGTATGTCTTTATCTATGACTGCGGGCACAGGGCGTGTGGTTGGCTCTTCAGAGAGAGGCAGACAAGTTACAGGGGCAATAGTTTCGGGGATGAGCGCAGAAGCAAAAGTTTCAGATGTACATTTTACCGGCGTGTTACTATTACAAGGTTTTCGCTGTTTTTTTTTACATTCCGGACAAACCCAATCTTTAGGAGCTACAGTGAAATCAGGGAGCGCTACGCACCCTTTATGATACGTGCACGGACAAATCGTACATGTGGCGGCACTTGACGGTGATAAAAACTTGCCGCAAGCTGTACACTTAGCCATAGCGAGTTAGCGTAGTCTTGCTTTAGCTGTGTCAACTAGATGATGTTGTAAACTCGACAGTTGACGCAAGATGGCGCCTGTGAGCTATTGATTTATGCGACAGTTGCCGAGTAAAAGTCAATTCTACCCACTTTTAGAGTTTATAAACAATATAACAAGCGTCACTGTCAACATCCATCCAAACAATATTGCACTTCACAACACTATTCCGACTGATTTAGTTCACGCAAACGCACACACAACTGCCTGGATCTTAGTTGTGTTCAACTGATAGTACTCTGAGAGCGAATAGGGTTTTTTAATATTATTCCGGTAATATTTTATACGAGCGTATACTGACGTTTAGCCGTCCGTGACGTCCGCCTCTGACGTCTTATCAACCTGGAAAGAAAATTGGATAAAGACGAAGAATTGAAGAAAACATATGAAGAGCAAATGAGAAGTTTGATCGAGAACGGCTACGCAGAAGAAGCGCCATGCGAACCGTCCAAGAAGAAATGGTACCTTCCTCACTTCGCAGTCACACATCCGACGAAGAAGAAGAAACGACTAGTATTTGATGCTGCCGCAAAACACAACGGGAAGAGTTTGAACGACGCGCTCCTGCCAGGGCCAGACAGGTCCCTCTTCGGGGTTCTGATTCGGTTCCGACAGCAGCCAATAGCCGTGGTGGCAGACATCAAGGAGATGTTTCTTCGGATCAAGATAAGACAGGAAGACCGCGACAGTTTAAGGTTCTTGTGGAGAGGCGATCGACGCACCGGGACACCGAAGGAGTACAGGATGTCGTCAGTCATCTTCGGTGCAGCCTGCTCCCCGAGTATCGCGATCTACGCGATGAACAAGAACGCAGAAGAATTCAAGAAAGAGTACCCAGCAGCAGTAGAAGCCATAGAAAAGAACCACTACATGGATGACTATCTTCAAAGCTTCGAAACCATGGACGAAGCGAAGAAGACAGCGAAAGAAGTGAAGACGATCCATGAGAAGGCTGGCTTCCACTTAAGAGGATGGGGTAGCAACAATGAAGAAGTCCTCGAAGACGTCAGCAAGCAACCGAGCAAGGAAACTTTGGAATTGTCTAAAGAAGAGAACACACTCGAGCTCAGATGGTTAACAAGTGAAGACGCCTTGGCTTTCAACGTGGGACTGCGTAACACATCAGAAGAATTGATGAGCGTTGAGAAAACGCCCACGAAGAGAGAGGTAACAAGCGCGGTGATGTCAACATTCGACCCACTGGGATTCGCCACACCAATCCTCATTCAAGGAAAGAAGCTCCTCCAGGACATTTGGCGCACGAAGATTGGTTGGGATGAAGAAATCCTAGAAGAACAAAAGGAAACATGGATGGTATATATGAAAGAAGTCGACACTCTGAGAAGTCTGAAGATTCCCAGATGTCTATCACCAAGTCAAGAAGAAGGGCAACTCCACATGTTCAGCGATGCAAGTCAAGAAGCCTACGCCGCAACGGTCTACTGGAGAACGATTGACTCAGAAGGGAAAATTCACGTATCACTGATCGCCGGAAAAGCAAGAGTGGCACCAACGAAACCAGTCTCGATTCCTCGACTGGAACTGCAAGCGGCATTATTGGGAAGCAGATTAGCCTCTACGATCCAGAACGAGATTGGTCTACGAGTAACGAAGAAAGTATTCTGGACCGACTCAAGCACAGTACTGCAATGGATAAAGGCTGATCCAAGAAAATTCAAGCAATTCGTAGCGCACCGCCTCGCAGAAATCGAAGAGCTTACAAGACCTCAAGATTGGAGATGGGTCCCAACAAAGGAGAATCCAGCTGATGACGCCACGCGGGGAGTACCCAAAGAGTTCGACCACACCGCTAGATGGTTCAACGGTCCCGACTTCCTGCGAAGGAGCGAAGAAGACTGGCCAATCAGAAGATTCCATCACGAAGACATGAACACTGGTGAAGAAAAAGAAGTTCGAACGGTAGCCACAACGAAAGTCGTTGAAGAAGATCGGCCGAATCCAGAGAACTTCTCAAGCTGGACGCGTCTACTCAGGGTAACAGCACGCGTCTTCCAGTTCACGGATCTTTTGAAGAAGAAGATTGAAGCCAAGAAAAAGGTCAGCATCGCACGCAAGAAAGAAGAAGTCTGGAAACCACAGAAGGGTGTCATCAAGAAGAAGATGAAGAAAATCCAGTCGCGCAAAGAAGAGGTCAAAAGAACATTCATCCCATTGGAAGATATCCAACTAAGGAAAGCCGAAGAAGCTTTGATAAAGAAGAGTCAAAAGGAAAGCTTCAACAAAGAAATACTTTGCCTGAAGAATGAGAAATCACTGGAGAACCCAAGCCGATTGAAGAGGATCGACGTGTATCTAAATCGCCAGGACATCATCAAGCTCAGAAGTCGTACAAGAAAAATCGATACGAGAGAAAGAAGAACGAACCCTGCGATATTGGACGGAAGACACAAGATCACCCAGCTCATCATCGAAGACTACCACAGAAGATTTCTCCATGGGAACACGGCAACAGTAATGAACGAAATCCGACAAAAGTATTGGATTTTGGGTCTGCGAACAACGGTGAAGAAGATCATCCACGAGTGTCAATGGTGCAGAGTGAAGAAGAGTACACCGCAAATACCACCTACGGGAGACTTACCCATCGAGCGTCTACGTCATCACCAACATCCTTTCACGTGCACTGCCGTAGACTACTTTGGACCGATGCACGTCACCGTCGGGAGAAGAACGGAGGAACGCTGGGGAGCCCTTTTCACATGTCTCACCACAAGGGCTGTCCACGTGGAATTGGTGAACTCACTCAACACCAGCTCTATGATCATGGCACTTCGAAGAATGGCAGCACGAAGAGGAACTCCCAAGACGATCTTCAGCGACAACGGCACGAACTTCGTCGGAGCCAACAGGGAGTTAGAAGAAGCAGCAGCCGAGGAGGGAATACGTTGGAAGTTCATTCCCCCCGGATGTCCCAACATGGGCGGCGCATGGGAGAGACTGGTTCGATCGGTCAAGACGGCATTAGCAGCAGTCCTGAACGAGAAGACTCCACCGGAAGAAGTTCTACACACGCTCCTGACTGAAGTAGAACACACCGTCAACTCTCGCCCACTCACCCAAGTCAGCACGGATCCTAGCGACGAAGAAAGTCTGACGCCGAATCACTTCCTGATCGGGCGTTCCTGCGGAATGATGGCGCCGGGAGAATTCAGCGACAGCGACCTCATCGGACGAGCAAATGGCTGACATCCCAACGAATGGCTGACCACTTCTGGCAACGATGGATCAAGGAATACCTACCTACCCTGATGCCGAGGAAAATCACCGGACGAGACACTGCAGACCCACAAGAAGGAGACATCGTTATGATCGTCGATTCGTCACTGCCTCGGAACACATGGCCCCGAGGACAGATCGAGAGGACCTACCCAGGACCAGACGGAAGAACAAGAGTCGTCGACGTGCGGACTTCGGGAGGAGTACTACGAAGACCGACCCGCCGCGTCATCGTGCTGGTACCTGCGACGTCGCTTCCCAAGGATGGAGTGCTTCGCACTGCGGGGGAGAATGTCAGCGACGCAATATGAATATAATCATATTTCTATTTTGTAAATAGATAAATAGGGTCCTTGTATATAGTAAAATAAATAAATAGTTAGGAAATAGTCAGGGAATAGTTAGGAAATAGGTAATAATCTTAGAATGTGCGGCATCCGAACAAGGCATTACCTTAACGAGAGCCATTTTATGTTTTTAGCGATAATTCTCTAAATAATTGAGAAATTATCATGATTCTTTTTGCATAATATGTAAAAATGTATTACCTATGCAGTAAAATAAAGTTTATTGTATATGTATGTTATTGTAATAGGAAAGCCATTACCCAAGAAAATCAGTAAAAACCGTTGAGCCCTACAGAATAGATTGTCAGAAAGAGACAAAGATATAAACAATGAGAGATAGAAAACATGATTTATGACCTTCTCTCTGATTGGTCAAAAAGTTTGGCTCCTTGCTCACAGAATTGTATAAAAGTAGCGCGGTTTTCTTCGGAATGGCATTCCTACGAGCACCACTGAAGAAGTAACAATAAAAAGAAGAATAAATCAAGAAGTCTTGAAGCAAAGTTGTTCTTTTATTTAGTGGTGAAAGTTAGTGTCCAGTAGGAATCCAGCAAGCACCCCGTCGGTATCCAGCAAGCAATCAGCCTGAATCCAGCAAGCATCCAGCCGGCATCCAGCAAGCATCCAGCTGACATAAACCGACGGAGCGTTGCTTTCGCTACGCTACCCCGTCGTCGTCAACCGTCGTCAAACGTAAACGCTCCCCCTCTCCCCTCGGTGTTCGCGTTGCCCCCTCCAGCCAGCGCGTTAGGTGGAACATCGGCTCGTCAACATCACATCATATACAGTCCACACATAGTCACAACAGCAGTTTAAAAACAATAACTTTAATAATAATTTTGATAAAGGTAAGTAATAATGAACTTACTTCGAGTTTTTTCATCCGCCGCATATATGGCGCTGTTTATGAAATTGAAACTTACTTCATGTTTTTTTGAAGTGAAAATTTGGGATAGATAAAAAAATGTTAAACTCGCGTCAGGACTTTATCGAAAATTCGTAAGATGGAGAGAGAGTAGACCGCCGGCGCGGCTTAAGAGAGGAAGTAATATCCCTCTCTGTTTCTACCGTACCGGCGGTCTAATGTAATATAAATTGTCATGTTTGTGTACGATAGCGCAATAAATGAATATTGTATTTTATCACATAGATGATAGTACTTTTATACTGATAAATATAGCAATTCGTGCAAATTATTCCTTAACCATTCCAAAATATTCAAAAATGCACAACAAAACAAAGTTTTATAAAAGTCGATTAAAAGGCGTAAATTATTTAATCGATTTATTAAAAATCGATTATTTTTATTATGAAAATCGATTTAAAAAAAACGATTATTTAAAAATAATAATCGATTTTAATAAAAATCGACAGAAAGACATTTTAAAAGCTATTTATTATCTCACCAAAAATCCTGCATGTTGGTTTTGGTTTGTCGTCTTGTCGATTTAATAATGAGTACCTGGATGACCGAACTTTGCTCGTTTTTTTTTTGGTAAAATTTTAAGTTTTTCTCACAAAAGAAGGAACTTGAAAAAAAAAATGAAAAAATTGTCTGATCTCGAACCGAGGTACTTTGATTTGAGAGTCGCTCTATTTCCCCCTGAGCTAATATTACCTATCAGTAATGTGCGAAATTTACCTTGGTATTCTAATGATATTGTAGCAGTTTTTCATTGCCTGAAAAAACGGGTAAAACGACGTTTTCTTAAAATTAAACCTAGCTAGATCAATTTATCGTCCCATTGAATCATATTGTTTTGTATTGAATTTACCATTGACTTTAACTTAATTGTAAATCCGGTACAACGACCTTTCACGATAACTAGTTTTTTTATCACTGAAACATAGTTTTGAAAACGCATATTTTTTGTTTTCTCTATAGACACACAACAACAACTTTCACGGTGAATATTTTCCATATTTTACACAATTAATAATCCAAATACCCGATAAAACACCACACAACCAAAACAAAAACAATAATGGCGATTTGACCCAACACGCTCGATTACTAAACGACAATGTTGTGATAAGAGATCGGCAAATTCTGGTATAGTTCGGGAATGGTCATGCCCGTCTTCGCTGCTAAGTTTTGGGTTCGCTAGCGTCAGTTCGTTTACGAACAACTGACTGCGCGTGCGTTTAAGTATTGTTAACCGAGCTACGTGAATTCTCGCGAGTATTTCTTTCGACGAGCGTTTGACTACGTCGACCACCGTACTCTGCTCCTAAAGCTTAATTATTATGGTATTCGTGGAACTGCTCATGAACTGTTTTGTCTTATTTAACTAATCGCCAACAAAAGGTACAAGTTGAAGGTACAACGTCCAATGGGTCTATAGTTAAAATCGGGGTACCTCAAGGTTCAATACTTGGGCCATTTCTATTTCTATTATATATTAATGACTTGCCATCGGTCGTAAATGGTCTCTCTGATGTATTCTTGTTTGCTGACGATATTTCATTCATTTTTAAAGTAGATAGAAAAGACACAGAACTTACTAGAGTAAATTATACTTTGTCAATAATTTCTAAATGGTTTGAGATTTGACCCTCTAAGCCCACTTGAAAAATTCACATGTAAATTAAATTTTTAAAATAACCATTAGACATTTTTATTTGTTGCTGTACAATACAGAATAATGATGACAGTTCTTGCTAAAAAAATCTTCGGAATTACCACAGTGCATTACTGTATATTATAGTATTTTAAATGATTTAAGGCGATGATAGCTCAGTGGTTAGTGACGTCGGATACCGCGGCGAAGGTCGTGGGTTCGAATCCTTACAATGAGCTTGAGCTTTCGGTGAAGGAAAACATCGTGAGGAAACCACAGCACGGTGGTAGGGTACTTTGTAGTACTCGACTGGCTGGCTACCACCCTCAAGTTGAAAATCTGTCGCCAAGCACCTGTTGGTGTGTTCCGGCAATTGCACTTGAGAGCCAGTTCGCCTTAATAAGGTGTACAACACATTAGCAATCCCCTGGTATTGCCAATGTCTATAGGCGACGGTTGTCACTTACCATCAGGTGACCCGCATGCCTCGTTGTCACTGGTGACATAAAAAAAAAAAAAAAAAAAAAAAAAAAAATTGAAATACCTAAATAATAAGGTAGGCAAAATTTTCTTCGGCCGCGGGCGACTGACACCTACTTTTTTTTAAATGAACGCAGTCGGGTTTGCGACCAATACGTTAATAATGGCTGAACTCAGAACCTGTGTTGACATCTGGTTTATTTGATAGCATATTTGTTTCATACTTTAATCACACTAATAATTATAAATGTGAAAGTTTGGATGGATGGATGGATGGATGGATGATGCTGAACGGATCTGGATGAAATTTGGCACAGACATAGATTATAGTCTTGGTGTTTTTCAGTGGGATTGATTTTTAGGCCAGTTTTTATCCCAGGAAATGATAAGATCCCACGGGAACTCGGATAAAACCGCGGTGGACAGCTAGATTAAAATAAATGGGAAAGTAATTTATTATTGTTCGTAATTTTTATTTATGCTACCAAAACATGAATTTTACAAAATAATTATAGAAATAGAATTAAAAATATTTTTTTAAAATCCAAACAGCTTAATCTAGTTTCGTTTGCAATCATATTTATGTCAATTAAGGCGAGTTTTACAGTACCTAACTAGCAAGTAACAATAACAGTCGAGTCGATCTTGTGATAAAACCTTGAATATTCGATTCGATTAATTATTTATAAACATTATTCGACTTCCTTTACTTTTTAATCGACTTCAAAAAAAGAGGAGGTTCTCAAATCGACTGTATGTTGTTTTTTAATTATTATTATAACCAAGTAGAGTATATTAATTATGTTGACTCATTGAAGTTTCAAAATTGTACTATTTAGTGTGATTAATTTATAGAACTAGTATTTGGTCAAAATAAGCAACAATTTAACCAACATTTGGATATGTCAGAATTACCGCAAAATTTGATTTCGCAAAAATGTTCTTTATGTTCATTATATAAATATCTTCTAGTTATGACTGCTCCCACAGCCATGCTTGCCACCACTGCCGCCTTTTCCATGACCGTGACCTTTGCCTCCACCTTCGCCTTTTCCATGACCGTGACCTTTGCCTCCACCTTCGCCTTTTCCATGACCGTGACCACTGCCGCCACCCCCACCTTCGCCTTTTCCATGACAGTGACCTTTGCCGCCACCTCCACCTTCGCCTTTTCCATGACCGTGCCCTTTGCCGCCACCTCCGCCATGTCCACCACCTCCGCCATGTCCACCTCCTTCGCCATGTCCAGCACCTTCGCCATGTCCACCGCCATGTCCACCGCCATGTCCACCACCTCCACCATGTCCACCGCCATGTCCACCGCCATGTCCACCACCATGTCCACCACCTTCGACATGTCCACCGCCATGTCCACCGCCATGTCCACCACCATGTCCACCGCCTTTTCCATGACCGTGCCCTTTGCCGCCACCTCCGCCGCCACCACCGCCATGTCCACCACCATGACCACCACCATGACCACCGCCATGTCCACCGCCATGTCCACCACCATGACCACCACCATGACCACCGCCATGTTCACCACCTCCACCATGTCCATGACCGCCTCCATGTCCACCACCATGACCACCGCCATGTCCACCGCCATGTCCACCACCATGACCACCGCCATGTCCACCGCCATGTCCACCGCCATGTCCACCACCATGACCACCACCATGACCACCGCCATGTCCTCCACCATGTCCACCGCCATGTCCTCCACCATGTCCACCGCCATGTCCACCGCCATGTCCACCGCCATGTCCACCACCATGTCCACCACCTTCGCCATGTCCACCGCCATGTCCACCGCCATGTCCACTACCATGTCCACCGCCATGTCCACCACCATGACCACCGCCATGTCCACCGCCATGTCCACCACCATGACCACCGCCATGTCCACTGCCATGTCCACCGCCATGTCCACCACCATGACCACCACCATGTCCACCACCATGACCACCACCATGACCACCGCCATGTTCACCACCTCCACCATGTCCATGACCGCCTCCATGTCCACCACCATGACCACCGCCATGTCCACCGCCATGTCCACCACCATGACCACCGCCATGTCCACCGCCATGTCCACCGCCATGTCCACCACCATGACCACCACCATGACCACCGCCATGTCCTCCACCATGTCCACCGCCATGTCCTCCACCATGTCCACCGCCATGTCCACCGCCATGTCCACCGCCATGTCCACCACCATGTCCACCACCTTCGCCATGTCCACCGCCATGTCCACCGCCATGTCCACCACCATGTCCACCGCCATGTCCACCACCATGACCACCGCCATGTCCACCGCCATGTCCACCACCATGACCACCGCCATGTCCACCGCCATGTCCACCGCCATGTCCACCACCATGACCACCACCATGTCCACCACCATGACCACCACCATGACCACCGCCATGTTCACCACCTCCACCATGTCCATGACCACCTCCATGTCCACCACCATGACCACCGCCATGTCCACCGCCATGTCCACCACCATGACCACCGCCATGTCCACCGCCATGTCCACCGCCATGTCCACCACCATGACCACCACCATGACCACCGCCATGTCCTCCACCATGTCCACCGCCATGTCCTCCACCATGTCCACCGCCATGTCCACCGCCATGTCCACCGCCATGTCCACCGCCATGTCCACCACCATGTCCACCACCTTCGCCATGTCCACCGCCATGTCCACCGCCATGTCCACCACCATGTCCACCACCTCCGCCATGTCCACCACCTCCACCATGTCCACCGCCTTCACCTCCGCCATGTCCACCACCATGTCCACCACCTCCGCCATGTCCACCACCTCCACCATGTCCACCGCCTTCACCTCCGCCATGTCCACCACCTCCACCATGTCCACCACCTTCGCCATGTCCACCGCCATGTCCACCGCCATGTCCACCACCATGTCCACCACCTCCGCCATGTCCACCACCTCCACCATGTCCACCGCCTTCACCTCCGCCATGTCCACCACCATGTCCACCACCTCCGCCATGTCCACCACCTCCACCATGTCCACCGCCTTCACCTCCGCCATGTCCACCACCTCCACCATGTCCACCACCATGACCACCACCATGACCACCGCCATGTCCACCGCCATGTCCACCGCCATGTCCACCGCCATGACCACCGCCATGTCCACCGCCATGTCCACCGCCATGTCCACCACCATGACCACCACCATGACCACCGCCATGTCCACCACCATGACCACCGCCATGTCCACCGCCATGACCACCGCCATGTCCACCGCCATGTCCACCGCCATGTCCACCACCATGACCACCGCCATGTCCACCGCCATGTCCACCACCATGACCACCGCCATGTCCACCGCCATGTCCACCGCCATGTCCACCACCATGACCACCACCATGACCACCGCCATGTCCACCACCATGACCACCGCCATGTCCACCGCCATGTCCACCACCATGACCACCACCATGACCACCGCCATGTCCACCATCATGACCACCACCATGACCACCGCCATATCCACCACCATGACCACCACCATGACCACCGCCATGTCCACCTTCTTCGCCATGTCCAACACCGCCTCCATGTCCACCACCACAGCCGCTACCTTCACCGCCACCACTGCTGCCACCATTGCCGCTACCACTGCCGCTACCACTGCCGCTACCACTGCCTCTACCACTGCCGCCACCATTGCCGCTACCACTGCCGCTACCACTGCCGCTACCACTACCGCTACCACTGCCGCTACCACTGCCGCTACCACTGCCGCTACCACTGCCGCTACCACTGCCGCTACCACTGCCGCTACCACTGCCGCTACCACTGCCGCTACCACTGCCGCTACCACTGCCGCTACCACTGCCGCTACCACTGCCGCTACCACTGCCGCTACCACTGCCGCTACCACTGCCGCTACCACTGCCGCTACCACTACCGCTACCACCGCCGCTACCACTACCGCTACCACTGCCGCTACCACTGCCGCTACCACTGCCGCTACCACTGCCGCTACCACTGCCGCTACCACTGCCGCTACCACTGCCGCTACCACTGCCGCTACCACTGCCGCTACCACTACCGCTACCACTGCCGCTACCACTGCCGCTACCACTGCCGCTACCACTGCCGCTACCACTGCCTTCACCACCGCCTTCACCTCCGCCATGTCCAACCCCGCCTCCATGTCCACCACCACAGCCGCTACCTTCACCGCCACCATTGCCGCTACCTTCACCGCCACCACTGCTGCCACCACCATTGCCGCTACCACTGCCGCTACCACTGCCGCTACCACTGCCGCTACCACTGCCGCTACCACTGCCGCTACCACTGCCGCTACCACTGCCGCTACCACTGCCTTCACCACCGCCTTCACCTCCGCCATGTCCAACACCGCCTCCATGTCCACCACCACAGCCGCTACCTTCACCGCCACCATTGCCACTACCTTCACCGCCACCACTGCTGCCACCACCAATGCCGCTACCACTGCCGCTACCACTGCCGCTACCACTGCCGCTACCACTGCCGCTACCACTGCCGCTACCACTGCCGCTACCACTGCCGCTACCACTGCCGTTACCACTGCCGCTACCACTGCCACTACCACTGCCGCCACCACTGCCTTCACCACCGCCTTCACCTCCGCCATGTCCAACACCGCCTCCATGTCCACCACCACAGCCGCTACCTTCACCGCCACCATTGCCGCTACCTTCACCGCCACCACTGTAGCCACCATTGCCGCTACCACTGCCGCTACCACTGCCGCTACCACTGCCACTACCAATGCCGCTACCACTGCCGCTACCACTGCCGCTACCACTGCCGCTACCACTGCCGCTACCACTGCCGCTACCACTGCCGCTACCACTGCCGCTACCACTGCCGCTACCACTGCCGCTACCACTGCCGATACCACTGCCGCTACCACTACCTTCGCCGTGTCCACTGCCGCTACCACTGCCGCTACCACTGCCGCTACCACTGCCGCTACCACTGCCGCTACCACTGCCGCTACCACTGCCGCTACCACTGCCGCTACCACTGCCGCTACCACTGCCGCTACCACTGCCGCTACCACTGCCACTACCAATGCCGCTACCACTGCCGCTACCACTGCCGCTACCACTGCCGCTACCACTGCCGCTACCACTGCCGCTACCACTGCCACTACCAATGCCGCTACCACTGCCGCTACCACTGCCGATACCACTGCCGCTACCACTACCGCTACCACTGCCGCTACCACTGCCGCTACCACTGCCACTACCACTGCCGCCACCATTGCCGCTACCACTGCCTTCACCACCGCCTTCACCTCCGCCATGTCCAACACCGCCTCCATGTCCACCACCACAGCCGCTACCTTCACCGCCACCATTGCCGCTACCTTCACCGCCACCACTGCTGCCACCACCATTGCCGCTACCACTGCCGCTACCACTGCCGCTACCACTGCCGCTACCACTGCCGCTACCACTGCCGCTACCACTGCCGCTACCACTGCCGCTACCACTGCCGCTACCACTGCCGCTACCACTGCCGCTACCACTGCCGTTACCACTGCCGCTACCACTGCCACTACCACTGCCGCCACCACTGCCTTCACCACCGCCTTCACCTCCGCCATGTCCAACACCGCCTCCATGTCCACCACCACAGCCGCTACCTTCACCGCCACCATTGCCGCTACCTTCACCGCCACCACTGTAGCCACCATTGCCGCTACCACTGCCGCTACCACTGCCGCTACCACTGCCGCTACCACTGCCGCTACCACTGCCGCTACCACTGCCGCTACCACTGCCGCTACCAATGCCGCTACCACTGCCGATACCACTGCCGCTACCACTGCCGCTACCACTGCCGCTACCACTGCCGCTACCACTGCCGCTACCACTGCCGCTACCACTACCGCTACCACTGCCGCTACCACTGCCGCTACCACTGCCGCTACCACTGCCGCTACCACTGCCGCTACCAATGCCGCTACCACTGCCGATACCACTGCCGCTACCACTGCCGCTACCACTGCCGCTACCACTGCCGCTACCACTGCCGCTACCACTGCCGCTACCACTGCCGCTACCACTACCGCTACCACTGCCGCTACCACTGCCGCTACCACTGCCGCTACCACTGCCGCTACCACTGCCGCTACCACTACCGCTACCACTGCCGCTACCTCTGCCGCTACCACTGCCGCTACCACTGCCGCTACCACTGCCGCTACCACTGCCGCTACCACTGCCGCTACCACTGCCGCTACCACTGCCGCTACCACTGCCGCTACCACTGCCGCTACCACTGCCGCTTCCTTTACCATTGCCATGAGTTGATGATCTTCTGCGTGAAGAGTTTCGCTTGATAGAGCTTCTGCTGTTCTTAGCACTGGCTTGAGATTTCATATCATGAGTGACGATTTTAGTTTTGCCCTCACCATTCCTTCCTGTTTCATTGACAGAGTCGCTGCTGCTGCTGCTGCTGCTGGATTCACCATGACTCTCTTGAATGACGATTTGGCTCAAGTCGGTCGAGTCAACGCCGCTACCACTGCCGCTTCCTTTACCATTGCCATGAGTTGATGATCTTCTGCGTGAAGAGTTTCGCTTGATAGAGCTTCTGCTGTTCTTAGCACTGGCTTGAGATTTCATATCATGAGTGACGATTTTAGTTTTGCCCTCACCATTCCTTCCTGTTTCATTGACAGAGTCGCTGCTGCTGCTGCTGCTGCTGCTGCTACTGCTGCTGGATTCATCATGACTCTCTTGAATGACGATTTGGCTCAAGTCGGTCGAGTCAACGTCGAGAAAACCACCATCTTTAGCAACAAAAAATCATGTATGGAAATTAAGTCATTTTTAAAGCTAGAAGCTTGAAACTTATTTAGGCTATAAATACGACATTCAACGTTTGTAAAAACTTTGCCCTTAAGGGGGTAAAAATAGGGATGAAGGTTTTTGTGTGATGACATAGGCAAAAAAGCTTACGGCCCAGAATATAAAAATATTGAAGAATTACAGAGAATTACGGAGTCTTTACAAAATGTAAAACTGAAATGAACGCAAGTAATAAACTTGCCGCGCCCCGTGCAACATATAAAATCACGCTATGTTGCGAAAATCCCACGGGTACGCGGGTGAAACCGCGGGGGACAGCTAGTAAAAATACAGTCCATATATGCTCCAAAAATATTTAAAAATTGTAACCTTAAAAGGAAGAAAAAATATTTATTGACCCACATACTTATATATGTTATTTATACTAAAATGTACTTATTATACTTCAATGTAAACTGTATGTTGCGCGGTGTCAAAAGGTCTCTATCTCAGCATAAAGTCTCAGTATTCTGATAGAGCCTACAAATAATTAATTAAAATATAACAATAATAATTGTGTAATGCATTAAATAAAAATACAATAAATAAATAACAATATAAATGTATAATGATGTGTAATAATTAGTTACGTGAGAATAATAAATGTTGTATGTTACATATATATATAAATGTTACATATAGAATTATGATTTTTTAAGCTTGTATAAAGAAAGTGTCGATTGCCGAGCTGCGTTTGGCTGCTACAGTCCCTACTAGAAAACTAGATTTTTCCTTTTTTTGTAGCTCGAGAAGATGTTTCTTCAGCGTTATTTTGAAAGTTTGGACTGTCTTTAAGGCACGAAAAGGTGAAGGTATATCGTTCCAGCACCGAGAAGCAGCAAACCTAAAGGAACCACGACACGCCATGGAACGATGGCTTGGTGTGATTAAAACAAAAGTACATGCCCTACGATGGAACTTAGCTTGTGACTGTGACCAAACTAGCTTTTTGAGTTTCTTCCTGGCTGACTTCCGAACCGGTGGTAACTTCTTTTTTTTTTTCTTTTTTTTTTTATGTCACTAGAGACAACGGTGCAGGCGGGTCACCTGATAGAACGTGACTACCGTCGCCTATAGACATTAGCAATACCAGGTAGACTGCCAACGTGTTGTACACCTTATTACAATGCCTTAAGGGCAAGGGTAACTGGCTCTCAAGTGCAACTGCCGGAACACACCAACAGGTGTTTGGCGACAGATTTTCAACTTGAGGGTGGTAGCCAGCTAGTCGAGTACCACATAGTACCGTACCACCGTGCTATGGTTTCCTCACGATGTTTTCCTTCACCGAAAGCTCAAGCTCATTGTAGGATTCGAACCCACGACCTTCGCCGCTGTATCCGACGTCACTTACCACTGAGCTATCATCGCCTTAAATGTAATTCGACCTTCATAAGTGCCCTTCTGGGACCTAAACTGAATGAATGGTTTTGACTTTGAATGTCAGCTTAGCAATCGAAAAGGAGGAGAACGAAAACAACACCGACGAGGATGCTCTTATGGTAACGCTTTACAAGAGCTTCACAAACAAATGAAGAACAGCCATGAGGAATAAGGAGAGACACTATCTTTTCATGTTGGCGATGATAGCTCAGTGGTAAGTGACGTCGAATACCGCGGCGAAGGTCGTGGGTTCGAATCCTACAATGAGCTTGAGCTTTCGGTGAAGAAAAACATCGTGAGGAAACCATAGCACGGTGGTACGGTACTATGTGGTACCCGACTGACTGGCTACCACCCTCAAGTTGAAAATCTGTCGCCAAGCACCTGTTGGTGTGTTCCGGCAGTTGCACTTGAGAGCCAGTTCCCATCTAGGCTTTGTGTGCTTACCACCTTCGGCCACATCATCACTTACCATAGTGAGATTGCGATGATGGCAGCAGCTATGAAGGAGGTGACGGCGTCGCTCGTAACTAGCGTGAAACTTAAACCTCATTTATTCAGTCGAGGCCCTGGTAAGGCACTTACGAACGTTACAATTAACTCTACCACCGGTTCAACTTACTTCAACTGAGAACACTCCGTTGCCAGGCGTCCGGATAAAGCCTTTTTGATTGCGTGTCCGGTCGAAATAAACGGTGTCCCGCTTTTGTTAGGCTTTTCGCAAACGAGCGAGCACCGAGCATGGCCGAGCGCAGGCGATTTAGAATTTAACAAGATTTATGGTAATAATCAAAAAAGCTTGATTTTACATAAAAAAATTGTCGTAGTACGGTCGGCCAAGAAAGTGGTGTATCACCCTAAGGTTGAATGACGCTTGCAGATTCATAGGTGATAAAGATTTGTTTCGCTTGCAGATCATGTCGTAAATCTCCACAAACTCTCAATTTTATATAGAAAAAAGTATAAGATACTTACATGTGGGATGCGCATTGACGGCTGAAAATGCCTGAAAGAAATATTTCAATTAATACAATGTAGTAAAAAAGGTATTTGGAATTTAATTATGCAGTAGTGATCGTCATTTTAATGTATGGGTGTATTATTTAGGTTGAAAAAAAAAACCTGTCAAAATAGTTTTAAAATGAAATAAATATTCAAAATGGCCGAGCACTAGTGTGACTCTAACGCACGGTTCAGAAGGTTGCTTTTTCTGAGAAGTGTGTAAGTGTGTGAGTGTTTCCATGGTAACAGTATTCTAGATCACTTTTGGACCACAAAGTTATAAATAAATATCCTGGACATTTGACACACTCGGCTATCTGATCCCAATCTAAGCAGAGCTTATAATATGGAAACCAGATGACTGATATAATACATATACTACTTTTTTTTTGTAAATACATACTTAAATAGATAATTACACCCAGACTCAGGACAAACAGGCATGTTCATGCACAACAGTGTGTCCTGGATGGGAATCGAACCCACGACCTGCGGCGTAATAGGAAGTGTGTTAGACTCTAACGGTTCGGTAACATAAGCTATATTTTTATCTCGGGGAAAAGTTTATAATATTATAAGGAGGAAAGATTTGATTGTTTGTTTGTTTGTTTGTTTGCATTGCTCTGAAACTACAGGACCGATTTGGAAAATTCTTTCACCATTAGAAAGCTATATTATCCCTGATGAACATAGGCTGTATTATTATCCCGGGAAAAGATAAGATCCCACGGGAACGCGGGTGAAACCGCGGGAGACAGCTAGTGTTTTATATAGTGATTATATAGAGCATAATGCTGTCAATAAAAAAGAAAAATGTATCCAGATATATATCTAATAGTTTATTTTTTATTAGATATAATAATATTATTAATGAAAATAATAGAGAAATCGACTCACCGCCAATATCGCCAAGACCAGATGGGTTTTCATGGTGACATCCGAAGATAATGCTACACCACTTACCATGCACACATTTTATATGAATATAGAACAATAACATCAACTGCGTAAATATTTTGATCGTCATCAATGTCTACGTTAGGTACTTGATTACCACGGCTGCAACAATTAGCTACGGTTAGGTTTTAACCCGTTGTCATGCGATGATAAAAAACATCATAGAATTGGGAATCAAATCACTATCATTTTCGGGTGATGTGAGATTAGACGAGTTCGATGTCAAAAATGAAGTGTTTGGTTCACAAAGTTACTAAAATCAGTTTATTACCATGGAAAAGCACAGAAAACTTATAAATTATAATACATTTAAGCGTAACGGTTACATACTCTATGGTCGAGTGTAAAAGTGACGTCACGATTTATTCACGGGGCGTTTTGGAAATTTGCGAGGGAATTTAAAAACAGACACTTTTTGATGATTAAATTTAGCTATGAAATCATGAAAAATTAAAAAAAAAAAAATTGTAACAATATAAATTACATAAAATAAATATCGTCCATTTTGAAGTCACGTGCATATTCCTTATTCCAGGAATATGGAGGGTGACTGACAGATCAAATCAGCTTCTTTTTATTAAATGTCAAAACGATGATTTATATTGAGTTTTGTATGAAATACATACTTGTGACGTCATAAATATATCTACACCATCAAAAGACACTCTCTGTCGTTTTTTTCTTTATTCTGGATAGACTTGTGTTTGACTACAATCTCACTATGGTAAGTGATGATGTGGCCGAAGGTGGTAAGCACACAAAGCCTAGATGGGATGGGAAGCGTTAAATTGGTAATTAAATATCATGAAAAGTGTTCGCTCTAACACTAGTTAGTGAATATATTCATCATCCGCATTGTAATAGGGTATATGCAGGATATCGAGAGCGCTCCAGGCAAGCGTCCTCGGCGCCCCTCTAGCGGTCATCGCTCGCTGTTTTAGTCTGTAGGGTTTCTCCGCTTACTTCTTCTAAACCACGCAACGGATTTTAATTCGGAGTTCAATCATTTAGATAATTTCTTCCGCAAGGTTTATATGTATAATACATGTATATTATAGTAGAGAAAAGCCGAGAATTTCAATGATTTGTAATGATGTCGTAAAAGCATTGTCATATAAGTGACTACAGTCACCTATAGACATAAGCAATACCAGGGGATTACCCATGTACTGTACTAACAATGCCATAAAGGCAACTGGCTCTCAAGTGCAATCGCCGAACACACCAACAGGCGCTTGGCGGAAGATTTTCAACCTGTGTGTGGTAGCCAGCCAATCGAGTACTACCTCCGTACTCCTACGATGGTTTTCCTTCACCGAAAGCTCAAGCTCGTTGTAGGATTCGAACACACGAACTTCGCCGCGGTATCCGGCGTCACTACCACTGAGCTATCATCGCCTTAAAATACAGTAGGTATATTATGTATTAATCCTTATCCAATTAGTTAGATAGGTTGTGCATTATCAAATCAAAATTTCATTAAAATTAATATCTTAGAAGAAGCTTCGAAGATATCAAAGATTTACAAAAATACATAATAAATAAAGAGGAAAGATTTGATTGTTTGTTTGTCTTGAATAGGCTCTGAAACTACTGGACCGTTTTGCAAAATTCTTTCACCATCAGAAAGCTACATTAACCCTGAAGAATATAGGCTATATTTTTATCCCGGGAAAAGATAAGATCGCACGGGATCATAAATTAGGTTCATAAATTATTAATAAAATAAGTTTACAGTAAAAGTAAACGTTCAGATTTTCATGTTTTTCTACGTTTTTCCAGATGTTACCCAGAGGTAATGTAGCATTCTAATGGTGAAAGATTTTTTAAAATTGGTCCAGTAGTTTTTGAGTTTATTCCGTTACGAACGACTATTTTAGAAATAGTACCTACATTTCGAAATCGGGTTGACTGATGGTTTGACTGTTGGTGATCGGTGGCGCTGGAATCAAGTTCTAAGTTTTGTTTTTATTTTAGGGTAGGACGACGTCTGCCGGGCCCGCTAGTATCTATAGATATGAATCCCTATTTCCCTTGGTCTCGCCATAACTTGAGAACGACTTAAGGCGATGATAGCTCAGTGGTAAGTGACGTCGGATACCGCGGCGAAGGTCGTGGGTTCGAATCCTTACAATGAGCTTGAGCTTTCGGTGAAGGAAAACATCGTGAGGAAACCACAGCACGGTGGTAGGGTACTTTGTAGTACTCGACTGGCTGGCTACCACCCTCAAGTTGAAAATCTGTCGCCAAGCACCTGTTGGTGTGTTCCGGCAATTGCACTTGAGAGCCAGTTCGCCTTAATAAGGTGTACAACACATTAGCAATACCCTGGTATTGCCAATGTCTATAGGCGACGGTTGTCACTTACCATCAGGTGACCCGCCTGCCTCGTTGTCACTTGTGACATAAAAAAAAAAAACGACTACTAATTTCATTCATCTTTAAGAGAAGTGCGCAGAAAAATGAAAAATTTCATAAACTTGACGACTCTTTTACCTTTAACCTTTCATGAATTTTAATTGAGCAGAGGTCAGTTAGTATTTTATGATCATGCTCCAAAGAGGGTTAAACGCATTAAATAAATAAATTAGCAATTATATAGATGCATTATTTAATCAGGTTTTTTCATATTAACAATAATATTGTGTACCTAACTGATTAATTTGCTATTCGCAACTGTCAATATACTTTCAGGGTCAGATTTGAATAACATGTTTTTTCTTTGAAAAACATGTTTTTCTAAACATTCTTTTAACTGTTATAAGTACCATAGAAATTAATTTATTACTTTCTATTTGGCGGCAGCGATGGTAAGAAAACATTGCAAGGAAAGTAGAAAAAAAACTCTTGATTAAAATAATATAATATGTTATAAGTGGGAAGACGTCCACCAAACGTCCACTGCTGGACAAAGGCCTCCCCTAAGCGTGTGCGTATGCTGAGAGACAGGTCAGGCAGGGCAGACAACACAGAAATAATATGCTGAGACGAGGAACGAAGAACGTTGCATTTTAGATTGTGTTTTTACGTCGATCGATTGCCATCTTTTTCATTAAAATTCGAAGAACTAAGCGTCAGCTCACTCACCCGCGGTGGGTGTACGATTGGAAGGTTACGGAAGTTGTAAATAAATAAAGTAATGGTAAATATTTGAGCACAACTTTTGTATTTGTAACGCTACCTCCCGGACTAGCACGCGTCGCGCAGCCGCGTAGAAATCTGAAGAGTTGCCAACATGACAACATTTTCTGCCGCCTGTGTCACCTGTCTCTCAGCATACGCTCAGGCTAAGGATCTCCATGATGCATTGCCAGTCTCGCGACGCCGGCCGTCAGTTCTATTAGCTATGCACTAGAACTAGAGTCATTAGAATCTGACAATTCATAAGTGCCTGTGAAGGCCTATTTGGATGAATAAACATTTCATTTCATATCATATGTGTCACTCACTGCCACTTCAGTTTGGCAATTCTTCAGGCTATGTCAGTTACTTTAAAGAGCAATGGAACGAAATCCGCAGGCGAATCAAAGTTTTTTTTTTTAATTCTGTATAGGCTTGTGTTTGACTACAATCTCACCATGGTAAGTGATGATGTGGCCGAAGGTGGTAAGCACACAAAGCCTAGATGGGAACTGGCTCTCAAGTGCAACTATCGGAACACACCGATAGGTGCTTGGCGACAGATTTTCAACTTGAGGGTGGTAGCCACCCTGTCGGGTACTACAAAGTACCCTACCACTGTGCAAACTTAAGTTTTTACATATTATAGTTTTGAAGTCGGTTTTTGTTTCATTTCTATTTTCAAAATGAGATCACAATTATGGATATAATTATGTAGGTACATATTTCTATTGAAATCATTTATACAAGGTATAAGAATTTGGAATGATCTGGACAAAAACCGCTACATGATCGAGACGCGAGACAACTTGCGAATATCCTGAAGGTGGACTTACAACTTGAGGAACCTGAAAGAAAACTTTAATTTTGAATAGGTACCAAACATTGTGCTACTTTCCTTCTGTGCGCTAGTCATAGACTATTGGGTTTATTTATTTATTTATACACCAATTACATCTATCGTTACAGGAATTTCCCAATTCAATAGAGTAAGTCAATTAATTAAATTTCTAAATACACATTATTATAAAAAATATATCAAAAAATAAAATAAAAAATTCACGTTCTGTTCGTAACTTACTTAAAAATATATATAGCACTGATTTCTTAAATTCAGTTACTGAGCATGAGAATAAGTCAATTTTTTCGGCAACCAGATTCAATGTGTGCAAAGTTCTCGTCAATGGCGTCTTCGATAGTAAATTAGTTAGGTTAAATCGTCTATGGCGCTAGTGGTCAAAGAAAACTGTCAGTGGCTGTAGAGTTGTCATATTTTGACAGCTGTCAAATATGGCGCCATAACGACATAGTTGATAGCTTGGTTGAATCTGTGTTTCAGTAATTCAATCCTACTAATATTATAAATGTGAAAGTTTGGATGGATGGATGTTTGTAACTCATTTACGCCAGAACGGCTGAACGGATCTGAATGAAATTTGGCACAGAGATAGATTATAGTCTGGAATAGCATATAGGTTACTTTTTATCCCGGGAAAAGATAAGATCCCTCGGGAACGCGGGTGAAACCGCGGGGGAGACCTAATTATATAAAACACGAGATAATTCGTAACTGTTTTATTGTCAACTACTGGACAGTGGCCATCGCCTTTAATTTGTTGACTCCCGAGATTAACCTGTCAAACAAATCGTCAACTCGCGCACAGTTTTAAAAAAATCAAAATTCACGCCTAATTTTGAAGTAAATGTCATCGTCCCGATTGTCCCATTTGAGAACCAAGTGGTACGGACTCTGAAACCCCGATAGTCCCAAGAAAGAACTGACAGGTTAATTTTTTTTTATGATTTTTCTGAAATAATACAATACAAGCCCTGGTTTTACACGGGTATCTAAACTAATATTATAAAGAGGAGAGATTTGATATTTTGTTTGTTTGTTACGAAGTAATTCAAAAATTACTCGACCGACTTTAAAACATTTTTTCACCATTTAGAAAACTCTTATTATCCCTGACTAACATAGGCTATATTTTTATCCTGGAAAAATATAGCCTTTTGGTGTGATAATTTTTATAAAGATGTTGATTCATATATAACAAATTACGAACATTAATTTTGATTTTGCATTTAATTAGTTACCTATATAACACTTTAAAACGAGTAGCTGTAAGAAAGAATTACTTGTATGACAGATTGCGAAACCTACAAGGTACAATTAAAGTCGAATATAATCTTATTTGTATTTCATTTTACAGTTCCTTAAAAAATTAATATCCGTAACCGAAACTATCGGATAATCCGAAATAATTTAATATCCATAACCGTAACCGAAACCGATATTATATTTTACCAATATCCATATCCATATACGGATCCGAAATTATATATCCATAACATCCCTGCTTTGTAGTTTTTGATTGATTAATAGATTTATTATTTTAATATTGTAAGCCTAAATGGCGTTGTACGGAAATTTAAAGAACTATGGTTTCGTTCTCAGAATTTTGTTTTAAGTTTTGCGAGATTATACAAATATCTCATTTCGATTATCGTTCGTATTTTTTGGGAGGACCTTTGATAGGCCGGAACATGGTCCTCCCTAGGGATGTGAGATTGATGGAAAATAATCGATAAGATAAAAATCGATTATTCATTATCCAATATTAATCGATTTGTCAAAAATCGATTTTTATGAAATGAAATGAAATGAAATTTATTATTAATCAAAAGCCTGTAGTGTTACATTGCCATTTTACATACATGCATAACAGGCTAGTAATACTTCTGTGAACTCCTGGCTCCCAAACTAAGTAGTAACGTGTGTCTTGGGAGACAGCGGTCCTCTGACATTATACATATAAAGTTAGCCGTTTACATTTTATAAGGCGTATATGGAAGGCAGAATCAAATAAAATAAATTAAATAAGTTATACAATTTTAAAAATTAAATAAATTTTGAAAAGACACTAGGTTGCATGCGATACAATAAAAAATATTGAAGGAATTATTTAACAATAAGGATGAATTTTTCTATCTCTTCGTAGGACTGAGTAAGTAGCCAATTTTTTACCGATTTCTTACAATTTGTCTTAGTGAATGTATATATTGATAAAATACGATTAATTTTGTTATACAGGAAAGTCCCTATATAGCGGAAAAATTTAAAAGCAAATGAAGTTTTATGAGAGCGATGGGTAAATACTCTGTCTTTACGACGTTTAGAGGTTACAAGTTCGGCTTCATACTTATGAGAGGTATGCATCAAGAGGACTGTTTGGTGAATAAAAATTTTACGTACTGTTAGTACTTCAGAAGTCTTGTACAACTCATTGGTGGGAAAACGGAATGGCCGGAAGTACATGACTTTCAGTACGGCTCTTTGTGCCCTCTCCAATAGTAGTAGAGTAGATTTAGGAGCTCCTCCCCACGACGTTATACAGTAAGATACAATAGACTAGCAAAGAGCGTAGTATACAGTTTTAAGCAGTCTAATTTCAAGGACATTCCGGAGTTTCTTGAATGTATAAATGAGCTTACGCACCCGGCCAGCCACAGTACCAATATGCTGTTTGAAATTTAGGTTTTGGTCTAAAACAACTCCTAAGTATTTTATACTTGTTGTACGAGTAAGTACCGTACAGGAACAATTATTTTGAGACTGACAGGAATGGGCTAACAGTGGTCGTGGTTCGACTTTTTGTAACTTAGGGTTTCGAATCGAGAACGTCATATACTTTGTTTTTACAGCATTAAGGGTGAGATAGTTACTGTTTAGCCAACGGATTACTTTGTTAATACCAAGTTGCGCAAACTCATACACATCTTCCCACGAATCAGCGGAGAACAGCAGGGCAGCATCATCGGCGTATGATATTACTTTACCATTAGTCAGTTCTAATGCCAGAATGTCGTTAATATAAACTAAAAATAAGCTAGGGCCGAGAATACTGCCCTGTGGCACACCATACGTGATGGTTTGAGGGGAACTAGTAAAGTCGCCTACTTTCACACATTGCGATCTATCACTGAGGTAGCTTTGAAGGAGTTTGAGTTGGATTCCTCTTATACCTAATGATTCTAGTTTTTTCACCAGTATAGGGACAGAGACCGTATCAAAAGCTTTTGCGAGGTCTATAAAGACAGCTAATGACTTCTTTTTCCCATCGAGACCTTAGACAACGTGATCTGTTAAAAGATGAACTGCGTCTGATGTACATTTGTTTGACCTGAAGCCAAACTGTCCATCAGAGATTAAGCGTTTATCTTCTAAAAACTTTACCAGTCTGCAATTCACTATTCGCTCAAGCACTTTCGACATAGAGGATAATACTGAAATGGGTCGATAGTTGTTGACACAGCCTCTGTCTCCATCCTTGTAAATAGGGTGTACCAAAGCCTTTTTGAAGGATGTCGGGAATATTCCAGAGCTCATTGACAAGTTACAGATGTACGTTATAGGTGGAACCAGAATTTGCCTGTATGTCTTAAGTATACGGCATGGTATTTCATCCCAACCCGTGGCACAATCTGTGCGTAGAGATAGGATAGTACGCTCGACTTCGGCGTCATCAGTGTCAAATAGAGCAAATGAGTTGCTTTGTGAAGTGCAAGGTACTGGTAAATCTGGAGATTCATTATTGATTTTTTGTGCCAGATTCTTACCAATATTAGAAAAAAAGCTATTGACCTTATTGACAGACTGCTGAGGTGATTCATCCAATTTTAAAAGATCGTATGCTACTTCTCTGCACTTAGGCATATCGGCAATACTTTTGATGGCATTCCACAGTTTTTTGCTGTTCCCTCCAGCCTGTACAATTTCATTCTTATGATACTCTATTTCTATTCGTTTTAGTAATTCATTGCAGAAGTTGCGGTATCTAGAGTAGATAGTTTTAAGGGTAAGATTGTCGGGGTTTTTTCTAGATTTCATATGCAGACGATCTCTATTTCGCATACACCTTAAAAGACCTTGCGTGATCCAAGGTTTTATTATCCTTTTGCTACGAGGGATAATTCGAGATTTTGTATTTGTTTGTATAATATTTGTAAGTAGCCTAATAAATATGTCAGTGGCAACATTGGGATCTACGCTACTATATACGGCTGATAGATCTATATTGACAAGGGCTTTAGACAGACCTTCTTCATCTATTTTAGATGTAGTTTTAGTAGTAGAGTATCTGAATGTTTTGTGTTGTAGACTTAAGATAACCGCATTGTGATCAGTTATAGTTGTATCAAGTACTAGAGTTTGACTGGAGTTTTTGGTTCTAGTTATAATGTGATCGAGGCAGCTGCTATTTCTAGTTGGTAGAAAGTGGGTTGATTGAAAACCATGATAAGATATTAAATTTAAGTATTCAGAAACATTTTTATCATGTTGGTTATCAGGGATAACATTTATATTGAGATCTCCTACCACGATAACATTTTTATATGCCGTAAGAGATGTTAGAATCGCACTGAAAGACTCTAGGAATGGTGTAATGTTTTTGTACGATGGCGAACGATATATACCAACAACAGCTGTGTTGTCACCAATTTTTAGAATCACGCAATTAGCATCAGCAATAAATGGTTCTTGTGAGGAGATTTGTTGCAGTGAATTCAATACATAAATAACTACACCATCATTCTTTAGGTATGTATTTTTACTGCTATAGCAGGTGTAACCATCGAGATTTGGGATAACTTGAGTACCTGGCAGCCAACATTCTGTTAAAACGACGATATCGCAATTAATTTTAACGCGCAATAGAAGAGTCATAAGACTGTTCATATTGCAGGATATACTTCTTACGTTTTGTGTCAACACGTTAAAACAGTTACGTGAGTTTAAGATTTTCTGGCATGCTTCAGGCGAGCAGACTCTAGCATTGGGGACATATGTTTGATCTATATTATTTATGATATTAGTAATTTGATCGAATGTAAAATTTGAAGGTCATAAGGCCGTAGTGGGACACGGCGAAGGGGCACGAGTTAGTAGAGCGAGTGAATGAGTCTGCACAATAAGGTCCATGAAAAGAACAACGATGTTTACGATAGGATTTTGTTATCACAGTTATTTTTATTATTATTCTATAGTGTATAATTATTTCATTTAAGTAGAGATATTTATTATTGTATATCCTATAATTCTTTACGGGAATAATATAAGTGTTTAGTAGTATGAGTATATAGTGTATATATGCATTATGTATTAATTCAATCATACACAGATAAAAAAATTGCAACCAGGTTAAACATTCTATATGGACTAAATAGGGATTGGACTCATTTAGTCATTTTTGAAACATAATATTTTTAATACAATCTTCGGTTTCTATGCGCATTACTTTGGTTCCATTGTCTTTTCGTATGAGGATTTTTCCATTGCTTACCCAGCAGAATTTGTAGTCATTTTTTTTAGAAAACTCGCGCGCCGTGTTAAGAAGCTGCTTCATGTTTGGTGGGATGTGCTCTGATAAATATATGGGCACTCGCTTTCCAGGTATTCCGATAGTTACCGAGTGGAGTTTATCTTCGGGCTGCTTATTTTTGTTGTAGTTCTTCGTCCCCGATAAGAATATGTCCTTCTTATGTACTGTGGTGAATTCGGCTATGATCGGCCTGATCGTGCCCGGTTTTCCTGGCAGGCGATAAATATCCCGGACTTCTGAAGGCTCAATGTTGATATTGATGACTTTTCCAATACTATTCAGGGTAGATTGAAGTTGTGTATCAGTCTCTTTTTCAGTGACTGGGACGTTTCTAATTTCAATGCAGGATGTACGAGAGGTCATTTGAATATCGTTAATTTTCTTTTCGAGGTTAACAATACTATCTTTGCAAGCTTTTCGTTCTTTTTCTATACCCTTAATTTGCTCGCTCAAGGCTTCGAATTTTTCATTAATAAAATTCATAAACGTCTCCATATCCTTATGTGATTTTTGTATTATGTTGTTTTGTTCCTTAATATCCGAAATATCCTTGATAAGTTTTACTAATTTGGAGTCCTGATTTTTACTCCAGGAATCGAACATTTGTTGCAGGTCCTCTTTAAATTTAACAAAATCACCAGGTGAAAAATCCACCCGTGAACGTTTTCTTATTGCATTTTGAGGTGTATTTCCACTTGTCATAGGCATATCTGTTTCAGATTGTTGGCCTCTAGTCTGAGTTGGAGATCGCTGCATTTGTGGCATTATTCTAGATGTTGCCGCGCGCCGTGTGCTGCCCGTAGCCGAGGTAGATAGAGTGCGGTAACTGAGCGGTGAGACGTTGCGATGTTCGCTTGTGTACCCAACAAATGGCGATGACGTCAGCCGCTGTTTATTTATATTGTAGTACCGCACGTTGCCGCTAACGAGTTTAAATTTCGTCGCGAGCGCAAACGTCCGCTTGGTTCAGTGGCAGCGCGCGCCCCTCCAACAATGCAGCACGGTGGAGGCACGGGGTTCAAATCTCAGCCAATAATGCACAACAACACGCACCTTTATATCCAGTTTTGTGCACTATCCTTCGTGGTAACACTCACAAATTAAGACTATCCCTGTCGAAGGGCGTGGCTTGTCCATAAAAACTCTTAAAGAGTAAACGAGAATTGGATTTAAAAAAAAATAACCAATGGTGATTTAATATTGATGAATTTACACTGGCTAACAACAATGACTCGACACACGTCCGAGCGTAGCGACTGATACAGAGAAACTGTATTATAACTTTATTTATAAAAATAAATAATCAATTTCTGCGAAAAAATCGATTTTTTTTATTATTCAAAAATCTACATGCTTTTCATATTCGAGTAATAAACCTAAGCCATATTATGTCATATTAACAATTTATCATATTAAAAATCAAGTAAAATGATATGAATAAAAAAAAAACAATTCAAAACTAAGTGAATGTTCTTTTAAACTTTCAAGGTAATAAGTAAAGAAACCAAATATCATTATTGATAAAAAAATTCAGTGCCATTAAACGTTTTATTATAATAAAAATTCAATGCTTAGCATCCCAACAAAATGACAACCTTATTGTCTCAAAAACTTAAATATAAAACAAATGTTCAGTACATTTGACTTGTTTTAAAATAAAATACATAAAACGAGAATTAAAAAACTAAACGTTTTACATTTGATTAGATTTTGTTTTTTATTCTGGATAAGCTTCTGTTTGACCACAATCTCACCATGGTAAGTGATGATGTGGCCGAAGGTGGTTAGCACACAAAGCCTAGATGGGAACTGGCTCTCAAGTGCAGCTGTCGGAACACACCGAAAGGTCGGGTACTACAAAGTACCCTACCATCATGCTATGGTTTCCTCACGATGTTTGCCTTCACCGAAAGCTCAAGCTCATTGTAGGATTCGAACCCATGACCTTCGAATACTTATTACCATAAATTTTTAGGTAAGCAGTTGTCAGCGACGCAATATGAATATAATCATATTTCTATTTTGTAAATAGATAAATAGGGTCCTTGTATATAGTAAAATAAATAAATAGTTAGGAAATAGTCAGGGAATAGTTAGGAAATAGGTAAAGGGCTGACTTGGCTGGTTTTCCCATACGAATTATATAGCCTTCGCATGTTCTAAACCGTTACCTTTCGGTTCTTATTTTATTATTCCAAAAATTTGGCTTGCTGGTAGAAACTACCCATCGAACATAAGGCTCTTCCATGACTGTGTAAAAGTAGTATTATTTATTTAAACTATTGCCTATACTATAATACTATACGTACGTACCTACTTATTAAAGAAATTGTAATAATAATATTACAACAAATTATAATACAATTGGTTTTTTTTTTTTTTTTTTTTTTTTTTTTTTTTTTTTTTTTTTTTTTTTTTTTTTTTTTTTTTTTTTTTTTTTTTGGGAGGACTTAAATGATGAGTTCTGAGGGACCATAGACACCCTTACGCGGACTTTTCGGTGAGCGCTTAGGGCTCTCAACCGAGTTTACAAATTTTAGACGACTGACCGCTGAGGGCGCCCCAGTTGGGGCACGAACCTCGGCTCAGGGCGTCGTCGGGGGGCACAAAATAGTGGGACGGACTTCGCCTAAGCGATTTAGAGGAGTTTTAAGGGACGGTCGGATTACTGGTACGGCTCGGGCCAACTACTGGGGACGAGACTGACTGAGTGGGACGTCGCGACGGGCCTCTCCGGCGAGGGCGAAAACGCGGGCGGTGTTGTATTTGTTTCTTCAGGGCTGCGCGAGCCTCCCTATCCTTAATCTGAGCTAGAGTTGTAGGGTCATCCGGCTCGCTGAGGGCGAGTTTAGGCCTACGGATTTTTGAAATCTCTGAAGGAGTATAGTTTGCAGTGTTTACAATCAATGGGTTCGCGTGGTTTAGGGGACGATCGTAATAGTGGCGTGAAGCGCGCTTAATGAATTGCTTAACCGTGGGCAGATTGAGGTCTATGTGGAGGTCTAAGTTGCGCATGTACCACGGGGCGCCCGTGGCTTTGCGCATGAAGCGGTTTTGAACCACTTGGAGTCTATGGATCAGCTTGGGGGATGCATGTGCGAACACAGTGCATGCATATAGCATAACGGGGCGGATGCACGCGGTGTAGAGTCTCACCTTGCTTTTTAGGGCAAGTTTAGACTTTTTATTTAACAAGAAATGAAGGCGACCGGACACAAAACAGGCGCGTGCACGTACCTGTTTTATGTGGTCGGCAAAGGACAAACGATCATCCAGGGTAACACCGAGATATTTGGCTCGCCTCTCCCAAGGGATCGGCTCGCCGAACATGGTGACTGGAGGGGGGGGAGTGGGGATGAGTTTCTTGGCGGGACTGAAGAACAGCACCGCCTGACTCTTGGTGGGGTTAATTTCGATTCTCCATTTCCGAAACCAGGGACCTAGGGTGTGAGTCGCGGCTTGGAGAACTTTGGCAATTGCCGTGGGGCTCCTGCCAGAATAATATATTGCGGTATCGTCCGCGAATAGAGCTAGCTGCGCTTTGCTAGTTTTTGGGATGTCACTCGTGTAGAGTGTAAACAATAAGGGGGAAAACCGGACAGCAAGACGGCGCTCGCGCTTATGAGCGCTGCTGCCGCTCGCTCGGCCAAGTTCGCGTCAACGGTTCGATTCGGTTGTCACAGCGCCCCACCCACCCCGCCCGCGCCGCTCCGGCGTCACTCGGCGCGCGCGCGTCGTGTATATACCGAAAATCTAAATGCCTATTATTTTATCATTATTTATGAGTAGGTAATGATTTTACACTATTGATGTGCGCTAAATATAAAAATAATAATTAATCCCAGTTAATAACGTAGGTACCCTAAGTAATATTAGGTATTTATGTTAAGCGTTCATAATAGAATCTAATTATTTAAAAATTGCCAGTTTTTTATTTATTCCTTTGTATTCATCTAATTACCTATCTGCATACCAAATTTTAACTCTCTAGGTCATCTGGAACTGGGTTAGAGTTTTGGTCTATAGGTCAGTCAATGATAAAAAAGAGGAATTTTGGAAATTAATATCTAAATAACCGTTTGAGATAAGCTTATGAAATTTAGAAGACATATGTATCTCGCAAGTCTCAATATATGAGCCAAATTTGATACGTTTATGTAAAATAGTTTTTGATTTATGAGGGGGTCAAAAGTGGCTCCAAATGGTTCGTGTAATATTACACACGGTGCGGCTCGCCAGTTCTGTTTCTTGAACTCGGCTTGACACGCTCCCGCGTGTCTAGATTACCTATGCAGTAAAATAAGGTTTATTGTATATGTATGTTATTGTAATAGGAAAGCCATTACCCAAGAAAATCAGTAAAAACCGTTGAGCCCTACAGAATAGATTGTCAGAAAGAGACAAAGATATAAACAATGAGAGATAGGAAACATGATTTATGACCTTCTCTCTGATTGGTCAAAAAGTTTGGCTCCTTGCTCACGGAATTGTATAAAAGTAGCGCGGTTTTCTTCGGAATGGCCACCCCATTCTAGCCGGAGTCCCCCAAGGCTCTGTGCTGTCCCCCTTGCTGTTTACACTCTATACGAGTGACATCCCCAAAACTAGCAAAGCGCAGCTAGCTCTATTCGCGGACGACACCGCAATCTACTACTCAGGCAGGTGCCCCTCAGCCATTGCTAAAGTTCTCCAAACCGCGACCAACACCCTAGGTGCTTGGTTTAGGAAATGGAGAATCGAAATCAATCCCACCAAAAGTCAGGCGGTCCTGTTCTACACGACCGACAAGAAATTTGGCCCCACTCTCCCCTCTCCAGTTACCATGTTCGGCGAGCCGATCCCTTGGGAAAAGCAAGCCAAATACCTCGGCGTAACACTGGATGATCGATTGACCTTCTCGAGCCACATTAAGAAGGTACGCGCACGTCTTTGTGTCTGGTCGCCTTCATTTCCTGCTTAACCCAAAGTCCAAACTTGATCTTAAAAGCAAGGTGAGACTATACACCGCGTGCATCCGCCCCATTATGCTATATGCATGCACTGTGTTCGCACATGCATCCCCCAGGCTGATCCATAGCCTCCAAGTGGTTCAGAACCACTTCATGCGCAAAGCCACGGGCGCCCCGTGGTACATGCGCAACCTAGATCTACACATAGACCTCAATCTGCCCACAGTTAAACAAGTCATTAAGCGCGCTTCACGCCATTATTACGATCGTGCCCTAAACCACGCGAACCCACTAATAGTAAAATCAGCCAATTATACTCCTTCAGAGATTTCAAAAATCCGTAGGCCTACACTCGCCCTCAGCGAGCCGGATGACCCAATAACACTAGTTCAGATTAAAGATAGGGAGTGTTAGATAGAATCAGTCGCAAATAAATAATCAAACAGAGTGGTCGTAGTTTTTATTAAAATCACTGAGCCAAGCAATAATCAACTTTAGTCCATACATCATATGGTCGCAATCGAGCCGGACCTCATTAGCGACGGACAATACGCACCCGGGCCGCGAGAACAAAAGAACTGCATTCCTGAGGCGATAAGAAGCGCTCGCCGGCCGCCGCCCGACCTTATTACCTGGTGCGAATTACTAACGAACATAACAATAACAACTTACGACTAATTACGGAGCGTTTGGTGAAATTATTAAAAGTTATACGGACTGAATTTGGATTATATAAGAACAATTAAAGTGTTATACATACCTTCAAACGTTGTGAAATATGGTGGCTACGCAAGAACAGCAACAAATACTGTCAGTGTTGGATGATAGTGCTAATTTATTAAAGAAGTCACAAACCAACCTGAAAAAATGCCCTAAAGCAAGGTTCACTAAGGGTTATATCGCGGATATAGGCGCGGATGAGAATACTGGATGATTACTGGAATACTTTCAAAAATGCGCATAGCGAGTTAGTGAAAATCACACCTAAGGAACATAAAGGAGTTTTACCGTATTTTCTCAACGAAGAATACTTTGTTTACGAAGATTTGTATAATGTTTTACAAGGTGATCTGAAAGATATGCTCATTAGTTTACCGGAACACTCAGCCAAGGAATCTTCTTCAAATATAACAAACTTGAACATATCAGGTACACATAATAACTTTGTACATTTGCCTAAAATTTAACTACCAAAATTCAACGGCAGTTACGAAGCATGGCCGACTTTTGATGATTTATTTACATCATTAGTTCATAACCAAGCAACGTTGAGTGATGTACAAAAGCTACATTATTTGAAGACAAGTGTTACCGGCGAAGCAGAGTCAATATTAAAGCACATCCAAGTCACGTCTAATAACTATTCCCACGCGTGGGATACTTTGAAAACAAGGTATGGCAACAAAAGGTTAATTCTAAACTGTATTATGAAGAGATTATTTAATCAAAGGAAATTTACTGCTCAATCAGCTATTCAATTAAAAGGATTGTTAGATACAACGACATAATGTCTTAACAACCTGGCTAACTTAGAAGTTTCAACGGACTCTTGGGATCCAGTAATTATTCATCTTCTAGTACAGAAGTTGGACCCAGATACGCACAAAAGCTGGGAAGAGCACGCCTATAAAGACGAATCCGAGGCTTTACCTTCTTGGAATGATTTTAAAAAGTTTTTAGAGTCAAAATTTCGCACTTTAGAATTAATCACTTCAGGTACTACTAGAGAAAACATCACAAAACCTGTAAAAGAACGTTCATATCATGTTACCACACCAATCACCAAACGAAGCTGTTTACTTTGCAATGAGAACCATACACTCTGTCACTGCAAAGACTTTATCAAAATGGAACTTACCGAAAGGAGTGAGTACGTAACAACAAAACAATTATGTTTCAACTGTCTAGTACCAGGGCACTCAGCATCAAGATGTAGACTACCAGTGTCCTGTAGAATTTGTCAACGACGTCATCATTCTCTGCTACATGGGTACAAGAAACAAGAAACTGCGGCGACACCAAGCACTTCACAACAACCGCCAGCTTCTCACCATGCAGTAGAAGAACAAGAAGATTTACATGCTAACACAATGATAGCGTCTCATCTAGTCACTAGACAAGGAGTAGCACTACTAGCGACTGCAGTGGTGGAAGCAACAAGCGAGCAAGGACATATCATCCCACTACGAGCGCTAATAGACCAAGGTTCCCAAGCAACATTTATAAGCGAAAAGGCGACTCAACTACTGAAGCTCGAACGACAACCTATGAAAGGTAACGTCATAGGAGTGGGATCTACAAGAACCGAAATCAAGCATGTGGTGCAGCTACAAATACGATCACAATGGGACTCAAACTTTTGTTTACCGATACAAGCCTATGTGATGTCAAAACAACTGACCACAAAGATACCTACAAAAACTATACCAATCAAACAATGGCCTCACCTTAAGGGACTCAACCTGGCTGATCCATCTTGCTTCACGCCAGGGTCTATAGATCTACTCCTAGGGGTGAAGGAAAATGCACACATCCTGAAAGAAAACTATATCAAGGGTCCACCAGGCACACCATGCGCACAAAATACCAGCCTGGGGTGGATACTTTTTGGAGAAATAAGTACAAAACCTGAAGAAGATACATATTTTGCAATGCATCATCAAGTCGATCTTGAAGACATGTTAAAATCAATATGGGAAGTAGAAGTAGACACAAAAAGACATTTAACAAAGGAAGAGAGACTCTGTGAACAAATATTTGAAGAAACAACAACCAGAAACAAGCAAGGCCGATACATTGTTAAATTACCATTTAAAACAGAAAATCCACAATCACCAGACGGAAATACAAAAGAGATAGCTACCCGCAGGTTCTTGTATTTAGAAAGGAAGTCTAAGAAATTACCTGATCTGAAAAAAGAGTACACAAAAGTTATTGAAGAATACATAGAACAAGGTCACATTGAAAAAGTACCTGAAATAGAAAAAGATAATAAAAAATCAGTCTACTTACCTCACCACGCCATAGTCCGCGACGACAAAGAGACAACTCGAACCCGCGTCGTGTTTGACGCCTCCTGCAAAGGAACAAATAATGTATCACTCAATGAAGAATTACTCGTTGGCCCGCAGCTGCAAGAAGACTTAAGATTTCTTCTGATGAGATGGCGAATGAAACGTATTTGCTTCTTGGCTGACATTCAAAAAATGTATCGTCAAATACTAGTGACTCCAGATGATGCAGACTTCCAACGAATACTCTGGAGAACAGATGAGTCCGATGAGTTACAAGAATATCGTCTTCTCAGAGTCACATTTGGCATAGTCTCTGCTCCATACTTGGCTGTCAAAGTACTCCAACAAGTAGCTAATGACGAAGGTCAACTACACGCACTGGCTGCTAAAACAATCAAAGAAGATTTTTTCGTTGATGACATTCTTTCTGGGGAAGACACTCCAGAAGATACTATAGCCCTCGCTAAAGAAATAATAAAAATCTTACAAAAAGGGGGATTCCAACTTACCAAATGGTCATCAAACAACATGCAATTTATACAGTCCATTGAAGAAAGCAAGAGATCTGCTAATGTTAATGTCAATATGAACCTAGAAGGAACGATCAAAGCATTAGGCATTACATGGAATTTAAATAATGATAACTTCCAATACAACATGAGCTTACCACAAATTGAAAAATCTATTACAAAACGCAATGTTTTATCTGACATACAAAAACTATTCGATCCACTCGGTTGGATAGCACCAAGTACAGTTATGGCCAAAATCCTAATACAAAAATTATGGCTCGAGAAAGTTAATTGGGATGAAAAGATCAGTGAAACATTACAAGAAGAATGGAAACATATAAGAACAGACTTTGCAAATGTGAATGAAATTAAAGTAGACAGATGGCTTGGTACAACTACGATGAATTTAGATAAAATAGAAATACATGGATTCAGCGACGCTTCGATGCGAGCATATGCAGCAGTTGTTTACATAAGAATTGAAACTGAAGATGGTGACATCGAAACAAAACTTATTGCTGCGAGAACCAGAGTAGCTCCACTTAAAACTATATCCTTACCTCGTCTAGAGCTATGTGGTGCTCTACTCTTATCGAAGCTGCTGAAACAAATTAGTATAGCAATGAGGATACCAACATCTCAAATGTTTGCATGGACAGACTCATCAATAGTTATTGCATGGCTTTGTGGCGAGCCGAACAGATGGAAGCCCTTCGTCGCAAACCGTGTCGTAGAAATCGTAGGAAACCTTAACAATAAACACTGGTACCATGTACAGTCACATGAAAATCCCGCTGACTTAGCGTCTCGAGGAGCTCTCAGCACTAAAGGAATGTGACTTATGGTGGAGAGGTCCCAGGTGGTTATCTGGAAAAGAAATAAAGATTAGTACACAACAAGTCATAGAAACAGATATGGAAATGAAATCAACAAAAACTAAAACTTACCTTACCGTAGAACCTGAAAATAAAGAAAAAACATTAACTTCACAATTTGAAAATTTCGATAATCTATTACAAATGTTAATGGCTATTACTTACTGCAAAAGATTTTTGAACTTCAAGAAGAATTTAAATAACATTGATGATGATGTGAAAACACAAGAATTGGATGATTCGTTAAACATATGCATAAGAAAGGTACAAGAAGAAGAGTTCAAAGAAGAAATAGAAAGATTAAATTTAAAGAAACAAGTAAAGAACAAAAGCTTGCTGAGATCACTTAACATATACTCAGGGTGGGCGGTCGCCTTAGACACACAAACTTACCTTATGACCGAAAGAATCCAATTATTTTGGGTAATAAAAACTTACTTACACCCTTAATTATTGCTGATGCACATAAAACAACACTACATGGCGGTGTACAGTTGATGCTATGCCACTTACGCTCTAAGTACTGGATTCTGAAAGTTAAATCAACTGTTAAGAAATACATTCATAAATGCCTCATATGTGCCAAGGTAAAAGCAACTACCAGGAATCAAATCATGGGAGACTTACCGCATCAAAGAGTGACTCCTTCAAGACCATTTCTGCACAGCGGTGTTGATTTTGCAGGGCCATTCCATACATTGATATCTAAAGGTAGAGGAGGTAAAACCATAAAAACGTATGTTGCTATATTTATTTGTATGAGTACCAAAGCAATTCATATAGAATTAGTCGGAGATCTCACTTCAGATGCATTCATAGGAGCTTTCAGACGATTTGTTGCACGAAGGGGAAAATGTAAACAACTGTGGAGTGATCAAGGCAGAAACTTCGTGGGTGCTAATCGAGAATTAATAGACGCCTGGAACGAAGCAAAACTACAATTTACTGGTCAAATAGCACAAACATTGGCTACAGATGGCACGCAATGGCACTTTATACCAGCTTTCACCCCCCACTTCGGAGGACTTTGGGAGGCAGGTGTTAAATCTATAAAGTACCACCTTAAGAGAATCGTAACAACACACCTTACGTTTGAGGAAATGACCACAGTACTGTGTCAAATAGAAGCTTGTCTCAATTCACGACCCCTATGCCCTGTAGATGACACTGATTTAGATAATATCAACCCAATTACTCCGGGACATTTCTTAGTTGGAGAAGCACCAATTGTCGTACCATCACCTGATTTGAAAGATGTGCGAACTTCTTCTTTGTCACGCTGGCAGCACACACAAAAACTCGTAAATGATTTTTGGAGACGATGGCAAGACGAATATTTGTCAAGACTTCAGCAGCGTCCCAAGTGGCTAAAGAAAGAACAAGATCTACAAATTGGAGATATAGTTCTGATCAAAACTGATAACTTACCTCCTGCAAAATGGTCTCTTGGACGAATTGTCGATAAACATCCTGGAAGTGATGGCTTTACACGGGTTTTTAGCGTTAAAAATAACGGTTCCATAACGAAGATAGCAATCAATCGATTGTGCTTGTTGCCTATTGATTCGGTATAAATATTAGGAAAAGGAACTTGGTCCTTTTGGTGGGCGGTATGTTAGATAGAATCAGTCGCAAATAAATAATCAAACAGAGTGGTCGTAGTTTTTATTAAAATCACTGAGCCAAGCAATAATCAACCTTAGTCCATACATCAGGGAGGCTCGCGCAGCCCTGAAGAAACAACAACAACACCGCCCGCGCTTCCGCCCTCGCCGGAGAGGCCCGTCGCGACGTCCCACTCAGTCAGTCTCGTCCCCCGTAATTAACGGCGGCCCGAGCCGCACCAGTAATCCGACCGTCCCTTAAAACTACTCTAAATCGCTTAGGCGAAGCCCGTCCCACTTTTGTGTCCCCTCGACGACGCCCTGAGCCGAGGTTCGTGCCCCAACTGGGGCGCCCTCAGCGGTCAGTCGTCTAAAATTTGCAACTCGGTTGAGAGCCCTAAGCGCTCACCGAAAAGTCCGCGTAAGGGTGTCTATGGTCCCTCAGACCTCCACCTTTAAGTCCTCCCCAAAAAAAAAAAAAACTTCGGAATGGCATTCCTACGAGCACCACTGAAGAAGTAACAATAAGAAGAAGAATAAATCAAGAAGTCTTGAAGCAAAGTAGTTCTTTTATTTAGTGGTGAAAGTTAGTGTCCAGTAGGAATCCAGCAAGCACCCCGTCGGTATCCAGCAAGCAATCAGCCTGAATCCAGCAAGCATCCAGCCGGCATCCAGCAAGCATCCAGCTGACATAAACCGACGGAGCGTTGCTTTCGCTACGCTACCCCGTCGTCGTCAACCGTCGTCAAACGTAAACGCTCCCCCTCTCCCCTCGGTGTTCGCGTTGCCCCCTCCAGCCAGCGCGTTAGGTGGAACATCGGCTCGTCAACATCACATCATCTTAAGGCGATGATAGCTCAGTGGTAAGTGACGTCGAATACCGCGGCGAAGGTCGTGGGTTCGAATCCTACAATGAGCTTGAGCTTTCGGTGAAGGAAAACATCGTGAGGAAACCATAGCACGGTGGTAGGGTACTTTGTAGTACCCGACTGGCTGGCTACCACCCTCAAGTTGAAAATCTGTCGCCAAAACACCTATCGGTGTGTTCCGACAGCTGCACTTGAGAGCCAGTTCCCATCTAGGCTTTGTGTGCTTACCATCTTCGGCCACATCATCACTTACCATGGTGAGATTGTGGTCAAACACAAGCCTATCTAGAATAAAAAAAAAAAAAAAAAATACAGTCCACACATAGTCACAACAGAAGAATTGGTCCTTCGAGCCGGATCTGGAAGAACTTGATCTTCGTGTTCCGGATATTGGAAGAATTCTTCCGGATATTGAAAATTTGTTCCGGATATTGAAGATTTGTTCCGGATATCGAAGAAATTGTTCCGGATATTGAAGATTTGTTCTGGATATTGAAGATGTGTTCCGGATATTGAAGATTTGTTCCGGATATCGAAGAAATTGTTCCGGATATTGAAGATATTGTTCCGGATATTGAAGATTTGTTCCAGATATCGAAGATTTGTTCCGGATATTGAAGATATTGTTCCGGATATTGAAGATATTGTTCCGGATATTGAAGATATTGTTTCGGATATTGAAGATATTGTTCCGGATATTTGAAAGAGCACCGAGAACCAGAACAGAAAAAGCGCGTTCACAAGCGACAGAAGAGACGCCGCCGACTTCAGATTGGAGCATGAACACACCCGTCGAGTCGTCAAGCTCAGCAGAGAGTCAGGCTACCCTGACAAGGAGCACACCCCCGCATTCCGTCGGTCAAGGAGGCACCATTGCAAGAAGACATTGCAAAGAATCCGAGAAGTCAATGTACCGTCAAGAGATAAGGATACTCGTTCAGTCCGTTCATCGAAGCGTCGAGCCGAAGCGGAGGCTCGCATGATGGTGGCCAAGAGAGAATTGGAAATCGCCGAAGCAAGGTCAAAGGTGGCCCTAGCAGAACTCGAAATGCTGCAGATGGACTCAGATGAAGAAGTCGAAGCCACCGAAGAAGAAGTCAACCGATCACACCACGTGGAACAATGGCTCAACCAGTCAAATCCGCGACCGATCGAAGAAAGGATGCCGACTCAAGAAAAGAAGAGCGACATTCAAGAACTGGCCTTTGCGATCTCGAAGCTCACCGAAAGAAGTCCGATGACGTCGACACCGAAGCATATGATTGAACTACCACAGTTCAACGGTTCCAGCGAAGAATGGCTTGCGTTCAAGAGGACCTTTGAAGATACAGCACAGACGTTCACCCACGCGCAGAACCTGGCGCGTTTGAGGCGATCACTACAGGGAAGGGCAAGAGAGGCGGTAGTTAAGGGTGCTCACCCTATAGATATATGCTTCAATAGCAAAAGGACAGCATAGTAACAAGTCAAGGAATCAAATTCACTTAACACGTGTATAAACTTTCTAGAATAAATTATGCTTATGTAATTACTAATGTATGTACCTATTGGCGCTATAAGCTAAATTTGACACCTATGTAAAATTAACTTTTAAAATGTAAATTCCATTGTCAGGTCATTCTGTTCTCAGCCCTTGCTGGACAAACACTGTATTTCGGTCTTTTTATTAAATAAAGTTATTTTTATTTAAAAACCGAATGTCCATTACTTGACTGGCGCAGCCGGTAAGTGACCTTGTCGTTTGGGTCCTCTGTGCCATCGCGAATAACATTTTCGGGTGCGGAAGAAGACTTTCGACGTTTCGTATCAACGATTAAACGGGTCAGCGAACCAAACAAAATTCGTCAAGAGAAGCCACGGTGCAGAGCAAGCTGAGCAGATTCACCGATCACAGAAGGAAAGCGGAAAAACTGCGGGTCATGTGAGTAGATCTTTTCACTGTCCTGTCAAATTTCCTTTGATATTTCCTGGTGATTTTTATATGTGACGTGTAATCATAGGGATTAGAAAAAGCCCATTTGGCACGTAGCATATTATAGTAATAGTTAAAGTTAAAGTGATATAAATTTCACGTTAGTTTAGTAGATATTTTTATTTGTGTTTTAGAAATATATAAGTATGGAGAGAATTACAGTTGTACCACCGGGAGTTCTGAAAATAATCCCTTTATTCAGTGGAGAAACCAGGCTTTTATCATTATTTATCCGCAAAACGGAATATATAATTAATTTGTATCGGGGAGATGAAATACAAGACGAATATCTTTTTAATGCAATAACGAGTAGATTAAGTGGGGAGGCTGCGAATTTAATCGGGGAACGAGACTCAATACACTCTTGGACTGAATTAAAACAGGTTTTGCAGGATCATTTTGGGGACCCAAGGACGGAAGATTGTCTAGTCCTTGAGTTAGAGAGCTTAAAAATAAATAAAGGCGAAAGTTATTTAGATTTTTGTCATCGGATTCAACAATTAAGAAGTATTTTAATCGCAAAAATTAATGAATCTGTTGATGATGCAGCTGAAAGGTTATCTAAACAAAACATCTATACTAACCTTTCTATGAATGTTTTCTTGTTTAATTTACCAAAATATTTAGTTAGGTTGGTGCGATTAAAAAATGTCTCGTCGCTGGAAGATGCGTTAAAAGCAGTTTTGGAGGAACAATATTTTCAGGAAGTCTACGATCAAAAACAGTTGCGGAACCCTAAACCTAATCAAAGTTTTCAGGGACGAAACAATTATCATAATTTTAATTCACATACATCGCCGAGTGCAGGTACTAGTGCATCAAATACGCAACGCACTAACAATAACAATTTTACTCCGAATAGTAATACATCAAATAACGTTCGTAATAATAGATATCAAAACAATCCGTTCCACAACAATTATAATCCATTCGAACAAGCAAGGCCACAGTTCCCAGGCCGGCAATTTGCTGACAACGCACAGCGCGGCTCGCAACAACTGCAGCCAACGCCGCTGTCCGGATCAGGTTCTAATACCGACGTAACAATGAGAACGGCCAGTTCAAGACGCGTCAATTACACGGATTATAATGATAATGAAAATAATGTGTTACCAAGTATTTCTAATGACAATGAACAAATAGGAAATTTTTGCATAAGGGCCTCTACACACCAGAGCGAATAAAATTAAATTGTAGTGTATTGAATCTTCCGCATATAGGTATACCAGAACTAAATGCAATTTTTATGGTGGATACCGGAAGTCAACGTTCGTTTTTAAACCCGAAGTTAGCGAATCAGTTTTTTTGCGACTTTAAGCGGAACGAAAACTTTGAAGTAGTTAGTACCCATGCTAGTAGTAAGCATAATGAGGTAGTTTACATACCTTTACCTAAGACGTTCAGTAGTTATGAGTGGCACAAGTTTTATATTTATTGTGTGGACGATAGATATGATGGCTTAATTGGTAGCGATTTATTGATGCAACTTCATGCGAATATTGACATGAAAAATAAAAAGTTATTCACTAAGGATACTTGTATACCGATTATCTATAGTCCACCAATACGTGAATTTTACGTGTTACCCCCGCGTAGTGAATTAAGGGTCAAACTTCCAGTTAATTTGTTACACGGCGAGGCCATAATAAACTTTACAGAATTTACTGATGGCGTTAGAATGCCGACGGCCTTAGTTAACTGTGCACATGGTTACGCGACAACAGTAATCCAAAATTCTAGAACCGAACAAATGGAATTAACGGTGACCAATCCACTCAAGGTCAAACCATTTTTAGAAACTACTTTAGTACATGATAGGGTAAACCTGAATTTTACTGATAAAGACAGTTATAAGTTAGATCAACTGTTAACGGATAATCTCTCTAAGTTAAAAGTCGATCATATGAATGAAGAAGAGAAACAATCTATAGTTAATATTTGCGAAGAGTACAAAGATATCTTCTATTGCGAGGACGTACCTCTTTCATTCACAAATGAGGTAAAGCACAAAATTAGAACCAAAAACGAAGATCCAATACATATAAAAGCCCATAGGCTACCGCCTACACAAACAGCTGAAATTAGGAACCAGGTAGAGAAAATGCTTAAAGATAATGTAGTTCAAAAATCATTCTCACCTTGGAGTGCGCCGGTTCACCTGGTGCCAAAAAAATTAGATAATTCTGGTATAAAAAAATGGAGGATGGTCATAGATTATAGACGCCTCAATGAGATCACAATTGACGATAAATATCCTTTACCTAATATCAATGACCTTTTTGATATGTTAGGCAAGAGTATGTACTTTACTACTTTAGATTTAGCAAGTGGGTATCACCAAATTGAGGTAGAAAAAGAGGATAGAGCAAAAACAGGGTTCAGTACACCTTTTGGGCATTACGAATTTAATAGGATGCCATTTGGTCTAAAAACAGCGCCGGCTACATTCCAGCGCGCAATGGATAACGTTTTGAGAGGCTTGCAAGGTATCCATTGCCTGGTATATCTTGATGACGTCATAATTTTCGCGAAAAGCATTCAGGAGCATAATGAAAAACTTAGGGCAGTATTTGAGAGACTTCGCGAAACTAACTTAAAGGTGCAGTTAGATAAATCCCATTTCTTACGAAAAGAAGTACTTTACTTAGGGCATACTATCACCAACGAAGGTTTAAAACCTAATAATGACAAGATAGAAGCAGTATTAAAGTATCCTATACCCAAAACCACAACCGAAATCAAAAGTTTTCTTGGTCTCATAGGGTACTATAGGAAATTTATTAAGGATTTTGCGAAAATAACTAGACCACTTACAGTCTGTTTAAAGAAGGGTAAAGTTATAGACTTAAATAACGAATACATAGAAAGTTTTGAAACATGCAAAAAACTTCTTACAAATGCACCATTATTACAATTCCCAGATTTTAATAAACCTTTCATTTTGACCACGGATGCATCAAACTTTGCAATCGGGGCAGTACTCTCACAGGGCACTATAGGCTCAGACAAACCCGTGGCCTATGCTAGTAGAACTTTAAGTGATACCGAGTCAAGATACAGCACCATTGAGAAGGAGCTGTTAGCCGTCATTTGGGCGGTAAAGCATTTTAGACCGTATTTATGGGGTAAAAAGTTTTACATCTATACAGACCATAGACCTTTGGCCTGGCTATATTCGCTCAACGAACCAAATAGTAAGCTTACTAGATGGCGCCTTAGACTGGAGGAATATGACTTCGAAATTAATTATAAGAAAGGGTCACAGAACTCAAATGCAGACGCTTTGTCGCGAATAAAAATAAATAAATTAAACGCTGATAGTAATAATATCGTCGTTAGTTTAAATGGTAGTAAAATTAGGGAAATAAAGGTTAATATGTTAGATAATGATACTGAGTCCATGCAAGTACATGTAGATGATGAGGAAACTATTAGAAATATCGAAGAAATAGTTAGTATATCAGATTCGGATTCGGATAAACTAAGCGTGGGTAGAAAGGAAATCCCTATTCTGGAGATATCTGAATCAGACGACGGAGCCACTGCTCACTCAATAACGAATAGGGAACACGAAGGTATACCAATTTTAAATGAAGCAGTAGATACCAAACCTAGACAAATACTTGTCTTTATTTGGTATAAAAATGATATTTGTGTAAAAAATATTTCTAATGATAATCAAAAAATTATTGAAGTACACATGCCTGCAGTTAATAATGAACATTTAGTTAAACAGTTTTTGAAAGAGTATATAGACTTTAAACAGAAATATTTCGTTTATTTCGAAACGGAAGAATTTAGAAAAGTATTTAGCAATGTAGTAACAGCATTATACAAAAAAGGTTCGCAAAACTTAATAGAATGTACAGAGAGAGTAGTTAATGTAACAAATGAAGAAGAGCAGAGAGAGATTATTATAAAATATCATGAGGGAAAAACTGTACATCGGGGTATTCGGGAAACACTCACAAAGCTTAAAAGACATTATTGGTGGTCTAATATGAAAGACACAATTTCCGCCATTATTAATACATGCGAACAGTGTAGAAAAATGAAATATGATAGAAAACCAATAAAACCTCCAATACAACTTACTCAAACACAGAGTATGCCATTTGAAGAAGTTTTTATGGACCTTTTATACGTAGAAAATAACTATTACTTAACTATAGTAGATGCTTTTAGCAAGTTAGCACAAGCTTTTAACGTACCCAATAGAAGTACACCGGAAGTAGTTAAAGCCCTAATTAAATATTTTAGTATCTATGGGTTACCTAAAAAAATTAACAGTGACCCCGGTACCGAATTTAATAATAACCTGGTTAAAGAACTATTGAGTCTGTACAAAATTGAAATGCACGTAGGGACACCAAATAACCCTAATTCAATGTCTATAGTAGAACGATTCCATTCAACGATACTTGAAATTTATAGGTTAGCAAAATACGAAAAAAGCGATCAAGACGCAGCATCAGTAATGACATATGCCATTATGGCATATAATAATACCATTCATAGTACGACCAATTTCACACCCTTTGAAATGGTATTTGGGCATACAGAATCAGGAAATGCATTTGATATAGACAGAGATAAAAACCTTTTACAGAAATTAGTACAGGACCATAGAAAAAGACTCAAAGTTTTATATGAATATGTTAGTGATAAGATTAAGGAAAATAAAAGTAAGGTTGTAGAGAAGAAAGGTGGTGAAAAACCCCCAGAGATAAAAGAAGGTGATGAAGTTTTCATGAAAACTACTAGAAATCGGAAAGCTAAGGAAATGCCACGATATGAAAAAGCGAAAGTAATAGGGACAGTAGATAGGAATATTGTACCGGTAAAGTTAAGAAAAAGAAATACGAAAGTGGCAATAAAAAACGTAAAACGCCCTCCACAGGTGGCGGCAGGCAGTCCTGACGTTCCTGGTCCTAGCGGAATCAGCAGACAGCGTAAACGTCCAGGATATGACTCAGAATCCTGGAATAGCGCCGATACGGATAAGTGCAGCAGTGATTCAGAATAGTCACTGGACTATTTTTAAGACATTAGATTTAGAAACTGTAGCCAGGTACTTAGATAATAATATTAACCAATATTTTAAATTAAAAGATATGATTTACTCGCAAAACGAGTCACGTAATGAACTTATAGGATTAACTCTACAAATTGAATCCTTTATGGAACTTACAAAAGATAGATTAAAACAAATAGTGCCTAGTAAAAGGCTAAGAAGAGGCTTAATTAACCCGTTAGGTTCTATCGTTAAATTAATTTCAGGAAATTTGGATAATGATGACGCAATGAGATACAATTCGGAGATTAGTCAACTTAAAAATAGAGAACATTCTGCAGAAAGAAAACTGTCACTTATGCAAAAAGCCTTTGATAAATTAGTTAATATTTCGGATGACTTGAAGTATAATTTAATTCAATTGAATTATAAAACCTCACAGCTACAAACATTACAGTATAATCAGTCTAAAATACATATTATAGTAAGTCAAATGAATACATTGTATCAAATACTAAATAACTTTCGTACCATTTATAATGTAATTCAAGATACAGAAACGGCAATAGCTTTCAGTAGAATACATATACTACACCAATCTATAATTAATTCTACAGAACTTTTTAATATTTTATTAGAAATAGAGAAACATCATAGATTAGTGTATACGGTAGGTAAGGATAACCTTACGAAATTAGAAAGTACTATAGTCCTTAAATCTTACTCTGATAATAATAAGTTAGTATTTGTATTAGAAGTTCCCTTGTTAGACACGGTCACATATAACTATTACAAGATTATTCCTATACCTGTATACAATCCCAGTTCCTTAAAAACCCACATAATAATTCCTAAGTATCCCTACCTTATAGTGAATGGATTGAAATACAGACCCGTAGCTATCCCTTGCGAGCGGATTGAAGATGATCGAGTCCTCTGTAAGGAAGATAACATCGTGCAGTACGCCGACACGACGTGTATAGAACAAATAATGCTGCTTAAGAACTACTCTGCATGCCATAAGAACGTCATACAAATAGAAGATATAAGAAGCCACACCGTAGCAGATGGATTATGGTTACTTCTCACAAAGAAAAATCTAATACTTACCGAAAACTGCAATGATGAAGTCATGAAGTACAACCTGAAAGGAACATTTCTAATAATCCCTAATCGAAACTGTGAGACACAAATTGGAGACAAAATCATTAGCAAGGTGGCTGAAACAAAGGTGCCCGAAGCGAGCCTGGTGTTGAGACCTGTAATGATGCCTGAAACACAACATGAAATCAAGGTAGATGACAGCCAAGTCGATCTCCGCGGCGTGGATCTCAATGATATCAAAGACATTTTAAACAGTGCAAAATACAACAGTGAAAGTGTCGATAATAGTGAAATTGTGGTAACTCAGGACATAAGTATATGGACAATAAGTATTATAGTAATAATGTTTATATTTACATTAACCTTTGTGATTGTTAAACTTAAAGTCTTTAGGAAAATCCTAGTATTACAACGAAATCATCTGGAACCAAAAGATTTGTCCCCAGCTGATTTCTCTCTTAAGGGGGGAGGAGTTAAGGGTGCTCACCCTATAGATATATGCTTCAATAGCAAAAGGACAGCATAGTAACAAGTCAAGGAATCAAATTCACTTAACACGTGTATAAACTTTCTAGAATAAATTATGCTTATGTAATTACTAATGTATGTACCTATTGGCGCTATAAGCTAAATTTGACACCTATGTAAAATTAACTTTTAAAATGTAAATTCCATTGTCAGGTCATTCTGTTCTCAGCCCTTGCTGGACAAACACTGTATTTCGGTCTTTTTATTAAATAAAGTTATTTTTATTTAAAAACCGAATGTCCATTACTTGACTCGGTCAAGAGCCTGCTATTCACCGCGGAAGAACCAACAGAAGTTCTCAAGGGACTGGTAGCACGCTTTGGAAGACCAGGAGCACTAGCCTTGGCTGAGCTCGAGAAATTGAAGAACCTCTCAAGAGTCAACGAAAACCCGAATGAAGTCTGCATCTTCGCAAGCCGAGTCAAGAATGCGGTTGCTACTATCAAGGCTTTGGGCAAACCGCAATACTTAAGTTCACCGGAAACCATGAAAGTCATCATTGAGAAGATGTCTCCACAGATGAAGTACCGATGGTTCGCGTATCACCGAAGCCGTCGAGAAGAAGAACAAGCAGAACTGGTCCTCATCAACTAATTTCTGGAAATAGAAGCTGACATGTGCGGGGACTTCTCTTCACCTGAAGTGTTACCAGAAGCAAAGAAGACCCGTCAGCAGTACGCTCCAACTGCACTTCAGTTGGAGCGTACTGCTGACGGGTGCAAAGATCCTCGGGAGCGAAGATGGGAAGGACCACGCAGAGCTGTTCACACCACTCAGAAAAGAGAAGCGTCTCCTAGGAGAGAAGTTGCATGTCCTGAGTGCAAAGCAGAACACTGGATTTATGAATGTTCCAGATTTAAGGAAGCTGACATCAGTGCCAAGTGGGAAATGGCCAAAAAAGCGAAGATTTGCTTCAAGTGTCTTCGTTACCGGCACTCAAGAACGAACTGCAAGGCCCAAACCTGCAAGAAATGCAACAGATGGCATCATGTCACCCTACATGCTGACAAACCACTAGTGCCAGCAGAGAAGCAACCCAGATGTAACGCTGTCTACGAACATGAAGGTGATGACAACGAAGAATACGCCGACTCCAAGAGCAAGATAACCTCCGTACACACCACTGCAACCGAAGGGCAAGCATATTTGAAGATGCTGCCGGTGAACCTGTACGGGCCGAAGGGTTCCACCCAGGTGCTTGCTTTGCTGGATGAAGGATCTACCATCACATTACTGGATTCTTCAATAGCAAGAAAGATTGGAGCTGAAGGCAAAGAAGAGGCGATCACCATCGAGACAGTTGGGGGATAAGGCTTCAAGAAGAATTATTCGCAACGGGTTCAATTGAAGATAAAGGGATCGAAGGGATAAGAAGACAATTGAAGTCAGAACAATAGACAACCTGAAGTTATCCAAGCAAGGGGTCAAGAAAGAAGTCGTGAACAAATGCGAGCACCTGAAAAGGATACAAGATCAACTCATCTACGACAAGGAAGAACCTCGACTGTTGATCGGACAAGACAACTGGGGGCTGATAGTCACAAGAAGACTGAAGAAAGGCAATATATCAGATCCGGTAGCTTCCCTCACAAGTCTAGGATGGGTCCTCCATGGGTGCGACGCAAGACAGAAAAATCCAGTCCAGTTCGTCAACCACAACATTGAAGACGAAGACGAAATAGAAAGAAAGAAGAAGAAGAAGAAGAAAGAAAATAAATTTATTTATGGCAAAAAAAACAATAAGTGTACAAACTTATATAAAATAGACATAATTTTGCCACAAAACGGTCCCAGCTCAGCATAAAGCTGGTTGTTTATAAACCAGCGCTGGTCTTCCGCTGGGACCGGAACGTGAACGAGACGTCACGATCGGAAAAACGGCAGATTAAAACTAGATACATACATAGATAGATACATAATACAGTGAAAAAAATAATAATTATTAAAACTAAGTAACATAAAAAATAGAAACTAACATCAGATTAACCAGGTCAGATGGTCGGGAGCTTTCTCCGAGGGGTATGGGTTGGAGTGTGGGGTGAGACAGGGAGGCTTGACCTCACCGGCGCTCTTCAACCTCTACATTAATCAGCTGATTGAGGAGCTCAGCAGCACTAGGATCGGTTGCTCTATTGACTGTAATATTATAAACAGTATAAGTTATGCGGATGATATGGTTCTGCTGAGCCCCTCGATTAGTGCATTAAGACAACTGTTGGGGGTGTGCGAAAAATACGCCAAAACTCATGGGCTCCTTTATAATGTGAAAAAGAGTGAGCTCATGGTGTTTAAGGTAGGTTCGAAGAAGCCCGAGATTGTTCCTCCGGTGTGCCTTTACGGGGTAGCATTAAATAGGGTGACGCGCTTTAAATATCTGGGTCACATAGTTACAGAGGATTTAAAGGATGACTATGATATTGAAAGGGAGCGGAGAGCGCTGTCGGTCCGCTGCAATATGCTGGCCCGCAGGTTTGCACGATGTACGAAGGAAGTGAAAGTCACTCTTTTTAAAGCATTCTGCCAATCCTTCTACACGTGCAGCCTGTGGTTTAGGTATACACAGGGGGCCTACAACGTTCTCCGCGTTCAGTATAACAATGCTTTCAGGATGCTGATGGGGCTCCCGCGGTATTGTAGCGCGTCAGGTATGTTTGCGGAAGCTAGCACGGATAGCTTCCAGGCTATAATGCGGAAAAGGTCTGCATCCCTGATGCGTCGTATACGCGGGAGCGCCAACAGTATCCTGAGAGTAAGTGTCGAGAAGCCTGACTGTCCACTTCTGTGGCACTGGACCCGTATGCATTGCTGCGGGTTTGGTGCACCAGATGGTGGACACAGGTTTTTAAATTAATATTTATTGAATGTAAAATAGTTTTAGGTTACTAACATAGTCTGTAAGTTTTGTTATACTAATCTCATATGGACAATTGTCTGATTTAAAATAATAAATAAAAAATAAAATAACATTACCAACAATATAACAAACTATAAAATCACTCCTTTTTGGCTTCGCCAGCAGTCGTGTGGAAAGGCAAAGTGACACAAAATGAATAAATTAATTAATTACTGAGTTAGGTCAAAATCAAAACAATATAATAAAACGCTACTTACGAATACTTTTAATAATATACAAAAATAATACAATAATAACTATATAGCACTAGTGTCATGCTGTTCGGTTTCCTGGTGTTTTTGGTGCTCACAAAGATAGGTTTTAAGTTTGATTCTGAAGCCGTTAATACAATTCAGGTTCCTAATCGGCGGCGGGATGTTGTTCCAACACTTAGTCGCAGCATAACGGAAACTACCTCTGAACGTGGCGGAGCTGTGCCTTTGCGTGGAGAGCTGTGCGGCACCCTACCGTGGTCCGCATGACCTCTGACTCGACACCCATGATAGTTTTTCATACAGAAATGGTGGAGATTTATGCTTAATGATTCCAAAAAGAAGGCAAGCTAAGTGCAGTTTGCGACGATGTTTCATTTTAAGAATGTAATGCTTATTTAAAAATGGAGTTACATGAGCCCTATATGGAATGCTAAAACAGAAGCGAGCACAAGCATTTTGGACTCGCTGAATAAGTTTTTGAGTTCTTCTTAACAAACGTGGTCCAAAAACTGTATCCATATAATTTAATTTTGACAAAACAAGAGATTCAACAAGTTGGATACGCAATGTTTCATTTAGGTATGGCCTCATCTTGTACAGGACTTTCAGTTTGTAAAAACAGTTCTGAACTGAATTTGTGACATGTTTTTCAAAACGCAAGTCACAGTCCATAAGCAAGCCTAGATTACGTGCTTCGTAAACTTGCTCAATGGGTTCACCCATTAGTGTAACGGCAACCGATGGAGTAGTCTTTGCTAGATGATGTTTACTTCCAAAGATTAGGTATTTAGTTTTTAAAGGATTAAGTAATAAGCAGTTACTGGTTGCCCATGCGGCTATACTTGCAAGACCTTCATTTAGTTTGACTATCGAAGTGTTAATCTCAGACGGCTTACAGGAAATATAAACTTGAATGTCATCAGCGTAAAAGTGAAACTTGCATGTCTGCTGAATATAAAATAAAAAGAATTGGTCCCAATATAGAGCCTTGGGGTACGCCTCTATTAACAATCACTTTGTCTGACTCTAACGAAGAGCCATCACTAAGACTGAATTTCACATATTGGTAGCGATTACTGAGGTAGCTGTCAAACCACTGTAACGAAGAGGAGTCGAAACCGTAGTAGTTTAATTTGGACTTAAGTAGATTAATATTAATAGAATCAAAAGCCCTAGAAAAGTCTAATAATACTAACAGTGTACACATGCCATTGTCTTGGGAGCAAAGAATATAATCGGTGACGTCAAGTAACGCAGTCACAGTGCTACGCCTTTTCCTAAAACCAGACTGGACGGCAGGTTATATATTATTTTTCTCCAGGTATTCTGTTAATTGTGAACACACAGCCTTTTCCATAATCTTTGACACACAAGGTAAAATACTAATTGGCCTTAAGTCTTTAAGATCGATTGGATTGGACGTTTTAGGTAAAGGACGAACAATGGCAATTTTCCAGGTGTCAGGGTATGTACAGGTACTTATGGACGTATTAATTAATTCTCTCAAAGCATCTAGGGCATAAGGAAAAGTTAACAATAGCATATCGAGACTAATGTTATCACAGCCTTCTGCATTGGATTTTAATCCAATAATTATTTTTATTATCCTATCCAGACTAACAGGCTCTATACGAAATATCGCATCACTGAACTTATGGTACTCAAAGTACGTTAATTGTGAGATACTTACATCGGAAGAGCAAGGTATATTAATAAAATGATTGTTAATAATTTTAGGGTCGTTAAAATTTAAGGGTAGTTCTTCGTTTTTCGGAGGTAGTAAAGTGTTTTTAATGTTTTTCCATAATTGTTTGGGGTCATTTATTTTACTATTTATGTTAAATTTTAAATAGGCGGATTTTTCATGAAATAGTGCTTGATTAACTGCAGACCTTAAAGCTTTGTAATACTTCTTCTTAGTTTCACTTTTAGTTTGATGATAAACAGTTGAGGCTTCGTCGCGTAACTTCATCATAAGTTTGATGGTATCAGTTATCCAGGGGTATGAGCGATTTTTAATGCTAATTTTCTTAACAGGAGCATGAACATCAAATAAAGTAACAACATTTTGACTAAAGATTTCGACCATATCGTTGACATTGTTAAGTGTTGCTATCAAATCCCATTGTATAGCTTGTAGATCATTACTAAAACTCTCTTTACAAATATATTTTTTCGGTCTATACGTAATGGTACGAGGCTTTGCCTTTTCCCGTTTTACGTTAAACTCGCAAACCACAAGGCAGTGGCCCAAAAGAGAGCCTACGTGTTCTATAGCCAGATTTCTTGCATGTAAGTCAGTACAAACGACGTCTATGAGTGTTTGACTTCTATCAGTAAAGTGAGTCGGTTTATTTACCAACTGGGACAGTTTGAGATACGTTAAGAAGGTTGTGAATTTTATCGAATTACTGTCAGTATTGCAAATAAGATTAATATTGAAATCTCCTAACAAAACCAGATTATCATAATTGGGGATAGAGCTAATGGAATCTGTGATGGCATCAAAAAATAGATCAACATCCAGCCACGGAGGACGATAAGCGGTACCGACCACAAGTTTTTTACCGTTAAAGGTCATAGTAAGCCACATTTGCTCAACGGACATGTGCCTCGGGTCGACGGGGTGAGCCCAGGTGCGCACGCTGACACTGCTCTTAATATAAAAACCAACGCCGTCTCCGCGCGCACGCACATCGCGCGGCCGCGGTACATGCCGTAGTCGGTACCCAGGCAAAGTGGGCGCACGTCCCTCTTCGCCCGCACGCAGCCAGGTCTCGTTAACTGCTAATATATCGACGTCGTTTCTAGTTATAGATACTATAAAATTGTCATGATTAGTGCCGAGGGAACCCGCATTGTACAAACCTATTTTAAGACGAGTGCTAAACATTGTGATCCATTAACAAATAAACAGGAATGATTAAGCAGACGCATGGTATGTTAAGACTTATTAGAATGATTGACAAATAAAAAGTAAAATAATATAAAACTGCAAAATTGACCACTTGACATATTATAATAAAGGTATGATATGACAATGTTGTTCGATATATAATATAGTGTAACAAAAAAATATTCATCATATAATAAATATAAATATTATTAAATAGTGTACTGCAAGTGTTTGCCTTATTAACTAGGAAGAAAATACTATTATAAATATTATAAATATTGATGACAAATGTTTCAAATAGTGCCAATCTCAAAAACACGAGCGATATCTACCTCCGAGCGAATGGCTCGCACTTGTTTGCCATCGCTTTCCCGCGCGAAGATACGCCCTCTCTTCGTCCACGAGTAGCGCCATTCGCGTTTTCGACACTCCTCACGCACTAGGTAAACAAATGTCGATTAGTCCGTGTAAGGCGCTCGTTGATGTAGAGGCGTCGTGGCGGCCCCGACCAGCCAGCGTCCATCGTAGTGAAATTACGTCTCACACGCGCTGCTCGTAGCAGCTCATCCCGCAGTTGGCGGCGAGCTAGACGCACCACGACGCGGCGCGTGCGGTTTGGGTCGGCCGCACCGACTCGCTCGGAAAACACGATGTCACGATCTTCCAAAGTAACGCCCAGTTTCGCAGCCAAAACGGTGACAGTATGGATAATATTTTCCCCCTTATCCTCTGGAAGATGTCCAATATCGAGGTCCGAAGCCAGAGCGTCCTGATCACGATCATTGAGCTCGACCTTAAGTTGGACCACAGTCTGCTGCAGTACCTCAACCTCTTTACAAGCGGGCACAACCTCTCTTAGCTCAAGGACTTCGATCCTTCGTTCTATCGCATCCATACGTTGACCCATTCCAGCAATGGAAGCCCGAAATTCCTTATGCATTTCTCGTATTTCAGTCATATATTCTGCGAGCTCGCGACGCATCTCTTGTATGTCTTTATCTATGACTGCGGGCACAGGGCGTGTGGTTGGCTCTTCAGAGAGAGGCAGACAAGTTACAGGGGCAATAGTTTCGGGGATGAGCGCAGAAGCAAAAGTTTCAGATGTACATTTTACCGGCGTGTTACTATTACAAGGTTTTCGCTGTTTTTTTTTACATTCCGGACAAACCCAATCTTTAGGAGCTACAGTGAAATCAGGGAGCGCTACGCACCCTTTATGATACGTGCACGGACAAATCGTACATGTGGCGGCACCTGACGGTGATAAAAACTTGCCGCAAGCTGTACACTTAGCCATAGCGAGTTAGCGTAGTCTTGCTTTAGCTGTGTCAACTAGATGATGTTGTAAACTCGACAGTTGACGCAAGATGGCGCCTGTGAGCTATTGATTTATGCGACAGTTGCCGAGTAAAAGTCAATTCTACCCACTTTTAGAGTTTATAAACAATATAACAAGCGTCACTGTCAACATCCATCCAAACAATATTGCACTTCACAACACTATTCCGACTGATTTAGTTCACGCAAACGCACACACAACTGCCTGGATCTTAGTTGTGTTCAACTGATAGTACTCTGAGAGCGAATAGGGTTTTTTAATATTATTCCGGTAATATTTTATACGAGCGTATACTGACGTTTAGCCGTCCGTGACGTCCGCCTCTGACGTCTTATCAACCTGGAAAGAAAATTGGATAAAGACGAAGAATTGAAGAAAACATATGAAGAGCAAATGAGAAGTTTGATCGAGAACGGCTACGCAGAAGAAGCGCCATGCGAACCGTCCAAGAAGAAATGGTACCTTCCTCACTTCGCAGTCACACATCCGACGAAGAAGAAGAAACGACTAGTATTTGATGCTGCCGCAAAACACAACGGGAAGAGTTTGAACGACGCGCTCCTGCCAGGGCCAGACAGGTCCCTCTTCGGGGTTCTGATTCGGTTCCGACAGCAGCCAATAGCCGTGGTGGCAGACATCAAGGAGATGTTTCTTCGGATCAAGATAAGACAGGAAGACCGCGACAGTTTAAGGTTCTTGTGGAGAGGCGATCGACGCACCGGGACACCGAAGGAGTACAGGATGTCGTCAGTCATCTTCGGTGCAGCCTGCTCCCCGAGTATCGCGATCTACGCGATGAACAAGAACGCAGAAGAATTCAAGAAAGAGTACCCAGCAGCAGTAGAAGCCATAGAAAAGAACCACTACATGGATGACTATCTTCAAAGCTTCGAAACCATGGACGAAGCGAAGAAGACAGCGAAAGAAGTGAAGACGATCCATGAGAAGGCTGGCTTTCACTTAAGAGGATGGGGTAGCAACAATGAAGAAGTCCTCGAAGACGTCAGCAAGCAACCGAGCAAGGAAACTTTGGAATTGTCTAAAGAAGAGAACACACTCGAGCTCAGATGGTTAACAAGTGAAGACGCCTTGGCTTTCAACGTGGGACTGCGTAACACATCAGAAGAATTGATGAGCGTTGAGAAAACGCCCACGAAGAGAGAGGTAACAAGCGCGGTGATGTCAACATTCGACCCACTGGGATTCGCCACACCAATCCTCATTCAAGGAAAGAAGCTCCTCCAGGACATTTGGCGCACGAAGATTGGTTGGGATGAAGAAATCCTAGAAGAACAAAAGGAAACATGGATGGTATATATGAAAGAAGTCGACACTCTGAGAAGTCTGAAGATTCCCAGATGTCTATCACCAAGTCAAGAAGAAGGGCAACTCCACATGTTCAGCGATGCAAGTCAAGAAGCCTACGCCGCAACGGTCTACTGGAGAACGATTGACTCAGAAGGGAAAATTCACGTATCACTGATCGCCGGAAAAGCAAGAGTGGCACCAACGAAACCAGTCTCGATTCCTCGACTGGAACTGCAAGCGGCATTATTGGGAAGCAGATTAGCCTCTACGATCCAGAACGAGATTGGTCTACGAGTAACGAAGAAAGTATTCTGGACCGACTCAAGCACAGTACTGCAATGGATAAAGGCTGATCCAAGAAAATTCAAGCAATTCGTAGCGCACCGCCTCGCAGAAATCGAAGAGCTTACAAGACCTCAAGATTGGAGATGGGTCCCAACAAAGGAGAATCCAGCTGATGACGCCACGCGGGGAGTACCCAAAGAGTTCGACCACACCGCTAGATGGTTCAACGGTCCCGACTTCCTGCGAAGGAGCGAAGAAGACTGGCCAATCAGAAGATTCCATCACGAAGACATGAACACTGGTGAAGAAAAAGAAGTTCGAACGGTAGCCACAACGAAAGTCGTTGAAGAAGATCGGCCGAATCCAGAGAACTTCTCAAGCTGGACGCGTCTACTCAGGGTAACAGCACGCGTCTTCCAGTTCACGGATCTTTTGAAGAAGAAGATTGAAGCCAAGAAAAAGGTCAGCATCGCACGCAAGAAAGAAGAAGTCTGGAAACCACAGAAGGGTGTCATCAAGAAGAAGATGAAGAAAATCCAGTCGCGCAAAGAAGAGGTCAAAAGAACATTCATCCCATTGGAAGATATCCAACTAAGGAAAGCCGAAGAAGCTTTGATAAAGAAGAGTCAAAAGGAAAGCTTCAACAAAGAAATACTTTGCCTGAAGAATGAGAAATCACTGGAGAACCCAAGCCGATTGAAGAGGATCGACGTGTATCTAAATCGCCAGGACATCATCAAGCTCAGAAGTCGTACAAGAAAAATCGATACGAGAGAAAGAAGAACGAACCCTGCGATATTGGACGGAAGACACAAGATCACCCAGCTCATCATCGAAGACTACCACAGAAGATTTCTCCATGGGAACACGGCAACAGTAATGAACGAAATCCGACAAAAGTATTGGATTTTGGGTCTGCGAACAACGGTGAAGAAGATCATCCACGAGTGTCAATGGTGCAGAGTGAAGAAGAGTACACCGCAAATACCACCTACGGGAGACTTACCCATCGAGCGTCTACGTCATCACCAACATCCTTTCACGTGCACTGCCGTAGACTACTTTGGACCGATGCACGTCACCGTCGGGAGAAGAACGGAGGAACGCTGGGGAGCCCTTTTCACATGTCTCACCACAAGGGCTGTCCACGTGGAATTGGTGAACTCACTCAACACCAGCTCTATGATCATGGCACTTCGAAGAATGGCAGCACGAAGAGGAACTCCCAAGACGATCTTCAGCGACAACGGCACGAACTTCGTCGGAGCCAACAGGGAGTTAGAAGAAGCAGCAGCCGAGGAGGGAATACGTTGGAAGTTTCTTCCCCCCGGATGTCCCAACATGGGCGGCGCATGGGAGAGACTGGTTCGATCGGTCAAGACGGCATTAGCAGCAGTCCTGAACGAGAAGACTCCACCGGAAGAAGTTCTACACACGCTCCTGACTGAAGTAGAACACACCGTCAACTCTCGCCCACTCACCCAAGTCAGCACGGATCCTAGCGACGAAGAAAGTCTGACGCCGAATCACTTCCTGATCGGGCGTTCCTGCGGAATGATGGCGCCGGGAGAATTCAGCGACAGCGACCTCATCGGACGAGCAAATGGCTGACATCCCAACGAATGGCTGACCACTTCTGGCAACGATGGATCAGGGAATACCTACCTACCCTGATGCCGAGGAAAATCACCGGACGAGACACTGCAGACCCACAAGAAGGAGACATCGTTATGATCGTCGATTCGTCACTGCCTCGGAACACATGGCCCCGAGGACAGATCGAGAGGACCTACCCAGGACCAGACGGAAGAACAAGAGTCGTCGACGTGCGGACTTCGGGAGGAGTACTACGAAGACCGACCCGCCGCGTCATCGTGCTGGTACCTGCGACGTCGCTTCCCAAGGATGGAGTGCTTCGCACTGCGGGGGAGAATGTCAGCGACGCAATATGAATATAATCATATTTCTATTTTGTAAATAGATAAATAGGGTCCTTGTATATAGTAAAATAAATAAATAGTTAGGAAATAGTCAGGGAATAGTTAGGAAATAGGTAATAATCTTAGAATGTGCGGCATCCGAACAAGGCATTACCTTAACGAGAGCCATTTTATGTTTTTAGCGATAATTCTCTAAATAATTGAGAAATTATCATGATTCTTTTTGCATAATATGTAAAAATGTATTACCTATGCAGTAAAATAAGGTTTATTGTATATGTATGTTATTGTAATAGGAAAGCCATTACCCAAGAAAATCAGTAAAAACCGTTGAGCCCTACAGAATAGATTGTCAGAAAGAGACAAAGATATAAACAATGAGAGATAGAAAACATGATTTATGACCTTCTCTCTGATTGGTCAAAAAGTTTGGCTCCTTGCTCACGGAATTGTATAAAAGTAGCGCGGTTTTCTTCGGAATGGCATTCCTACGAGCACCACTGAAGAAGTAACAATAAAAAGAAGAATAAATCAAGAAGTCTTGAAGCAAAGTAGTTCTTTTATTTAGTGGTGAAAGTTAGTGTCCAGTAGGAATCCAGCAAGCACCCCGTCGGTATCCAGCAAGCAATCAGCCTGAATCCAGCAAGCATCCAGCCGGCATCCAGCAAGCATCCAGCTGACATAAACCGACGGAGCGTTGCTTTCGCTACGCTACCCCGTCGTCGTCAACCGTCGTCAAACGTAAACGCTCTCCCCTCGGTGTTCGCGTTGCCCCCTCCAGCCAGCGCGTTAGGTGGAACATCGGCTCGTCAACATCACATCATATAAAGTCCACACATAGTCACAACAGCAGTTTAAAAACAATAACTTTAATAATAATTTTGATAAAGGTAAGTAATAATGAACTTACTTCGAGTTTTTTCATCCGCCGCATATATGGCGCTGTTTATGAAATTGAAACTTACTTCATGTTTTTTTGAAGTGAAAATTTGGGATAGATAAAAAAATGTTAAACTCGCGTCAGGACTTTATCGAAAATTCGTAAGATGGAGAGAGAGTAGACCGCCGGCGCGGCTTAAGAGAGGAAGTAATATCCCTCTCTGTTTCTACCGTACCGGCGGTCTAATGTAATATAAATTGTCATGTTTGTGTACGATAGCGCAATAAATGAATATTGTATTTTATCACATAGATGATAGTACTTTTATACTGATAAATATAGCAATTCGTGCAAATTATTCCTTAACCATTCCAAAATATTCAAAAATGCACAACAAAACAAAGTTTTATAAAAGTCGATTAAAAGGCGTAAATTATTTAATCGATTTATTAAAAATCGATTATTTTTATTATGAAAATCGATTTAAAAAAAACGATTATTTAAAAATAATAATCGATTTTAATAAAAATCGACAGAAAGACATTTTAAAAGCTATTTATTATCTCACCAAAAATCCTGCATGTTGGTTTTGGTTTGTCGTCTTGTCGATTTAATAATGAGTACCTGGATGACCGAACTTTGCTCGTTTTTTTTTTGGTAAAATTTTAAGTTTTTCTCACAAAAGAAGGAACTTGAAAAAAAAAATGAAAAAATTGTCTGATCTCGAACCGAGGTACTTTGATTTGAGAGTCGCTCTATTTCCCCCTGAGCTAATATTACCTATCAGTAATGTGCGAAATTTACCTTGGTATTCTAATGATATTGTAGCAGTTTTTCATTGCCTGAAAAAACGGGTAAAACGACGTTTTCTTAAAATTAAACCTAGCTAGATCAATTTATCGTCCCATTGAATCATATTGTTTTGTATTGAATTTACCATTGACTTTAACTTAATTGTAAATCCGGTACAACGACCTTTCACGATAACTAGTTTTTTTATCACTGAAACATAGTTTTGAAAACGCATATTTTTTGTTTTCTCTATAGACACACAACAACAACTTTCACGGTGAATATTTTCCATATTTTACACAATTAATAATCCAAATACCCGATAAAACACCACACAACCAAAACAAAAACAATAATGGCGATTTGACCCAACACGCTCGATTACTAAACGACAATGTTGTGATAAGAGATCGGCAAATTCTGGTATAGTTCGGGAATGGTCATGCCCGTCTTCGCTGCTAAGTTTTGGGTTCGCTAGCGTCAGTTCGTTTACGAACAACTGACTGCGCGTGCGTTTAAGTATTGTTAACCGAGCTACGTGAATTCTCGCGAGTATTTCTTTCGACGAGCGTTTGACTACGTCGACCACCGTACTCTGCTCCTAAAGCTTAATTATTATGGTATTCGTGGAACTGCTCATGAACTGTTTTGTCTTATTTAACTAATCGCCAACAAAAGGTACAAGTTGAAGGTACAACGTCCAATGGGTCTATAGTTAAAATCGGGGTACCTCAAGGTTCAATACTTGGGCCATTTCTATTTCTATTATATATTAATGACTTGCCATCGGTCGTAAATGGTCTCTCTGATGTATTCTTGTTTGCTGACGATATTTCATTCATTTTTAAAGTAGATAGAAAAGACACAGAACTTACTAGAGTAAATGATACTTTGTCAATAATTTCTAAATGGTTTGAGATTTGACCCTCTAAGCCCACTTGAAAAATTCACATGTAAATTAAATTTTTAAAATAACCATTAGACATTTTTATTTGTTGCTGTACAATACAGAATAATGATGACAGTTCTTGCTAAAAAAATCTTCGGAATTACCACAGTGCATTACTGTATATTATAGTATTTTAAATGATTTAAGGCGATGATAGCTCAGTGGTAAGTGACGTCGGATACCGCGGCGAAGGTCGTGGGTTCGAATCCTTACAATGAGCTTGAGCTTTCGGTGAAGGAAAACATCGTGAGGAAACCACAGCACGGTGGTAGGGTACTTTGTAGTACTCGACTGGCTGGCTACCACCCTCAAGTTGAAAATCTGTCGCCAAGCACCTGTTGGTGTGTTCCGGCAATTGCACTTGAGAGCCAGTTCGCCTTAATAAGGTGTACAACACATTAGCAATCCCCTGGTATTGCCAATGTCTATAGGCGACGGTTGTCACTTACCATCAGGTGACCCGCATGCCTCGTTGTCACTGGTGACATAAAAAAAAAAAAAAAAAAAAAAAAATTGAAATACCTAAATAATAAGGTAGGCAAAATTTTCTTCGGCCGCGGGCGACTGACACCTACTTTTTTTTAAATGAACGCAGTCGGGTTTGCGACCAATACGTTAATAATGGCTGAACTCAGAACCTGTGTTGACATCTGGTTTATTTGATAGCATATTTGTTTCATACTTTAATCACACTAATAATTATAAATGTGAAAGTTTGGATGGATGGATGGATGGATGGATGATGCTGAACGGATCTGGATGAAATTTGGCACAGACATAGATTATAGTCTTGGTGTTTTTCAGTGGGATTGATTTTTAGGCCAGTTTTTATCCCAGGAAATGATAAGATCCCACGGGAACTCGGATAAAACCGCGGTGGACAGCTAGATTAAAATAAATGGGAAAGTAATTTATTATTGTTCGTAATTTTTATTTATGCTACCAAAACATGAATTTTACAAAATAATTATAGAAATAGAATTAAAAATATTTTTTTAAAATCCAAACAGCTTAATCTAGTTTCGTTTGCAATCATATTTATGTCAATTAAGGCGAGTTTTACAGTACCTAACTAGCAAGTAACAATAACAGTCGAGTCGATCTTGTGATAAAACCTTGAATATTCGATTCGATTAATTATTTATAAACATTATTCGACTTCCTTTACTTTTTAATCGACTTCAAAAAAAGAGGAGGTTCTCAAATCGACTGTATGTTGTTTTTTAATTATTATTATAACCAAGTAGAGTATATTAATTATGTTGATGACTCATTGAAGTTTCAAAATTGTACTATTTAGTGTGATTAATTTATAGAACTAGTATTTGGTCAAAATAAGCAACAATTTAACCAACATTTGGATATGTCAGAATTACCGCAAAATTTGATTTCGCAAAAATGTTCTTTATGTTCATTATATAAATATCTTCTAGTTATGACTGCTCCCACAGCCATGCTTGCCACCACTGCCGCCTTTTCCATGACCGCCTCCACCACCACCACCACCGCCGCCGCCACTACCGCCACCTCCGCCTTTTCCATGACCGCCTCCATGACCACCTCCACAGCCGCCACCTTTGCCACCGCCACCACCTTTTCCATGACCGTGACCACTGCCGCCACCTTCGCCTTTTCCATGACCGTGACCTTTGCCTCCACCTTCGCCTTTTCCATGACCGTGACCTTTGCCTCCACCTTCGCCTTTTCCATGACCGTGACCTTTGCCTCCACCTTCGCCTTTTCCATGACCGTGACCTTTGCCTCCACCTTCGCCTTTTCCATGACCGTGACCACTGCCGCCACCCCCACCTTCGCCTTTTCCATGACAGTGACCTTTGCCGCCACCTCCACCTTCGCCTTTTCCATGACCGTGCCCTTTGCCGCCACCTCCGCCATGTCCACCACCTCCGCCATGTCCACCTCCTTCGCCATGTCCAGCACCTTCGCCATGTCCACCGCCATGTCCACCGCCATGTCCACCACCTCCACCATGTCCACCGCCATGTCCACCGCCATGTCCACCACCATGTCCACCACCTTCGACATGTCCACCGCCATGTCCACCGCCATGTCCACCGCCATGTCCACCGCCATGTCCACCACCATGTCCACCGCCTTTTCCATGACCGTGCCCTTTGCCTCCACCTTCGCCTTTTCCATGACCGTGACCTTTGCCTCCACCTTCGCCTTTTCCATGACCGTGACCTTTGCCTCCACCTTCGCCTTTTCCATGACCGTGACCACTGCCGCCACCCCCACCTTCGCCTTTTCCATGACAGTGACCTTTGCCGCCACCTCCACCTTCGCCTTTTCCATGACCGTGCCCTTTGCCGCCACCTCCGCCATGTCCACCACCTCCGCCATGTCCACCTCCTTCGCCATGTCCAGCACCTTCGCCATGTCCACCGCCATGTCCACCGCCATGTCCACCACCTCCACCATGTCCACCGCCATGTCCACCGCCATGTCCACCACCATGTCCACCACCTTCGACATGTCCACCGCCATGTCCACCGCCATGTCCACCGCCATGTCCACCACCATGTCCACCGCCTTTTCCATGACCGTGCCCTTTGCCGCCACCTCCGCCGCCACCACCGCCATGTCCACCACCATGACCACCACCATGACCACCGCCATGTCCACCGCCATGTCCACCACCATGACCACCACCATGACCACCGCCATGTTCACCACCTCCACCATGTCCATGACCGCCTCCATGTCCACCACCATGACCACCGCCATGTCCACCGCCATGTCCACCACCATGACCACCGCCATGTCCACCGCCATGTCCACCGCCATGTCCACCACCATGACCACCACCATGACCACCGCCATGACCACCGCCATGTCCACCGCCATGTCCACCACCATGTCCACCGCCATGTCCACCACCATGACCACCGCCATGTCCACCGCCATGTCCACCACCTTCGCCATGTCCACCGCCATGTCCACCGCCATGTCCACCACCATGTCCACCGCCATGTCCACCACCATGACCACCGCCATGTCCACCGCCATGTCCACCACCATGACCACCGCCATGTCCACCGCCATGTCCACCGCCATGTCCACCACCATGACCACCACCATGTCCACCACCATGACCACCACCATGTCCACCGCCATGTCCACCACCATGTCCACCACCTTCGCCATGTCCACCGCCATGTCCACCGCCATGTCCACCACCATGTCCACCACCATGTCCACCACCATGTCCACCGCCTTCACCTCCGCCATGTCCACCACCATGTCCACCACCTCCGCCATGTCCACCACCTCCACCATGTCCACCGCCTTCACCTCCGCCATGTCCACCACCTCCACCATGTCCACCACCATGACCACCACCATGACCACCGCCATGTCCACCGCCATGTCCACCGCCATGTCCACCGCCATGTCCACCACCATGACCACCGCCATGTCCACCGCCATGTCCACCACCATGACCACCGCCATGTCCACCGCCATGTCCACCGCCATGTCCACCACCATGACCACCACCATGACCACCGCCATGTCCACCACCATGACCACCGCCATGTCCACCGCCATGTCCACCACCATGACCACCACCATGACCACCGCCATGTCCTCCACCATGTCCACCGCCATGTCCACCACCATGACCACCGCCATGTCCACCGCCATGTCCACCACCATGACCACCACCATGACCACCGCCATGTCCACCACCATGACCACCACCATGACCACCGCCATGTTCACCACCTCCACCATGTCCATGACCGCCTCCATGTCCACCACCTCCACCATGTCCACCACCATGACCACCGCCATGTCCACCGCCATGTCCACCACCATGACCACCGCCATGTCCACCGCCATGTCCACCGCCATGTCCACCGCCATGTCCACCACCATGACCACCGCCATGTCCACCGCCATGTCCACCGCCATGTCCACCGCCATGTCCACCACCATGACCACCACCATGACCACCGCCATGTCCACCACCATGACCACCGCCATGTCCACCGCCATGTCCACCACCATGACCACCACCATGACCACCGCCATGTCCACCACCATGACCACCACCATGACCACAGCCGCTACCTTCACCGCCACCACTGCTGCCACCATTGCCGCTACCACTGCCGCTACCACTGCCGCTACCACTGCCTCTACCACTGCCGCTACCACTGCCGCTACCACTACCGCTACCACTGCCGCTACCACTGCCGCTACCACTGCCGCTACCACTGCCGCTACCACTGCCGCTACCACTGCCGCTACCACTGCCGCTACCACTGCCGCTACCACTGCCGCTACCACTGCCGCTACCACTGCCGCTACCACTGCCGCTACCACTGCCGCTACCACTGCCGCTACCACTGCCGCTACCACTGCCGCTACCACTGCCGCTACCACTGCCGCTACCACTGCCGCTACCACTGCCGCTACCACTGCCGCTACCACTGCCGCTACCACTGCCGCTACCACTTCCGCTACCACTGCCGCTACCACTGCCGCTACCACTGCCGCTACCACTGCCGCTACCACTACCGCTACCACTGCCGCTACCACTGCCGCTACCACTGCCACTACCACTGCCGCCACCATTGCCGCTACCACTGCCGCTACCACTGCCTTCACCACCGCCTTCTCCTCCGCCATGTCCAACACCGCCTCCATGTCCACCACCACAGCCGCTACCTTCACCGCCACCATTGCCGCTACCTTCACCGCCACCACTGCTGCCACCACCATTGCCGCTACCACTGCCGCTACCACTGCCGCTACCACTGCCGCTACCACTGCCGCTACCACTGCCGCTACCACTGCCGCTACCACTGCCGCTACCACTGCCACTACCACTGCCGCCACCATTGCCGCTACCACTGCCGCTACCACTGCCTTCACCACCGCCTTCACCTCCGCCATGTCCAACACCGCCTCCATGTCCACCACCACAGCCGCTACCTTCACCGCCACCATTGCCGCTACCTTCACCGCCACCACTGCTGCCACCACCATTGCCGCTACCACTACCGCTACCACTGCCGCTACCACTGCCGCTACCACTGCCGCTACCACTGCCGCTACCACTGCCGCTACCACTGCCGCTACCACTGCCGCTACCACTGCCGCTACCACTGCCACTACCACTGCCGCTACCACTGCCGCTACCACTGCCGCTACCACTGCCGCTACCACTGCCACTATCACTGCCGCCACCATTGCCGCTACCACTGCCTTCACCACCGCCTTCACCTCCACCATGTCCACCACCTCCACAATGTCCACCGCCTTCACCACCACCTTCACCGTGTCCACTGCCACTACCACTGCCGCTACCACTGCCGCTACCACTGCCGCTACCACTGCCGCTACCACTGCCGCTACCACTGCCGCTACCACTGCCGCTACCACTGCCGCTACCACTGCCGATACCACTGCCGCTACCACTACCTTCGCCGTGTCCACTGCCGCTACCACTGCCGCTACCACTGCCGCTACCACTGCCGCTACCACTGCCGCTACCACTGCCGCTACCACTGCCGCTACCACTGCCGCTACCACTGCCGCTACCACTGCCGCTACCACTGCCGCTACCACTGCCGCTACCACTGCCGCTACCACTGCCGCTACCACTGCCACTACCAATGCCGCTACCACTGCCGCTACCACTGCCGATACCACTGCCGCTACCACTGCCGCTACCACTGCCGCTACCACTACCGCTACCACTGCCGCTACCACTGCCGCTACCACTGCCACTACCACTGCCGCCACCATTGCCGCTACCACTGCCTTCACCACCGCCTTCACCTCCGCCATGTCCAACACCGCCTCCATGTCCACCACCACAGCCGCTACCTTCACCGCCACCATTGCCGCTACCTTCACCGCCACCACTGCTGCCACCACCATTGCCGCTACCACTGCCGCTACCACTGCCGCTACCACTGCCGCTACCACTGCCGCTACCACTGCCGCTACCACTGCCGCTACCACTGCCGCTACCACTGCCGCTACCACTGCCGCTACCACTGCCGCTACCACTGCCGCTACCACTGCCGCTACCACTGCCGCTACCACTGCCGCTACCACTGCCGCTACCACTGCCGTTACCACTGCCGCTACCACTGCCACTACCACTGCCGCCACCACTGCCTTCACCACCGCCTTCACCTCCGCCATGTCCAACACCGCCTCCATGTCCACCACCACAGCCGCTACCTTCACCGCCACCATTGCCGCTACCTTCACCGCCACCACTGTAGCCACCATTGCCGCTACCACTGCCGCTACCACTGCCGCTACCACTGCCGCTACCACTGCCGCTACCACTGCCGCTACCACTGCCGCTACCACTGCCGCTACCACTGCCGCTACCACTGCCGCTACCACTGCCGCTACCACTGCCGCTACCACTGCCGCTACCACTGCCGCTACCACTGCCGCTACCACTGCCGCTACCACTGCCGCTACCAATGCCGCTACCACTACCGATACCACTGCCGCTACCACCGCCGCTACTACTGCCGCTACCACTGCCGCTACCACTGCCGCTACCACTGCCGCTACCACTGCCGCTACCACTGCCGCTACCACTGCCGCTACCACTGCCGCTACCACTGCCGCTACCACTGCCGCTACCAATGCCGCTACCACTGCCGATACCACTGCCGCTACCACTGCCGATACCACTGCCGCTACCACTGCCGCTACCACTGCCGCTACCACTGCCGCTACCACTGCCGCTACCACTGCCGCTACTACTGCCGCTACCACTGCCGCTACCACTGCCGCTGCCACTACCAATGCCGCTACCACTGCCGATACCACTGCCGCTACCACTGCCGCTACCACTGCCGCTTCCTTTACCATTGCCATGAGTTGATGATCTTCTGCGTGAAGAGTTTCGCTTGATAGAGCTTCTGCTGTTCTTAGCACTGGCTTGAGATTTCATATCATGAGTGACGATTTTAGTTTTGCCCTCACCATTCCTTCCTGTTTCATTGACAGAGTCGCTGCTGCTGCTGCTGCTGCTGCTGGATTCACCATGACTCTCTTGAATGACGATTTGGCTCAAGTCGGTCGAGTCAACGCCGCTACCACTGCCGCTTCCTTTACCATTGCCATGAGTTGATGATCTTCTGCGTGAAGAGTTTCGCTTGATAGAGCTTCTGCTGTTCTTAGCACTGGCTTGAGATTTCATATCATGAGTGACGATTTTAGTTTTGCCCTCACCATTCCTTCCTGTTTCATTGACAGAGTCGCTGCTGCTGCTGCTGCTGCTGCTGCTACTGCTGCTGGATTCATCATGACTCTCTTGAATGACGATTTGGCTCAAGTCGGTCGAGTCAACGTCGAGAAAACCACCATCTTTAGCAACAAAAAATCATGTATGGAAATTAAGTCATTTTTAAAGCTAGAAGCTTGAAACTTATTTAGGCTATAAATACGACATTCAACGTTTGTAAAAACTTTGCCCTTAAGGGGGTAAAAATAGGGATGAAGGTTTTTGTGTGATGACATAGGCAAAAAAGCTTACGGCCCAGAATATAAAAATATTGAAGAATTACAGAGAATTACGGAGTCTTTACAAAATGTAAAACTGAAATGAACGCAAGTAATAAACTTGCCGCGCCCCGTGCAACATATAAAATCACGCTATGTTGCGAAAATCCCACGGGTACGCGGGTGAAACCGCGGGGGACAGCTAGTAAAAATACAGTCCATATATGCTCCAAAAATATTTAAAAATTGTAACCTTAAAAGGAAGAAAAAATATTTATTGACCCACACACTTATATATGTTATTTATACTAAAATGTACTTATTATACTTCAATGTAAACTGTATGTTGCGCGGTGTCAAAAGGTCTCTATCTCAGCATAAAGTCTCAGTATTCTGATAGAGCCTACAAATAATTAATTAAAATATAACAATAATAATTGTGTAATGCATTAAATAAAAATACAATAAATAAATAACAATATAAATGTATAATGATGTGTAATAATTAGTTACGTGAGAATAATAAATGTTGTATGTTACATATATATATAAATGTTACATATAGAATTATGATTTTTTAAGCTTGTATAAAGAAAGTGTCGATTGCCGAGCTGCGTTTGGCTGCTACAGTCCCTACTAGAAAACTAGATTTTTCCTTTTTTTGTAGCTCGAGAAGATGTTTCTTCAGCGTTATTTTGAAAGTTTGGACTGTCTTTAAGGCACGAAAAGGTGAAGGTATATCGTTCCAGCACCGAGAAGCAGCAAACCTAAAGGAACCACGACACGCCATGGAACGATGGCTTGGTGTGATTAAAACAAAAGTACATGCCCTACGATGGAACTTAGCTTGTGACTGTGACCAAACTAGCTTTTTGAGTTTCTTCCTGGCTGACTTCCGAACCGGTGGTAACTTCTTTTTTTTTTTTCTTTTTTTTTTTATGTCACTAGAGACAACGGTGCAGGCGGGTCACCTGATAGTACGTGACTACCGTCGCCTATAGACATTAGCAATACCAGGTAGACTGCCAACGTGTTGTACACCTTATTACAATGCCTTAAGGGCAAGGGTAACTGGCTCTCAAGTGCAATTGCCGGAACACACCAACAGGTGTTTGGCGACAGATTTTCAACTTGAGGGTGGTAGCCAGCCAGTCGAGTACCACATAGTACCCTACCACCGTGCTATGGTTTCCTCACGATGTTTTCCTTCACCGAAAGCTCAAGCTCATTGTAGGATTCGAACCCACGACCTTCGCCGCTGTATCCGACGTCACTTACCACTGAGCTATCATCGCCTTAAATGTAATTCGACCTTCATAAGTGCCCTTCTGGGACCTAAACTGAATGAATGGTTTTGACTTTGACTTTGAATGTCAGCTTAGCAATCGAAAAGGAGGAGAACGAAAACAACACCGACGAGGATGCTCTTATGGTAACGCTTTACAAGAGCTTCACAAACAAATGAAGAACAGCCATGAGGAATAAGGAGAGACACTATCTTTTCATGTTGGCGATGATAGCTCAGTGGTAAGTGACGTCGAATACCGCGGCGAAGGTCGTGGGTTCGAATCCTACAATGAGCTTGAGCTTTCGGTGAAGAAAAACATCGTGAGGAAACCATAGCACGGTGGTACGGTACTATGTGGTACCCGACTGACTGGCTACCACCCTCAAGTTGAAAATCTGTCGCCAAGCACCTGTTGGTGTGTTCCGGCAGTTGCACTTGAGAGCCAGTTCCCATCTAGGCTTTGTGTGCTTACCACCTTCGGCCACATCATCACTTACCATAGTGAGATTGCGATGATGGCAGCAGCTATGAAGGAGGTGACGGCGTCGCTCGTAACTAGCGTGAAACTTAAACCTCATTTATTCAGTCGAGGCCCTGGTAAGGCACTTACGAACGTTACAATTAACTCTACCACCGGTTCAACTTACTTCAACTGAGAACACTCCGTTGCCAGGCGTCCGGATAAAGCCTTTTTGATTGCGTGTCCGGTCGAAATAAACGGTGTCCCGCTTTTGTTAGGCTTTTCGCAAACGAGCGAGCACCGAGCATGGCCGAGCGCAGGCGATTTAGAATTTAACAAGATTTATGGTAATAATCAAAAAAGCTTGATTTTACATAAAAAAATTGTCGTAGTACGGTCGGCCAAGAAAGTGGTGTATCACCCTAAGGTTGAATGACGCTTGCAGATTCATAGGTGATAAAGATTTGTTTCGCTTGCAGATCATGTCGTAAATCTCCACAAACTCTCAATTTTATATAGAAAAAAGTATAAGATACTTACATGTGGGATGCGCATTGACGGCTGAAAATGCCTGAAAGAAATATTTCAATTAATACAATGTAGTAAAAAAGGTATTTGGAATTTAATTATGCAGTAGTGATCGTCATTTTAATGTATGGGTGTATTATTTAGGTTGAAAAAAAAAACCTGTCGAAATAGTTTTAAAATGAAATAAATATTCAAAATGGCCGAGCACTAGTGTGACTCTAACGCACGGTTCAGAAGGTTGCTTTTTCTGAGAAGTGTGTAAGTGTGTGAGTGTTTCCATGGTAAAAGTATTCTAGATCACTTTTGGACCACAAAGTTATAAATAAATATCCTGGACATTTGACACACACGGCTATCTGATCCCAAACTAAGCAGAGCTTATAATATGGAAACCAGATGACTGATATAATACATATACTACTTTTTTTTTGTAAATACATACTTAAATAGATAATTACACCCAGACTCAGGACAAACAGGCATGTTCATGCACAACAGTGTGTCCTGGATGGGAATCGATCCCACGACCTGCGGCGTAATAGGAAGTGTGTTAGACTCTAACGGTTCGGTAACATAAGCTATATTTTTATCTCGGGGAAAAGTTTATAATATTATAAGGAGGAAAGATTTGATTGTTTGTTTGTTTGTTTGTTTGTTTGCATTGAACAGGCTCTGAAACTACAGGACCGATTTGGAAAATTCTTTCACCATTAGAAAGCTACATTATCCCTGATGAACATAGGCTGTATTATTATCCCGGGAAAAGATAAGATCCCACGGGAACGCGGGTGAAACCGCGGGAGACAGCTAGTGTTTTATATAGTGATTATATAGAGCATAATGCTGTCAATAAAAAAGAAAAAATGTATCCAGATATATATCTAATAGTTTATTTTTTATTAGATATAATAATATTATTAATGAAAATAATAGAGAAATCGACTCACCGCCAATATCGCCAAGACCAGATGGGTTTTCATGGTGACATCCGAAGATAATTCTACACCACTTACCATGCACACATTTTATATGAATATAGAACAATAACATCAACTGCGTAAATATTTTGATCGTCATCAATGTCTACGTTAGGTACTTGATTACCACGGCTGCAACAATTAGCTACGGTTAGGTTTTAACCCGTTGTCATGCGATGATAAAAAACATCATAGAATTGGGAATCAAATCACTATCATTTTCGGGTGATTCAAACGCGGCCATTATGGCGCGCTTATGTTGTGATGTGAGATTAGACGAGTTCGATGTCAAAAATGAAGTGTTTGGTTCACAAAGTTACTAAAATCAGTTTATTACCATGGAAAAGCACAGAAAACTTATAAATTATAATACATTTAAGCGTAACGGTTACATACTCTATGGTCGAGTGTAAAAGTGACGTCACGATTTATTCACGGGGCGTTTTGGAAATTTGCGAGGGAATTTAAAAACAGACACTTTTTGATGATTAAATTTAGCTATGAAATCATGAAAATTTAAAAAAAAAAATTTGTAACAATATAAATTACATAAAATAAATATCGTCCATTTTGAAGTCACGTGCATATTCCTTATTCCAGGAATATGGAGGGTGACTGACAGATCAAATCAGCTTCTTTTTATTAAATGTCAAAACGATGATTTATATTGAGTTTTGTATGAAATACATACTTGTGACGTCATAAATATATGACACCATCAAAAGACACTCTCTGTCGTTTTTTTCTTTATTCTGGATAGACTTGTGTTTGACTACAATCTCACTATGGTAAGTGATGATGTGGCCGAAGGTGGTAAGCACACAAAGCCTAGATGGGATGGGAAGCGTTAAATTGGTAATTAAATATCATGAAAAGTGTTCGCTCTAACACTAGTTAGTGAATATATTCATCATCCGCATTGTAATAGGGTATATGCAGGATATCGAGAGCGCTCCAGGCAAGCGTCCTCGGCGCCCCTCTAGCGGTCATCGCTCGCTGTTTTAGTCTGTAGGGTTTCTCCGCTTACTTCTTCTAAACCACGCAACGGATTTTAATTCGGAGTTCAATCATTTAGATAATTTCTTCCGCAAGGTTTATATGTATAATACATGTATATTATAGTAGAGAAAAGCCGAGAATTTCAAAGATTTGTAATGATGTCGTAAAAGCATTGTCATATAAGTGACTACAGTCACCTATAGACATAAGCAATACCAGGGGATTACCCATGTACTGTACTAACAATGCCATAAAGGCAACTGGCTCTCAAGTGCAATCGCCGAACACACCAACAGGCGCTTGGCGGAAGATTTACAACCTGTGTGTGGTAGCCAGTCAATCGAGTACTACCTCCGTACTCCTACGATGGTTTTCCTTCACCGAAAGCTCAAGCTCGTTGTAGGATTCGAACACACGAACTTCGCCGCGGTATCCGGCGTCACTACCACTGATCTATCATCGCCTTAAAATACAGTAGGTATATATGTATTAATCCTTATCCAATTAGTTAGATAGGTTGTGCATTATCAATATTACAAAATTTCATTAAAATCAATATCTTAGAAGAAGCTTCGAAGATATCAAAGATTTACAAAAATACATAATAAATAAAGAGGAAAGATTTGATTGTTTGTTTGTCTTGAATAGGCTCTGAAACTACTGGACCGTTTTGCAAAATTCTTTCACCATCAGAAAGCTACATTAACCCTGAAGAATATAGGCTATATTTTTATCCCGGGAAAAGATAAGATCGCACGGGATCATAAATTAGGTTCATAAATTATTAATAAAATAAGTTTACAGTAAAAGTAAACGTTCAGATTTTCTTGTTTTTCTACGTTTTTCCAGATGTTACCCAGAGGTAATGTAGCATTCTAATGGTGAAAGATTTTTTTAAATTGGTCCAGTAGTTTTTGAGTTTATTCCGTTACGAACGACTATTTTAGAAATAGTACCTACATATCGAAATCGGGTTGACTGATGGTTTGACTGTTGGTGATCGGTGGCGCTGGAATCAAGTTCTAAGTTTTGTTTTTATTTTAGGGTAGGACGACGTCTGCCGGGCCCGCTAGTATCTATAGATATGAATCCCTATTTCCCTTGGTCTCGCCATAACTTGAGAACGACTTAAGGCGATGATAGCTCAGTGGTAAGTGACGTCGGATACCGCGGCGAAGGTCGTGGGTTCGAATCCTTACAATGAGCTTGAGCTTTCGGTGAAGGAAAACATCGTGAGGAAACCACAGCACGGTGGTAGGGTACTTTGTAGTACTCGACTGGCTGGCTACCACCCTCAAGTTGAAAATCTGTCGCCAAGCACCTGTTGGTGTGTTCCGGCAATTGCACTTGAGAGCCAGTTCGCCTTAATAAGGTGTACAACACATTAGCAATCCCCTGGTATTGCCAATGTCTATAGGCGACGGTTGTCACTTACCATCAGGTGACCCGCCTGCCTCGTTGTCACTTGTGACATAAAAAAAAAAAAACGACTACTAATTTCATTCATCTTTAAGAGAAGTGCGCAGAAAAATGAAAAATTTCATAAACTTGACGACTCTTTTACCTTTAACGTTTCATGAATTTGAATTGAGCAGAGGTCAGTTAGTATTTTATGATCATGCTCCAAAGAGGGTTAAACGCATTAAATAAATAAATTAGCAATTAAATAGATGCATTATTTAATCAGGTTTTTTTCATATTAACAATAATATTGTGTACCTAACTGTATAAAATGATTAATTTGCTATTCGCAACTGTCAATATACTTTCAGGGTCAGATTTGAATAACATGTTTTTTCTTTGAAAAACATGTTTTTCTAAACATTCTTTTAACTGTTATAAGTACCATAGAAATTAATTAATTACTTTCTATTTGGCGGCAGCGATGGTAAGAAAACATTGCAAGGAAAGTAGAAAAAAAACTCTTGATTAAAATAATATTATATGTTATAAGTCGGAAGACGTCCACCAAACGTCCACTGCTGGACAAAGGCCTCCCCTAAGCGTGTGCGTATGCTGAGAGACAGGTCAGGCAGGGCAGACAACACAGAAATAATATGCTGAGACGAGGAACGAAGAACGTTGCATTTTAGATTGTGTTTTTACGTCGATCGATTGCCATCTTTTTCATTAAAATTCGAAGAACTAAGCGTCAGCTCACTCACCCGCGGTGGGTGTACGATTGGAAGGTTACGGAAGTTGTAAATAAATAAAGTAATGGTAAATATTTGAGCACAACTTTTGTATTTGTAACGCTACCTCCCGGACTAGCACGCGTCGCGCAGCCGCGTAGAAATCTGAAGAGTTGCCAACATGACAACATTTTCTGCCGCCTGTGTCACCTGTCTCTCAGCATACGCTCAGGCTAAGGATCTCCATGATGCATTGCCAGTCTCGCGACGCCGGCCGTCAGTTCTATTAGCTATGCACTAGAACTAGAGTCATTAGAATCTGACAATTCATAAGCGCCTGTGAAGGCCTATTTGGATGAATAAACATTTCATTTCATTTTATATGTGTCCCGCTCACTGCCACTTCAGTTTGGCAATTCTTCAGGCTATGTCAGTTACTTTAAAGAGCAATGGAAGGAAATCCACAGGCGAATCAAAGTTTTTTTTTAAATTCTGTATAGGCTTGTGTTTAGAGTATAAATCTTTGTAAAAGTTTGTGGCTGTATCTATTATTTTTGATCTCGACGATATTTTTCTCTCAGATGTTTTTTCTTTGACAGTCGGTATCCAAGTTTTTGTTAAGTTTAGCTCTTTATATCCTTTTTTCAGGCTTCCGGTGGTGGATAGATGTTTTTCGATTATCTTCAGTCTATGGGTTTCGTACTCTTTCTTGATCTTTTTGTGTATATTTTTATATAGGTTACTAAGTTCTTGTTTTTCTTCCTTTGTTCGCGGTTTTTTATTTTGTAGCTCTATCCTTCTATTTAATAGTAGTCTTGTGTTTTCAGATAAAATATGTCTTTCTTTGTTGGTTATTTTCTTTATAGAATTAATGGTTTCGGTGATAGCTATTTTTATATTTGAATAGAACAACTCTATATTTGAGCATGTCAATAAATCGATACTTTCTAGACTTTGTTTTAAGTTTTTCAGGAACAGGTTTTCATCTTCAATTGTTTTCAACGTAAAATTTGTTAGGCTATATTTTACTCTACTTTTCTTGGTTGTTGTTATTTGAAACGTACTTCTTATAAGGCGGTGATCACTTGGGAAATTGAGCTGATTCAAGATCTCTATGTTTGTAAACTTATCTTTTGTATTGGACATAATATAGTCGAGTTGATGTTTTGTTTCTTTTGGCGACATCCATGTCCACATGTTCTTAGTTTTCTTTTTGAATATGCTGTTGATTACAGTAAGATTATTTTGAAGAGCAAATTGTACAAGTTTTTCACCTCTTGTGTTCCGATTGCCATAACAGAACAATCCCAACGCTCTATTTTCTTCCGGCTGCCGTTGTCCAATACAAGCGTTGAAGTCACCCATTACGATAATACTTTTATAGCTTTTTTCCAAAGCTTCTTGTAGTTGATTATAGAAGATGTCAGACTCCCCATCGCATGCAGTGCTGGTAGGCGCATAAGCTTGTATGATCGAGATATCTATTGTGTCAAATTTTAAGTTTAATATGCAAACTCGTTCTGAAATTGCAATGAAACTTTCTATGTTTAATTTAAGTTGTTTTTTCAATAGAAAACCCACGCCATGGAGGCCTTTGGTTTCACCATAGTAGCAAAATATATGTTCATTGTCTTCCAGTATCTTATAGCCTGTTCTGCGTATCTCAGCGAGTCCAATTATATCATATTTTATTTTTGAGATGGCCTGTTTGAACTCTAGAAGACGTTCAATAGACAGTAAAGATCGTGCGTTGTATGTACAGATGTAGAGTGGCTTGAGTGGAGGGTTGTGGTCGTTAGTCCCCGCGGTGACCGGCCGTGTTGGGGGCTTGCGTGAAGAGGTCGCTTTACGTCAATTTTTCATATTCAAGGGTAGTTGTAAAAGCGCAGTAGAAGAATTATTTATGTGTGGTGGGGTTGAAAGCGAATCCTTGTCATGATTTGACTTTTTTACCATGTAATGTTGGATATTTGAGTTCTGTGTTGTCTTCGAAGGGTTTTGAGTATTATTTTTCTAGGTTAGGGCAAAATCTGACATCATTTTATTGTATAAAAAGGGTGATCCTACAAACATTGCCAATTATCGACCTATAAGCCTACAACCATGCCTCTACAAGTTATTTGCCTCATGTTTAGAACGACGCATATCTGAAATCACAGAAAAATTCCAACCAGTAGAGCAGGCGGGGTTCAGGAAATCTTTCTCTACAATGGATCATATTCACGCTCTAGAACAAATAATAGAGAAATATGAAGAACAAAGACACCCCCTATACTTGGCATTCATTGACTACGCCAAAGCTTTTGATACAATATCCCACGCTAGTATATGGAAAGCTCTACACGAATGTAAAATACCACTAGAAACAATTGAACTGATGCAAGATATCTACGTAAAAAGCGTTAGCCGAGTGAAACTAGACAGAACCGGCCCCGAAATAGATATCCGCAGAGGCGTGAGACAAGGTGACCCATTGTCACCAACATTATTTATAACTGTTCTACAAAACATCATGAAACAACTTAACTGGTCAAAGAAAGGCATAAATATTAAAGGAAGTTACCTTAACAACCTACGTTTCGCGGACGATATTGTATTGTTCTCAGAAACCGCATCACAACTTGAAGAAATGATCAACGAACTTAACCACGTCAGTCGCGATATTGGCCTAGAATTAAACATCGAAAAAACTAAAATTATGTCCAATAAAACTCAAAGGCCCATATTCGTGGAGAGCCGACAGTTGGAGTATGTCCAGGAATACATATATTTAGGTAAACAAATATCCTTCTCAAAATCCAGACACCGTGATGAACTAAACAGACGTGTTAACATGACATGGAATAAGTTCTGGAGCCATAAAGAGGTTTTAAAATCTGATTTACCCTTAAGACTAAAAAAGAAAGTCCTAGACTCATGTCTTTTACCTTGCCTCTCATACGCAAGCCAAACCTGGATCTATAATACCTACACGAAACGAAAAATTAAAACATGCCAGAGAGCAATGGAGAGAAGTATTCTTAATTTGAAACTTAGAGACAAGAAACGACATAGCGAAATAAGAGAAAGGACAAAAGTAATTGATGCTTTAACCCACTGCAAGAAACTTAAGTGGAAATGGGCCGGCCACATTGCTCGCCAAGATAAGGACAAGTGGACTAGGAAAATTACTACATGGGCTGGTCCTACCGGTAAAAGGAAAAGAGGTCGCCCTCTGGAGAGATGGAGAGACGAACTTTTAAAATTGACAAACAACGACTGGATAAGTTTAGCACAGGACAGGATAAAGTGGAGAGAGATGGAGGAGGCCTATACTCGTCTAGAGGTCCCTAATCATTAAATTTTTTTTTAAAATTGAATAATGATAAATGTAAAAAAAAAAAAAAACTTAATATTATATACAAAGAATGCAATTTGTCTCATATCTATTTTTTGTTGCTATTATTATAACTATGTATTAATTAATTCAATTCTAATTAAATGTAAAATTATTATTAAGGAAATAAAAGGCTTAAATAAATAAATAAATAATAGGCTTGTGTTTGACTACAATCTCACCATGGTAAGTGATGATGTGGCCGAAGGTGGTAAGCACACAAAGCCTAGGTGAAGGAAAACATCGTGAGGAAACCACTGCACGGTGGTAGGGTACTTTGTAGTACTCGACTGGCTGGCTACCACCCTCAAGTTGAAAATCTGTCGCCAAGCACCTGTTGGTGTGTTCCGGCAATTGCACTTGAGAGCCAGTTCGCCTTAATAAGGTGTACAACACATTAGCAATCCCCTGGTATTGCCAATGTCTATAGGCGACGGTTGTCACTTACCATCAAGTGACCCGCCTGCCTCGTTGTCACTTGTGACATAAAAAAAAAAAAAAAAAAAAAACAAAGTACCCTACCACTGTGCAAACTTAAGTTTTTACATATTATAGTTTTGAAGTCGGTTTTTGTTTCATTTCTATTTTCAAAATGAGATCACAATTATGGATATAATTATGTAGGTACATATTTATATTGAAATCATTTATACAAGGTATAAGAATTTGGAATGATCTGGACAAAAACCGCTACATGATCGAGACGCGAGACAACTTGCGAAGATCCTGAAGGTGGACTTACAACTTGAGGTACCTGAAAGAAAACTTTAATTTTGAATAGGTACCAAACATTGTGCTACTTTCCTTCTGTGCGCTAGTCATAGACTATTGGGTTTATTTATTTATTTATACACCAATTACATCTATCGTTACAGGAATTTCCCAATTCAATAGAGTAAGTCAATTAATTAAATTTCTAAATACACATTATTATAAAAAATATATCAAAAAATAAAATAAAAAATTCACGTTCTGTTCGTAACTTACTTAAAAATATATATAGCACTGATTTCTTAAATTCAGTTACTGAGCATGAGAATAAGTCAATTTTTTCGGCAACCAGATTCAATGTGTGCAAAGTTCTCGTCAATGGCGTCTTCGATAGTAAATTAGTTAGGTTAAATCGTCTATGGCGCTAGTGGTCAAAGAAAACTGTCAGTGGCTGTAGAGTTGTCATATTTTGACAGCTGTCAAATATGGCGCCATAACGACATAGTTGATAGCTTGGTTGAATCTGTGTTTCAGTAATTCAATCCTACTAATATTATAAATGTGAAAGTTTGGATGGATGGATGTTTGTAACTCATTTACGCCAGAACGGCTGAACGGATCTGAATGAAATTTGGCACAGAGATAGATTATAGTCTGGAATAGCATATAGGTTACTTTTTATCCCGGGAAAAGATAAGATCCCTCGGGAACGCGGGTGAAACCGCGGGGGAGACCTAGTTATATAAAACACGAGATAATTCGTAACTGTTTTATTGTCAACTACTGGACAGTGGCCATCGCCTTTAATTTGTTGACTCCCGAGATTAACCTGTCAAACAAATCGTCAACTCGCGCACAGTTTTAAAAAAATCAAAATTCACGCCTAATTTTGAAGTAAATGTCATCGTCCCGATTGTCCCATTTGAGAACCAAGTGGTACGGACTCTGAAACCCCGATAGTCCCAAGAAAGAACTGACAGGTTAATTTTTTTTTATGATTTTTCTGAAATAATACAATACAAGCCCTGGTTTTACACGGGTATCTAAACTAATATTATAAAGAGGACAGATTTGATATTTTGTTTGTTTGTTACGAAGTAATTCAAAAATTACTCGACCGACTTTAAAACATTTTTTCACCATTTAGAAAACTCTTATTATCCCTGACTAACATAGGCTATATTTTTATCCTGGAAAAATATAGCCTTTTGGTGTGATAATTTTTATAAAGATGTTGATTCATATATAACAAATTACGAACATTAATTTTGATTTTGCATTTAATTAGTTACCTATATAACACTTTAAAACGAGTAGCTGTAAGAAAGAATTACTTGTATGACAGATTGCGAAACCTACAAGGTACAATTTAAGTCGAATATAATCTTATTTGTATTTCATTTTACAGTTCCTTAAAAAATTAATATCCGTTACCGAAACTATCGGATAATCCGAAATAATTTAATATCCATAACCGTAACCGAAACCGATATTATATTTTACCAATATCCATATCCATATACGGATCCGAAATTATATATCCATAACATTCCTGCTTTGTAGTACTCGACTGGCTGGCTACCACCCCAGGCGCGGTCGCAGCCTCAAATTTTGGAGGGGGTTACTAGTAATAAAATATGTCAAGTAAATACATCGCAGATAGGGGCAGCTTTTTTTTTGTTAATTTTTAGAAGGTGTTTTAATTTACGTTAACGATTTTGGTCATGTCACAGGGGTCATGTCCCTTGTGACCCCCCCTTCGGACCGCGCCTGTACCACCCTCAAGTTGAAAATCTGTCGCCAAGCACCTGTTGGTGTGTTCCGGCATTTGCACTTGAGAGCCAGTTCGCCTTTAAGGCATTGTAATAAGGTGTACAACACCTGTCTATAGGCGACGGTTGTCACTTACCATCAGGCGGGTGCCTGCCTCGCTGTCACAAGTGACAAAATAAAAAAGCTGCATAGAGACCGCTCTGTAAAGAGATCTCAATATACCACAATTAATTATGTCAGTGTAGACGGTAATATAGCTTATATAATAAAATAGCTTCGTAATTAACCCATTATTTTTTTGAATAATGTATAATATGTAAAAGATAGAAATAGTTACTGTGGGTTATCCTTAGCAGATATTCATCACGAACGTGATTATGGTGCTGTACCTTCTATCATCAGCTCTGCAACATGAGATGATGATTACCAGATGGAAAGGCTTTGATATATGAATGAAAAACTTAAAAAAAAAACTAAAACGACTTCAAAGCGAAATATGTAGCACTAAAAACTTTACTGAATGTAAACTACCTAAGTACGTACCTGTTCAAATTATTATTCTATAAATACCTACTGATTTGTTTGAAGTCGGTGCCAAGCCTAATAGGTTTGATAGGCTTCGTTCGTCCACCCCCGCCACATCACACCACCCCTTGCGTGCAACGGAATGCGTGAGCGTACGTGGGATTGTCTTTTGTTATTTTAACCCTATTTACTACTATTTACTAAGTAGGTAATCTTACTACCTATTCATAAGTGCCTGTGAAGGCCTATTTGGATGAATAAACATTTTATATCATTTTTCTTTATTATTTTATTCTATTTTATTTATTATTTCTTTCATTGTATTTTTGGGCTTGGCACCGACTTCAAACAGATCAAAAGGTATTTATAGAATAATAATTTGAATAAGTACGTAGGTAGTTTACATTCAGTAAAGATTTTGGTGAATTTAGTTATTGGTTAGAAAATCGGTTGAAAATTGGCGGAGAAACCGATGAACATACATAAAAAAAAATACATACAGTCGAAAATTCCTCCAACAGTCCTCCTTTTTTGAAGTCGTTTAAAATTACTGTAAATTCATATAAAATTTTAGGGTTGCATTCTTTTTCCCCAGGATCCCATCATCAGATCTTGACTTGGTGACAATGGTGTCATGGGATGCTGATTATGGGATCATCAATCATTATGTGGACTTTCTGGTCCCATGACCACCGCCAAAGTAGGTATACTCTTTAAAATAAAAAAATAATTTTGAAAATCGGTTGATAATTGGCCGAGAAATCGATGAACATACAGTCAAAAACTTTCTTTTCAACTGTATGTATCGTCGTTTAAAAAGAAGTAACTGACTGACTGACTGACTGATCGATCAACGCACAGCTGAAACCACTGAACGGATTACGCTGAAATTCGGCACGCAGATAGTTATTATGACGTAGGTTTCCGCTAAGCAAGGTTTTCCAAAATTTACCCCCTAAGGAGATGAAACGGGGGTTCAAATTGTGTATAAAACTCTGGATTTTTAATTTGAAATGAATGAGATTTGGTATTTTGCATCTAAATGTAAAATAATAAAATATTTTTTAAGGATTTTTTAAATTTCAACTCTTAAAGGGGTGTTAAAGTTTGTACCTCCAGCATCCAATTTTACACTTTTCTTTAATATAACGGAAGATATTCTTGACAAATTATTTAATTCTCAGAAATCCACAGTTTTAGCCTAAGCGTATGCTGAGAGACAGGTGACACAGGCGGCAGAAAATATTGTCATGTTGGCAACTCTGCAGATTTCTACGCGGCTGCGCGACGCGTGCTAGTCCGGGAGGTAGCGTTACAAATTCAAAAGTTATGCTCAAATAAATAATATATTTACCATTACTTTTTTTTTTTACAACTTCCGTAACCTTCCAATCCTACACCCACCGCGGGTGAGTGAGCTGACGCTTAGTTCAATTATTAGTCATTCGAAATTTAATGAAAAAGATGGCTATCGATCACAACACAATCTAAAATGCGACGTTACCTCCCGTACTATGTATGTCAACCTACGCGAATGTGTCTTCGTCTCAGCATATTATTTCTGTGTTGTCTACCCTGCCTGCCCTGCCTGACTTGTACTACCTACTTGACTCTGTCAGCATACGCACACACTTATGCGGTGATTTTAATATTGACTTCTAACCAAAGACTTTTAACTTATACTAATAGACAGGACATTGCGAACAAAATCACTTCACTTCTTGTTAGATTGGCATCAGATGCGTTTTTTACACAATTCCGCCAGTGTCAGGGTGTTTGAAGATAAACGATGGGGACAGTGGCGTGCACCGGGTTTTTAGACTGGGTAGGCAAGACATTTTAAAAGCTATTATCTCACCAAAAATCCTGCATGTTGGTTTTGGTTTGTCGTCTTGTCGATTTAATAATGAGTACCTGGATGACCGAACTTTGCTCGTTTTTTTTTTGGTAAAATTTTAAGTTTTTCTCACAATATTTTACACAATTATTTATCCAAATACCCGATAAAACACCACACAACCAAAACAAAAACAATAATGGCGATTTGACCCAACATGAACGATTACTAAACGACAATGTTGTGATAAGAGATCGGCAAATTCTGGTATAGTTCGGGAATGGTCATACCCGTCTTCGCTGCTAAGTTTTGGGTTCGCTAGCGTCAGTTCGTTTACGAACAACTGACTGCGCGTGCGTTTAAGTATTGTTAACCGAGCTACGTGAATTCTCGCGAGGTTTTTTTTTTTTTTATGCCAATAGGTTGACAAACAGGCAGACGGTCCACCTGATGGTAAGTGGTCACCGCCGCCTATGTACATTTGCAATACCAGGGTGATTGCCGATGTCTTGCCGACCTTGAAGAGCTCTCTTTACGCCCTTTTTGAAGAACCCCATATCATAGCGCTGAGGGAATACCGTAATGGGGAGCTCATTCCACATCCGAATGGTCCGCAGAAGGAACGTCCGGCTGAATCGTTCAGTGGACGAACGAGGCGGCTCGAGGATATGAGGATGAGCTCCACATCGCCGGCGAGCAGTGCGATGGTAGAATGGTGACGATGGCACTAAGTCAAAAAGTTCTTGAGAACACTCCCCATTATACAGACGGTAGAACACACAGAGAGAGCCAATATCTCTCCGAAGGCTGAGAGGTTCTATACCGCTGGTGAGTTCGGGATCGTCAACGATACGAGTGGCCCGTCTTTGAACCGAGGCAAGTGGATCGAGCTGGTAAGCGGGTGCGCCAGCCCAGAGGTGTGAGCAGTATTCCATATGCGGCCTAACCTGCGCTTTATAGAGCTGCAGCCGCTGGAGTGGTGAGAAATACTGCTTGGACCTATTTAGTACACCCAGCTTTTTCGAAGCCAGTTTGGCTTTGCTCTCCAAATGACCTCGAAACTGGACATCACTCGCAATGTCAACACCGAGGATCCCGATTCTCTTAGAGATGGGGTATTTTTCGTGGAGAACGCGCAGATCTGTGTCTTCGAGGGGTTGAAACGTACTAAATTACGTCTCCCCCATTCCGAGACCCGCTCCAAAGAGGTCTCGACTTCAGACACAAGTCGTATTCGGCTTTCTTCCACCACGGGCCGAGGAATGTTAGCGCGGCCGGTATATTGAGCATCACCGGTGCTGTCATCCGCATAGCAGTGAATGCTGGGGATATCCAGCATATCATTGATATGCAGGATGAACAGCGTGGATGATAGCACGCAGCCTTGCGGTACGCCAGCATTAATATTCTTGATATCGGAGCAGCATCCGTCAACAACGACCTTGATGCTCCGATTGGCAAGAAAGCTGGACACCCAAGTGCATAATCCCTCGGGAAGTCCGTATGACGGTAGCTTCGATAGAAGTGCCCTATGCCAGACCCGGTCGAAGGCCTTAGCGACATCTAGGCTAACTGCCAATGCCTCGCCTTTACTCTCTATGGCTTCAGCCCATCGGTGCGTCAGGTATACATCGCGAGTATTTCTTTTGTAAAATGGCGATGGATCTTCCAAGGTCTAATAACAGTAATTGTACCTATTTTATCGGATATTTTCAATGAATGTATTGATCAGGGTTTTTTTCCTGACCTAATGAAGTATTGTAAAATAGTGCCTATATTTAAATCAGGCTGTAAAGATAATCCTTCTGATTATAGAACGGTATCTGTGCTTCCTGCACTTAGTAAAATCTTTGAAAAACTGTTGCTTAATCAAATGTTAGGTCATTTAATAGTTGTGAGATACTGCAGGCTGCATGGTCATCATTATTGAAACACATCTATGAAGCCTGGGAAAACTCACAGGATACACTAGGCATTTTTTGCGGGAGGCCTATGTCCAGCAGTGGACGTCTTTCGGCTGAGATGATGATGATGACCACCGGTTCGGTCAGACAACAACCGAAAAGAACCGGTAAGAAACTCAGCATGGTAACTTTGTTTTTAATATCTATGGTATCTTAACTTTTTTACAAGCTCTTATCTTGCAGTGTATGTATGTTTGTTCGGGTGGAATCTTGCAACTAAATTTTGAAGCAGATATATATCTTTATCCGATTGAGCTGAAATTTTGTATACACGTTTAGTTTGGATGACAATGCATGGTCAGCTGTGTGACGTCATTCTAAATCCAACATGGCGGAACACCTAAGATAGCGGACTATTATTTTTAATGCACTCCTACAATATGGCCCTCCTCGCACATAAATGAGACTTACATGATATTTTTATCCCTTGGGATCATACATTTTCCCGCAGGTGTAGACGCGAGGCGGAGGCTAGTACTGAAATAATTTACCTTATGTCACTCCCACAACAAAGACCAATATTCTAATGACACTTCATATTTTGAAATCCGTTAACTGGTTAGCAGCTTTTTTTTCGGGTTGAAAATCTTCAGAAAGATACCCGGTCACATTGGGGGATGAGGGTAAAACTTAGAAATGGGGGCCCCTCTCTTCTGTGTGGAGGCCCCGGACAGTTGCTCCGATTGTCCTCCCTTAAATTCGGCCCTGCTGATTAGGCTGTAGAGCGTGCTAAAGAATACATACATATATACACGGTGTCCCAAAAATAACACGCCAGAGTGACACTGGAGCTAGATTGGCTTCAGGTCTATCAGAGAATATCAACATGACCTTAGTAAAAGTTTTAGGGTTTTCGAGATATTTCCACTTCGCCTGGCTATGGTTTTCGAGATATTGCCACTTCGGCTATAAATAACTTCTAACTTATAGTGTTTTTTTCCTAGTTGGTTGGAACAATCAAGTAATCATTTCATTTGAAACTAGTACGCTATGCTCAAAAAAAAACTTAGTCAATGCGAAAATCGTAACAAAAGTTTGACTAATTACTGTGAAAAAAAAATGTACTGGACTGAATCAGCAAAATTATCTTAAAAACTAGCCTCTTTAATGTTATTTCGAAAATGACATAACATTCGTAGTTTTTTTTTCCAAAAGTTATAAATTCTAATTTTTGTCATTTAAGGTGCTATCTAGGAAATACTGCAATTAAAAAATAATACTTAATAAATGATGCAGGCGTCTTTTGTCGCCAAATTACTCACAGAGTTTTTTTTTAAAAGCATAAAAGTGGCAATATCTCGAAAACCAGAAAACTTTTACTAATATCATATTAATGTTATCTGATAGACCTGAAGCCAATCTAGCTCCAGTGTCACTCTGGCGTGTTATTTTTAGGACACCTGTAGATACTAGTGCCATCCGAACACGCGCCCCACTTTTTTTCCTAATCCCTTGTTCTGCTTATCCTTTTGTTAGTGTTGTAGTGCTGTCGATATGTCTAAATGATGTATTTTTTTACTTTAGGATAAAGCTTGTGTTTCACCGCAATCTCACCATGGTAAGTGATCATGTGGCCGAAGGTGGTAAGCACACAAAGGCTACATGGGAACTGGCTCTCAAGTGCAGCTGTCGGAACAAACCGATAGGTGCTTGGCGACAGATTTGCAACTTGAGGGTGGTAGCCAGCCAGTCGGGTACTACAAAGTACCCTACCACCGTAATGACACTATCTATAACATTCACTTAAAAACTAAAACCTCCTTCTGGCGTAGTCGGGTAAATAGAGGGCTATTTTTATAAAAAAAATCGGATGTTTTCTCCGAAAATTCTCGACTCGTCTGTCAATATGAATAAAACAGGTATGTAGTTAAGGTATACAAGCATCGGGCAACAGTTTACGACGCAGTATCCGGCGATGCGCAGGCGCAGGCCATGTGGCGCGGCGCGCGCGCTTTATTGTGACCATGCGTGCAGGAATGAGAGGATAAGTCTTAAAATAAAAAAAAAGGTTTTTTTTTTCATTTATTTACTTGAAACCAAATAATACATTTTTAACATAAAGTAAAATTCGCCAAGTTTGTTGGCTAATGTAGTGATAATCACTTTAATTATGAATATGAACTTAACGTACAAAGTAGGTACTAAGTATGAAGGTAACAAACAATTTTAAATTTTTAATGAACATTTGAAATTAAATTGTTTAAAAACACCGACTAGTAATAACTTTGAATTTATGAAATTTTATTAAGTATACTTTTTTTTATATACTTTTAAGGTGAATATAGTAGGCCGGTTGGCGTGGTTGGTTAACACACTACCTATCACGCCGCAGGTCGTAGGTTCGATTCCCATCCAGGACACATATTTGTGTGCACGAACATGTCTGTTTGTCCTGAGTCTAGGTGTAATTTATGTATGAATTTACAAAAAAAAAATTTTTTTTTGCCATATTTTTTTTTATCTCCTTTCATTCTTTTAGGTCTCTGTTTTGTGCATAGTAAGAAACTCTTTCAGCCATTCGTTCACCGAACTGATTATGTAGTAGCTACTGTTATAGCAATAATATTTAAAGAATAAATAATATCCCACATAATTAATAAATCATGGCGACCGTTTGTCCCAAAAATAGCGGGTTAATTTGTTTTATCGTCTTCATTACAAGAAGATGCTCACTTTGATGTTTCACTTTAAAATGATCTGGAAACAGACAAACAGATACATCGATATTGATCACTTCGAATAGTAATTTTAGAAGTGATCAATCCAAAGAGGAAACGCTGCCAGCCTTCTGGGAACCTTGCCGATCGGCAGCAGCGGCAGCCTCGAAGAAGTATTTTTATTTATTATAGTTGTACATTTGTTGTAAATATTTATATCTTAATAATAAAGTCAATTTACCAATTTTAGAAGTTATTTATTTCATCAAATAATTGTTGATTCACTCGGCGATCAATCACGAAATCTCAGAAATTATAAATGATGCAAACTTGAAATTTTGCATGTAGATGCGTAATATTTTTTAGTATTCGATTCAGTAGTTCTAAAGATTACCCCCTACAAACAAATAAAAGGGAAGTAATGGGGAAATTCCGAAAAATATATGAAAATTAAGGTAAATTTTGGTACTTACAAGTTTTCGCGAAAATCTAAATTTGTCCGTATCTTTTTAACGTGTTGACTCAGGACCTTGATTTTTATACACCTAATAGGGACTATAGACCTCAGTATCTGGTATAAATTTCAACTTGCTATGTCCACCTGTTCCTTAGATAACCGGTGGTGACACACGGACAGACGGACAAGAGAGTGATTATAAGAATAAGGGTTCCTTTTTTTACCTTTTGAGTTAGGTACGAAACCCTAAAAAAACATTTCTAACCATTTTTATATCAGAATTAGTGACAGCCAGGCAGACGCGTCACCTGATGACCTGATGGTAAGTGAATACCGTCGCCTATAGGCCAGGGGGATTGCCGACGTGTTGTAGGTACACCTTATTACAATGTCTTAAAGGCAACTGGCTCGCAAGTGCAACTGCCGGAACACATCAACAGGTGCTTGTCGACAGTTCAACTTGAGGGTGGTAGCCAGCCAGTCGAGTACTAAAAAGTACCCCACTACCGAGCTGTGGTTTTCTCACGATGTTTTCCTTCACTGAAAGCTCAAGCCCATTGTATTCGAGCCCACGACCTTCGCGTGGTATCCGACATCACTACCACTGAGCTATCATCTCTTTATAGTATGCGTAGATTACATTCTTCGTTTCGGCGTCGATTGTAGAAAATTAGTGACAAAAATGTGTTTGATTGCTATTACTTATTTAGTAGGCTCTTTTATTATTTTCAATATTATACAGGTGTCCGGTAAGTAGTAGGACAAACTTAAGGGGGGGATAGGTGGGGGGGTCACTTACCAACATATACAACAAATGACCTTAGTAAAAGTGTCACCATTTTCGCGATTTATACTAAATAATCTAAGCTTTGTTGGCTTACCATCTCCGGCCACATCACTTACCATGGTGAGATTGCGGTCGAGCTTATCCAAGAGTAAAAAAAATAAATATAAATTCGAAAATGAAATGTCGAAATGTCTCCAAAATTGTGACACTTGTTTGTTGTTATAAAATAATAAAAAGGAATAGCAATAAAACACATTTTTGTCACCAATTTTCTACTTATCTTATACCGGGATAAAAATATAGCCTATGTTAATCTCGAATAATGTAGCATTCAAATGGTGAATGATTTTTTGAAATCGGCCCAGTCGTTTTTGAGTTTATTCGTAACATACATACCTACATACAAATTTTTCCTCTTTATAATATTAAGACATTTCAGCAGCAAAAAAAAAATACATACAAACAGATTACACTCAGACTCAAAACAAACAAAAGACTTATTACTATATGTCCTGGGTGGGAATCGAACCCACGACCTCTGGTGTGATAACCACGTTAGTAAGGGATTAGGAAAAAGATTGGGGCGCGCCTTAGTGGACGACATTATTAAAATATTAAAACTATGAATATTTTAATATTTTATTTAATCTTTGGTACATTTAGTCTTTGGCACTCTTTATTTACATTAAGTACAATTTCTATAATAATTAAACTAAAATAGGGAACAATTGTAATAAAATGTAGAATAATGTAAAGCTTTATAAATAACAGTATAATTTTGCATTAACAACAAAACACAAGAAAAAAACCATCATAAAATATCCTTTTATAAGGTAAGGTTTGAGTACTATACTATACTTATACTCTTTGTTGTTAAAATGTTCGATATTTTCGAGTATTTCTAGATGTTTTATACACTTGTAAGTATTACTCACGTAAGTAGGCTTACGTAATTAACTTACGATTTTACTTCATAATACTTTAAGCAAGTGTAAGTCTGGCCTTAGGTAATTTTTCTTGAATATAAACAACATATGAAATACATTTAATACAATAATATTATTATTTTATGTACAAGTCTGCATGTTATATATAGAATAACCTTGCTGAGTTTCTTGCCGTTTCTTCTCAGTTGAAGGCTGACTTCCGAACCGGTGGTAACTTCTGTAATTCGACCTTCATAAGTGCCCTTCTAGGGCCTAAACTGAATAAATGGTTTTGACTTTTTGACTTTGACTTTGAATGTCCGGTAAGAAGTACGACAAACTGGAGGGGGAGATAGGTGGGGGGTCGCCTAACAAATATACAACAAATTACCGTATTAAGTCTCATAATTTTCGAGATATTTAATATCGTAAATAAAAAAATCAATATACAAAAACCTGAAACATCTACGTATCTCACTTTCACTGAGGTCATTTGTTGTAATGTTGGTAGGTGACCCCCCCCCCCCCCCCCACCTATCTCCCCCTTCAGTTTGTCCTACTACTTATCGGACATGCTGTATAATAATATAATCTCAAATGTAAGTATTTAAAAAGTTTCAAGATGACATAGAGTAAAATCCGGAAGTACATTGTGAAACTTAATCGACATAAATCGATTAAATACAGCCAGTTTCCAAAATATAATTTAATTCAATTAATATTGATTATTTTTCACAATCGCCCTGCTTCTCGTAGCATTGAGATCCTTCTTTTCACGAAAATGTAGGTAAAATTACGTTTTTTTTAGTTATGAATCTTTTTTTTAACCACAATCTCACCAAGTAATTCAGCCACAACAAAACCTAGTAACCGCCAATAAGATAGATTTCAAAATTTCCCTCCAAAACGTATTACACGATCCATCGACCTATTTAGGTTATCTTTTTATATCTAGGTCTGCAGGTTTTGTTCTGTCTTAAGTTCCAATGCCCAAACGTGTTGCGGCCAGCCGGTGCGACCTTTGCCCCTTTTGTCAGCTGCGTTTTGCTGTAAAAAAAAAAACAATCACGACTAAATTAATGTTGTTGTTTATTACGAATAAGTCAAAGTCAAAACCATTTATTCAGTTTAGGCCCTAGAATGGCACTTATGAAGGTCGAATTACAGAAGTTACCACCGGTTCGGAAGTCAGACAACAACTGAGAAGAACCGGCAAGAAACTCAGCAAGGTTACATTTTTTAAATATTTTTGGACCATCTGACTATATTGGCTTTTTTTTTCAATATACAATGTTATCTGTATTCTACTAGCAGTGCACTATGAGGGGCCATAATATGAACTTGAAAATTATCAATTAACGAAAGAAATTTATTTTTAACAAATCCAACTCAACAAATGACTACGTCAAACTGGGGCAGTACGTTCCATGGACACTAGCCTAACTAACCAAAAAAAAAAAAACTGTCGCCAAGCACCTATCGGTGTGTTCCTACAGCTGCACTTGAGAGCCAGTTCCCATCTAGGCTTTGTGTGCTTGCCACATCATCACTTACCATGGTGCGATTGTGGTCAAACACAAGCTTATCGGAGGAATTGTTCGACGCACTTTTATAGTTTATTTTAGGTAGTTTTTAGATTAGATTAATTTTAATTGTATTATGTTAATAGTGTAGATTATTAGTATTAGTAAAGTTTTATATACTAGCTTATCGTGAATAAAATTTCTTCGTGCCTGTAAATCTATTCAACCATATTCATATTCCTTTATTCTGCTACTATCAGTCATACATAGATCTTACTAGCTGTTCCGCGCGGTTTCACCCGCGTTTCCGAGGGATCTTGTCTTTTCCCGAGATAAAAGCTAGCCTATGTGCTATTCCAGACTATAATCTATCTCCATGCCAAATTTCATTCTGATCCATTCAGCCGTTCTGTCGTAAATGAGTAACAAACATACATCCATCCAAACTTTCACATTAATAATATTAGTAGGATGACATTACACAGTGGGTACTTAAAAAACTTAGAGACCTTGTTCAGGTATAGCAAATTGATAGATAGGTACACATCTAATACTTATTTATAGTAATTAATTTAAAAAATTAACAATAATAAAATCAATATAATTTACAATGAAGACGGTTAAAAATGTAGATACTACGGTTATATTTTTAAATTTTTTTTATGTCACAAGTGACAACGAGGCAGGCTGGTCACCTGATGGTAAGTGACAACCGTCGCCTATAGACATTGGCAATACCAGGGGATTGCTAATGTGTTTTACACCTTATTAAGGCGAACTGGCTCTCAAGTGCAATTGCCGGAACACACCAACAGGTGCTTGGCGAAAGATTTTCAACTTGAGGGTGGTAGCCAGCCAGTCGAGTACTACAAAGTACCCTACCACCGTGCTGTGGTTTCCTCACGATGTTTTCCTTCACCGAAAGCTCAAGCTCATTGTAAGGATTCGAACCCACGACCTTCGCCGCGTATCAAGTAGGTATACATATAATAGAGATCTATGTATGGGTTACATCACTAATGTAACTAAATGCAGCCAAGCCACTTGATATTGCGTTTCACAAGGGTACCCCGTTATCTGGGTACTTGAACCATGTGCAGTGCAAGATATCATGCACTTATGTACCTAGACGGGCGCCATTACTAAGTATTTTGTATCTGTGTATTTTTTAATGAGACGTCTCGTTTTAACTTAGACCATAGACATTTTGGTTTTTTGTTTTACCTACAGACGGGCGCCATTACTAAGTATTTTGTATCTGTGTATTTTTTTATGAGAAGAACGTTTTAACTTAGACCATTACTTTTTGGCGGGAACTTGCAGAGCAACGTTGCGTTTTATTTTCATTAAATTCGTGTATTTTGAGTTTTATTGAATAATTTCGGTGGTGTTTTATCCAATAATGATCAATCTAAGTGCACAAGTGAAGTGAAATGAAATGAAAGCGTGACTTTCCAGGTTGTCCCAAAAAGTCCGTGAATGTTTTAGTGGAACAACCGCCAATTTCACTAAAGCTTGACTGGACATGTATGGACGAGGACTGGACATTACAGTGAGTTTGAGAAAATGTATGCGATTGAAAGACTTTGTATTGACAAAAAGTACTAAAACTTATGTAAAAAAAAATTGTGACAAATAGACCAAGGCCATTTCCAATACTTTGACATTGGCAGAAATATCCTAAAAGGATGATTGCCAGCAACAAAAAAAACTTAGAGCATAGACATTTTGGTTTTTTGTTTCTCTAAAAATAAGAAAAAGGTTGCAATTATCAGTCTGGTTTCCATAGCAGCGTGAAGAATGTGGGGGATCGATACTGAGTATTTTTTTTGGCAAACAACCAGGCAATTCATTCACTCCGACCGTTTTCGGTCATGGCGACCACTTCGACTCCTAGTTCGCATGACGCTGATGGGCCCGAAGATGACTTATGTACCCGATTTGAGTGGTAAACCCCCGTGCACACTGATTGCACGATGGTATACCATCTACATAATTAAAACGAATGGCCGCGGGTGGTCGGGCTTTTAACAAGTCGCGTTTAGCGTCGAGACCAGTTTTACGCTGTTCCTCAAACTCGCGTACTTGTCTCTGTACAAGTCCGCGCCATACATGAAAAGAATAGATAATTACACCCAGACTCAGGACAAACAGACATGTTCATGCACACAAATGTGTGTCCTGGATGGGAATCGAACCCACGACCTGCGTGATAGGCAGTGTATTAACCAACCACGCCAACCGGCCCGTCAAATTGTTATTGTGGCAAAAGTGTGTGTTTTGTTTATTACCACGCTCCGTAACGCCTGAACGGAATATCATAAAATGAAATGTATATTCATCCAAATAGGCCTTCACAGGCACTTATGAAATGTCAGACTCTAATGCACGGTTCGGAAGGTTGTTTTTGCTGAGAAGAGTCGGCAATAAACTCAGCGATTAGGTACTCTACGACGGGCCGGTTGGCGTGGTTGGTTAACACTACCTATCACGCCGCAGGTCGTGGGTTTGATTCCCACCCAGGACAGACATGAATTTCTATTTATATATATATATATATAAATAGAAATGAAAATATCTGGCTTGCTTTCTATAAGAGAGACAGAGAGAGAGACAGACAGAGAAACATGCGCGTGATTTTTTGAATTTTAAAAATCACCGACATAAAAGCCGGTGATTTTCGTAAGATTTTTTTCCGTCTAGCCCCCTTTCATAACGCGCGATAAGGAACTTCGTTCAAAAAAAAAAAACACCAGAGACGCTGCAATCAACAAAGTAACAGTAATATTATCTGCATTTATACAATAACTCAATCTATTAGTAGATAACAGAGAGCAGAGCAGAACATTCAGAGGGCCATGTGGTGCATGTAATTGTATTAGCAAAAAGTAATGTGGCGCGAGAGATAAAAGATGGCGGAGCGGGGCGCGGGAACGTCGCGTCGGCTCATAATTATGATTATTGTTTTTGGATTGTTGATAAATCTGACACCGTGGTAGGGTTATTTGGATTACTATATTATCTTTTTATTGTATATTTTATTTTATCCATAACAAATAAACATACATAAAATCAAATGTTTTCAAAATATACATGCAAATGTACAATTACAATACATAAAAAACGTTCTTCGAGGCTGCCGCTGCTGCCGATCGGCAAGGTTCCCAGAAGGCTGGCAGCGTTTCCTCTTTGGATGGCCAAGCTGATGCGTTGGCGGAAAAAGCTCCCCGCCCGCCGGTCACCCGAGGCCTCGATTAATTTTTTACATAAAATATTTGCGAAACGACGAGCTTCAGACCCCCACGGACTCATGGTCTCAACCGCAAAAGGCATAAATTGATAATTTATGTTTTTATTATTATATTCGGCGTCATTCGAAAGTTATGAGCGTACATACATTTCGAAGATCCATTTTTATTTATATAGATAGATTGTTTGTAATATTAAGTATGTTATGTATAAAAAACAAAATCGGATTAAACACTATACATTAATAATTCAATAACGGCTGGACGGATAATATTTATCCCGGGAAAAATAAAATCCCTGGGAAATGCGGGTGAAAGCTAGCGGGGACAGCTAGTTGTAAAACCTAGTCCAGAATTTTCCAATTTCCCGTGAAATTTTACCGATTTTATTTGGATTATTATGAACATTTAAAAAAGCTTACCAACGAAAAGCATATTTTTTTTATAAAAGGCAATAGTTACCTACTGATCGACTGAGTGATCTATCAACACACAGCTCAAACCACTGCACGGATTGCGATGAAATTCGACACGCAGATAGTTATTATGACGTAGGTATTAGACATTAGCAATCCCCTGGTATTGCCAATGTCTATAGGCGACGGTTGTCACTTACCATCAGGTGACCCGCCTGCCTCGTTGTCACTTGTGACATAAAAAAAAAAAAAAAAAAAGGTATCAAAATTCACCCCCTAAGGGAATGAAACGGGGGTCCAAAGTTTGTATGGAGAGACGGTATTGCAGGTGAAACCGCGGGGCGGAAAGCTAACATTTATATAAAAAAACAGAAGGCCTGACTCCCTGACTCATCAACGCCCAGCCTAAGCCCTTGGACTTAGAAAATTGATTTTTTTCACAGGTGGTGTTTTTAAGATGAGATTGTTTTTGATACGTAAATTTCTACGTAATTAACACAGAACAAACAAAAAGGTAGAAGGAGCGTACGTAATCAATAGTCTCCAATGAAGTGAAGCAACGTGCACCAAGTTGCGTGCGTGACCTGCACGTACGTTATCCCGCGTCAATCGCGTCGCACAGGAACGCTTCCGTTTTCAAATTCACCTTTACTGTGCTTCACTTTAAGTGTTCTACCTTTTTTCTTTTGGTCTGACGTTAAGATTCATATTGCTGTCTCACTTGCTGCGTGAAAGAAGAACAACCTCAATTTCGCATTTGCAGTATAACAATGATTCCTCAACTCGTTTTCAAATTAAAAAAAACTTGAGAGGTGTCAAGGGACACCCGGATGGAACGAAGTTATATAAGTTATATAAGTCGAGAGAGTATATATATATATAAAAAAAAACATTTATATATATAAATAGAAATGAAAATATCTGGCTTGCTTTCTATAAGAGAGAGAGAGAGACAGACAGAGAAACATTGAGATTTGTGGGGTTAATAACATTTTGACGTAAAAAGTGTCGTGACAATTTTTCGTAAGAATTTTTTTCCGTCTAGCCCCCTTTCACAACGCGCGATAAGGAACTTCGTTCAAATAATATAATCTAATATATTAGTAATTTGTCGATAGCAATACGATGTTTAGGGGCCATGTGGTTTAATAATTGTATTAGCAGTTTGTGGTGCAAGAGAGGAGAGATAGCGGCATTATAATATTACGCTTCCGAACTCGGTTTTGAAATAGGATCCAATGTTTTATTCCAAATCTATGTGTCTGGTGACTATTCCTGATTGAGTTAAAAACTTCCACATATTTTTTTGGATTTATGATTTAACAATTAGAAACACCACCAAATAAACCAAACGTCAACTAAGGTTGTCGCTGAATATCAGCGTTGTCGGTTTATTCCGCAACCATATTGCCGAGCGGTTGCCTTTTTCTGGCAGTATATTTAAATAATTTTAGTATGATCATGTAATTTGAATTTTATTATAATACTGTCAAATAAAAATCTATTCTATTCTATTGTTATATTATCAATCCGTAAGAAACAAGTAGTGTAATATAAGGGGTAGGTACACTATCTGGTCTAGAATTCAAATCCAGGACCTGTAGGTGCTTCAATCATATATGAAATGAAATGTTTATTCATCCAAATAGGCCTTCACAGGCGCTTATGAAATGTCAGATTCTAATGACTCTAATGACTCTAGTGCACGGTTCGGAAGGTTGCTTTTGCTGAGAAGAGCCGGCTCTGTTTTATTTTTATTCTGTATAAGCTTGTGTTTGACCACAATCTCACCATGGTAAGTGATGATGTGGCCGAAGGTGGTAAGCACACAAAGCCTAGATGGGAACTGGCTCTCAAGTGCAGCTGTCGGAACACACCGATAGGTGCTTGGCGACAGATTTTCAACTTGAGGGTGGTAGCCAGCCGGTCGGGTACTACAAAGTACCCTACCACCGTGTTATGGTTTCCTCACGATGTTTCTTACTTACTCATCACCTTCTCACCTACTCACTTATCATCGCCTTAAATCGCTCTTTTTCCTAATTACACTCTAAGCAAATATACATCCGTTATAAGATAGTGTTGTAGTGCTGCATATCAACATATACATATCGACAGTAATACAACACTAGTAAAAGGAAACACACTTACACTTAAAAAGAGTGGGGCGCGTCTTCGTAGATATCCCGTCTATACGATGTTTAAACAATCCAACATGACACAAAACCTACCAAATAAACCATTCCTACCAAATAAACTATTCCTACCAAATAAACCATTCCTACCAAATAAACTATTCCTACCAAATAAACTATTCCTACCAAATAGGTAAACTATTCCTACCAAATAAACTATTCCTACCAAATAGGTAAACTATTCCTACCAAATAAACCATTCCTACCAAATAAACTATTCCTACCAAATGAACTATTCCTACCAAATAAACCATTCAAAACAGCTGATATATTATAGCTTGGACCAAACATACCTTAAAACAGATGCACCGCGCTCGGCGTCAGAGGAAACATTTCGAAAAATTGCTTTTTTATTACTTTTTAAAGATAATATTTTATACAAACCTTGTTATATTACCCTCGGCTATTTTTATAATGATTCGGTGTAATAATATTTCTTGAAACTGTTGTGAAAATATCTATAGCTATGTGGTCCATTCGTACCTACCTATAGATTGAGTCATCTACGAAGACGCGCTTTTCCTACCTATTACTATCTACGAAGACGCCCCCCACTCTTTTTCCTAATCCCTTACAGAGCAAGTGTGCATCCTTTCTCTAGTGTTGTAGTGCTGTCGATATGTCGATATACATGTATTGTATATATCAGAGACACAGAACTATTATCTAACTAGACGAGTGTACGGTCAAGAAAGTGGTGTACCACCCTAACTAAGGTTGAATGACGCTTGCAGATTCATAGGTATTAAAGATTAGTTTCGCTTGCAGATCAATCTGACAACTTAATATGTCATTATTATGCATCTCTTTCAAGTGATATCTTTTTAGTTTGAACCTTGTTGTAATTTTCGATGACTAGGAAACTAAATCAAAAGCACACCACTTTCATGGCCGACCGTACGTACTTAGCGTGTCAAAATTAGTCAAAAAGCAGTCAATTTGTCTGCTTTCTATTTGTCTTCATTTAGTCCGCGATCGACCGTTATTGCCTTCAGACGTCCACCGACATCTAGAAAAATGACTGGTTGGTTGTAAAAACTGTACAGGAAAAGCCAAGCCCAAATAATGGAAATTTTTCCTGTAAATTGACACCATAAAGAGACACGTTTGGACTTCATACAAATTGAGGTACTTGCGTTGTCTAGTTAGATAATAGGTCTGTGAATGGGTATTGATGGCACTATCTAACTTGAGGGTAAGTTGAGGATCTGTGGGAGCCACCGGCGCTTACCGTCAGTTGCACTTGATAGCCAACCTTGTACTTAGGTACAAGACATTGTAAAAAGGTTTTTTTCTGGATAAGCTTCTGTTTGACACACACTCTCAACTACTCACCATGGTAAGTTATGATGTGGCCGAAGATGGTAAGCACACAAAGCCTAGATGGGGACTGGCTCTCAAGTGCAGAAGTCGGAACACACCGATAGGAGCTTGGCGACAGATATTCAACTTTTCGATTCGATTCGAACCCACGACTTTCGCCGCGGTCGAGGTCACTACCACTGAGCTATCATCGCTATAAAATAAATCTATTATTCTAACTCAATACAAAATCTCTTAGGTAAAATTAACAGCCAGGTAGGTAGGCCATTGAAAAATCCAGTACGAAGTAATAAACCCAAAGAGATTTAAAGATAGATACAATAGAGCGGCTATCAGAAGAAATGTCATAGAAAAACAGTGATCCCATTCCATGCCTCAGTAACGCCATCTATCTATGAATAAACTAGACTAGACTGAGCGACTTTAGTCCACTGGACATAAATATCGGATTACGATTTTGTTCGCAATGTCCTGTCTATTAGTATAAGTTAAAAGTCTTTGAACTAACCTAAATGAACCCCTCATCTACCTGACTCAAATGTTTACATATACATATATAACACCAGACACGCGCTGTTGTTTGTTTATCATACATTTTAACAACTTCCCATGTTTATATTTAACGGTAATCTCCCGTTTTTTGCATTCTCGACAAATGCCAGACTTTCAATAAAAAAGGTACTTTGAGGAACATGGCTTGGTATCTAAACCTTTATGCCATTTCTTTATTTTAAAAATTCTTCTTTTATGTTATAGTCACGTTATATTTTCACATTCACTGTAAATTGTAGTCCTCGTTCCTTACCGCCAAAAAGTCACAGCAATTTGACGAGCACGATCTATTCTGTGGCTTTTGTGTTACCAATAAAATAATCATAAATGGACTTTTTGGGGGGAACTTGCAGTGACGTTGCGTTTTCGTTTTATTCTCATTAAATTCGTGCATTTTGAGTTTTATTGAATAATATCTGTGTTGTTTTGTCCAATAAACATCAATCTAAGTGCACAAGTGAAGTGAAATGAAATGTAAGCGTGTATCGAGACTTTTCAGGTTGTCCGTTCAAGTCAAAAGATTTAGTGGAACAGCCGCCATTTTCACTAAAACTAGACCAGACTTGTACGGACTAGACTTTGCAGTGAATATTGAAATATTGAAAAATGGTTTAGTCTTGATGGTCTTGTAACTAAAGCCTTTAAATAAACAAATCAATAAAAAAAGAACATTGGAAACAGTTAGACCTTTTTCTTAGAAACTTTATGGTCGAATTTCGATCAGTGGGCGTACATTACCTAGTTGCTTATTAAAATTAAATAATGATTCATTTTTCTAGAATTTTCAGTGTAATTTAAATGATAAGTGAATTAATAACGGGTGACCATGACACTGTATGTTTGCTGCTGACACATTTGTGTACACATTATGATCAATTGAATGTTCTCAATCAATTTTCACCCTCAATTCCATTTTGAATATTAATTTAGATGATCGCATCTGGTCCCAGGCTTCTTTGCCAATTCGGTATGGAGGTCTGGGTATCCGCAAAATTTCTAGCATCTCACTACCAGCCTTTTTGTCTTCTGTTTTTAGTACAAAAAATTTAGTAGAACGTATTCTTGGTACATCACCTCCTGTCGTATCTTATTTGACGGATGGCAAGGAGGCTTGGCAAATAGCCTGCCCCAATTCCGATCCGACCCACCCACAATCCCATCATCACAGAGGCAATGGGATGAGCCGCTTTGCGAGCTAGTACGTAAACAGCTTTTAGAAACGTGCCCTAGCCACGCGGAGCGCGCTCGTCTCCTTGCCGTCTCTGTGTGGGAATCTGGTCTCTGGCTACATGCACTACCTTCTTCTAACATAGGAACACTTCTAGAACCAAATACTTTCCGGATTGCTGCCTGTTTGCGTTTAGGTGCCCACTGCTACGGCCCTCATCGCTGTCAATGTGGTTTTTCCGTCGACGCTTTAGGGCACCATGGCCTCTCATGTCAGAGAAGCGCAGGTAGAATTTCTAGGCACGCCAACCTTAATGATATCATTCGTCGGTCGCTTGCAAGCGCTAACTTATCGGCCATTCTCGAACCGAATGGGCTGGTGCGTGATGACGGCAAGCGACCCGACGGTATGACTTTGATTCCTTGGAAGATGGGTCGGCCTTTAGTGTGGGACGCTACCTGTGTCGACACTTTGGCACCGTCTCATCTTCCAGAGACCGCAATTAAAGCAGGCGGCGCCGCTGCTTGCGCTGAGAATCTGAAACGGCGCAAATATAGCAATCTTGATAGATGCTACATATTTGAGCCGTTTGGGGTTGAGACAATGGGGCCGTGGGGACCAGCTGCTCACCGCGTTTATCGTCTCATCGCGAAACGCCTCATCGAAGCGTCACGTGACCGGAGGGCTGGCGAATACTTTGCCCAACGTATTAGCATTGCCATCCAAAGAGGCAATGCTGCCAGTGTTCTGGGCACGCTACCACCTGACAGCGATCTGGACCAGTTGGCCTATTTAGTGTAGTAAAATTTTAAGTTTTTTATTTTTATTTGTGTAATTAGATTATCTGTAATATATTAGTTAGTCTTAGTTTATAATTTAATTGTATATTCCATATTAGTTTATAAAGAATTCACTTGTAAAATCTATTAGATATTTTAATAAATAGAATGTTCTATACAAAATGTATATATTTATATCAAAATATCTCATTATTTCACGCAGGATCTTTTTGGTATTATCTTGTTATTAATTTAATACCAAGAATGAGTTTGTTGTTTACTAAGTCAGTCCTAATTAAATTCTATAGATTACTATTTTTGCCGCCATAACACACAAATATTATCAGTGAGACTAGATAAATAAATAATGATTGAATGTAATAGGTGTAAGTTGTTTTTGAAAAGAGTAATTGCTGAGTTTAGTGCCGGCTCTTCTCAGCAAAAACAACCATCCGAACCGAGCATTTCGAGTCTGACTATTCATAAGTGCCTGTGAAGGCCTATTTGGATGAATAAAATATTCATTTCATTTCATTTCATAAACAATTTCATTTCATACCTAAATAGGCATTCAAATAACAATTACAAATCACTTATGAATACTCTGACGTACGGTTCGGAAGGTGGCTTTTGCTGAGAGCCGGCAATAAACTCAGCTCAAAAACTTAGACTTATTACATTGAATCATTTATTTGCTCTCACTGACATCATTCCGTGTTTCGGCGGTTAGAAAAAGAATACATACATAAAATTTAATTGTGAATGACTTAGTAAACCAAAAACTCAAGTAGACCATCCCCCATAAGCAGCACCTGTTCACAAGTATGACGCGTGTGGCAGCCACCGCTATCCTCGCCATTTTGTAGGAAAATGAGCACCCTACAATATGGTCTCCTTACCAAAGTATATAAAAAACTTGAGAGGTGTCAAGGGACACCCGGATGGAACGAAGTTATATAAGTTATATAAGTCGAGAGAGTATATATATATATATATATATATATATATATATATATATATATATATACATATAGATATATAAATAGAAATGAAAATATCTGGCTTGCTTTCTATAAGAGAGAGAGAGAGAAACATACGCACGCCGCACAGCTTACAATAGCTTACTATAGCAAAAAAGTGTCGTGACAACTTTTCGTAAGATTTTTTTCCGTCTAGCCCCCTTTCACAACGCGCGATAAGGAACTTCGTTCCAAAACTAAAAAAGCTCATACGTTGCCATGCCCTGAAAATATTGAAGCGCCACCTACCGGTTCAATTATGGATATAACATAAAAAAAAAACAACAAAATCGGTCCAGCGTTTAGGAAAAGATCACAGACAAACACGCGTGCAAAAAAATTATCCCATGAGGTGAAATTTTGTCAACGTAAAACTAACTTAATTACCTGTGCATTAGAGTCCGCTGTCCTCCGTCTAGGTGGTGTGTGATGAAGGTCAGCCCTGAAGCCCCCGGCCGGCTCCCCATCCGTTTCCAAAACTTTCAGCAGATACGAGATATATGACGTAGCCAACCTCAGCGTTTTGATCTGTCGACACAAAGAAAATTAATAAAATATTAATTTTTACGTCTCAATATGTGATCCCCGCCTGCGGACAGTGTTTCTCAAACTATTAAGACAAGTCATGGTAAATAGGATTTTATCTTAAGTTTATTGTAAAATACACAATCTTCATCGTCGATAATGATAAATATTACCTTCTTGATAAAAGCTTTTTACTAAAAATCTATGAATATTTAAATAATAGTGAAGAATATAAGATACGAAACCGGCTGATGTAAATATTAAGCAGTAACACTTCTTTTTTATTCTGGATAAGCTTGTGTTTGACCACAATCTCACCATGGTAAGTGATGATGTGGCCGAAGATGGTAAGCACACAAAGCCTAGGTGGTAACTGGCTCTCAAGTGCAACTGTCGGAATAGACCAGTAGGTGCTTGGCGACAGATTTTCAACTTGAGCCAGCCAGTCGGGTACTACAAAGTACCCTACCACCGTGCTATGGTTTCCTCACGATGTTTTCCTTCACCGAAAGCTCAAGCTCATTGTAGGATTCGAACCCACGCCTTAAATAAACAAAAGTTACACAGATTGTATTGCATTAATTGAAGTCCTACATAATAAACAAAAATAAAAAGGGTGACCGGCGGGCGAGGAGCTTTTTCCGCCAACGCATCAGCCTGGCCATCCAAAGAGGAAACGCTGCCAGCCTGCTAGGAACCTTGCCGATCGGCAGCAGCGGCAGCCTCGAGGAAGTTTTTCATATATTTTGTACATTATTCTATTTTTTATAAGGGGGACACATATAGATCTTTGAGAAACACAGCCACCGCAAGCCAGAGACCGAAACTAACCTTAGTCATCTTAGTATCAGGCAGTACATGCGGAATTCGCTCCCTGAGCGTCGAAAACGCTGTGTTGATGCTCTGCGATCTCTTTCGCGCCATCTGGCGATTGCACGGGCTAGAGTGAGACGTATATATGTCCGCTTTTGACGTTTGTTGATTTATTTGATATGTGATTTAAAAATAAACTAAATTCTTATTAGTGTGTTACGAAATATAAAAATCTTATCGTAAAATATGTATACTTAACATGCATCGAGAGCATTTTAGTGAGAGCTAACAATTCTGGAAAATAATTTGCAGATTTTATGTGACTTTCTATCAAACACACCTTTGAACGCTTACCTAAAATATTACTGCTGCTATTTCCAGTTTTAATTGTTTATAGTTAAGTTTTTTTATTTTAATTTAATTAATTAATCTACTTTAAAAAATTGCGCTTTTTTTTATGTCACAAGTGACAACGAGGCAGGCGGGTCACCTGATGGTAAGTGAAAACCGTCGCCTATTAACATTGGCAATACCAGGGTATTGCTAATGTGTTGTACACCTATTCAATCCCTTAAAGGCGAACTGGCTCTCAAGTGCAAATGCCGGAACACACCAACAGGTGCTTGGCAACAGATTTTCAACTTGAGGGTGGTAGCCAGCCAGTCGAGTACTACAAAGTACCCTACCACCGTGCTGTGGTTTCCTCACGATGTTTTCCTTCACCGAAAGCTCAAGCTCATTGTAGGATTCGAACCCACGACCTTCGCCGCGGTATTCGACGTCACTTACCACTGAGCTATCATCGCCTTTAAATCGCTTCAACAATCCTCAAAACTTTACTGACAAGATGTTTATTTTTTTTATTATCTACCCCGCTTTGTCTCTTTTTGGCAAATCAATATATTGCATTGTCATTTGCCTCTACGTTTTTACATTTAATGATTAAAAAAAAATGTATTCATGATTTTGTGTAAGTAGGTAAAGTATTTTTTTTTTATTTAGATGGTATTTACTGCCATCACTGCTTCCCCTGATTTCCTAGTCAGGGCTCTTGTACCGTGTTTTAAAGCTATTTTTAGTTTTCTATTAAATGTTATATGTAGTTTATAAGGTACAATGTATAATAAAAATTTATTTCTTTCTTTCTTTCAATCCAACTTACCTTTGACAACTTGGTATCAGGAGGTACATTAGGAATACACTCTCGCAAATCAGAGAAAGCTGTATTTATACTCTGTGTGCGTCTCCTCTCCTTTTTATTTGCCGTTGTCCTTCGTTTCACCACTCTGACGAAGGAGGGGGGCGCCGGGCGGTCGTAGCGGAGTGGAAGGGGCTGCATGTCACAATCTAGAGCTGAGTAAAAAAAGCTTGACAATCATTGGCTTTTTAAGTCAATTGTAAAGGTGCGTACAGACTATGTAACTTTTTATATAACATGACGATGTGTTTTATAACACGTCCACATTATGTGACCTTGTTATTCAACATTGCAACATACATAAAAAATAATAAATAAATATCTTGTGACATTTTTGCACACACGGCTATCTGGTCCCAGACTAAGCAGTTATGGGGATATTTAGATTTAATAGGAATTAATTAATAAATAATGGGTATGAAGACGTTTATAATAGTAGATATAAGATTATATTACAATATTAAATTTAGCGATGCATCAGAAAATACTTGGCAGTAGAAAAGAATTGACGTATCTCTCGCAATGACAGCTCGCACGAAATGTTGCGCGCGATGACTAGTGTCGAGCCGCCACACAGTGCTTGTGATATGGAAACCAGATGACTGATATACTACATAGACAACGTTTTTTTGTAAAAACATACTTAAATAGATAATTACACCCAGACAGGACAAACAATAATGTACACATTAGAATAACAGTGCAATATAACAATGTTATATAACCATTGTCGTAAACGATGCTGGTATAACATCATTATAGATATTAATAACATGTTATTATAACATGACTTATAACATTCAGTGTCCACATTATCTGAAACATGTTATATAACAATGTTGTATAACATGTTATGTTACATAGTCTGTACGCACCTTTACAGTATAGAAATATATTTTTATTGTTGAGAAACAGCGCTGTGCTAAAATAAGTGCGTACGGATAATTTTCCACGCATGAAATACTTTATTTAATAAATCGATTGACGTACGTATATTTAATGACGCTAAAGGTTTCTGACCTAAAAACAACGGGATCGTCATTAGACTTTCATTTACTGACTGAAAATCTGTAACTGAGGTCTACTGTCCTTGGTTGTATGCTGAGTCGGAACCTTTATTCGTGACATCAAGCAACATTGCATGGTTATTTTGTTGTTTTTGGAACGAAGTTCCTTATCGCGCGTTGTGAAAGGGGGCTAGACGGAAAAAAATCTTACGAAAAATGCTATTGTAAGCTGTGCGGCGTGCTCATGTTTCTCTGTCTGTCTCTCTCTCTCTCTCTCTCTCTTATAGAAAGCAAGCCAGATATTTTCATTTCTATTTTTATATATATATATTTTTTTTTTCTCTATCTGTGATGTTGCGTGTACTTAGGTATGTCAATCTGATAAAACAATTTTCTTTCTTTCTTTATTTAAACAACCCAACAACCCACTTAATTATAAAGATCTAAGGATAAGAGAGTGTATTTCGTAGATTCGTCTTATATTAAGGCTGCTTTTCCACCGGAGATGTGCAATGCCAGGTTGCTATGGATGCGTTTGATATTCATCAATCTATATTTTTTTATTCTGGATAAGCTTGTGTTTGACCACAATCTCACCATGGTAAGTGATGATGTGGCCGAAGGTGGTAAGCACACAAAGCCTAGATGGGAACTGGCTCCGAAGTGCAGCTGTCGGAACACACCGATACGTGCTTGGCGACAGATTTTCAACTTGAGGGTGGTAGCCAGCCAGTCGGGTACGTACTACAAGGTACCCTAACACCGTGCTATGGTTTCCTCACGATGTTTTCCTTCACCGAAAGCTCAAGCTCATTGTAGGATTCGAACCCACGACCTTCGACGCGGTATCCGACTTGACTACCACTGAGATATCATCGCCTTAAAATCATATCATCATATCATAATCAAACTAACCAATAGAATTAATATAAAATAATAATAAATGTAAAACTACTAAAATACTATCATAAATATAGCTAACTCACATTGATGGATAAATTGCGACACCCTATCAGGGTTGATGTACCTACCTCTTAACTATTTATATAATTGTGTTTGTGTACAGTCATGCAATAAATAAATTGAATATTCATTAAATAAACAAATGGCTTAAAAGTTTACATACCAAGCCAAAAACCTCTTAAAGCCAAAAAAAGCTAACCTGCGTTATTCTGTGTGAATGTATGATGAACGGCATGGTGGTAAGTATCGTAAGTATCATTGCTTGATATTTGCATCTCGTCGTAACCTGAAACAAAATTGATAGCTATCGAAAAACACAGCTGGCACACAACGGCCGAATCAACTCGGTATTTGGAAGGTCAAAAGATTGAATTAACGGGTCATCAACCGTACAGCTCCCGGCAGACTTGCCCCCAACGACAATTATTTATTCCAGTGATCAACATTTTTCGAGCCGTGAAGAGGCCGTTGATGCGTTCAAAATGCACGTTTTGGAGATTGTTGAAGGTGCATCGATCATCATGGCGAATATTTTGAAAAGCAATAAAACCATAATAAATTCTATATGTTTATATTCCGGATACATAGATAGCAGCCTACAGCTCTACGAGTACAAGTAGCTATTTATAAATGTGAAAATATGTTTGTGAAGATGTTTGTTTCACGCAAAAACTACTGAATGGATTTTGATAAAACTTGGCACGCAAATATGGAATCCTGGAATAAAACATAGGTATGATACTTACACGGTTTACACCGAAGGTAGTGATTTACTGGAAATTTTAAACCATTTTAAACAAATGTAGGCAAAATATTCAGATCATCTACACATCCAAACTATAATAATAATTAATACGTCTGTCTGTTACCTTTTCACGCCTAAACCACTGAACCAATTTTTATGAATTTTGGTATAGAGATAGATGGAACCTTGGAGAAGGACATAGGATACTTTTTATCCCGGGAAAAGATAAGATCCGTCGGAAACGCGGGTGAAACCGCGGGGGACAGCTAGTGACTTAACTTACCATAACTCCTTCCTATATAGTGAGTCGTGTCATGATAGACATCCTGGGAGTCGAACTCGTGACCCTCGCCATTAGAACCTGGCCAGTACACTCCGCCGTCCATCGGGCTACCTGGTGAACAAGTAATTATGGTAGTTAGTAATAATAAAACAAAGCACACAAAGCTTAGATGGGAACTGGCTCTCAAGTGCAGCAGTCGGAACACACCGACAGATTTTCAACTTGTGTGTGGTAGCCAGCCAGTCGAGTACTACAAAATCCTCACTATGTTTCCTAACGATGTTTTCCTTCACCGAAAGGTCAAGCTCATTGTAGGATTCGAACCCGCGACCTTCGCCGCGGTATCCGACCGCCGACGTCACTACCACTGAGCTATCATCGCCTTAAAATTAATATGATTAAAATTTTTGTTTCATGATTTGACCATCACTTTTTATGAATAATAGTCAATCTAATATCAGTGACAAAAAATTCAAAAAGTACGCCTGTATTGGTCCAAATTATAAATTTATGCCTTTTGCAGTTGAGACCATGGGTCCGTGGGGGTCTGAAGCTCGTCGTTTCGCAAATATTTTATGTAAGAAATTAATCGAGGCCTCGGGTGACCGGCGGGCGGGGAGCTTTTTCCGCCAACGCATCAGCTTGGCCATCCAAAGAGGAAACGCTGCCAGCCTTCTGGGAACCTTGCCGATCGGCAGCAGCGGCAGCCTCGAAGAAGTTTTTTATATATTATAGTTGTACATTTGCTTGTATATTTTGTACATTCGTTGTAAATAAAATATTACTTCATAGGTTATTAGTCAATAAAGCTTGTAATTTAGTGACTATGTGAGTAACTAAATATTCATAACAACTGTCAAATCATTCCCAGCTAATTAAAAATCCAACCCTACGTCACTTTGGTTGATTTGGGTCATTTTTACATTTAATTGCAGTCAGTGCATGAAATGCATCCGTTAATGCCAGCAACGCGACACAGGCCAAAGTTGGCAAATTAGCCAGTTTTTAACCTACGGCTCCATCCCGTTTCTCGAAACAAACTTTGGACCCCCGTTTCAACCCCTTGGGGGGTGAATTTTGTAAAATCCTTTCTTAGTGGATACCTACGTCATAATAACTATCTGCGTGAAGAGTTTCAGCGCAATCCGTTCAGTGGTTTGAGCTGTGTGGCTAATGAGGTCAAGCACCCATCACAAAACATCCAGAGTCCTCCAGTGACTAAACAAAATTTTTAAATTTTGATATCATTCAAATTATCTACCAATCTACCGTAACAAAACAATACATTGCGCAAAGTGGCATACGACCACGATATTTCAGATGAGAATATTTTCTTGTTTCATACTTTTTAGAACGTAATTTTCAGTCGGGTTTAATTTAAGTTTTCTAATTAGGTAATCAACAGAACGCTATGTTATGTATGGGTCTATATATGCATTTACCTTGATGTGATGGTTGACAGTAAAAAGGAGGTTCATATCTATCGAAACCTTCGTCTGATGGCGACATGCTTCCATAACTTGACATTTGTCACCTGGAACAAAAAAAAGATAATTTATCCTTAGCTTCTCTTTTTGGAGAGTGCTTGCGTAGTATTTTGTTTTTATTTTCATTAATATCGTGTTTTTACCCGACTGCTAGCGAAGCCAAAAAAGGAGGGTCGGAGGCAATAGGTCCGACTGCATGAGATTGTTAATTATATTCGAATAGATCATCTTGTTTCCCTCTTCATTTTACTATGAATGTGATATAACTTGACAGAATCGAATCGAAACGCGATGATAGCTCAGTGGTAAGTGACGTCGGATACCGCGACGAAGGTCGTGGGTTCGAATCCTACAATGAGCTTGAGCTTTCGGAGAAGGAAAACATCGTTAGGAAACCATAGCATGGTAGGGTACTTTGTAGTACCCGACTGGCTGGCTACCCTCAAGTTGAAAATCTGTTGCCAAACACCTATCTGTCCGACAGCTGCACTTGAGAGCCAGTTCCCATCTAGGTGTGCTTACCACCATCGGCCACATCATCACTTACCATGGTGAGATTGTGGTCAAACACAAGCTTATCCAGAATAAAAAAAAATCATAACATAAAAAAAGAATATTAAATAAATGGCTTAAAGGTCAATTATCAAGCCTAAAACTAAAAAAAATTGCTGACAGGGGGTTAAATCTATTATTTTTCGTGGCTGAAACCGAGGGACCCGAAGCCCAAAGTTTATAATCTCCGGCTCCAAAGAGTCGCGTCTTGAACGTTACTGGTATCTATAATTAGCTTTCTTCTGAACTGAAGAGGTTTACTCTCAAGTGGATGCTCAATGGAGCTACTGTTCCCAGATTTTTTAAACGTACTTTAAGTTTTACCGTTTCAGTGATCGTGTTTTTGAAACAAAAAAAATAATAGTGTAAGATCAATTGTATAGGGATGGTGGCTGACATATCAATCCAGCTTCTTTTTAGGGTTCCGTACCCAAAGGGTAAAAACGGGACCCTATAAGATTTCGCTGTCTGTCCGTCTGTCTGTCACCAGGCTGTATCTCAAGAACCGCGATAGCTAAACACTTAAATTTTTCACGATATATGTATTTCTGTTGCCGCTATAACAAGAAATACTGAAAACAAAATAAAATAAATATTTATGGGGGGCTCCCATACAACAAACGTGTTTTTTTTTTGCGTTTTTTTTATTTGTAATGACAAAACGATGATTTGATATAGGTGTCCGGTAAGTTGTACGACAAACTTAAGCGGGAGATATGTGTGTACCAAATATATAAAAATCACCTCCGTAAAAAGTTCATCATTTTCGAGTTTTTTTTTTTTTTTTTTTACTCTGGATAAGCTTGTGTTTGACCACAATCTCACCACGGTAAGTGATGATGTGGCCGAAGGTGGTAAGCACACAAAGCCTAGATGGGAACTGGCTCTCAAGTGCCTCTGTCGGAACACACCAATAGGTGCTTGGCGACAGATTTTTCAACTTGAGTGTGGTAGCCAGCCAGTCGGGTACTACAAAGTACCCTACCACCGTGCTAAGGTTTCCTCACGATGTTTCCTTCACCGAAAGCTCAAGCTCATTGTAGGATTCGAACCCACGACCTTCGCTGCGGTATCCGACGTCACTACCACTGAGCTATCATCACCTTATCTCGATATTCAGATATTTCAGATTTTATGTATTGATTTTTCGATCTTAAATATCTCGAGGTCTACACACTGTCATGATAATACCATAAACAATTTATCTAGAATATTATTCGACATACAATGTGTTGTACACGTGTTAGAGCACAGATTTTATGTTTTGACGCACGTTTTGTTCATCACACCGTTTTTTACCTAATATTATTAGCTGCGCTTCGTTTGGGATCAAATGGCCGAGCGCGATGTAAGTACTGGATAATAGGTCTTTACCTATGAAATTGCCGTTCTGCAGTACTGGCCATTTCAAATCAAAATAATTTTTGTTTGGTTAAGAATTCTAATTTCAAATTAATTTTATTTTAAAAACATGGAGTTTTTTTCCAAAAGTAGTAATTTGTTTATTGATTAGTGTTACATTTTCATCGTATTTCAATCTGTTTCGTCATCATGGATACGTTAAAATTTCGAGTAATTATGGAATATGAGTACCGTCGTGGCAGCAACGCGGCACAAGCGGCACGCAACATCAACGACGTTTACGGAGCTAACACTACAAACCAACGCACCACCTGTTATTGGTTTGCTCGCTTCCATTCTGGAAATTTCGACCAGCTTCTTACCAAACGGGGTGAGCATTACTGCAGGTGTGTACTGTGAAGAACTGAACACAATGATGGAGAAGCTGGCACATCTCCAACCAGCATTGGTCAATCGCTCGTCTCCGCTGCTCCTGCACGACAACGCGCGACCTCATACTGCACAGCAGACGGTCTCCAAGTTGCAAGAACTGAGGTTGGAAGCTCTCCGTCATCCGCCCTACTCACCAGACCTTGCGCCTACAGACTACAACTTTTTTCAGAATTTGGATAACTTCTTGGCGGGAAAAACTTCAATACCCGAGTAGTACAAAATGCCTTTGAAGAATTTGTTGCCTCCCGTCCAGCTAATTTCTTTAAGAAGGGCATCAATAAACTGCCACTGCGTTGGCAGTTAATACAAATAAAAAATACATGAAAAAAAATCGTTAAATTTTTTTCATACAAAACGGCAATTTCATAGGTAAAGATATTATAAAGAGGTAAAGTGTTGTGAGGTTGTAGGGGGTAATCTCTGGATCTACTGAACCGATTTTGAAAATTCTTTTACCAATAGAAAGCCACGTTATTTATGAGTGTCATAGGGTATATAATAACCCGAAAAATCCCACGGGAACGCGGGTGAAACCGCTAGTTCACAATAATAGTAGATATATCGGTGAATACAATTTTAGTATCCATAATGACGAATTCTCAGTAACTAATAAGTAAATTTAAATACCCAAACTAGAAATTTGACAGGTACATAAGGTATCAGCTAAGAAAATAATTGATTGTCAGCCCCTGAAGCCCTACTGAGGGAATCCTTGGGAACGAGGGTGAAACCGCCGGCGCCGGGGGCTACTAGCAATATTAAAAATGCGAAAGACAGTGATTCTGTATATCTTTCTTTATATTTGGTATCCACTGTTAAACAGTTGAACAGATTTTAATGAAATTAGTTTGTTTTTAAAGTCTGCAGTCTGACGCTCCGCTTAGCTATACCAAGGGGGATTGAAAATATATTGCAGACTTTTTTTAATAAGGCAACTGACTCTCAAGTGCAGTTCGGAACACACCGACAAGTGCTTGGCGACAGATATTCAACTTGTGTGTGGTAGTCAGCCAGCCGGGTACCTACTACAGAGTAGGTACCCTACACCGTGCCACCCGTGCCACCCGTGCCACCCGTGCCACCCGTGCCACCCGAGCCACCCGTGCTGTGGTTTCCTCACGATGTTTTCTTTCACCGAAAGCAAGCTCATTGTATTTTTTTTTTTTTTTTTTATTCTGGATAGGCTTGTGTTTGACCACAATCTCACCATGGTAAGTGATGATGTGGCCGAAGATGGTAAGCACACAAAGCCTAGATAGTATGATGTATGATTTGTACTCACGACCTTCGCCGCGGTATCCGACGTCACTACCACTGAGCTATCAAATTAGTAAGTAATTAAGTTGTTTTTGTAACACAACAGAAAATAAATAAGAAATATTCGACAACCAAATAGGTAGAATATCAACTAGCTGCCCGGGCAGACTTCGTTCAGTCAAAAGTTGAGTGCCTGTGAAGGCCTATTTGGATGAATAAACTATTTCATATCATTAGGTACCTATTATAAATGCGAAAGTGTATCTGTGTGTCTGTCTGTTACCTCTTTACGCTTAAACCGCTGAATCCAATTAGATGAAATTTGGTATAGAGATAGTTGGAAACTTGAAGAAGGACATAGGATACTTTTATCCCGGGAAAAGATAAGATCCTTTTAAAACTTTCGCGAACTAAATTCATATTCGTAGAATATGCCGGGTCTATTCGCGCACAGAATATTATCAAAATATAATTTTGACTAACCTCGACGATTCGATCAAGTTACATTGAACGTGGTCACGAGTGGACTGTCAATACAACTTGATCGAAACGTAGATCCATCCATCCAAACTTTCACATTAATAATTATTAGTGGGATTATTTATGCATTGCAAGAACTTACCACGTAAAAAATCGATGAAAAATAATCCACCTTAAATTGAAATAAAAATCACAGCACCATTAAAAAACGAACTCCAAACTGAATAACTTAAAATTACATTTATTAATTTTTAATACACTTCATTCGTAATTTGAATTTTAAAAAATGTATAAAGTCGTTGACAACTGTCAAATTTGTTTTGACAGGAGTGTGACACGTATGTACCGACGTCCCGCCTTTTTGATACTAGCTTATTTTGTGTGTAAACGGGATGTTCCCAGATATTTTGTAGGAGTGGCCTAAAATATTAGGGAGTGACTCCAGTCACTGTGAAAAGGACTTATACGCCAAATGTTTTGTCGAGCTTTAAGTGACCTATTTAAAAGAGGTAAGAGTCAAACTTGATTGACAAATAACTGTAAAGCGTATTATTTTATCGAAACTAGTGATTATTTGACTTGCCTTCCCTAAACGATTTGAGGAAAGTTTCTAATGTAGCGTAGGTTTTGAACTGGTGATCGCATTTTACAGGTATATTGTCTATTTTTGGAATAACTCCTCCTCTAAAATTATTTCAACCGTGGTTGAACCATTTTTTTTTTGTAAATTCTTTTACTTAATTTATGATCCTTAGTTTAAAAAAATTTCAACCTAAAATATTTTGTAAAAGTCATCACGGGATCAATCATTTTAACTTTCCAATTTAACCTCAAAGCGTAGCTTTTGGTATATTTATGACGTAACAACTCAGTATTTAATACATAAATCCATTAATGATATTGTTTTGACATTTTATAAAAAAGAAGCGATTTTATTATATTGCGATGATAGCTCAGTGGTAAGTGACGTCGAATACCGCGGCGAAGGTCGTGGGTTCGAATCCTACAGTGAGCTTGAGCTTTCGGTGAAGGAAAACATCGTGAGGAAACCATAGCACGGTGGTAGGGTACTTTGTAGTACCCGACTGGCTGGCTCAAGTTGAAAATCTGTCGCCAAGCACCTATCGGTGTGTTCCGACAGTTGCACTTGGGAGCCAGTTCCCATCTAGGCTTTGTGTGCTTACCACCTTCGGCCACATCATCATATGGTATAGTGAGTTTGTAGTCAAACACAAGCCTATCCAGAATAAAAAAAAAGCTGATTTGATATTTCAGTTAATCCCTGTTGGGACACATATGTACCTACGCGTGTCACATTGCTTAGCAAGCATTTTTATTGTTTAAACTCACATCGTACGTAGCGCACTGCGAACAGTTACCGTTTGGCAGTCTCGTTGAAAAGACAATTACAAGAGTTAGATTATATTCAAGTGTTTTATTTAAAAATGATAACCTTCTGATTGGGGATAGTGGATAGACTATAACATAAACCCCACATTGGTGACTCTAATGGACATAGCGAAGAAAGTGAATTTGTGAAGTGAAATATTTATTTTGGAATTTAACGATGGCACAACCAGCGGTAACTCAGCCGTCTTCTGAGGTTTTGGCTATTTCGCTTTCGTCACGTATTCCAGACTTTTGGACCGACATGCCGAGGGTCTGGTTTTTGAGACTTGAAGCCATACTGGCTCCACAGAAAATGGGGGACGAGGCGAAATTTGATATCGTCGTCTCAAAATTAGGCAAAGACACGATAAGTCAGGTAACAGACATTATTACTAAGCCGCCAGAGACAGGAAAATTTCAAGCTCTGAAAACTAAACTGATATTTTTATTTGAAGAGTCAACTAGCAGACAAATTGAGAAATTAATCGGGGAGATGGGTTTGGGCGATCAAAAGCCCTCACAACTCCTTAATAGAATGAAGGATCTCGCTAGGGACAAGATTCCAGACGATACCTTACGGGTCTTGTGGCAAGGTCATTTACCTGCAGCCGTACGAGCAGTGTTAGCGGTCTCGGAATCCAAGAATTTAGAAAACCTAGCAGTCATCGCGGACAATGTCGCGGAAGCTACGCGAAGTAATAGGCAGGTGTCTGAAGTTTCAGCTGGAGTTCACCAAGGTACCAACAATGACACAGCGTTGATTATGGCCGAAATTGCCAAGTTGAGCGTCAGAATGACGGAATTTGAAAGGGCGCGATCAAGTAGAGACTTCAAGAGCCGGAACAGGCGTGGCAGGTCAAGGTCGTCATCTAGAAGCAAAAAACCATCGAATAATCCGAACTGGATGTGTTACTACCATTACAAGTTCCAGGAAAACGCCCACAGATGTGTCCAGCCGTGCGCATGGAAATCGACACCAAAAAACTAGAAGGCGTGGTACAGTTTCCAGGTGAAATCTGTACCATTATTCCATGCCACCGTCTTTGTGTTTTTGATAAGAATTTAGGTTATAAATTTTTAGTGGATACAGGCGCCAACGTCTCCGTCATACCAGTATCACGTAAGTTAATCAATAGTGTTACTAGTTCGGACTATAAACTTTATGCTGCTAACGGTACCGAAATTAAAACTTACGGTACTAAAAACTTAGTGTTAGATCTAAGATTACGCCGTCCTTATCGATGGGAATTTGTCATCGCTGATGTTAAACAACCAATATTAGGTGCTGATTTTTTAACATTTCATAAATTGATAGTTGATTTGAATTCTCGAAAGTTAATAGATCAGATTACAGAGTTAAATGTGAATGCTTCTTTTGTTAAGCCCCACCAGCCGTCAATTAACACTATTGTTGATAGTCATCCATATTATAAATTATTAAATTTGTTTCCGGACATTACGAAACCACCTTCATTCCAGGAAACTCCGCCACATAGTACATTGCACTATATTGAAACGAGTGGTCCACCCGTTTACGCGCGCGCCAGACCTTTACCTCCGGACCGATATGCAAAAGTAAAAAAGGAATTTCGTGTCATGCAGGAATTGGGCATCTGCAGGCCTTCTAATAGTCCTTGGGCCAGTCCCTTACACGTCGTTCCTAAGAAAAATGGTGAATTAAGGCCGTGTGGTGACTATCGTCAATTAAATGCCATTACTAAGCCAGATAGATATCCAATTCCTAGGTTGCACGATTTCACATACATTTTGGCGGGAAAGAAAGTATTTTCAAAATTAGACATCAATAGAGCATACCATTGTATTGCAGTAGCTCCAGAGGATATACAAAAAACAGCAATAATTACACCATTTGGTCTTTTTGAATTTCCTGGCATGACATTTGGTTTACGTAATGCCGCACAAACTTTTCAGCGTTTCATGAACAATACCGTACTTAAAGATTTGGATTTTTTATATAATTACATTGATGACGCAATAGTAGTTTCCGATGACGTCATACAACATGAGGAACACCTAAAGTTAGTGTTTGAAAGATTTAGTAAATATGGTATTACGATAAATTTAAGTAAATGTTGTTTTGGACAGTCTAAAGTAGATTTTTTAGGACATGAGGTTAGTGCGGAAGGTATTAGACCACTTAGCGAGAAAGTCGAGGCTATCGTAAACTTTCCGAAACCGGAAACTGTAGCCGATTTACGTCGTTTTCTAGGCATGACGAATTTTTATAGGCCTCACCTACCAAACTCTGCTCAGTATCAGTCAGAACTTAATAAATACTTAGTAAATAGTAAAAAGAAAGATAAATCTAAAATTATCTGGGATGATAGTGCTGAACAAGCATTCGCACAATGTAAGACCGGGCTACAATCAGCCGTTACGTTGTCGCATCCGTCAGCGGAATTGCCGCTCGCACTAATGTGTGACGCATCTAATTTTAGCATAGGTGCAGTATTACAACAGCGTGTGGAAGGGTCATGGAAACCTTTAGGCTATTTTTCCAAAAAGCTCACACCCACAGAACAAAAATACTCTACTTATGATCGTGAATTATTGGCCATTTTTAAAGCTATTAAGTATTTTCGGAAATTATTTGAAGGTCGTCAGTTAACCATTTATACTGACCACAAACCTTTATGTCACGCGTTTAGCAAAATTGGCAAGGAAAATAGCGAAACTCCTAGACGTACACGTCAATTACTTTTTATTAGCGAATTTAGTACAGATATCAAACATATATCAGGTCAAAATAATATTGTTGCAGATACTCTATCACGTATTGAAACAATTTTTTGTCCCACTGTACTTGATTACGAGCAACTAGCCGAATCGCAGTTGAAAGACGACGCGCTATCGAACATGACACAAGTAAACAATAGCGACACGAGTTTAAAATTAAAGAAAATAAACGTACCTACTTGTAATAAGCCAATTTATTGCGAAATTAGTAAAGACACAATTAGACCATATTTAACGGAAGAGTTTAGGAGATTGGCATTTGAAAGTGTACATAATTTAAGCCACCCAGGCACTCGTACTACTCGAAAAATGATATGTAATAAATTCTTTTGGCCTAGCATGAATAAGGACATAGGTCAATGGGCTAGGACATGTGTACCATGTCAAAAATCTAAAATAAATAGACACGTGAGATCTGAATTTGGTCATTTTTCGGAAGTAGGACGTTTTGAGCATATCCACGTAGACGTTGTCGGTCCATTACCGACATCTCCACAAGGATACAAATATTGCGTAACTATCATTGATAGAGTAACCCGTTGGCCTGAATGTTTTGCCACGGAAGAAATTACAGCATCATCTGTTGCTAAGATTATTTATGATGGTTGGATAACACGATATGGTTGTCCCGTCAAAATCACTAGCGACCAAGGTCGTCAATTTGAATCTAATTTGTTTACTAAGTTAACAAAATTGTTAGGTATTTTCAAAATTCATACAACTAGTTTCCATCCACAGTCAAATGGAGCAGTTGAGCGCTGGCATAGGTCTTTAAAAGCATCCTTAACCGCTAGATTAATAAATAACAATTCATGGGCTGATGAAATTTCCACAGTCATGTTAGGGTTACGAGCAGCCATACGTACTGATAACGGAGTGTGCGCTGCTCAGCTTGTTTTTGGTAAAAACATTCGTTTACCTGGTGATTTTTATGATACCACACATGATATAGATCCCAGCGAACCCTTTAGTTTAGTAGAAAAGATACGGGAAACAATTAGCAGATATCGTCCCGCGCGAAAGTGTCAAGATTCGAAACAATTATTTGTATTTCCAGACTTACAAAAGTGTGACTTTGTATTTGTCAGGGATGACGCGGTACATAAGTCATTAAAACCGCCTTATGATGGTCCGTTTAAAGTTATTGAGAGAGGACCGAAAGTATTTTTAGTTCAGTTTCCTTATCGTCAAGCTCGTATTTCAGTAGATAGGCTGAAACCAGCTTACGTATTAAACAAAGCAGATAATGAGTGTTATGATATGAGTAATGCTAGCGAAGCCAAACTGTTGTTGAAGACAAGCTCTCCCACGATAAGTCATCAAAACGAATCATGTAAACATTATACGACACGTAGTGGTCGCACAGTTAGACCGCCCGTCAAGTTTTCTATGTAAACAATAAACGTAATTTTTTAAACAATATAAGTATGTAAGTACTTTATTAAATGTACTCATAGTATTATTTAGGCAATTTTTATTCGATATGTAGTTTCCCAAACATTTTACTTATGGAACTGTTCATGAATTGGTGAATAATAACTGTATGTGCATACTGTACAGTACTTGTAGTATGTATTCGTAATTTAGCTATAGTATATTTTGTTTTGAAATTTGTGTTTGAATTTAATTATTTTGAAACATGTACCTATTCGTATAAGTATTGTAACCTGTGTTTGAATTTAATCGTAACATTGCTATTTTTTTGTGACAAATTTAGTTTAAGTTTTTATTTTTTTTTGAAAAAAAATTGTAAAAGGGGGGAATATTGTTGGGACACATATGTACCTACGCGTGTCACATTGCTTAGCAAGCATTTTTATTGTTTAAACTCACATCGTACGTAGCGCACTGCGAACAGTTACCGTTTGGCAGTCTCGTTGAAAAGACAATTACAAGAGTTAGATTATATTCAAGTGTTTTATTTAAAAATGATAACCTTCTGATTGGGGATAGTGGATAGACTATAACATAAACCCCACAATCCCACTAATCTTATCTTATCTTACTTATTAATATTATAAATGTGAAAGTTTGGATGGATGGATGTTTGTTACTCAATCACGCCAGAACGGCTAAACGGATCTAGATGAAATTTGGCGCAGAGATAGATTATAGTCTGGAATAGCACATAGGCTTACTTTTTATCCCGGGAAAAGATAAGATACCTCGGGAACGCCGGTGAAACCGCGGGGCGGAAAGCTAGTAACCCTATAAATTTTCCCATGCATAATCTTATTTTTTTATATTAATATTCTGGAATGGATACCTACCCTTTTTTATCAAAAGGCACTTTAATTTCATGGTAAAGGTTTTCAAAAAGGCTCAAGTTGTCTTCTCGATTCATGTTTCCGTCGCCATTATTCAAAAATAGACTCACATTAAATTAATATTCTGCAACTGAGATGACCTATTTAATATCTATCTAACAATGTCAATAACGATTCGATTCTAAAACAGCTTCTGCACTGTGAGAAAGGGATAACATTATTTGCTAAATCCCCTAGTGAGGGGAGGAGTTCCACCTCCTATTCCTGATTTGAAGTAAAAGGATTTAAGCGCCTGTTAATTTTCTTACTTGTTCTGTGGTTTGAGAAAAGCCTTGTTATTCAGGGAATAAAGCTCAAAATGTTGAATCCACCGAAACAACGCATTGAGAAACCTGTACTGATAAAGCCAGAGTAAAAAGTTAATAAAAAAACCGGTCAAGTGCGAGTCGGACTCGCGCACCGAGGGATCCGTACAAACTTGTAAATAGTTCGTTCATCACGGTAATGGAGTCTCGAGTTTTTTTTTTCTTCGATTACGTTGTTTTTTTTTTCGGGTGTAATTGCAAATTTACTGTTTTCGGATTTATTCCTTTAATTGTACTGCATGACATTGCTTCTTGCCAATTTCATGGTTCTATGTCAACGGGAAGTACCCTATACATTTTAATTCCCTTGAGAGCGTCGAAATATACGATTTTTGCGGCATAAACTGCCGTATCTTTTTTTACGTTAACTTATAAGATTGAATCTAACGACATATCATTCATCTAAATCGGTTCAGCCGTTTAGTAGTTACGAGGGAACATAGGGACGGACATACATACCAAAAGAACGTACGGACCCCTCGGTAGGTCGAGTTCTTAGTCAGCAGCATTCGCTAGTGCTATTTAGTTACTCGGCGCGGCGAAGGTCGTGGGTTCAAGTCCTACAATGAGCTTGAGCTTTCGGTGAAGGAAAACATCGTGAGGAAACCACAGCACGGTGGTAGGGTACTTTGTGGTACACGACTGGCTGGCTACCACACACAAGTTGAAAATCTGTCGCCAAGCACCTGTTGGTGTATTCCGGCAACTGCACTTGAGAGCCAGTTGCCTTTAAGGCATTGTAATAAGGTGTACAACACATTGGCGATCCCCCTGGTATTGTTAATGTCTATAGGCGACGGATGTCACTTACCATCAGGTGACCCGCCTGCCTCGTTGTTACTAGTTAGTGACATAAAACTTGAGAGGTGTCAAGTGACACCCGGATGGAACGAAGTTATATAAGTCGAGAGAGTATATATGTATATAAAAAAATAAAAAATTAAAATTTCTATTAAAATAGAAATGAAAATATCTGGCTTGCTTTCTATAAGAGAGAGAGAGAGACAGACAGAGAAACATGCGCACGCCGCACAGCTTACAATAGCACAACAATTTTCCGTCTAGCCCCCTTTCACAACTTTGTTCCAATAAAAAAAACTATTAATATTCTCGATACTTAATATCAGCAAAATTCTATTGTTTTCTTTCACGGTTATAATTCATAATAACCACCTTGCCAAAATTTTATACCTATTATAACAATTTCACGTACTTACGTCAAAATTTCGTACATGCCACTATATTTTAAGTAGCCATATTTATTCAGGTGATAAACGAAATACAAACAGAAGTGAATACAATTTATGCATTTTAATGGAGACGCTTTTGAAATTTTAAAAATACTCTATGGAGTCTATGGTGGTGACTGAGGCTCTCAATGTTTGTTGTGTCCCCCTTTTAGGACGCTTCTTTAAGCCACATCATCACTTACCATGGTGAGATTGTGGTCAAACACAAGCTTATCCAGAATAAAAAAAGAAGCAGTATCTGATAACAGGTTTAAAACACGTGTGTAAAAATAAAACAAAAAAATGTGTAAATACAAATTACAAAAAAGACCCGACTGCGTTTGAAAATATCAATTAAAACCTAAAAACAAGCTCTGTGATATTTAAATATCGAAAAAGTATTTGAGACGTGGTCAAGAAAACAAAATAAAAAAAAACGCAATTGGGACATTTGTTTATATTACAAAAGTTAAGCCATTCACTGAGAAACATGTTTACATAAACAATGTTTCGGAGTCTTGACCGTCCACATCTCAGTTGTTTCAAATAGCAGGAGCCTGAGGAGGTATTCCATAATATCGGCTTCGTTTGAAATTTTTCTATTAATTAAAAAATGCTACTGTCATCCCACACTACCGCCATGTTTTAAACAACTGAAACACCCATCCACACTTGTATACAGCTGTTGCGAAACTGATTTGTTTCTGTGCTCTCTAATTGTTTCTCAGAGAATACATGGCTTTACTGTGTATGGGGCCGTGTCACATAAGTTTGAGTGCCGCTGCAATAGCACGGTATAATTGGACCCATATGTGTATACAAGCTGTTTAAATTTAGTCATTGTATTGAATTTCATATAAAACGTGACGATATTTCGGACATACATCATCTGCCGGTCGGCGCTTCATCACCAAAGATGAGATTATCACTAACTCTCCTGGTTCTGGTAAGGATTATTTTATTATACCAGGATTATTAGCTTTCTATTCACCTACGGCTACATCATCACTTATGTCTAAATTATCATAGAGAAATATCTTTTTTTTTTAATTAGTAGAGGCATTTTCTGTAAAGGTGCATGTCCAAAGAGAGCAAAGGCCATTTTGGACCCACCCGTGAACTAACTACATATTTGGATTTAAAATAACACATTTTTATTTTATAGGAGTGCTGAGTAATTTTATATTTTAACAATTTAATTAGAGTTTGACTATTCATGAGTGCCTATGAAGGCCTATTTGGATGAATAAACATTAAATGTCAATACTAATACAGTCCTTGAATAGAAAAAGTTGCCCGCAATAATGCTACTTTTGGTAATCATAAAGACGTGGCGGAGTTCTAATAAGTTTTATCTGAAAACCAGCGTCGTAGCAACAGGTCTACCGTTGTGCTGCGACATTATGCTGAGTGGGAGACCTTTTCAGCTCCTTAGATATAATAAGTCTTCTGTTGTAATTAAATTTCTTATGTAATTTCCTGTATTGCGCTGAATAAACGTTTTTCTATTCTATTTCTATCTCTTTACGTACATTCGTTTATGTAATATATTTCGAACTTACAACTAACAGCAAAAACCCGGTCAATTGCAAGTCGGACTCGCTCACCGATCAACTAGTTTGAGGCGATGATAGCTCAGTGGTAAGTGACGTCGGATACCGCGGCGAAGGTCGTGGGTTCGAATCCTTACAATGAGCTTGAGCTTTCGGTGAAGGAAAACATCGTGAGGAAACCACAGCACGGTGGTAGGGTACTTAGTAGTACTCGACTGGCTGGCTACCACCCTCAAGTTGAAAATCTGTCGCCAAGCACCTGTTGGTGTGTTCCGGCATTTGCACTTGAGAGCCAGTTCGCCTTAATAAGGTGTACAACACATTAGCAATCCCCTGGTATTGCCAATGTCTATAGGCGACGGTTGTCACTTACCATCAGGTGACCCGCCTGCCTCGTTGTCACTTGTGACATAAAAAAAAAAAAAAAGTTTATTTAGTTCGTTCATCACGGTAATCGAGTCTCGATGATATTATCAATTTTCTTTCGCTTATGTTGTTTTTTTTCGGATGTTATTGCAAATTTCTGGTTTTCAGATTTATTCCTTTACTTGTGCTCAGTGCTATAAGACATTCCTTCTTGCCAAATTTCATGGTTCTAGGTCAACATAAAGCACCCTAGGTTTTGATTCCCTTGCGAGAGTTAAAATATGCGATATAAACGGAACATAATCTTTGCTTTGACTTTTTCACTGCTCCTAGGGTTAGCAGACTTGAGTATTAGATAATTAATTTCAACATTAAACTTCCACGCGTCCCTAAGACACGGAACTTGACAGATGGACAAACGGACGACAAAGTGATCCTAAAGGGTTCCTTAAGGAAAGACCTTAAGAAGTACGGCACCCTAAAAAGGAGACCAGCTGGTCGAAATTGCTGCTAGTAGGTAGCAAAGAATGCTGGCGGCATTGCCACGCTGCATGGCAATGCTTATTCTTTGGACGAGGTATTCGCCAGTCTCTGGGAAGCGTGGAACAGGCGTTTTGAAATGTCCCGAAACATAAATGTTAAATTATTCTACTTATTTTCAGGTATTTGCTACTGTTTACACTTGGCCATATCCATGTGAGTATGTTGCTTATCTTATCTTTGGGTACCGTACCCAAAATTTTCCCAAAAAACTTATTTTCAAGCTGTCCTGTCCGCTGTTTGGTACAGGACAGTATCTTGTTTATACTTCAAGTGAAAACCAGGCAGGTGCGTCATACCACATTAGCAATACCAGAGGATCGCCAATGTGTTGTCGACCTTTTTACAGTGCCTCAATTGCAACTGCTGGAACACACCAATAGGTGCTTGGCTACAGATTTTCAACTTGAGGGTAGCCAGCCTGACCTACCCTACCACCGTACTGTGGTTTCCTCACGATGTTTTCCTTCACAAGCTCAAGCTTATTGTAGGATTCGAACCCACGACCCTCGCCGACGTCACTAGTCCTAAGCTATTATCGCCTCAAATCTGTATCGTTTTAACTGTCTAGTTTAAAATAATAAACATTTTGTAACTAAATAACTTTATTAATCTGTTTGATAAATAATGGGCGATGATAGCTCAGTGATAAGTGACGTCGGATACCGCGGCAGTTGCACTTGAGAGCCAGTTGCCGTTGCACTTGAGAGCCAGTTGCCCTTGCCCTTAAGGCATTGTAATAAGGTGTACAACAAATTGGCAATCCCCCTGGTCTTGCTAATGTCTATAGGCGACGGTAGTCACTTACCATCAGGTGACCCGCCTGCCTCGTTGTCACTAGTGACATAAAAAAAATAATTATATCCATAAAGGAAATATATCACCACAGCCCTCGGATTACATAACTTAATTGCAGTCAGTTGCAATCAATTACAACCTCTAAATCAATAGAAATATAACAATGGCAAAAATGGTTATGAAGTACTGTTTATATATGAACGTTCAGAATATCAGAAAACTGTTTTAATAAACCTTTTTCGAGATTAAAACTGACTACAACAAATTATGTAATTGACCCGATACAAAAAAGAAATGCCGTAACTATGCCAATCAGAATTTGATCCTTATCATAAAAATTATTGTATGACAAGGACACGATTTCCTGGGTTCATAAATAATTTTTCAGAAATCTAATGATGCAGTTTTAGTGTGTGATCAAAATCAGTCCAGACTCCGTTCAAATTTTTTCGCTGTTCCTTATAATTTCAAATTTGACCATCCACACTCACTTGGAAAATACATTTTTTTTTTAAATTCTGGATAGGCTTGTGTTTGACCACAATCTCACCATGGTAAGTGATGATGTGGCTGAAGATGGTAAGCACAGAAAGCCTAGATGGGAACTGGCTCTCAAGTGCGGCTGTCGGAACACACCGATAGGTGTTTTGGCGACAGATTTTCAACTTGAGGGTGGTAGCCAGCCAGTCGGGTACTACAAAGTACCCTACCACCGTGCTATGGTTTCCTCACGATGTTTTCCTTCACCGAAAGCTCAAGCTCATTGTAAGATTCGAACCCACGACCTTCGCCGCGGTATTCGACTTCACTTACCACTGAGCTATCAAAGTCAATATTTGGATGCTATAATGTCCATTTATATTTTAGCGATTGGCGATGTAAGCACAAGTACGAACAATGTCAACTCAACAACAAACAACAGCAACTCAACAACAAACAACAGCAGCTCCACAACAAACAACAGCAGCTCCACAACAAACAACAGCAGCTCCACAACAAACAACAGCAGCTCCACTACCCCAGTAACCAACATAACAGCAATAGTCACCGCAGAAGGTAACTCTAGTAATTCTGAAAGTAGCGCAAATAGCACGGTTGGTTCGAACTCCACAAGCACTGGAAATACAGACACGACTGAAAAAGTCTTAAGCACTACTGAGAGGTCAAATTCAACTAGCAGCCCTGAAAAGAATGATAGTAACAACGACAAGAGCTTAGATTCTACTGATAAATCAAATACTAACAGCAATGAAGGTAAAGACAGTTCAAGTGGAAATAAATCAATACCCAGCAATATAACTACGACTAATACCACTATAAATAACAATTTAAGTACATTAAATAGTACGAGTACAAATATAAATACAAATATAAATACAAATAAAAATAGTACGGATACAAATACAAATAGTACGGATACAAATACAAATAGTACAAATATAAATACAAATAGTACAAATACAAATAGTACGGATACAAATACAAATAGTACGGATACAAATACAAATAGTACAAATACAAATAGTACAAATACAAATAGTACAAATACAAATAGTACAAATACAAATAGTACATCAACAACAGTAACTACAGAGTCTCCAAAATCTGTCAAAAACTCCACAGACAATAGTTCTGCGAATAAAGGCGGTGATGCTGCGTATTCCATTAATTCAACATTAAATAAAGGAATAGATAACATTGAAAAGAAAAATATTACAAGGAGCAATGAAGAAGTAAAAGATAAGGACAACAAAAGTAATCAAAATGGTACTATAACCTCCACATCTCCGGGCCCATCGCCGTTTTTGATTAATTCACAACCTAAAATGCCCCAGAACGTGGGTTCGATTCCCATCCAGGACGGTAAAAATTTGACTACTGTTTCTTCTAAATCTTTTATCACTACAAATTCTTCTATTGTCCATCCAAATACAAATGTCACTCAAAAAGTTTAAGATAAAACTAACAACTGTTGCAATTCGTTTCTATTAATATGTTGCATAGAAATATTGCAATATCATAATTTTATTTGCAACGGGAGATCAGAATAAACTATTTATTGCAAAGTCTTGAAGGACAAATGAAACGAACACATTTCATTAATGATCCTACTTAGCTTAAATATAAATCCTTTTTATATTCTAGATAGATATGTACAAAGTAAGGGATATGCTTTAGTACGCACATCTAATCGACTACGCCTAGGCTTATATATAATAATCTACTATTTAGTTTATGGTTTATAATGTAAATAAAATATACTTAATACAGTTTTTTCTTTTTGTATCTGTCTTTTATTTTGTTTTAAGCAATCACTATTCGATCATCAGAGATTCGATGGATAAAATAACAAACGTAGCCTATAGGTATATATTTATATTAAAACTACATGCATGGAGTTCTTCAAAAGAGGAGTAAGAAGGTTTATGTCATTTAACCGCTTACCATCAGGTGGGCCGTAAGCTTGTTTGCCACCTAGGGGTATAAAAAAAAGGTACAAGAGCAAAAAAGTACAAAGAAAATATTTTTTGTTTATACTGAACTTGTACGGACGAGTGAATGGGATAACATAAAAGAAGAATATTAAAACGAAATAAAATGTATAGATACGACTGAAAGGTCATGAATAAAGATCATAAAAAAAGAAAAGCAAGACTTTCTTTGTCCGAGGTAGGAGCCAGCCCAGAACCTAATACTTCAATAAGACGCCATCTAAAAATACTCCAAAATAGCGAACACATTGCAAAATTCTGGTTATAAAATAATCGTCTTAAAATTTAATAGAAAGAAGGATATATAGGCCAGGGCGAGAATCGAACCCACGACCGACGTATGTTCGCTTTCCTTCCGCCTGTGATCTACGCAAACTTACCAATTTACCCTAGTTTTCTAAATTCCCTTTCCCCGCCATTAATTAACAAAATGGCGTCCGCAAAATGTCACAACATCCCCCTCAATTTGACAGATTATATAATGATAATGCGCTAAAGGGGCCCGAAATTGATATAATTTAATATAGCTCGCACGAATGTGAATTTCGTGTTCAGATACTTAATGTTGATTATATTTTTATTACTCTGTTAGATAACAGAAATTGTATCGATCATGGTTGTTCGAACGGTTTTTAAGATATTGTATAGCTTTTATCGCGGGCTTTGAGCGCGGCGACCGAATCAAGAAATTCCGTAATGAAAAAAACCTAACACCCCATGTATTTTGGTTTTCAAATATCACAGCGACTATCATATTTTTGTCGTCGTCGACTGCAGTCAGTAGTCGGGCGAACCAAGTCGTCCTTTTCGAATAGATGGGATGAAAAGTATAACGCTATGCAATAGCTTTACCGCGGCAGTCCCCGACAGTCCCCGACAGTCCCCGAGTGCCAGTTAGTTTTTGTTACTATGAAATGGTTGTCATGAATGGCTTGTCCGATGGTAAGTGATGTCATAGGTAAGTAAAGTTATAAACGCTCCCAAAGCGGGAAGCTAAAGAGCGGCTAATTAGTCTAACTTGTCCTGTGTCGCGTCGCCTGCATCAACACTTTATATCCATAGCGCGTAATTTAAAAAAAATTGGTACCACCATCAGTGCATCAGTGAATAATTTTTTGTAGCGGGCAACATTTTGCCATAATTATGCCCGGTGAAAAAAAAAAACCCCTACTCATACATAGATGGCACTAGTATCGTAAATCATTTCGTAACAAGCAATATCATATTACCTACGAACAGAACAGTAATGGATGAATTATTTTTAAACATTCACACTATTTCACACGTTAGGAAGTAATTATACGGCCAAGTTGCAGTGAATTAGTTGGCAAAAAAAAACACTCCTCATGTCACAAGGGCGGGAAATTTGACACAACACGTGGTAAAGTTGAGGGTACAATGCGCATTTTTTGTTATATATCTTTTCAGTGCGACCATTTTTAAATGGGTGTGATGACCTATATTCAAGAAAAAATACCTAACACAAACTAGAGTATAAAACATTTATCAATTAACGACCAAGAGTAGGTAGGTAGTTCATGGTGCATATTTATGATGTTACAAGTATGTATTTATTTATTCATACAAAACTGCATATAAATCATCGTTTTGACATTTAATAAAAAGAAGCTGATTTGATATGTCAGTCAACATCCCTATTGTAAACGTATGATGTGCGAATAAACAATTCCAAGAAATAGGGTTCATTAACTGTATAGGATACAATGAAGAAATAGATTTTGGAATATTTAAACCTGCTTTAGTTAGTTAGTGCTTTAGTTAGTTAGTGCTTTTGTTAGTTAGTGCTTTAGTTAGTTAGTGCTTTAGTTAGTTAGTGCTTTAGTTAGTTAGTGCTTTAGTTAGTTAGTGCTTTATAGTTGTACATTTGTTGGTATATTTTGTACGTACGTTTTCATTATATTTCTATAAATAGGACTTCATTATCAGTCAGTAAACCAATTTCAAAGTTAGACTATAATAATAACGTAACCTGCTACAAAATAATATGTTGCGTACACGAAAGCTGTTAGTTGTGTATGATCACATTTCTTTTTTTTATTCTGGATAAGCTTGTGTTTGACCACAATCTCACCATGGTAAATGATGATATGGCCCAAGGTGGACACATAGCCTAGATAGGAACTGGCTCTCAAGTGCAGCTGTCGGAACACACCGATTGAGGGTGGTAGCCAGCCAGTCGGGTACTACCGTGCTATGGTTTCCTCACGATGTTTTCCTCCACCGAAAGCTAGCTCATTGTAGGATTCGAACCCACGACCTTCGCCGTCTGTCATAATATTTATAGATTTCAATTTATCGAATCGAATAACACATCTTCGATACATTATGGCAAAATGTCTTTATAACAAGTTTTGTCAGTGTTGAGCTATATTTTCAATATATTGTATTTTCATAAGTGGCTGCGAAAGTTGAAAACGACGCCAATTTTGCGTTTCAATAAGGCAGTTTAATTCAATTTTTAAATTTGCTACAATACTTATTATATCAAAGACTACATGATAGTATTTATATATAGAAAAGAAAGATATGTCGGCGAGGGCCGCCTGAGATAGTTTTACCTGTGGCTCCCAATTAAAACTCGTTTTGATTTATTTATTTTTATCAATACATACACTCATTGTGCAACCAACTTATTAGAAAAAATGGCGGCAAAATTGACGACTATATTTAGAATATAATACCACAGACAATACTTACGAATGTCATTTGACACGTGCGGTATTGGTTTTAACTTTTATGAAGTAATGAACAACGCATGGGCGGTATGTATAGCGCTCCCCAGGGTGAAGCGTGGCAGAATGTTGCCAAATTATTGTTTAATGATTTATTTGATATTGTTTAGTCATTTATTTCTAGACATATTATCTTTCATGTCATGTTAAATATTAAAATAATTTCATTTGCATGGAATTGTGTCTTCTTGGCTAACCAAATTGCCATCATGTTCTTATTAAAATACGTTCCGCCGTCAAATGAAATATTAGATAGATAGATAATTCTTTATTGGTACTCCACACAATAAAAATAACAAAAGTGTCACAATGGGCGGCCTTATTACTATTTATTTATTTTTATTTATTTATTTAATTAAGTATATACTAGTATAGTACTAAGTATAGTAAATACTAATAGTAATCTCTACCAGGCAACCTTTGGATGGAGAGGATTGTAAAAACAATAAAAGATGGCGGAGCACGTATTTAAACAGAATTCATATCTTACACTACAATTATATATACTAACTAGCTTTCCGCCCGCAGCTTCGCCTACGTGGGCTACACGATTTTGGCTGATTAGTTTTTTCCAGTTCTGGAGGGATATTTCAAATTATCCAAAAATAGTCTTTTAATTTTTCATACAAACGTTAATATTCCTTTTTCAGGAAGAGGTAGGATTTGAGCGTCTTTCCAGATAGAAGAGAATACTCCACCAGATATGGAGTTATTAAGAGAATAATTGAATTTTTAATGATTTTTCGGACCGTCTTCTTGAAATTAATACTCATACTGCTTATACCATCCTCAAATACTGCCTTTTTGTACCAAAATTTACATATACACTTCGCTGTAGTCGTAGGCTGTTGCGTGATGATGGCAAGCGACTCGACGGTATGACTTTGATTCCTTGGAAGATGGGTCGACCTTTAGTGTGGGACGCTATCTGTGTCAACACTTTGGCACCGTCTCATCTTCCAGAGACCGCATTAGGGCAGATGGTGCCGCTACTTGCGCTGAGAATCTCAAACGGCGCAAGTATAGCAATCTTGATAGTTGCTACATATTTGAGCCGTTTGGGGTTGAGACAATGGGGCCGTAGGGACCAGCTGCTCACCGCGTTTACCGTGTCATCGCTAAACGCCTCATCGAAGCGTCACGTGACCGGAGTGCTGGCGAATACTTTGCACAACGTAACAGCATTGCCATCCAAAGAGGCAGCACTGCAATTATTCTGGGCACGCTACCACCTGACAGCGATCTGGACCAGTTAATAACCACAGCAATTACTTTTTTCAAAACAACTTAGAATTATTACATAAATTAATGTCCTATGCAAGAGCCTATTTAGTTTAGTCCAGTTTTTATTCAGTAATTTTTTAATTTGTATATTTGGTTCGTTATGTTTTATTATTTGCCAAGTTATTATTGTAGTAGTGAGGTAAGTAACTAATTGAACATTACTTAATCCTGTCATTTCATTTAAATGTCAATAAAGGCACAATACGAATAGACCATTCGTGTTATTTAAGATTTCCGAAAAATGAAGAACGCGGAAAGTGGATACGACTTGTGTAGATAGACCGTAGAGAAGAAAACTGGCTTCCACTATTAAGAAATAAGCACAAACTTGTGACCTCGGCTTATAGATTCCATAAAGTGCAAGGCTCATTTTTAAGACTGGGTGCACGCTTCTATAATAAGATACCTACCTCCTACACTTTTGAATTTGCCTATACATGAATTTAAGAAACGTGTTAAAAATATTTTAGTACAGAAGGCGTACTACCATATTAATGAATATTTAAATTACGACAATGCTTGCGTGTAGCGCTCGCTCTTGCAGGACATAATCTTATGTAATACCTAATTCTGAGTATGTTTTGAAAAGAGTAATTGCTGAGTTTATTGCTGGCTATTCTCAGCAAAAGCATTTGAGTCTGACAATTCATAAGCGCCTGTGATGGCCTAATTGGATGAATAAACATTCAATTTCATTTCATTAGATATACTGGTACACACGTCACCCCACATTCATTCACGCAAATATTGCGGGACGAAAAACGAAATTACCTCTCCGATGTATAGGTATTACAAATGTTTTAGAATACCCTAACCATCCTGCATGATTATCATGTGTTCGTCAAAACACAAGGTAGATGCCGTATCCTGACGATGCCTGCGCATCAGGTCAAGATTATCATACTTTGGTAATATGATTGACAAGCAACAATAGGTCAGAACACTCTCGCCATTTAGGTGATGCAGTCCTAACCATACTTATGTAATAATTTGTATGTAAAAATAATTTTCAAAATAAATAATTTCTATTGAAACTACTGCATTTTATTGCTTTTTATTTTTTGTATTTGTTTTAATCTATTGTGTATGTAAATGTGAACAAATAAACGTCTTTTATTATCGATAGTCGATACCTAATATCTGAATGCTTGGTAACATCCCTATCACGTATGTTTGCTATTCAAAGATAGATGGCGACACTGAGGCATGGATTGGGATCACAGTTTTTCTATGACATTTCTTCTGATAGCCGTTCTATTGTATCTATATTTCTTTGGACGTAGGTAAGTTTGTTTTTACTTTATTTCATACTTATTCTAATATTATGTGCTACTTTAACTAGATTTAAATCCTTTTTGAGCTTAGAATTCGTCTCTTGAATATATTTAACACTTTTTATGGTTGGTTATGGTTGTAATGGTTAGGTATTTTATTATTTTTTCAGTTGCCAAATGATATGGACAACATTTGTAGGAAGTAATGGGAATTTTTATTTTCAGTTTTGAAATACATGCATAGATAATCATCACCATCATCATTATCTATTCAAATGAGATTTTAACTTCAGTTTTGCAGCAAGTTGATGCAAGATGATAAAAAACAAGAGGCATCCCAACCCTAGCATGAACAAATCAATTCTGGGAAAATTATACCAATTTTGCCTTGGTAAATCCTTGTTCCAGGTTTTGAAAACACAAAACTAAGCAACTGATCTATGGAAATTACGAAATACTTTATAAACGCATGTAAAAACAATAAAATAGTGCAGAGATCGTCGAAGTACGTACGAAACAAAGTGACTTTTACAATTCTATCAGATCGTGACGTAATTCACTCTGATTGGTTTAAAATGGCGGACTGCTGTATTCTGTGGTTTTATTTTATTGAATAAATTATTAATATCGCCCCAGATTTGAAAATAAATACGTTTTTCAAAATCTATTAATACTACCTCACTAGATAAAATCATTATTTTAGTGATTTTTAGTTACTGTCATCATGCCTATTATATCTTTAAAAATCTTAGGTTCTGAAAACAACGTGTTGAAGGTAACAATAGAACTGGTGGTTGTACTTTGATTGTAGTAGGTACTCTGCCAGCTGGCACTTCGCGGCAGAAAAAAGAAACACGTGTAAATGCTGTAATATTATTTATTAATTTAGTATACAATTCAGAAGTCCATTTTAGTACCTAGGTCGTTTTATTAAAGGCTACGTATAGTCTTAACAAATAATAGTAATAGTAAACAATAAAGTTTTCTATAATCTTTCACTACATAAACAAATGAAAAATAAGAAAACTAAATAATTGACGTCCTACAAATTCTGACGTACTTTATATTATTAAACTTTTTTATATTAGCAAATTAAATTACTTATGCAAATAAAATGTTACCGTGCATGAATAAGTAACATGAGCATAATGATTACCGTAAGTAAATCTGTGTTAATTGACAATCAAGTTATATTTTATTGAACTTCGAAAATATTTTTTTATTCGCTGTAATTAAATTATTATGCATGGCTCATTTATAAAGTACTTTAAGATTCCTCATACTCAGTTTCTTCCTCCTGTGTCGTCACAATATATGATGTGTTAGTTTCTTCGTTACTGTCTGGGTTATCCGACGCAGACGATTCATCATTATTGACTTGTGATGATTGTTTTCTGAATGACGAATTGGAATTGATGTTCAAATTTTTTGATTTTCCTTCGGTTTCCTGATATTCATTATTTCTGCTTTCACGTTTTGCCTCCTTTTCATTAAATTGTGTACTTTTACGCTCATTTGTTTGTGTAGATCTATTTGATTCAATCTTACGTTTTGTACCGGAGTTTTTGATCAAATGTTTTGATTTTTGACGATTGTTTGATTGTATACTTTTTCGGGATTTTCCTTTGGTTTCCTCATATTTATTATTTCTGCTTTCACGTTTTCCCTCCTTTTCATTAAATTGTGTACTTTTACGCTCATTGGTTTGTGTAGATCTATTTGATTCAATTTTATGTTGTGTACCGGATTTTTTGATCAATTTTTTTGATTTAGATTTCTTACTTTTTCGGGATTTTCCTTTGGTTTCCTCATATTTATTATTTCTGCTTTCACGTTTTCCCTCCTTTTCATTAAATTGTGTACTTTTACGCTCATTGGTTTGTGTAGATCTATTTGATTCAATTTTATGTTGTGTACCGGATTTTTTGATCAATTTTTTTGATTTAGATTTCTTACTTTTTCGGGATTTTCCTTTGGTTTCCTCATATTTATTATTTCTGCTTTCACGTTTTGCCTCCTTTTCATTAAATTGTGTATTTTTACGCTCATTTGTTTGTGTAGATCTATTTATCTTACGTTTTGTACCGGATTTTTTGATCAATTTTTTTGATTTAGATTTCTTACTTTTTCGGGATTTTCCTTTGGTTTCCTCATATTTATTATTTCTGCTTTCACGTTTTCCCTCCTTTTCATTAAATTGTGTACTTTTACGCTCATTGGTTTGTGTAGATCTATTTGATTCAATTTTACGTTGTGTACCGGATTTTTTGATCAATTTTTTTGATTTAGATTTCTTACTTTTTCGGGATTTTCCTTTGGTTTCCTCATATTTATTATTTCTGCTTTCACGTTTTGCCTCCTTTTCATTAAATTGTGTACTTTTACGCTCATTGGTTTGTGTAGATCTATTTGATTCAACTTTACGTTGTGTACCGGATTTTTTGATCAATTTTTTTGATTTAGATTTCTTACTTTTTCGGGATTTTCCTTTGGTTTCCTCATATTTATTATTTCTGCTTTCACGTTTTGCCTCCTTTTCATTAAATTGTGTACTTTTACGCTCATTGGTTTGTGTAGATCTATTTGATTCAATTTTACGTTGTGTACCGGATTTTTTGATCAATTTTTTTGATTTAGATTTCTTACTTTTTCGGGATTTTCCTTTGGTTTCCTCATATTTATTATTTCTGCTTTCACGTTTTCCCTTCTTTTCATTAAATTGTGTACTTTTACGCTTATTGGTTTGTGTAGATCTACTTGATTCAATTTTACGTTGTGTACCGGATTGTTTGATCAAATGTTTTCGGGATTTTCGTTTTATATCCTCGTATTTATCATTTCTGCTTTCACGTTTTTCCTTATTTTCAGTAAGTTGGTTATTTTTACGCTCTTTGGTTACTGTTGATTGGTTTGATTCAAATTTACTTTGTTTTCGCCTTATTTTTTGATTCTTGGTACTAATGGATTTTTTATTTTTTTTATTATTTTTCGTAATTCGGGGCTTTTTATTTGATGTTCTATTATTTGTGCCGTTATTATCATCATCAACATTATCATTATCATCATCATCATCATTATCATCATCATCATCACTATTATCTAGTTCTTTATTTTTCTGTCTGTCACTGCTCGTACTACTTTTATTATCAGAAGATTTTTGATTATTATATGTTGTTGTTGTTGTTTTAGAGTATTCATTTTTTAGCGTCTTACCGTCGCTTGTGTCATCAACATCGTTACCAGAATTTGGTTCACCGGATTTTTCAGTGTCGTTTTGTTGGTTTTCGTTACGTTTAGGTGCATTGCCACTTGGCAATTTCTTAGTGGCATCAGCGTTATCTCCATCGTTACTCGATTTATTACCAGAGTTACTATTTTTTGAACTAGGAGTAGTTGGCTTAGTATTGTATAGTGTTTGATTCGTTTTTGGTTTCGCGCCTCCTTTAACATCACCATAATCATCATTATCATCATAAACATTATCATTATCATCATCATCATCATCATCACTATTATCTAGTTTTTTATTTTTCTGTCTGTCACTGCTCGTACTACTTTTATTATCAGAAGATTTTTGATTATTATATGTTGTTGTTGTTGTTTTAGAGTATTCATTTTTTAGCGTCTTACCGTCGCTTGTGTCATCAACATCGTTACCAGAATTTGGTTCACCGGATTTTTCAGTGTCGTTTTGTTGGTTTTCGTTACGTTTAGGTGCATTGCCACTTGGCAATTTCTTAGTGGCATCAGCGTTATCTCCATCGTTACTCGATTTATTACCAGAGTTACTAGTTTTTGAACTAGGAGTAGTTGGCTTAGTATTGTATAGTGTTTGATTCGTTTTTGGTTTCGCGCCTCCTTTAACATCACCATAATCATCATTATCATCATAAACATTATCATCATCATCATCACTATTATCTAGTTTTTTATTTTTCTGTCTGTCACTGCTCGTACTACTTTTATTATCAGAAGATTTTTGATTATTATATGTTGTTGTTGTTGTTTTAGAGTATTCATTTTTTAGCGTCTTACCGTTGCTTGTGTCATCAACATCGTTACCAGAATTTGGTTCACCGGATTTTTCAGTGTCGTTTTGTTGGTTTTCGTTACGTTTAGGTGCATTGCCACTTGGCAATTTCTTAGTGGCATCAGCGTTATCTCCATCGTTACTCGATTTATTACCAGAGTTACTATTTTTTGAACTAGGAGTAGTTGGCTTAGTATTGTATAGTGTTTGATTCGTTTTTGGTTTCGCGCCTCCTTTAACATCACCATAATCATCATTATCATCATAAACATTATCATTATCATCATCATCATCACTATTATCTAGTTTTTTATTTTTCTGTCTGTCACTGCTCGTACTACTTTTATTATCAGAAGATTTTTGATTATTATATGTTGTTGTTGTTGTTTTAGAGTATTCATTTTTTAGCGTCTTACCGTCGCTTGTGTCATCAACATCGTTACCAGAATTTGGTTCACCGGATTTTTCAGTGTCGTTTTGTTGGTTTTCGTTACGTTTAGGTGCATTGCCACTTGGCAATTTCTTAGTGGCATCAGCGTTATCTCCATCGTTACTCGATTTATTACCAGAGTTACTAGTTTTTGAACTAGGAGTAGTTGGCTTAGTATTGTATAGTGTTTGATTCGTTTTTGGTTTCGCGCCTCCTTTAACATCACCATAATCATCATTATCATCATAAACATTATCATTATCATCATCATCATCATCATCACTATTATCTAGTTTTTTATTTTTCTGTCTGTCACTGCTCGTACTACTTTTATTATCAGAAGATTTTTGATTATTATATGTTGTTGTTGTTGTTTTAGAGTATTCATTTTTTAGCGTCTTACCGTCGCTTGTGTCATCAACATCGTTACCAGAATTTGGTTCACCGGATTTTTCAGTGTCGTTTTGTTGGTTTTCGTTACGTTTAGGTGCATTGCCACTTGGCAATTTCTTAGTGGCATCAGCGTTATCTCCATCGTTACTCGATTTATTACCAGAGTTACTATTTTTTGGACTAGGAGTAGTTGGCTCAGTATTCACATCGTCTGATGGTGTTCCTGGTGTTGTTGGTTTTTTTTCCGTTTGTCTAGGCTTTTCAGTTGATGAATTCTTACCATTACCGCTGTCATCCTCATCATCTTTTGATGTTGTAGTTTTTGTGCCTCTCACAGTTTTTTTGTTAAATGTAGAAGCATTTTGTTCATTTCTATAGTTTACCTTTTCACTACTGGAATAGTCGTATATCTTTGTGGTTTCACTGTCATCTTTGTTATTGTTTTTCCCACCAGATTTATTTGGCTTAGTTGATTTGTTGTCCTTACTTCTAGGATTTTTATTTGATGGTTTCTTATCTACATCTCTATCATCATTATATGTTGAATTACGACCTTTATTTTTATTTTTTGTAGTAGTTGTTTTAATTGATGTTGTTGTGCTTCTATTGTTATTGTAACTAGTTTTGTTATCATCAGATGTCTTTTTAACTGTAGTTGTTTTATTATTTTGGCTTGGGCTCTTTTTAGTAGGTTGTTCACTTCCAGGCTGTGTTACTGCGCTGCCTGTTGTATCACTTCTACTTGTGTTATCCGGAGTTGATGGCTTTTCATTGTTGGTTTCATCAGCTTTGTTGATGGTTGATTTCGGTCCATTAGATCCTATTAACAGTATATTAAAATAATTAGGATATTTAGTTTAGGAATTAAAATTATATATAAATATGGCTATATTCTAGATCTAGCGGCGTATATACCGTCTGTAGACTATAAAAATTTATTGAGATTTAATTCAGAAATAGTGAAACAATAAAAACCTAGTTTTATTAACCAACCTAAATTAGTTTAATGGTACCGTCTGTTAGTTAAAATACAAGTAACTATTATTTGGACACCATGAATTGGTGGTAATTGACGATGATCTCAATCGGTTCTCAAGGCAAATGCCGTGACAAACGTTGTGGGCTAGAATACTACATGAATGCATGGTGGTAGGGTATTTTGTGGTATCCGACTGGCTGGCTACCACCCTCAAGTTGAAAATCTGTCGCCAAGCACTTATCGGTGTGTTCCGGCACCTGCACTTGAGAGCCAGTTCCCATCTAGGCTTTGTGTGCTTACCACCTTCGGCCACATCATCATTTACCATGGTGAGATTGTGGTCAAACACAAGCTTATCCAGAATTAAAAAAAAAATGTACCTATATGAGTACAAGTAAAAAGAACTTTCTTGGCTATTTTTATTTCTATACCTTTTTAGTATGTATCAAGAACCTCAACTTCAAGAGGGATAATAACTTACCGTTGGGGTGAATGACGATGACCTTCGTCTGACCAGTGTGGCCAGGAACACTTTGATTCTCAACTATAACTGTTCCACTATTGGGCTGAGCAGGAACAAGGATTATGTTTGGCTTGTCCGTGACATATTGTCCTGGATTCTCCAGAAATGGCCTTTGGGAAGGGTACACTGGGTCAGGGAACACTGGACCAAAGTACACTGGACCAGGATATTGACCAGGGTATAAAAATGGATAATAACGTCTATAGGCCTGGTTCCAATAGTAGTTGCGATTATATTCCTGATTCTTCCAGGCTTCATTCCTAGAATTCGTATTGAATTCTTGTCCTGGATTAACTGCAGCGTTACGAGGTATGTAACCTTCACCACCTTGATTGCCTGTGTAGCCAGTGGGTTGGCTTCCGTATTGAATGCCAAACCTCCAGTCATCTTCTTGATTAACGTGGTTCTCTTGTTTTTGGTAGTAAGTTCTGTAATTATTAGAACTGTCAGTTTGACTATTGGCTTGATTTTCAGATCTTACAAATTGGTTACCATTTCTTTCATACCTCCAACCTTCTTGGTTTTGTTGGTTGTGTTGTACTTGGCGGTAATTTTGATTGGAACTGTAAGCTAGGACAGCTTCGTTATTGAATTGATTTTGAGACTCTTCACGTTCTTGTTGAGCTCTATTATAATAACTATTACTCTCTCGGTATCCATCTCTGTTTAGATCAGGTTGCCATGCTGAAATAAAAAAAATGTAGAATTTTTATACACCAATAAAAAATTATCTAATAAGTGCACTACTCTTTCATTTTTATATCTGACTAGCTTTCGCCCCGCGGTTTCACCCGCGTATCCCTTTTTTACCCCTTTAGAGATTGAATTTCGAAAAATCCGATCTTATTCTTCGTCTACATCTTAAACAATACCTTAGTAAAAATTCCGCTTTCTAGGTTCAAGGTTGTAGACTGTAGACTGGGCGTTGGTGAGTCAGTGAGTCAGGCCTTCTAATTTTTCATACCAACTTTGAACCCCTGTTTCACCCTCAGGTGTGGAATTAAAAAAACGCCAAAATATAACGCTATATAAACGCTTATAAACACAGTTTCATGCTTCTAGCTTCAAAAATGGCGGACTTACATACAAACTTTTCACACCCTCGGTCACGTCTTAAAAACAATACCTGTGAAATAGCTTTCTAGGTTCAAGGTTGTAGACTGTAGACTGGGCGTTGATGAGTCAGTGAGTCAGGCCTTCTCGAGATATAATAAGTAAAGCTTAGTAGTACACAGTAGTATACGAGTAACTTACCTTCATTATTTGCTTCATAATTAATGAAAGCCTGCTGTCGCTGGGAATCTGCCTCCGATTGTACCTGTTCATCTGTAATGTAATTACAAGTATAATGAGGAATGCCGTGTGACAACGGACAACTGTTGCTAACATTTTTCTTGTTATTTTTTTTGAAGAACTCAAAATATTTATTATTATGGAAAAAAAATATTAAAGACAAAATAAAACTAAAAAGCTAAACTAAACTAATTACAAATAAATGGATGGAAGCGTCCCAAATAAAATAAGTTGCACTTACAAAATAAAGTATTTTTTTTTTTAAAAAGTAACCCGACTGTATGAGATTGTTTACAATATTGGAAATAGGTCATCTACTTTCCATCTTTTTTTTTTGAAGTAGGTATCGCAGGCCGGTCTTTTTATTTACACTTTTTAGTTTGGAGTAAGATATTTTTCGTTATTTAATTTTTTCGTTCGATCGGTTGTTAAAATTCAGGGGTTGTCATTCGATTTTAAGAATTATATGTATGTAATAATTATTATTTTTCACGTAAATAAGACACCTATTACACAAATATTATGAGGTCTTCACAGATTTATTATGAGCTCTTGAAATTTTCAGTGAGAATGGCTGGTAACCAACTATAAATCGTTATACAGGATGTCCGGTAAGTAGTAGGACAAACTTAAGGGGGGGATAGGTGGGGGGTTCACTTACCAACATATACAACAAATGACCTTAGTAAAAGTATCACCATTTTCAAGATATTTACGATCTAAAATTCAAAAATCAATCTGAAATATCTCCATTCGCCATTGTGGAGATCCTTGGTGCGACACGGGAATTTTATTTAACAAGATTATAAAGATCTTTGGAACCAATTCAATAATATTTTTCACCAACAGATAATAACATTATTTATTCATAACGGGCACGGCAGACGTTGTCCTGCCCTGAAAATAAAACTTGGAACCCGATTCCAGCGCCACCTATTGTGAAACTAAGCCATCTGTCAGTCCGATCTCGAGACATGTCAAAAAGTTGTTCTATACAAAATGTATGACAAAAATAATTATCTTTATTCTTATTTTTTAATTGTGAATTTTTCGTATTTTTTTAATAGTTAGTTATTCTGCTATTCTTGGAGGCGACGAATCCAAAAGATCGGAGATCATCAAAATCTGTGCAGCCATTATTGAGTTATAAATGGTCTAAATAACCCGACTTTGCTTATACATAGCTTATATACCTACACTCAAACTCAAAACTATTTTATTCAGTTTAGGCCCTGATAAAACATTTATGAAAACGTTACAATTAACTTTACCACCTGTTCGTAGGCTATATTTTATTTTCATTCCCTCTAGAAAGCGGAGGAAACCGCGGCGCTTGCGGAAATTAGTATTTTATAAAGATTACTTTAAATTTGAACTACTTTTCCACCCCGCGGTTTCACCCGCGTTCCCGTAAGATCTTATCCTTTCCCGGGATAAAAAGTATCCTATGTGTTATTCCAGGATATGATCTACTTATGAGCCAAGTTTCATCAAAGTCCGTGAAGCCGGTTATGCGCGAAAGAGTAACAAACATCTTCACATACATATTCACACACATCCAAAAATACTTTAACATTTATAATATTAGTAGTATCACTAATAAGATGTGGTATCAAACTATAACAATATACTCACAAGGTAAACCTCGAACAGCCACCAGCCCCTGAAAAAAAAAGAAATAACGTTTCAGGGAGGGCAAATTAACAATGTTATTCTTCGCTGAGGTTATCTAAATTCAAAATAATTTGCTGTTTCCTTAGTATCTCTTTTTTTTACTGACTATAATTATAAGACATATTTATTTACAACAAATGTACAAAATTTGTTGTTTTATTATATCTAGTTAATAAATTTGGTTTAGAATAAGTAACAGAGTTGAACTTAATCATTTTAGTTAACTATAACTGTTATTGGTAGGTACCCGAAATATTTATTACAATAAAAAAAACCGAAATAAAACTATGTATAAGTTTTCTTAGCCTGCTAGGAACCTTGCCGATCGGCACCAGCGGCAGCCTCGTTTTTTTATATAAATTGTATATTTTTTGTAAGTACATTGTCAAAATCTATAAAATAACAGTTTATGCAAAGAAATATAGGATCAAGAAATTGTTCAAAAATATTGTAGAATCTAGGTTGCGAACTATTTAACACACATTTTTAAATATTGATGGCAATACAATCTTATATTATAAACTTTTTGGCGGGAATTTGCGAAGTGACGTTGCGTTTTCATTTTTTTTTTTCATTAAATTCGTTTATTTTGAGTTTTATTGAATAATTTTGGTGTTGTTTTGTATAAAGATAATCTAATCTAAGTGCACAAGTGAAGTGAAATTAAATGAAAGCGTGTATCGTTACTTTTCAGGTTGTCCCAAAAAGTCCGTGAAAAGTTTTAGTGGAACAGCCGCCAATTTTTAAAACCTAACCGGACTTGTACGGACGAGGACTAGATTTTACAGACTATAACATAAAATAAGAATATTAATAGAACAGAAAATGTATGCGACTGAAAGACTTTGTGTCTATGGTCAAGACTTAAAGAATGCATAAATATTATACATGTTTTTTTTAAATAGTATATTATTATAAATTAATAAATTTATAGGACTCACCAAAAGGACAATTACACCTGCTAAACCTCGCATGGTGGTGGTTGTAGTTAAAACCGAAGAATCAGCCTTTATATACGAATTAAGAACAATAAATTTTACGAAAACAATTAAGAACTTTTTGAGCAAACTGTATAAACATAATTGTTATTTAGTCTGCGTTCCATTCAAAATTAGTTTTGGAATTTGGTGGTTCTCATAAATTTAATTACTTAATAGTTGATTGATTTCAAATGTTTTTCTACCCTAATGTAATAAAATGGAAAAGATGTAAATTTTTTGTATGTTTATAAATAACTAGTTTTTCGCCCCGCGGTTTCACCCACGTTCCTGAGGGATCTTATATTTTCACGGGATAAAAAGTATTATATATGTTATTCCAGTATATGATTTACCTGTGTACCAAGTTTCATCAAAATCCATCCAGTAGTTTTTGCGTGAAAGAGTAACAAACATCTTCACATCTTCTCACACATCCAAACTCGAAGTCCGTCCCACTTTTTGTGTCCCCCCGACGACGCCCTGAGCCGAGGTTCGGGCCCCAACTGGGGCTCCCTCAGCGGTGAGTCGTCACAAACAAACACGGCTGAGAGCCCTAAGCGCTCGCCGAATAGTCCGCGTAAGGGTGTCTATGGTCCTTCAAACGGCCACCTTTAAGTCCTCCTCAAAAAAAAAAAACATCCAAACATACTTTCGCATAATATTAGTAGGAAGTAGGATAGGATGGACAAAATCAAATCTTTCACCTCATACCAAAATAAAAAAGGGAGACAGAGCCCCGCACACTTAAAGCATAAAGTGAAGCACAGTAAAGAAAGCCAATTTTGAAAAAGGAAGCCGATCGCGTTCCTGTGCGACGCGAGTGACGCGGGACACGTTGCTCCACTTAATTGAAGACACGTACACTTGTTAGAAATTTGGAAATAAAAAAGATTTTAGAAATAGCTTTTTGGATTGTTTATAGGAAGTATAATTTACGCTTGAAAATGTATATGCATTGTTATTTTTGTGTATATTGTGCAATATATAAATAAATATAAAATAAGTTTCACTTCATTCACTATTATGTAAAGTAATATTAAAAAGATAAATTATTTGATATTTTGTTTGCTTTTATTTTTAATTTAACTCAAAAACTACTGGACCGATTTGAAAAATTATTTCACCATTAGAAAGCTACATTATCCCTGATGAACATAGGCTATACTTTTATCTCTGGAAAAGATAAAATCCCACGGAAACGCGGGTGAATCCGCGGGGGAGAACCGAGAGGGGTCCCCCGCGGTTTCACCCGCGTTCCCGAGGGATCTTATCTTTTACCGGTATAAAAAGTATTATATATGCTATTCCAGACTATAATCTATCTTTGTGTCAAATTTCATCCAGATCCGTTCTGGCGTAATTGAGTAACAAACATCCATCCATCCATCCAAACTGTCACATTTATAATACTAGCTGTTCCGCGCGGTTTCACCCGCGTTCCCGAGGGATCTTAACTATATCCGGGATAAAAAGTAGCCTATGTGCTATTCCAGACTATAATCTATCTCCAAGCCAAATTTCAACCAGATCCATTCAGCCGTTCTGGCGTATGTGAGTAACAAACATACATCCATCCATCCAAACTTTCACATTTATAATATTAGTAAGATAACTAAAGAAACACACAATCGGCAAGAAATAATGACCTTACCGAATGAGTGCCCACTCGAACATTTGGGTGGTCTTTTAATCTAGTAGCATTCGAACGCTCCGACGGTAAACATGCCTCAGTGCTCGTTTAACATATATTTTGGCTAGCAGGTATGAGTCGTAAAATTTTATTGCCTTTTTACAGTCACAGAATGAAAATGTTCGTCACCTTAGAGTCGCTTTTCGCTTGCACTACTATGTACTGCAAGAATCAATTATTATATTTTACAATGATGACATTGACCGCTTGACAATCGTTTTAACTGAAATAATAATGGCAGGTTGAACCAACAAGGTTTTAGTTTATCAAACATAATAATCTTGTTGACAAGTTAATAGTCAAACAACTTTGATCTGAATAATTTTGAGCTTTATTAACGAACAGTTAAACATAATTTTCTCCAACTCGAGTCTATTCTGTAACATAGTTTCAAAAGGTGATATGTGCTCGCGATACGTTGAACGAATCAATTTGAAAATCGACGAACCTTTTCATTCCGTCACTAAAAATTATTAGTAGCCCAACTAGGCAACGCAATCTCGAGACGAGATCGCCAAGTCGAGATCTCGAGGGACTAGAAATTCGATCTCGGCGAGATCTCGGCATTTTCGAGATCTCGAATGGTTTTCAAAAAGTATTGTTTTACTTAGATAAGTGAAAGTACCCAACACAATTTGAGACAGTTTTGAGAGTTGAGTTCGGCTTTTGTATTTTTGGATCTGACAACCCCACTCGCGAATGGGACGGTCGTCCCAGAATAAAATAGACCCGCATGTTATATAAGACAATACCACCTATACTTAATACAATACATTTGTGCCGTTTTTATATATAAACCAACGATCCCCAATCATCGAATAAAATGATACTTATAAGTATACATTTCTCAGCCATTTTGCGCATGTTAAATTAAACGGCTAAAATAAGCAAATATAATAAATTAATAATTGCTATGTTGGCTTCATTATGTACTTACGTTATTTAAACATACGTAGAACTCGAGTCGGAACATATCGGAATGGATATTTATTCATTTGAAATAAAGGTCGTGGTACAATAGGCATGATGACTGACATATCAAGTCAACTTCTTTTTATTAAAATTCTGATATTTGTAATGCCACCTGGAGGGAAACTACTCTTAATACTGTAGATAGAACATTTTACTCAAAGAAAACATTCCTTTATTTTTGAAAAGAAACAAAATGGCATTCAAAGATTTTCGAAAATTTGCTTGCCACACCCGGGAATCGAACTGACTAAAATCTGTAAAAATTACATCCTGTACTTTTATTGCTTAAATCGTTAAGGTCAATTATATTTAATTCACAACCCGGGTATCTTAGAGACGGTTCAGTTATGCGTTCCGGATGAGTACGTGGGGCGTCGCCGGCGGCCGCCGCTGCTGGCGGTGCCTCGCGCGCGCACCAACCTGCTGCAGCGCGCGCCGCTCGTGCGTCTGCTCAACACACTGTCTGAACGGGTTCTCATGTACACTGAACGAACTCACAAAGGCTGCTTATTGCCTCTGCACTCTGCAGTAACATGTAACATTAGGTATAGATATAGATATAAAATCAACTATTCTGTCGCATTAGGTTTGCCTGTAAGATAGATGTAAGTTTATGGTTAATAAATAAATATACACCATCAAAAGATCTACTCTTTGTCGTTAAATTGGTAATTAAAAATCATGTGATGGTTGAATTTTACTAAGTGTTCACTATTTTTGAGTATTTTTAGATGTTTTATACACTAACACTACCTGTGTTAGGTTTTTCCATACTAATATTATAAAGAGGAAAGATTTGTTTGTTTGTTTGCATTGAATAGGCTCTGAAACTACTGAACCCAATTGAAAAATTCTTTCACCATTAGAAAGCTACATTATCCCTGATGAACATAGGCTATATTTTGTCCCGGGACAAGATATGATCCCACGGGAACGATATGATCCCACGGGAACGATATGATCCCACGGGAACGATATGATCCCACGGGAACGATATGATCCCACGGGAACGCGGGTAAAACCGCGGGGAACATCTAGTCTTGATTATAGACATCATCCCATTGTAGGATTTTGCTATTTTTGATGATAAATGAAATCAAATTTCGAATCGACAGGGTTGGTTTGTGTGGAGGTTAGATACCTTTTTTCATGTCAGAAGTGACAACGGGGTAGGCGGATCACCTGATGGTAAGTGACTAACGTCGCCTATAGACATAAGCAATACCAGGGGGATTGCCAATGTGTTGTACACATTATTATAATGCCTTAAAGGCAACTGGCTCTCAAGTGCAATTGCCGTCACCAACAGGTGCTTGGCAACAGATTTTCAACTTGTGTGTGTTAGCCAACCAATCGAGTATCTACTACAAAGTACCCTACCACCGTGCTGTGGTTTCCTCACGATGTTTTCCTTCACCGAAAGCTCAAGATCATTGTAGGATTAGAACCCACGACCTTCGCCGCGGTACCATATTTTCTGCCATGCCACAGATCGTAGCTTTGATTCCTATTAACAAATATTCTGCGTGAACAATATAAGGATTTTATTTTATACAACACACTCAAGTAGCGGCCCCCACAAGCAGCACCTGTTCACAAGTATGACACGTGTGGCAGCCACAGCTTTTGCCATATTGTAGGGAACGACACGCCACACGACGCCGCCGCAAGCAAAGATCTTAAAGTGAGCATGACTAACTTAAGCTTAGCTTGCTATATTACACTCAAAATATTATCATTGTGACAAAGTAGTAGACATTATGTAAAGTCAAAGATATTCGCAATGTCCTGTCTATTAGTATAAGTTAAAAGTCTTTGTGTAAAGTAAATGGTTTCTATGGTACAAGCTCTAAGTATACCTAAGATCGGATGGTAGTGTCTGAAGAATGCCCAGGAAATTATTTCGTTGCTCCAGAAACCTCTCATTGTACCACGACCGTGAAACTTTTATACCTACGCAGATAAAAATGTGTTTCTTATTTGTTTATTAATATTAATACAGCCTCTGGTATGGTTATTACCAACTTACGTCAATATAAAAGGTAAACAAAATGCCTGCCTTTTGAATAGGTACGTTCTAGTTAATTATTGTAATTTCAGGTATTTAATAATTTCAGTTGACAATATGTATGTACCTACCAATTCTTTATTATGCTCAACATAATTCTACAACCGTAACAACGTGACGTTTTTTTTTTTAATTCTGGATAAGCTTGTGTTTGACCACAATCTCACCATGGTAAGTGATGATGTGGCCGAAGGTGGTAAGCACAGAAAGCCTAGATGGGAACTGGCTCTCAAGTGCAGCTGTCGGAACACACCGATAGGTGCTTGGCGACAGGTTTTCAACTTGAGGGTGGTAGCCAGCCAGTCGGGTACTACAAAGTACCCTACCACCGTGCTATGGTTTCCTCTCGATGTTTTCCTTCACCGAAAGCTCAAGCTCATTGAAGGATTCGAACCCAAGACCTTCGTCGCGGTATTCGACGTCCCTTACCACTGAGCTATCATCGCCTTCATTTGTTCCAAGTTATTGCACATTAGATTCTATAGCTATTAAGGAATGTTTTTCAAAATTTCATAGTCTATGGTGATAAATAGAGATGAAATTACCTACTGATCATGATTTAATCAAACTTTATTTACAACATATGTACAAAATATACAAACAAATGTACAACTATAATATATAAAAAAACTTCTTCGAGGCTGCCGCTGCTGCCGATCGGCAAGGTTCCCAGAAGGCTGGCAGCGTTTCCTCTTTGGATGGCCAAGCTGATGCGTTGGCGGAAAAAGCTCCCCGCTCCTACTTATCTATTTAGTCATTTTATTGGACACAGGTAATGAAAAGTTATGTGGTACAGAGTTCTTGAGAGTTCAGAGTTCTAATTAAAATCTAATCCTTGAGAAATGTCAACCATTTTCATTTTGTTCACTAGCTGGGAACCTTGCCGATCGGCAGCAGCGGCAGCCTCGAAAAAGTTTTTTGTGTATTATAATTGTAATATTTGTTTAAATATTTTGTACATTTGTTGTTATAAGATTGGTTATTTATTTAACAATTTCAAAACCCAGTGCTTAAGGGAAGAAAGGGATCACGTTTTTTACTAGATAATATAATTATATGTCCATGCTAGTTCATTTGCTCTGTGGTCCATACCTTACCATTATAATTCACTGAAGAAGTTTTTTTACGGATTAGATTTCTTACCTATTATAAAGTAGGGATGAATTCATTTTCTTTTTCTCCCTTAATTATATTTTCACTCCTCTTGCTCAAAAAGACCGTCATTGTAGCGTACCAGAGCGGTGAAAAAATAGCAATTCATCCTCTAGGGGAAAAAGTTTTTTTTATTTTATTTTTGTGTGTCAAATGACAATGAGCCTACAAAAACGAAAAAGTCTTTAGTCATAAGTAGAATAATCATGAATAAAGACTCGACTTATTACTGTTTCATAAAAAAGAACTTCATTTTAATTTTGAAAATCTCTGGTAGAATGCATGCAATGTGTTGCGGCTACAGAAGAAACAAAAAAAAGAAATTATAAACTACATATTTCATATTGTATTGGATTGTTTTATTTTTTCGCAATCGTAGTGAAAAGTTTAGTGTAACACACGGCGCTAAAACCCATTAAAACTCGGTTTCTATTTAGTCCCTCGCTAAAGCTCGGGAGTAAAACTACCTCGTATATAATGGGTCATTTTAGCCCGTTGTATAACAATCTACTAGGTATTAGATATCTATTTACTGATAAACCTAATCTACTATTTCATATAGGTACTGTATGTAGGTACCTACATGTATTTTGTAAGGTTACCCAGGTCATGTAACTGAGAGAACTGCATTAAACATTTTTTTTTATTTTCACTTTAGGATAAGCTTGTGTCTGATCGCAATCTCACCATGGTATGTGATGATGTGGCCGAAAGTGGTAAGCACACAAAGCCTAGATGGGAACTGGCTCTCAAATGCAGGCGCAGCTGTCAGAACACACTGATAGGTGCTTGGCGACAGATTCTCAACTTGTGTGTGGTAGCCAGCCAGTCGAGTACTACAAACTACCCTACCACCGTGCTATGGTTTCCTCACGATATTTTCCTTCACCGAAAGCTCAAGCTTATTGTAGGATTCGAACCCACGAAGTCACTAACTACTACTGTGCTATCATAGCCTTAAAACTTAAAAACATAATGTAGGTCAACACTACATCTATATACAGGGTGTCCGGTAAGTATTACAACAAACTGAAGGGGGAGATAGGGGGGGGGGGACACCTACCAACATATACAACAAATCACCTCAGTAAAAAGTTCACCATTTTCGAGATATTCCGATATTTCTTTTAAACCCCGGAAAATACTAGGATAGGTAGCCTGAAAGAAGTGGAAGTAGGGCAATATTAATTATATTTATTTAAATTTAAACAGATAAAGGCACCAAATCAAAGGATAAATACATCTAATTAAAAAAGTCGTTGTCAGTAGGCAACGTGCCCAGAATGCTGGCGGCATTGCCACGTTGGATGGCAATGCTGATTCGTTGAGCGAGGTATATGCCAGCATTCTGGTCACGAGATGCGTCTACCAGTCGTTTTGACATTTCTCGGAAAAGGTATGTATTGATTTTGGAATTTTCGTTCTTAAATATCTCGAAAATGGTGATACTTTTACCAAGGTAATTTTTATATATATATATTTGTTTTTTTTCTATTCTCGATAGGCTTGTGTTTGCCCACAATCTCACCAGTGATGGTAAGTGATGATGTGGCCGAAGATGGTAAGCACACAAAGCCTAGATGGGAATATATGTTGGTAGGTGACCCAACCACCTATCTCCCCCTTCAGTTTGTCCTACTACTTACCGGACATTTGTAACCCGAGAACGGCTGGACCGATTTTCATGTTTTTTGATTTGTTAGATTCGTTTCCGCCCGGAATAGCAGAATAACTATTAAAAAATAAGAAATATTGCCCAAAAAAGAATAATGAACAATTATTTTTGTCATACATTTTGTATAGAACGACTTTTTGACATGTCTCGAGATCGGACTGACAGTTGACAGATGGTTTAGATTCACAAATTGGACAAGGTAGGTGTCGCTAGAACCAGGTTCTATGTTTTGTTGTAATTTCAGGGCAGGACAACGTCTGCTGGGCCCACTAGTACAGTAAAACAAAGTCGCTTCCCGTCTGTCTGTCCCTATGTATGCTTAGATGTTTAAAACTACGTAACGGATTTTGATGCAATTTTTTTTAATAGATAAGATTCCAGATTAAGGTTTAAGTATATAATTTGTCAAGTTATTGTACACATTGGCTAAAATATAATAATATTTGTTGAACGTGTCGGAAAATAAGCCGTCAGGAAGCTTTCAACGAAAACGCTGCCTAAACCCTTTGAGTTATAACAAAATGTTGTACTTATGGTGGAATTGTGTATCTTATATAGGTCTACAGAAAAAGTCCACAATGGCATATGTCTATCTCTTAAGGATAACATACTATATCCATTTTAATACTTTAAAAAATGGGCAATTATAAAGCGGTAATTGGAAAGTTATTTTACACAAATACAGTATTAATCCTTATTCTATTTACTTGTTTATTATTTACAACATAATATGTACAAAATAAACAAACAAATGTACAACTATAATATATAAAAACTTCTTCGAGGCTGCCGCTGCTGCCGATCGGCAAGGTTCCCTTGTCATTTTAAATAAATTAGAGCATTTCACGCACATTTTTGTACTCTTTTACACCATATAATTTAAACGAATATCTTAGGAGTAGTCGCAAAAATATTACGGATAAAAAAAATTCAAGCGCCTAAATAATAAAGTTGAGCAAATTTTGTGTTCTACGCAAGAAAAGGCGCGGGTTTCGTGATTCTAGAGCAACAGGAACTACCATATAGGTTTTCGACCCAAAACCTATAGGGTACTTCCGGTTGGCCTAGTGTTGACTCTTTTTTATTTTTTTGGGGGGGACTTAAATTTGGTTTGGTTAGGTTTGAGGGACCATAGACACCCTTACGCGGACTATTCGGCAAGCGCTTAGGACTCTCAGCCGTGAGTGTTGACTCAGGACCTTGATATTTATATACCTAATAGGGACTAAGTATTAGACCTCTGTATCTGGTATAAATTTCAACTGGCTAGGTCCACCCGTTCCTGAGATAATCGGTAGTGACACACGGACAATTTTAAAGGGTTCCTTTTTTACCTTCTGAGGTATGGAACCCTTATTTAGAAAAAAGCTAATATTTTCATATGAAATGATAATTATGTTTATTTATTTACAATCTGTTAGTTCTTTCTTGGAAAAGTAGTGGTTTCCGACCGCCGCACTACTTCTCAAATGGGACTAGAGTCCCATTCGACATACAAAAAAAAATTACTTGAAACTTGTGCGCGAATTTTGAAACTTTCAAAATTGCTCGCGAGTCAAGGTTTGACAGGTTAATGTCCTCGGAACAATAATTAATGTCGTAAGTCAACAGATTAATAAAAAACTTCTTCGAGGCTGCCGCTGCTGCCCATCGGCAAGATTCCCAGAAGGCTGGCAGCGTTTCCTCTTTGGATGGTCAAGCTGATACGTTGGCGGAAAAAGCTCCCCGCCCGCCGGTCACCCGAGGCCCCGAATAATTTTTTACATAAAATACTTGTGAAACGACGAGATTCAGACCCCCACGGCCCCATGGTCTCAACCGCAAAATTATATGTTATGTACCTACCTATGTAAAGTACATCTCACGAAAGAAGTCCCGCGGCAAAAAGAAGAACTAATGGGGTTTTTTGCTCTATATGAAAAAAAAATATAAAAATATATTATTTGAGATAGTTTAGGCTTTTTGCCGCTGTACCCTATAGGTTTTGGGTCGAAAACCTATAATATAGTAATTTCCGTTGCTCTAGAATCACGAAACCCGCGCCATTTCTTGCGTAGTCTTGCTCAACTTTATTATTTAGGCGCTTTTAGCTTATTTATTCTCACGCCCGTAATTTTTTTGCGATACACCTGAGATAAATAGATTTTTAATTTCAATTCAAAGTTCTAAGTATTTTTAATCTGTTTAACACTAAGAAATAGTAGCCTATAATATAAGAAAGAATAGACTTTTTGACGGGAACTTGCGAAGTGAAGTTGCGTTTTCGGAATAATATCGGTGAGGATTTGTCTTTGATTATTAGGCTGGCTTAATACTCAAAAGGTTTTTTCCAATAAAGATCAATATAATGGCACATGTGAAGTGAAATGAAATGAAAGCGTGTATCGTGACTTTGTCTCAAAAAGTCCGTGAAGTTTTTGTGGAACGACCACCAATTCCACTATAACCCGACTGGACTTATACGGACAAGGACTAGACTTTACTGTGAATGTGATTTAAAATGACTTTAACATAAAAGAACAATATTAAAATAAAGATATGGTTTAGGCTTGATAGTCTTGTAACTAAAGCCTTTAAAGGAAATAAATAAAAAGTAAATAATTATCTGTCTGTGTCAGTCAAAGTGTCAAGAATTGTTGCGTTTAGGTATAATTTTTTATCCGTAATAATGACCGAATCGTTACCAGAGAAATCATCGTGTATATTCTGCAATATTGTAAACAAGTTGGAAAATACAGAATTACTATACGAAGATGAAGAAATATGTATTTTTCGGGACATAAAACCTGCAACCAAATTTCACATTCTCACCATTCCAAAACGGCACATAGAGGACGTTAAAGGCTTGACTTCAGCTGATAAAGAGCTAAGTAAGATTACGTATTAGCTATTAGATAAAATACAGGTTCGGTACCCGTTGCATCTAAATTATGCCATTAACTATAAACATTATAGATAAGTGGTTAGATAGACATCCAGATTTCCAGGAGTAAGGTACTTGATACGCATTTGGTGTTGGTGTTACTATTTACCATTAGATTTATGACTTGACATTTCCATATTTACTTGAGGCCTCGAATTTTTGCAGTTGAAAAAATGCTTGCCGTTTCAAAACAGTTGTTAACCTCAAATAACCTTTCCATCGAAGACACAAGGTTCGGATACCACTGGCCACCATTCCGTAGCGTGAAACATCTACATTTACACACAATAGCTCCACAATCTGATATGGGCTTAATCTCTCGGATGATATTCATGAAGAATTCCTATTGGTTTGTTTCGGTAAGTCTTAAATTAATTATCAATTTTCTAAATTAGCTAAATTCACCCTCTAAAAGTTTGAATAGGTATCCAAAAACTCCTAATTTGCACCTACAATGACAGAAGGCCTTGTGTAATTCATAGTCTTAGAAGTTTGAGGTGCGTGCTGAATTGTCAGTAAGTCATTGGGCCATTGTACATATTTAAACTTCTGTGTCTTCTCACTCCAACCAGCCCAGGTCATCCCAGAAGGCTAGCAGCCTTTGTAGACTTCTGAAAGCTTCTGGAAGTGATGAATTACTTTTATATACAAAACTAACATGTCATTATGTTAGTCCACAAAGAACTCCGAAACTGATCTTGATGAAACTACGCACACAAATAGATTATATCCTGGAAAAGATAAAATACTTTGGGAACAAGGGGTTTAAGTTCCAGAGAGAGCAAAAAGAGAACATGTATTGCATTCTTTTTTTGGAATTGTCTAATCAAATGATATATTTTTTATTTCAGCCTGATTATGTAGCTTCAAGACTATGATAAAAGGATTAATAGAACAATGGTGCTAATTCGCCTTTATCTCTTTCCAACGAAAAAAGGGTAGAAGAATTTTAGTTTTGGCTTTGTCTATGCCAGGGGCACAGTAGATAATGGTAGGGGAGGCGCATAGGGGATTTCGGGATTTACTCGAGCGCGGCAGATTAACATACGGGGGGCAACCTTGCACCTTGTGAAGTACTCTCACCAAATCTGAGCCCTCTATGTAGTGTCGAACGCCTAGGGTAGCCCGTCAGATTAGTAAAAAAAAATCGATGGTTTGAAATACTCGAGCGCGTCAGATTAAGGTAAGGTAAGTTAGTTACATGTAAAATAGTGTACATTTCAATAATCTGACAATTTGGGCGTGACGAAAGAAGATTGGTGACTCGCAAAGTTGCAAAAAAAAAACGTCACCTGGATTTTCTCGAGCGCGATTAGTTATTTTGAAGGAAATTAGTCACGAATCACGGAAATATCATAATCTGCCGATTTGCACAAGCCGAAGTAGCTAAAATCATTATTAAGTGTATAGTCCAGGAATATTATGAGTTTCACCTCAGAATGAGAGATAGTCAGCTATTAACTTGTATAAACCTTTATTTTGACACCCTAAAACTTGTCTCAAAAGCTACTTATCTTAGGGTGCCCGCGACTACTGATTTTTCAAGGTCAAAGGTCAAAAAATCATGTATTGCAAATATCTCGTTTCCTATGGGTTTTTTGGTATGTGTATTCTAATAAATATTGTAGAAGATCAAATTCTCTACAACTTTTGTGCAAACATTTTTTCGATATCTTGAACCATTTTCGAGATTTCGATATTTTTTATATATTTTTTTTTCAAACCGTCAGATTAAGGAAATCCCTCAACATAATTGTCAGATTATGGGTCAGTACAACAAGGCCATCAAGAAGAACCTCTTCGCCTGTATAAAAATCTGACGCGCTCGAGTAAATCAAAGTCACGATTTTTTTTGCATTTTCAAAAATCGGCCCTGACTGATGGTCGCGTCCAAATCGTCAGTCTTTAAAATAGGAGCTACTGGAGGGTTCACTTAACATCCCTTATCAATGTCTGACGCGCTGGAGTAAATTTTTTTTTAAAATATTTTCGACCCCTTCGTACGGCCACCCCCACCACGCAAAACGGCAGATTATTATTTTTCCGTTATCAGACAGACGTGGCGCGACTACCCTATTAATATCTGACGCGCTCGAGTATTTCTTGGTGACTGTTTTTTTTTACATTTTTGAAACCCTGTAGACGCTCCCCCCACCGCTGAAGGGGAAAATATCACATAACCTTTTTTTCTTTATTCCACCTAATCTTCAAATTCCAGTAGGTCCCAAAGACGCTCGAGTAACTACAAATTTAGCATCATTGCCTCCCCTACCATAATACAAAGATCAAAATGATGAAATTCCCTGGTCTATGCCAATAGCATGTACAGGAAACTAAACCAGTCATAATCTAATAGGCCCGTTTTAACAAGACGGTGTCTCTTCTTGTCGCACTATGTTCGTCTCTTTTTGGCACATGGTTGTTTATGGGCCTTTTATTTTTTGACAACTTTTAGCGTTTGACAAGTTTGACTAATTTTCATGATCAAAATTCTTCTATCCTTTTTTTGTTTACACAGAAATAGCTTTAGTTTTAAAATATGGCACCAATACCTAGCTCATTATTGTAATAGAGTTTGATTGATTAATTTATAATGTTGCTTTTTACATTGTTTATATTGGGAATGGATGAAGAAAGTACAATTAATATTGAGTTGGACAGTATTATTTAATTGCAGGCCTGGATCTAGGGGGGGGGGGATAGCCGGGGCGTCTGGTTCAGGGGGCCTACATGGCCTGTCAATGCAAGTGGAAGTTCCATCAAGATGTTTTAATAACATTTTTCGCATTTTTTTTACTTGTTTGACCTCACGGCCATTTTGAAAAATCTCCTAAAACTGATTCTATAAAAGAAATCCATTTAATTATTGAACCTGCTCACAAACTTATCTCAAACGTTGGATAGGGTGCGACACTATGAATATTTGGTCCCCGTTAAAAAAAAATGTAGATCCGGGCTGATTAGTTATACAATATGGAATTGAATTTAGTTTGTTTCTTAATGTTGGTACTGGTTTCCCATAAGGTATACTTACATACTACTTGGATAATTATTATTTCATACTTTATTTTATATAATTCTTTACAAGTATGATAAGTTATGTACCTTACAACTTTTTTATTGAATAAACTGGTTTATGTTTTAAAATAATGTATTCTATCTCTCTTTCTAATCCTACGTACCCTTAATGAGAGAAAGAGAAATTGTCCCAACGTAGTTGTTATCTTTCTCTTTTTCGCGATTGATAGGTATTTGCTTCAAATAGGTATTTAGAGTTACCTATCCATTTAGAATATATAATTCTTGGGTTTACTAATATGTTCGTGATAAAAGAATGGAATGTCAAAAACCGGACGTCAGGCAACCCTAAATACATATAAAATAAGAATAAATAATACTGAAAATGTAATGTATGCGACTTAATCTGTTGACTCGCGAGATTAACCTGTCAAACAACTCGTCAACTCGCGCACAGTTTTAAAAAAATCTAAATTCGCGCCTAATTTTCAAGTATATGTCATCGCCCCGATTGTCCCGTTTGAGAATCAAGTGGTGCGGACTCTGAAACCCCGATTGTCCCAAGAAAGAACAGCTACATATCAGTAATCTGTGAAAGAACTGACAGGTTAAAGACTTTGTATCTATGGTCACGAATAAACATCAATTAAAAAAACATTGTCTAGTAGGGACTTTTTGGCGGGAATTTGCGAAGTGACGTTGTGTTTTCGTTTTATTTTGAGTTTGATTGAATAATATCGGTGGTGTTTTGTCCAACGAAGATCAACCTAGTACACAGGTGAAGTGAATTGAAATGAAAGATATGGTTCAGGCTTGATAGTCTTGTAACTAAAGCCTTTAAAATAAAATTAAAAAAAAACATTAATAAACAAACAAGCTGAGACAAGACACGAACTTAATTTTTCAAAAATAAGCTCTAATAAGAAAAAGTATTATAATAGTAATTATTTTGAAAAGGTATGTAAATATATTTTTCTATTATAATATATTATAATACTATCTTTGTTGCTTGCAATATTATCTCAACCTAACCTTTCTCAAATAACTTATTTTATAATTCCTACATGTAGTTTCTGTATATTATTCCTAATGAATATCGAATAAAAAGTGCGCCTTTTTACTTTTAATTACACTTCCTACAACACCCTCAATCGGAAAACCAATTTTGGCCAAAGAACTTCTTCGACAGTTTTGTAATGGGATTTTTTTTACACGCCCATCTGATTCTGATCCCGCTTGTACTATATACACCAGATAACTGATATATTATTATATACAATTTTATATAGTGACAAACAGCATGTTCATGCACAAGAATGTCTGTCCTGGCTGGGAATCGAACACATAAGCTATGTTTGCCGGAGTCTAATCAGTTTAAGTGTATTCCGAACCGGTGGTAGAGTCAATTGTAACGTTCATAAGTGCCTTACCAGGGCCTAAACTGAATAAATGAGTTTTGAGTTTGAGTTTATGGTGGGTAAAGTATCAAAAATAATTAATATCATATAATAATAATATGAATAGGATGTAATTTGGAGCATACAACAATACAGAGGAAGTAGTCAGAATCACATATAGAAGGTGGACCAACACAGGGAAAAACAAAGGGAGGTCTAAATCAAGATGGGTGGATATATATATCATATAGTGCACATAACTTATTGTGAAAATGGAAAAGTCATTGTGGAGTCATGAGAGTGCATATTGGAGAAGCGCATTCGAAAAGTTGTTTTTTGTTTATTATGTAATAAATAAATATCCTGGGACATTCTTCACACACAGCTATCTGATCCCAAACTAAGCAGAGCTTGTAATCTGGACAACCAGATACACTGATATACTACATTTATTTTGTAAATACATACTTAAATAGATAATTACACCCAGATTCAGCACAAACAGACATGTTCATGCACACAAATATCTGTCCTGGATGGGAATCGAACCCACGACCTGCGGCGTGATAGGTAGTGTATTCACCAACCATGCCAAATGGCCCGTCATGTCCAATTACCTTTTAACTGTCAATATAATGATAACAAGGATCTTTTGGTTGGCAGTTCATGAAATGGCAGACGGTGAATTAGATTCATCGGAATTGGGCACCCATACATACTGGAAAGATGCATATATCAGAGAAATAGTTAATTTTGAGGAGCACGGGGACCCAGGAGATGTTTGGTTTGGTGAAGATAGCGCTTGCAGAGTTATAACCTGGATTTGTAGATGTGATATTGATCTTGATAGTCCCATTATAGATGTTGGTGAGTACTTTCTTTTCTTTTATTTGGATAAGCTTGTGTTTGACCACAATCTCACCATGGTAAGTGATGATGTGGCTGAAAGTGGTAAGCACACAAAGCCTAGATCGAAACTGGCTCTCAATTGCAGCTATCGGAACACACCGATAGGTGCTGGGCGACAGTTCAACTTGTGTGTGGTATCCAGCCAGTGGAGTACTATAAAGTACCCTGCCACCGTGCTATGGTTACCTCACGATGTTTTCCTTCACCGAAAACTCAAGCTCATCGTAGGATTCAAACCCACGACCTTCGCCGCGGTATCCGACGTCACTACGACTGAGCTATCATCGCATATAGTCAGTGGCGTATTTAGGAGGGGGCGACGGGAGCGGCTCGCCCCAAGCGCTACACCCAACCTTGAAAGATTATTGCCTACTCACACAAAAAAAAAGGAGAAAGTGATTGGACCTAGAGTTGCCAGGTCAAAAAACAAAAGCCGGACATACCTACCTATCTTAAAGCCGGGCAGTCACAGCTTTACTTGCGCCCGACTTTCGACTCGCACGGCAGCTAGACAAAAAGCCTAACATGCCAAAAAGATGCTCACTTGCACTGTAAGGTATTAGGAAAAAGAGTGGAGGCCGTCTACGTAGATGGCACAGGGCACTATCTATATAAGTTATGATTTATATGTGTTTCTGTTATTTGTAGGATGCGGAAATGGGTATACACTATCAGAATTAGCTAGGGAGGGCTACAAAAATCTCCTAGGAATTGATTATTGCCAAGAAGCCATAACTTTAGCAGAGAAAGTGTGTAAAAAGGAGTTTCCTATAATAAAATTACAGGTAAGGGTACAAACTAAGGTAAATACGGGGAAGTCCGGCAGCGGGTCTAGTCCGTCCACGTCTCCTTTGCGCGCTTCGTAGATTCGTAGCGACATCTGTAATTTGCTGCCAGAACCAGTAAGAGACACTGTTTTACCGACAGTCTCTGTCGGTAAAACAGTGATTAAAACGTGAGACGTGGACGGACTTGGCCCGCTGCCGGACTTCCCCACCTTAACCTTACTTAGTTGTATGGTGCTCATGCTCATAATCTATGCTATGTATACAGGATTTCCGGTAAGAAGTACGACAAACTTAATTATTTGAATCGCTTATACTAAATTCAATTGTTATTTTATTCTTTAAATGTCCCCGGTTGCAACATAACAGGCAAAGGGTTAAGGGGGAGATTGGGCGGGTCACCTACCAACATACAAAAATTTTGCTCAGTACAAGTGTCGCCATTTTCAGATTTTTATAAATTTTTGATCTTAAATATCTCGAAAATTGTAACACTTTTACTGAGTGAGTGATTTTGGGCCTTTTTCCCAAACTTACGCGGTCCCTGTTATTATTGGTATCTACACTAATATGATAAAGAGGAAAGATTTGATTGTTTGTTTGCATTGAATAGGCTCTGAAACTACTGGAGCGATTTGAAAAATTCTTTCGCCATTAGAAAGCTACATTATCCCTGATGAACGTAGGCTATATTTTGTCCCGAGAAAAGATAAGAAGTTTATAATAATTACAATTTGACTTGCAGGTATTTGATATAACAAATGACGATGTCTCTAAACTGGGTAAGTTCTCAGTGGTTCATGACAAAGGCACTTACGACGCAATAAGTTTGAATCCGACGAATTCTAAGCAACAAAGGGAGAAGTACATTGAAAAAGTTTCCGAGTTACTAGCTCAAGATGGTCAGTATTGTAGACATATAAATGAAATGAAATATTTATTCATCCAAATAGGCCTTCACAGGCACTTATGCATAGTCAAACTCTAATGCTCGGTCCGGAAGGTTGTTTTTGCTGAGAAGAGCCGGCAATAAACTAAGCAATTACTCTTTTCAAAAACAACTTACACCTATTACATTCAATAATTATTTATCTAGTCTCACTGACAATATTTGCGTGTTATGGCGGCAAAAATAGTAATCTATAGAATTTAATGATGACTGACTTAGTAAACAACAAACTGCAAAAAGCAGACCAGCCCCCACAAGCACCATCTGTTAATTTTTTTTTCTTAAAAACTTGGATGTCATAAATGCAAAATATAATAATCAGGCAGGCCAGGCAGACTGGTCACCTGATGGTAAGTGAATACCACCGCCTATAGACATAAGCAATACAAGGGGGGAAATTATCAAAGTTGAAAGTGCAAATATCAATCAAGCAGGCCAGGCAGACCGGTCACCTGATGGTAAGTGAATACCACCGCCTATAGACATAAGCAATACCTGGAGGATTGCCAATGTGTTGTACACCTTATTACAATGCCTTAAAGGCAACTGGCTCTCAAGTGCAACTGCCGGAACACACTGATAGGTGTGATACTGTCAGTCGAGTACTATAAATTACCCTACCACCGTGCTGTGGTTTCCTCACAATGTTTTCCTTCACCAAAAATTAATTTTCAGTGTAGGATTCGAACCCACGACCTTTCCCGCGGTATCCGAAGTCACTACCACTGAGCTATCGCGTGGTTTAACTATTAGTATTTTGTTTCAGGTATATTTGTAATTACCTCATGCAATTGGACTGAACAAGAACTGATGAAACATTTCTCTGAGAAAATGAAACTTAAGTGCGTAATACCAACACCACAATTCAAATTTGGCGGGAAAGTTGGTAGCGTGGTGTCATCTGTTGTGTTTGAAAATAAATAATTGTTTATAGTATCTTTGTTTTTTTTTTTCACTAATAAACTTGTTAAACATTTGAAAAAAAAACAACATAGTCAGATGGTCCTAAAATATTTAAAAAATGTACGTGAGGTAGCTGGAATGTCTTATTTTAAATTTAAATTTTTTATTAAACTTAGGTTAATGAACAAAGCCTACTATAAGGTGGCTCATTACATGGAAGACAGAAATATATGGTTGTAGTAGCTTCTCTCTGCACCTGCATCCCCCTGGCGTAGTGTAAAATATTTGAGAATGTATCTAAATGTACTTATAAAAATGTAAGAAAGATCCACTGCTAAAAAAAATTGCCTTGCTGAGTTTCTTGCCGGAGTCTTCTCAGTTTAAGTGTATTCCGAACCGGTGGTAGAGTCAATTGTAACGTTCATAAGTGAATACCTTACCAGGGACTAAACTGAATAAATGACGTTTTGATTTTAAACGACCTAACACGTTATTTAAGCATTTCCCGCTTGTATAAAATTAGGCATAAAAATAAATTGATACTCACAACAAAGTTAGTTTATTAATGAAAATTATACAAAGGCCATCTATAACTATTACTCATATTTATAAAGTGGTAGTAACTGTTCTACAGTGTGACCACAATTTAGGCCAATTTTCTACTAATTACTCATAATTTCTACCACTTTATTACCATTCCCGCTTTTCCCCCATTTTTGATTGCAAATTCAAAATCTTAAAAAAAAACAATTGACATTTTCATAACAGAAATAATAAATTTCGAACCACATTTTAGCTACTTAAAGATACAATTTGCAGCAAAAACATTTTATGTTTTATTCAACATTTAGGTAAATACATAAACATTTTTCAATAAACAATCCCAAACTGAGAGCTATAGGTATGAAAGCTTAAATATCTAATTCCAAATATATTAAATACATTTATTAAAATTAGGTTTACCTACAATATATAAATACCTACAATCTGGAATGTATTTCTTACACTACCCATTATGATATAAGATAGAAATAAATCTTTGAGATAGCATCATTAAAAACCATAAAGTGTCGTAAAGATGCGATATCAAAGTACCTATCTAAGCTGTATAAAAATAAGCGAGAATATTGTTTGTTCATAAAAAAAAATACAATAACATAGAGACTAAATTACTTTTTTTATACATGCATAAAATTAAGCTTACGTTCTGAAGGTACATGAATTTGCTAATGTGTGTGATTACATACGAGTATTGTGATGTTTTTTTAAAAAAACTTCATGACAAAAAAAGCAGAGAGACCATTTAAAAATTTCGTGAAATTAAAGACCTTGATTTAACCTCAATAAATCGATGATGACTTTTTTTGTATTAATTTATGAACGTCATTTTTGAACGCATGGAATATTTTTGGCGCCTAAATTGTTAGTTATTTAAACGCTATTTAGATTTATGCTTAATTTCATAGTAGACAGAAAATGTGTGATGAAATTCATTAATAATTCCGCTAATTCCAATAAATAATTTAATACCTACGCCAACCAATTCAAACAGGGCTTGGAAACCGGAAAAATAAACAATAACGCATCAGTATATGTCAATTCGGGGTTTTTCTAAGTTTATTTTGGTATAAAGGTTCGTAAAATAGGTTTCATTGAACAAAATTGTTATAACCATTTTTAATAATAAACATTGATCGAGTCTAGTAGATTAGTTTGTACGTTACAATATATTAAAGCGTTAATTATGCTTAATTTTGACCGATTTTAAACCTTGTTTTCATAATCCCTTAAAATAAAATCTTATATAATAATAAGTAAAATAACCCTGAGAGTACCATTAAAATATAAGAAGTACCTAACGTAAAATAATTTAGAAAGAATTGGAACACATTTTCATATCTCTTTGCTATATAATAAAAATAATAAACTACCTACTGAAATAAATTCAATGATATATAAATCCCTGGAGACCCCTTTCTATATGTAAATAAAAAAAAGAAAATACGTACCTAAAGACAAGTGTGACAAGAAGCTCCTAATAATTTAGCAAATTTTAATAAATGCGTCAAAGCCTTCAATAAAAAAAATGTTGAAAAAGAAAATTTGTTTCCCGCCATTTTAATGACATTTCAACAGGCTGACTGATTACGTAAACCACATGCATAAGGTTTGAAATGGAGCGAGTGAAGGCGTTGTCAGTAATGTAGAGGTTATTTTGAAGAGCTATTTGCAGTTTCCTTTCAACATTGGAATGTTGGATGAAACTGCAAATAGCTCTATAACCATGATTAAAATCATAATTTCTAAAATTCTATCACAAAAAACAACTTTGTAAGCATGCAGTAAATAGTTACTTATAGCGCCATCTAGTGATATGAACTATAATTTATTAGTACAAACAATAAATATTAGAGAGATTGATTGTAAATAAATTCTTTGGTTATTATATTTTTTAAAAAGGAATTGGCAAGCTGTAATAGAAATATTGTGTACATTATTACAATAGATAAAGGCCATTTATAAACTATATGGCAACAAAAAGTATAAATTTACTTCTCCTTACAGAAATAATTTTAAATTGTAGGTTTTTTTAAATGTTTCTACTACTTACTAATAATACTAAATTTTAGTTGACACATCCATTAAAAAATGAATCAGAATTAATAAAAAGTTACATGCAATGGGTTACTTTACTAAATACCCGGTTTCTGAAGTCAACAGATAACTTCTCAATAACTATTGATCCATTAAAGTTAAACTTAAGATAAACGTCGGTTAACTGACACTGCGTTTCTGAATACGCAACAAGTCATTCAATAACTATCTATCTGATAACTAGTTTCATATTTGCCGCTAGATGGCTCTGTTTAAGATTTTGTCTCGAAAATTGATTTTATTAGTTTTGATTCATCTTAAATACTAGTTTTATTTACTAGAATATTTATTTTAAGTGGCTTAAGACTGTTTTAGTTCAAAAAATATGATTAGTCTTTAGTTATGAACGACATCTTTGTCGGTTTTATTTGTGAGTATTGTCAATGTCAATCGTGTTTCTTATCGAAACATCAAATAGATATGGAACCGATAAACGCCGCAAATTGGTTTAACTTACATCGCGGTGTTCGGAAACGCACTTTCACAAGTTATCGAACCAATTAATAGATAAACCACCGTCAAAAGTGCCTCAGAAACCGAGCATTAATCTTTTTTATTTATAAACCCAATGATGAATCAATTCTTTATTGATTACAGAATGCAGAACAGCAAACTGTTTTTTTTTTATTATTTATATCACTTATTATTGTGCAAACCATCTAAATTACGGACTAATTGACAGTATGTAAAATATATTATTAAATTTACAGTGAAAATAATAGATAGGAAGCAGTTCAAGACAACACCTGCATCAAAAGTGGTGTCAAACACCACTATTTGTAAGGGCTACATTCGCTCGCAATATCTACCGTTTTCATTTGTATTTTTGTATACTAAATAACCTAACAAGACGGCTATCGCTGTCATAAGTAAAGTCATGAATTGATAGACTTTTAACTTATGGACTTGTCTGTGAAGAGTTTCATAATTCATTTGTAGGTTATTTAATGCATTTGTCACTGAATCTGGTTTCTCTAACATCTTTCCATCAACTAAGTTGCCATTTTTCGCAATCTCTTTCTCTGGGAAATGGCACTTTAATCTGTACTCATCAACTTTGCTTCCCGTAGAATTCTGCCATACTTCAGCAAGCTCTTTTATTGATAGATCCGTTGTTGGTATCTGTACAGACATTACTAAGAACCTATCTTTTGTCACAGTACGTAAATGAAAGCCAGGTTGTACAACAATTATCACAATTTGTGATGCCCCAGCTGCTAGTGTGCCAGAGCTCGGTCTTACACGGAACTTTTCTGGTGACGTTGTTCTTATTTTGAATGAAATAGCACTTTCATCCATGTTGGTTATGGTAAATTGACCAGAAATTTCATCGGTATCCGGTTTAAATACAATTGTATCATTAGGGATCAACCGTAGCATCTCTCCAGGAGAATGCTGATTATCTCCCTGCTCTGCAAAGGTAACTTTCTTTGGAGTGTGTTCTGGATTACTCCTTACCTCAGGAACAAAATTAAATACATAATTATCTTTACCACCCCATGCTGTTAATGCTTGTTCAGGAGCCACAACTTCTTTCAAAGTATCTTTTGACACAAACTTCATTTTTTCTACAGCTTTTGCGGGTAACAATGTCTTGACAACTTTAAAAGCAGCCGATAGAACCCATGGCATTTGATATATGACAATGTAATTGAGAAAATAAGGGTAGTACATCTTGAATAGATTGATCAGATACTTTACTAACTCCATATCCATATTACCTAATCCACTGCCTTCCATGTCAAAAAACATAGTTATTTTCTTACCATTTTCTTCTCTTTCAACACGATCAAACCAGTATATCATTATTCTCTTCAGTTCTTCGAAATCTTTCTGACCTTTTACGTGCATTTTTGACTTGAATATCAGCAACAAAGAGCCATCAACGTCGCGGCCGTGTGGAAAAAAGATACCCTCTCGCACGTAATCTAGGCGGATGTTATTTTCATGAATATCTTGAGCACCGACAGTTTTCCGCCACGTTAATATATCCCATAACATATCAGCAGCCTGCTTAGCATCTTTTTCGCAATGTAGTAACAGTCTTTTGAGATATTTCTCATCTTTTGCTCTCTCCAAGTCCAAAGGGTGGAATTGGTCAGGATTCGAATCCTCTTTTAATTTAGCTTCGAATGAAAAACGCACGTCTGCAGTTGTTGCCATCGTAGTAATTATATCATGGATGGATAATACAAGGTTTTTTGATGATTTTTCTGTTCTTATATGTTATTTAAACTTATTTATGATTCTCGTGATAATATAGGAAGGTACTTCCTTTGGGTACTTCTTTCTTAGTTGGTTGATTGGTTGGTAAAGTAGGTACGTGCGTGACATGACATTGTGACTTGTGACATTTATGTTTCGTTTCGTTCATTGATAAGGTGTAAATCCGATTTTTACAATAAATTCTAAAAAGAAACAATACATATAGCGTTTAAATATTGTAATAATTAAGGCAAGAACTTTTATAAATAGAAAACTGATTCAATAACAAAAAATCGGTAAATACTTGTTTTATTTACTTCAAGAGAATAAATGCAATTAATTTAAAGTTTCAAGTTCTGCTTACAACGAATGAGACAATGAAACATTTTGACATATCGTGTCTGGTATTACAATATTATTAAAATATTTTAATAATTGGTATATTTTTATTAATAAAGTAAAAACAAAAAAATAGGTTAGGCTAGTTAGGTAAAGGTTTATTGGCTTTTAGCGAAGGATCTTGAATAAAGTTTAACGTGGTAGAAACCACAACATGAAAATATATCGCTAGGTATCTAAGTCTCTTCCGTAAGCTGCATTTTAAGACGCGAACTGCTTTTTTGAAGATGCCTCATATATACCTAATAGGTACTTTTAATATATTTTATTTCTATTATTAAATTTAATTTGTAACATTTTTCTATTCTCCTTTTTTCATGGTAAAATAATATTTGAAATAAATTAATCTAAATAAAAACGGTTTGACGTAGTTGATAAAAAAATATGAAATACCAATCAGAAATGATAGCTGAAATCCAATAGTGGAATTTATCTAACCATATTAGGGTGAACTTTACAATTAGACGGGCCGGTTGGCGTGGTTGGTTCACACATTGCCTATCATGCCACAGGTCGTGGGTTCGATTCCCATCCAGGACAAACATTTGTGTGCATGAACATGTCTGTATGTCCTGAGTCTGGGTGTAATTATCTATTTAAGTATGTATTTATATATAGTATATCAGTCATCTGGTTTCCATATTACAAGCTCTGCTTAGTTTGGGATCAGATAGCCGTGTATGAAAAATGTCCGAGAATATTTATTTATTTATTTAATTTATTTGAGACTTTTTATATTTACAGATGTTTTACTTGTTAGTGTTAGATATTTTTTTCTTGAATATAGGCAAGTTAAGTAAGAAAGTAAGAAATTAAATATTTAGTTGTAATATATTAATCACTTACGAAATTTATAATTTATTCATATCAATCCTCAGAACAAACGTATTAAGACTTACTAATATATTACAGGCAATCAAATTACACAAATAAAAATAAATAACAAAAACATAAAAACTTGACTCCACTAAATAGGCCAACTGGTCCAGATCACTGTCAGGTGGTAGCATGCCCAGAACACTGGCAGCATTGCCTCTTTGGATGGCAATGCTAATACGTTGGGCAAAGTATTCGCCAGCCCTCCGGTCACGTGACGCTTCGATGAGGCGTTTCGCGATGAGACGGTAAACGCGGTGAGCAGCTGGTCCCCACGGCCCCATTGTCTCAACCCCAAACGGCTCAAATATGTAGCAACTATCAAGATTGCTATATTTGCGCCGTTTGAGATTCTCAGCGCAAGCAGCGGCGCCGCCTGCCTTAACTGCAGTCTCAGGAAGATGAGACGGTGCCAAAGTGTCGACACAGGTAGCGTCCCACACTAAAGGCCGACCCTTCTTCCAAGGAATCAAAGTCATACCGTCAGGTCGCTTGCCGTCATCACGCACCAGCCCATTCGGTTCGAGAATGGCCGATAAGTTAGCATTTGCAAGCGACCGACGAATGATATCATTAAGGTTGGCGTGCCTAGAAATTCTGCCTGCGCTTCTCTGACATGAGAGACCATGGTGCCCTAAAGCGTCGACAGAAAAACCACATTGACGATGCGGGCTGTAGCAGTAGGCACCTAAACGCAAACAGGCAGCAATCCGGAAAGTATTTGGCTCTAGAAGTGTTCCTATGTTAGAAGAAGGTAGTGCATGTAGCCAGAGACCAGATTCCCAAACAGAGTCGGCAAGGACACGAGCGCGCTCCGCGTTGCTAGGGCACGTTTCTAAAAGCTGTTTACGTACTAGCTCGCAAAGTGGCTCATCCCATTGCCTCTGTGATGATGGGATTGTGGGTGGGTCGGAATTGGGGCAGGCTATTTGCCAAGCCTCCTTGCCATCTGTTAAATAAGATACGTCAGGATGTACCAAGAATACGTTCTACAATTTTTTTTGCACTACAAACAGAAGACAAAAAGGCTGGTAGTGAGTTGCTAGAAATTTTGCGGATACCCAGACCTCCATACCGAATTGGCAAGGAAGCCTGGGACCAGATGCGATCATCTAAATTAATATTCAAAATGGAATTGAGGGTGTTTCTCACTGCATTGTCCAAAATCTGTAAAAGAAGAGGGTGATTCCAGAGTGGACTACAGCGAAGTGTATGTGTAAATTTTGGTACAAAAAGGCAGTACTTGAGGATGGTGTAAGCCGAATGAGTATTAATTTGTAGTAGACGGTCCGAAACATCATTAAAATTTTGAATATTTTCTTCAATGAAGTCTGAAAAAGATTCTTCGAAAATTGGTGACCCCAAGAGGCGAAGTGAACATTTATTAACAATTTTTATGTCTGGTGCTATCTTCAAAAAATTATCTATAGTTTCATTTGGTGAGGGGCAATTATCTGAAAGAAAAAGTTCACATTTTGAATGATTTAAATTTAGGCCAATTGACTGTAAATTTTGAGACAAGAGGAGGAAATCACTGAGCACTGTGTCCACATCGCCTCCTAGAGTTCCATTATCACAACCACCCTGGATCCAAAGCCCAACTGCTTTGGTTGAAAGTAGTCTTTCAATAATGTCGCCTTTTGACGGCAGCAGACCTTGGCTGCGATGCGGCGGTAAGTGGTGCCTACGGCAATAGGCCTAATCCCACCGTCTTTTTTAGTAAAAGCGCATAAATTTGCGCCATAGATGATGTCTAAGGCATCTTCAGCTACATTACCTTTAAGCATTAAATTGATCAGAGATGAGAGATCCTCTAAGAGTGCCTCACCGGCGTCACCTGTGTAGCCACATAATAAATCTTTAAGATTTTGTGGCGTCAGTGCATCTATGCCGCCTGCTGAACCATTCTGGAAGGATCTCACAGCTCCAAGCACGTCTTTTTTTGAAGCTTGTATATGAGTATCGAGAGGTTGGGGAGGATCAGGAAGGAGGAGGTTCGTCGCTGGAAGTGGATGTTTATTCTGGAGTGCTGCCAAAGTATCCGGTGTATTAGGTGCAAATACGTCTCTGGAAAATAAAACCCGAGATGCCCCTTTTATATCCCCATCATTAAGTTTCAATTGAACTGAAGATGTCAAGGATGGTGACTTAGATTTCCTTGAAATGGTTGATGGTAGATTAGCAGGGGTGTGGAAAGAACAGTTATTTTTTATTCTGCTTGTCAATGAAGCATGGTTAGATTCGTGTGCAATATGAAGAACTCGATATGGAAAGGTAAGTAAGTGTTCCCAAGCATCCTTTGAGTTCTGGGAAATCACATTTTTGATATCTTTTGATAATGATTTGGCAACGGAAATTCGTGCACCGCGTGGAATACGTCGAATAACGGGGTATGTGTTTTTGAATTTTGAGATTTTTTGCCAGAAATCATTTTGGGATGTTACAGGGCTTGATGTTATGGTATTCTGATTAAAAGAAGTTTCTTGCTTATGACATCGACAAATGTGAATATTCAAACCTCTTATACCCTTGAAAAAACGTACCTGGGAACACTTAGGGCACTGGATATTACCCTCCAAAGACGTTGCAACACTACTCCCTAATTGGGTACCGCTAGCTTGCCCGAGATGCCCAGCCATACATATGATACAAACAACCTACTCCTTAACTTATAAAATAGACATTTTTATTAACAAACAATATTAAAAATTCAAAGCAAATAATCTAAAATATTTTTACATAATATATATCTATAGATAGATATTAACAGCTTAACTATAAATTAAATTATAGTTAAAATATATACCTATATTAGGGTAACATTGTAACAAAATCTTTTTTTCTCTTTTGATCTGATGACATGACACATGACAATGACAATTGATTTGACAAGTAAGTTTATAAGTAAGTAGGTCGCTTCATGTCGTCCGTCGGTCGCGGAAATTTATTTTAGCGAGAAATTAAACCGTATTTTTATCCAATATAACTGTTTAATTATCCAATTGCTAACCACGTGACAACTTCATCGCGTAAAATAAATAAACGCTTCTCAATGAAACTATTTGGATATAAACGTTGAATCCTAAAACGATCCTATAAAAGTCTGTGCAAATGTTCGAATCCTAATCAATATTAATTTTCTAATTTTTTTATGAGTATTCTGGATTCTCAACAATATATTCATGTGAAACAATTGTTTATCATCAGTTGTTAGATAAATTTACAGCTGTGAGTGTCGATTGCAACCGGCAGATGACGATAAAAAAATTAATTGCAAATGCGCTATTCTCGTAATTTTTTACGCAATTAAAAACTAGTTTTGTTATAATCAGTGTGAGTGGGCCGAAGGAAAGTGATGCTCTATTGTTTTTCTGGTAAGTGTTTCGTCAATACATAATTTAAAGTTGATTAGCACTATTTTATTTAACATAAAATGTGTTCTTGTTTTCGGGTAGCAATCATTGTTTTTTTTGCATAAATTTGTGAGAGTAAGGATCTTATTTGGAACACAAATGTTACATCTTCATCTTCCAATTAATATTTACGTGTTTTAATGTTTATTGTTGAAAATGTATCTGAATGTACTTATGAAAGTGTAAATAAATGTAAGAAAGATACACTGCTGACAAAAAAAATTGCAGAACACATTTCCTGGAAAAGGACTTCAATGAAAATATAGATTTATTTATTTAATTTAATTATTACAGTTGGACACCAATTACAATAATTAAATATATTCTATATAAAAATAATAAGTACAATAAAAACAAAAATAGGACAATAAAGAAATAAAATATAAGCACTCAGTCATACATCCCTCTCACAGAAACGCAAACACTCGGACAAAAGATAAAACTGTTGTTAGCCTATCAGTAAACATTTTTATAAACAAAATTTGCCATCGTAATATTTGAAAATTACTATGAAGTTTTCACTTTATGTGCTTACCACCTTCGGCCACATCATCACATAACATGGTAAGATTGTGGCCAAACAAGCTTATCTGAATATAAAAAAAACCTGGTGCAATCGGGTAATAAGGTGACTGAATAAGAATAGCTTTGTTCAAGTTTGACAATAATATGTAACTGGTTGTTTTGCAGATGTGTAGACACATGAACAGTTCTTTTGTTTTATTTTATTTATGATATCCATTGTTCTAGCAATTTATTTGTTTATTTATTAAAGAGATCCTTGACATTGTGTTCTTATTATATACCTAAATGTAATATATGTTTATTGAATGGTAAAAGTAAAAAGTTGTACTTAATTTTAGAGTTAGTTATTTAGAAAGAAGAAAGAAAAACATTTATTTTGGACTCACACATATACAAATATAGAAGACAACAATACGTTACAGTCATAGAATGTACTGTGTAGCTGTGTGAGGCCAAAAAGGCACCTATCTCAGCATTAAGCTGCGGCCGTAGGTACCGCAGCCCGCCACAGCGCTGGTATTCTGATAGGGCCAATGGTGCCACGGACAGTCGCGGCACAGGCATCCAAATAATATTACAATAAAATTATAATTACATAATACATATAACATCAAGATAAATAATATAAAAAGGAATATTATACTTAGATAATACTTGGACTATTGTAAAAAGAAAAACCGGGGAGTTTGTTTCGCCGTTTCTTTTCCTGACAGATCTTTATTTGGAAATGGTGGTAACAATACCATTAAAAAATAGCAATAAGATGATGTTCAATAAGTGTTCCTTAAGTGTCCTAAAAATTGAATAAAACATTTTGAATTTGAATCCTACTAATATAAATGTAAATTTTTCAATCGTCTGATGTTTGTTACTCTTTCACGCAAAAACTATTGTATAGCTGGCTCACAAGTGCAGCTGTCGGAACACACCGATGCTTGGCGACAGATTTTCAACATGTGTGTGGTAGCCAGCCAATCGAGTACTACAAAGTACCCTACCACTGTGCTATGGTTTAATGTTTTCCTTCACCGAAAGCTCAAGCTCATTGTAGGATTCGAATCCGCGACCTTTGCCGCGGTATCCGACGTCACTACCACTGAGCTACTTACTAAAATGACCCTATTAAATAAAAGTGTCACCATTTTCGAGATACATACATATTTCGACATACTATCAGATTATTATGTATTGGTTTTTGAATTTTAGGAGGTTTATATTAATTACTAGTGTGCCCGGCAGACGTTGTCCTGCCCTGAAAATAAAACTTAGAACCAGATTCCAGCGCCACCTATTGTGAAACTAAACCATCTGTCAGTCCGATCTCGAGACATGTCAAAACGTCGTTCTATACAAAATGTATGACAAAAATAATTTTCTTCATTATTCTTTTTTTTGTGAATTTTTCCTGAATTTTCTTTGCTATAAACCTCACGGAGCCCGAGACCTTTCCAACGAATGCAAAACCGTGGAAATCGGTTCGTGCGTTCTGAAGTTATAGCGTCAGGAAAGAAAACCCGACTTATTTTTATATCTAGTAGATGTATGTTTGCCTAAAGTGATTTTATAATGAGGTATGTTTCATTGTTTTCCTATATGTTGCGTTTTTTTTAATTTTCCTTGACTACGCGAGTAATATCGCGTCCATATATTTTAGTCTAGCTGTCCCCCGCGGTTACACCCGCGTTCCCGAGGGATCATATCCTTTCTCGGGATAAAAAGTATCCTATGTTTTAATGCAGGATATGATCTATATGTGTGCCAAGTTTCATCAACATCCGTTCAGCCGTTCTTGAGTTATAAATGGTGTGGCTATCCCACTAAACCGACTTTGTTTTATATACATATACATACTCGCATATTATGGAGGGCGGTGGCTGCCACACGCGTCATGCTTGTGAACAGGTGCTGCTTGTGGGGGCTGGTCTGTGCGAGTTTGTTGTTTACTAAGTCAGTCATCATTAAATTCTATAGATTACTATTTTTGCCGCCATAACACGCAAATATTATCAGTGAGACTAGATAAATAATTATTGAATGTAATAGGTGTAAGTTGTTTTTGAAAAGAGTAATTGCTTAGTTTATTGCCGGCTCTTCTCAGCAAAAAAGCTCTTCCGAATTGAGCATTAGAGTCTGACTATTCATAAGTGCCTGTGAAGGCCTATTTGGATGAATAAACATTTCATTTCATATGTATTTAACTGTATAGATGTTAGATACCTTGATTGCCGTGTAAACAGTCGTGAATTCGAATCCCCGCATCCCTGGGTCTAAAATACATTCCTTTTCGATTAACGAATAATTGTAATTTTAATGTGTGGGGTCACGTACGAGAATGGTCAAGATAAGGAACAAGTATATCAGAGGAAGCTTGAAAGTAGCACCAGTCACTGAAAAGATGAAAGGAAATAGATTGGCTTGGTATGGGCATGTCAAGGCGATGATAGCTCAGTGGTAGTCACGTCGGATACAGCGGCGAAGGTCGTGGGTTCGAATCCTACAATGGGCTTGAGCTTTCGATGAAGGAAAACATCGTAAGGAAACCATAGCACGGTGGTAGGGTACTTTGTAGTACCCGACTGGCTGGCTACCACCCTCAAGTTGAAAATCTGTCACCAAGCACCTATCGGTGTGTTCCGACAGCTGCACTTGAGAGCCAGTTCCCATATAAGCTTTGTGTGCTTACCACCTTCGGCCACATCATTGTGGTCAAACACAAGCTTATCCAGAATAAAAAAAAATTAGTAGGGATGAAAGACATGCAACAAAAAGAGCATGAGTGAGTATGGATATAGAGGTAGAGGAAGGCCGAAGAAGGTATGGATGGACTGCGTGAAGAATATGATTATGAAAGGTGTGAGTACCTACTGAGACGACTAGTGATAGAGTGGAGTGGAAGAAAACATGTTGTGCCGACCACACCTAGCGTGGGATAAGGATAGGAAGAAGAATAATGTTTGTCATTTAGTTTTTAGGGTTCCGTACCCAAAGGGTAAAAACGGAAACACTATTACTAAGACTGCTGTCCGTCTGTCTGTCACCAGGCTGTATCTCATGAACCGTGATAGCTAGTGATAGCTAAACAGTTGAAAATTTCACAGATTTATTTCTGTTGCCGCTATAACAACAAATACCGAACAAAATAAAAGTATAGAACTTGTCATTTAAAATTAGAGCATGACAATGTCACGAACAGGAAAATAGTAGCGACGATAGGTCGGTAGTACGAGGGCTGCACTAAAAGTATCGGGAGTGGAATATTTCCACTGTTCCTGTCATATATAAAATCTTTTTAATTGAAAACTCCTTGGTTTTAAAAATCGAATACCATTTATTTATTTAATAAAAGATTCTCGGTCTTGTCACAAGGTTTTGTCAAACTTGTTTAGTCGTTGAGAAAATGGAATTGACTCGAGAAAATTCAAGAGCGATGATTTATTATGATTTTCGAAGTGGTTTAACACAAAAACAGTGTGTTGACCGGATGATTTCTGCATTTGGTGATGAAGCCCCATCCAAAACCACAATTTATCGCTGGTTTGCTGAATTTCAACGTGGACGTGTCAAGCTCAGTGATGATCGCCGTCAAGGTCGTCCAAAAACTGCAGTCACCCAAGAAAACGTTGATGCTGTGCGTAAGCTGATTGAGGAAGATCGACATGTGACATACCGCGAAATTCAGGCAACTTTAGATATTGGCATGAGTCAAATACAAATAATCTTGCATGAACAATTAGGTGTTAAAAAGTTGTTTTCCCGATGGATACCGCATTCGCTCTGTGAAGAGCAAAAAGCGACTCGCGTTACTTGGTGCGTCAGAATTCACGAAAGATTCCACGCAGGATCCTGAAATGCTGTATACAACATCGTATCAGGTGCCGAATCCTGGATATACGCGTACGAACCCGAAACAAAAAACCAGTCACGAGTTTGGGTGTTCGAAAATGAGTTAAAGCCAACAAAAATTGTTCGTTCACGGAGTGTTGCAAAAAAAATGGTGGCCACGTTTGTCTCCAAAACCGGCCATGTTGCGACTATTCCTCTTGAGGGACAAAGAACGGTTAATTCAGAATGGTATGCTAGCATTTGTTTGCCACAGGTCGTTTCTGAACTCCGTAAAGAGAACTGCAACCGCCGCATCATCCTCCATCACGACAATGCGAGTTCTCACACCGCGCACAGAACAAAAGAGTTTTTAGAGCAAGAAAACATAGAATTATTAGACCATCCGCCGTACAGCCCCGACCTAAGCCCTAATGATTTCTATACTTTCCCTAAAATAAAGAATAAATTGCGTGGTCAGAGATTTTCATCACCTGAAGAAGCTGTGGTCGCCTACAAAACGGCCATTTTGGAGACCCCAACTTCCGAATGGAATGGTTGCTTCAATGATTGGTTCCATCGTATGGAAAAATGTGTCAAATTTCGCGGAGAATACTTCGAAAAGCAATAAATACATTTTTAAATAGTAATGTTGTGTCACTTCCTAGATTTCCGAAATTTTCAGTGCCACCCTCGTAGTGACATTGGTCCGCGGCGAAGGTCGTGGGTTCCAATCCTACAATGAGCTAAAGCTTTCGGTGAACGAATCGTGAGGAAACAATAGCACGGTGGTAGGGTACTTTGTAGTACTCGATTGGCTGGCTACCACACACAAGTTGAACTGTCGACAAGCACCTGTTGGTGTGTTCCGGCAATTGGGCATTGTAATAAGGTGTACAACACATTGACAATCCCCCTGGTATTGCTAATGTCTACATCAGGTGACCCGCCTGCCTCGTCACTTGTGGCATAAAAATGATAAATAAATATCCTGGGACATTTGTTCACACACGGCTATCTGATCCCAAACTAAGCAGAGCTTGTAATATGGAAACCAGATGACTGATATACTACATATACTACTATTTTTTTTTGTAAATACATACTTAAATAGATAATTACACCCAGACTCAGGACAAACAGACATGTTCATGCACACAAATGTGTTCAGGACGGGAATCGAACCCACGACCTGCGTGATAGGTAGTGTGTTAATCAACCACGCCAACTGGCCCGTCAGATGTAGTGAGATGAGAGAATCGGCACCAACATCAATATTTAATGCCTTAAGGTCAGTTAACATCAAACGCTTGATTGCGCATTTTTTTTCTGTAATGACCTTTTTTATTGAACTGAACAAGGCTGAGGTCAAGACTCCATGTTACTAATCCATACTAATATTATAAATGCGAAAGTGTGTCTGTCTGTCTGTTACCTCTTGACGCTTAAACCGCTGAATCGATTTTTTTTTAAATTTACAAGTGACAACGAGGCAGGTGGGTCACCTGATGGTAAGTGACCGTCACCTATAGACATTGGCAATATCAGGGGGATTACCAATGTGTTGTACACCTTATTACAATGTATTAAAGGCGAACTGGACAGGTGCTTGGTGACAGATTTTCAACTTGAGGGTGGTAGCCAGCCAGTAGTGTACTACAAAGTACCCTACCACCGTGCTGTGGTTTCCTCACGATGTTTTCCTTTACCGCGAGCTCATTGTAAGATTCGAGCCCACAACCTTCGCCGCGGTATCCGACGTCACTACCACTGAGCTATCATCGCCTCTCAAAAAGTCTGAGAAAAGTTTTAGTGGAACAGCCACCAATTTCACTAAAATCTGCCCTGACTTGTACGGACGAGGATTAGACTTTACAATAAATGAATGTTATAATAAACGTGAATATAACATAAAATAAGAATATTAAAACTGGAAATGTATCGACTGAAAGACTTTGTATCCATGGTCACGAATAAACATTAATCTATATATATAAAAGAAAGTCGTGTTAGTTACACTATTTATAACTCAAGAACGGCTGAACCGATTTGGCTGAAAATTGATGGGGAGGTAGCGTAGAACCAGGAATAACACATAGGATTAAAAAATATGAAAAATTCACAAAAAAAAAGAATAATGAAGAAAATGATTTTTGTCATACATTTTGTATAGAACGACGTTTTGACATGTCTCGAGATCGGACTGACAGATGGTTTAGTTTCACAATAGGTGGCGCTGGAATCGGGTTCTAAGTTTTATTTTCAGGGCAGGACAACGTCTGCTGGGCCCACTAGTAAATAAATAAAATTGGTTATAATCTATGGTACGGGTACTGTTTTTTTTGTTTCTGTGTTTTTCACAATAAATCCACATTATCCCGTAGTCCAGGTCGAAGCCCGCTTGAACCAGGACAAATTCGATACACAGACAAGTGGTGTAGTGATAAGTGAATAGCCATGAACGGTCACCCATCCAGGTCATACATTACTACCTTGTATAATAAGCGGATGTTGCTATCCTATGATTAAGTTTAATGAATTTAACCATCACGAAACGTCGGAAATAATTAAACTGCAATTCTGCTCTCAAAGATTAATTATTATTGGTCGGGTTACATGCAGTTTTTTAAGCTATGATAGCTCAGTGGCTGAATATGTATCGTGGGTTTGTCCTACAATAATATCCTCGGACATAATTTTTTTTTTACACACGGCTATCTGATCCCAAACTAAGCAGAGCTTGTAATATGGAAACCAGATGACTGATATATTACATATACTACTTTTTTTGTAAATACATACTTAAATAGATAATACACCCAGACTCACGACAAACAGACATGTTCATGCACACAAATGTCTGTCCTGGATGGGAATCGAACCCACGACCTGCGGCGTGATAGGCAGTGTGTTAACCAACCACGCCAACTGGCCCGTCTATACCCACCTGGTTACCAGGCAGGCGGATCACCTGATGGTAAGTGACTACCGTCGTCTATACACATTAGCAATACCAGGGGGATTGCCATAGTATTGAACACCTTATTACCATGCCTTAAAGACAACTGGCTCTCAAGTACAACTGCCGGAACACACCAACATGTGCTTGGCGACAGATTTACCACCGTCCTGCAGTTTCCTCACGATGTTTTCCGTCACTCAAGCTCATTGTTGGATTCGAACCCACGACCTTCGCCGTGGTATCCGACGTCACTACCACTGAGCTAATCATCATCGCCTAAACTTTGGCCACATTGAAATGAAATGAAATTGTTTATTCATCCAAATAGGCCTTCACAGGCACTTATGAATAGTCAAACTCTAATGCTCGGTCCGGATGGTTGCTTTTGCTGAGAAGAGCCGGCAATAAACTCAGCAATTTGATCTTTTCAAAAACAACTTATTATATAAATAATTATTTATCTAGTCTCACTGACAATATTTGCGTGTTATGGCGGCAAAAATAGTAATCTATAGAATTTAATTATGACTGACTTAGTAAACAATAAACTCTCACAGACCAGCCCCCACAAGCAGCATCTGTTCACAAGTGTGACGCGTGTGGCAGCCACCGCCCTCCTCGCACATATTATAGGGAAGTGAGCGACCCGCCACTATGACGAGGTTATGGTCAAACAAAAGAAGAAACACTAAACAATACATAGAATACCAAATACAGAAACTAAAGGCATGTCCATAAACAAGCTCTAAAACGGCATCTCTAGTGACAAACAAACAAACAAACATTACGCTTTATATGTACGTGAGGGAATTACAAACAATCCACTTAAACTCACCTATAAATGTATATACTAGCTGTCCCCCGCGGCTTCACCCGCGTTCCCGTGGGATCTTATCTTTTCCCGGGATAAAAATATAGCCTATGTTCATCAGGGATAATGTAGCTTTCTGATGGTGAAAGAATTTTTGAAATCGGACCAGTAGTTTTTGAGTTTATTCGTTACATACAAAATACGGCGATGATGGCTCAGTGATAAGTGACGTCGAATACCGCGACGAAGGTCGTGGGTTTGAATCCTACAATGAGCTTGAGCTTTCGGTGAAGGAAAACATCGTGAGGAAACCATTGCACGGTGGTAGGGTACTTTTTAGTACTCGACTGCCTGGCTACCACCCTCAAGTTGAAAATTTGTCGCCTAGCACCTATCAGTGTGTTCCGACAGCTGCACTTGAGAGCCAGTTCCCAACTAGGCTTTGTGTGCTAACCACCTTCGGCCACATCATCACTTACCATGGTGAGATTGTGGTCAAACACAAGCTTATCCAGAATAAAAAAAAAACAAATCTTTCCTCTTTATAATATTAGTGTAGATAACACGGTAGAGTTAGAAGTAACCATTCCCGAACAAATCTCATATGAAAACACTTCCAACCGCAAAGGTGCTTTGTAATAGGTACCCGACTGGCTGGCTACCACCCTCAAGTTGAACTGTCGCCAAGCATCTATCGGTGTCCCGATAGCTGCACTTGAGCCAGTTCTCATCTAAGCTTTGTGTGCTTACCACCATCGGCCACATCATCACTTACCATGATGAGATTACGGTCAAACAAGCTTAGAGGTTTTCCCTAGAAACTACAGCATTGGGTTCGGTTCTTCAAAAGAGGAGTAAGGTTTGTGCCAGGTCGGCAACGCGCTCGTGACGCCTCAGGTGTCGATAGGCGACGTAGTCACTTACCATCAGGTAACCCGTCTACCTGGTGTCACTTGTGGTATAAAATCCATGAAAAAGGTGACGTTCTGTCCGAAAAAATAATCTTTTTCATTTTATCAAGTCAAATATTTAAGACAATGGTCTCAAGGCTTTCCATCGGGGAGTCAACAATATTTGCATCAGAAATGAATTGTTCGACGTATATACGTTCAAACAAAATTCATGAATATACAGCGTGTTTCTAAATGAACATAAAATATGCGTAGTTTTTTTTAATTAACTACTCATAAACCAAGTAATTTATAAACAAAAATACTTAAGCTATGCTATTAAGTCGGAAATTGAAAAGTGATTGGTTTTTTTGATGGCGCGTGTTTTAGTGGATTTAAAAGAACTTAATTTGTGGTAATGAGGTACTAATTACAGTTGATCCTTACTACTATAGGTTTAAAGAACTTTATTCTCATAAGAACTTACATTAGTTCACTTACAATGAGATACAGTTTTAACTTCAAAATTATTATTGATAAATATCCTCTGGCTTGAATGACACACTAAAATAAGTTTATGCCGGTATGCGTTGACACTAGTGCACTCTTTGATTTCATCAGGCAATAGGTTGTTTAGCCGTGCTCCTTCAAACAATATCGTTGTTTTGCCGTAGTTTGTTCTCGGCTTTATCAGTTCTATTTTATTTTTAATTTAAAAATGAATGTGCCTTTATAAGCTACCACATCAATCTAATTTGAGCTCTATTTATTAAATATTTCAGATAAAATAAAACTAAACTAATTGTAAAGAAAAACTTTGCCCCAAATCGCTGCCCGATGGAAGCGTTCCAAGAAGACTGGCAGCATTGCCGCGCTGAATGGCAATAGCAATTCCTTGGGCAAAGTATATGCCAGCCTTCTTGTCACGAGAGCCTTCAATGAGGCAATGGGAGAGCTCTTTGTACAAAGAGGGAGAATCTGGTCCCCAAGGCCCTAGTTTCAACCCCAAACGCCGAAAATATGTTAGTCCTTTGTAGATAAGCATATTTGCGACGTTTGAGGCACTCCTGTTTCGCAGCATTTAATTTAAATGTTTAGAAACCCAGTTTTTTTTTCAAAATAAATAATAAGTACGACGACTGTTCAATAGCTTCCTATAGATAACCATCACAAAAACGCGCCCAACTCTTTTTCCTTATTCTTTACAGGGCAAATGTGCACCATTTCGCTAGTGTTGTAATGCTGTGGAAATATACATATCCTACATTGAATCTTACTTTTTCTTGATGTTGATTTTGGAACGAAGCTCCTTATCGCGCGTTGTGAAAGGGGCCTAGACGGAAAAAAATCTTACGACACTTTTAGTGTCAAAAGCGCGTTGACCTGTCTCTCTCTCTCTCTCTCTTATAGAAAGCAAGCCAGATATTTTCTAGTTTTTTTATATATATATATATATACTCTCTCGACTTATATAACTTCGTTCCATCCGGGTGTCCCTTGACACCTCTCAAGTTATTTTTGTTTTTCATTTCTGTCACGTATGTATATAGAGTGACACGAGATCTTGGAACACGCTGTAAGTAGACAGTAAACTTACAAAATTAGTCTCGCTTTATTATAATTTTTATTCTATATCACATGTTGTCATGGTAAAATGTACCGTGTTGTATCTGAATTGAAAATGCATAAGAATTTGTCTTTATTCAATGCTAAAATTTTGACAAAACATGTCAAAACTTTGTCCTGTCTAGCGTATGAAAATCTTTTTAACATTTTTGGTTTATAAAAGAAAATGTTAATCTCACTATCCTATAATATTTAATACTAATAATTATAATAATTAATAATACATATCGGTGTGTTCCGACAGCTGCACTTGAGAGCCAGTTCCCATCTAGGCTTTGTGTGCTTACCACCTTCGGCCACATCATCACTTACCATGGTGAGATTGTGGTCAAACACAAGCTTATCCAGAATTAAAAATAAATTTTATAAATGTGAAAGTTTGGATGGATGTATGTTTGTTACTAATTTACGTCAGAACGGCTGAATGAATCTGGATGAAATTCGGCATGGAGATAGATTATAGTCTGGCACATAGGCTTTTTAACCCGGGAAAAGATAAGATCCCACGGGAACGCAGGTGAAACAGCGCGGAACAGCTAGTATTATAAATGTGAAAGTTTGGATGGGTGGATGGATGTTTGTTACTCTTTCACTCAAAAACGGCTTAACGGATTCTTATGAAACTTGGCAAACAGGTAGATCATATCCTGGTATAACACAGGATGCTTTTTATCCCGGGAAAGGATAAGATCCCTCGGGAACGCGGGTGAAACCATGGGGTTTCACCCCATGTACAACCAACCAGTATCCATACCTACTTTGATAGCTGATTGTGATTGAGCTTTCGGTGAAGGAAAACATCGTGAGGAAACCATAGCACGGTGGTAGGGTACTTGGTAGTACCCGACTAGCTGGCTACCACATTCAAATTGAAAATTTATCGCCAATCACCTGTTGGTGTGTTCCGGCAGTTGCACTTGAGAGCCAGTTGCCTAATAAGGTGTACAACACAGCAATTCCCCTGGTATTGCTCATGTCTATAGGCGACGGTAGTCGCTTACCATCAGGTGACTGCCTGGTTATCAGGTGTCGTATAAAAAAACACATTGTCTCTTTCTATTTCTCCAAGCAAATCGACACTAATATTATAAAGAGGAAAGATTTGTATTTTTGTATGTAACGAATTAACTTAAAAATTACTGGACCGATATTAAAAAATCTTTCACCATCAGAAAGCTACATTATCCCTGAGTAACATAGGCTATATTTTATCCCGGGAAAAGATACGATAGCACGGGAACGCGGGTGAAACCACGGAGGACAGCTATTATTCATATAAAAATATTTGATACTCCAAATTGCTAAGTTACTTTTGGGGTACGTTACTTCGTTACGACGCCATTATACAGGATGTCCGGTAAGTAGTACGACAAACTTAAGGGGAAGATAAGTGGGGGGGTCACCTACCAACATATACTAAAATCATCTTTTTTTTTTATACCACCAGGTGGCAAACAAGCTTACGGCCCACCTGATTGTAAGTGGTTACCGTAGCCTATGGACGCTAGCAGCACCAGAGGCGTCACGAGCGCGTTGCCGACCTTGCATAAACCTTCTTTCTCCTCTTTTGAAGAACCCCATGCTGTAGTCTCTAGGGAAAACCTCTACAGGGAGCTCATTCCACAGCCTGATCGTACGCGGGAGAAAATGTCTCTCAAACCGCACTGTACGCGACCAATTTTCAATCATGTCCGCAAAATGTTCACCATTTTCGAGAAATTTCGATATTTCAACTTTTTATGTATTGATTTTAGATCTTAAATATCTCGAAAATGGTGACACTTTTACCAAGGTCATTTGTATATGTTGGTAGGTGACCCCCCCCCTATCTCCCCTTTAAGCTTGTCGTACTACTTACCGGAAACCCTGTATAATTATTATGGCTCCTTCGGAATCTTTCGGCAACTCTCGCCATTAAACCGAATACTTCGCGTCGATGGGCGCCGACCTTTAAAGGACTTTATCCAACTGTTACTTGATATTTAGAAACAGTATTACATGACGATTCATGCATTCACGTTTTTAAAATAAACTGCGATAATGGTTGTTGATAACGCATCGGTACGCTGCTAAATGTCGATCCTCTTATCAGTGTTCTATCAATATTGATATAGCATGTACAAATAATATGATAAGCCTTCATTAGATTGCACTTCCATGACAGGAATGTTGGTAAAAAAATTGAATGGTCAAGTGTGATTTGACTGGCGTTTAGGGGGTTCCGTCGTAACTATTTATGACTGCTGGACAGATCTGCAATTTTTTTAAAATTCTTGATAGGCTTGTGTTTGAATTCAATCTCACTATGGTAAGTGATGATGTGGGTGAAGTTGGTAAGCACACACACGCCTAGACGGGAACTGGCTCTCAAGTGCAACTGTCGGAACACACCGATAGGTGCTTGGCGACAGATTTTCAACTTTAGGGTGGTGGCCAGTCAGTCAGGTACTACAAAGAAATTTTAATGGTCAAGTGTGATTTGACTGGCGTTTAGGGGGTTCCGTCTAAGCTATTTATGACTGCTGGCTTTACCTCTACAAATGTTAAAAGTTGTTGATAAATAATTGACAATAAGATGGATAAATGCTACATTTAAAAGAAAATTAAATGATATTTTGACATCCAAGTGTTAGTAAATTAACTTAATTCTTTCTTTCTGACAAAACTTCTGAATAATAATAAATTTGTTTGACATCTTTTAATATATTTACTTACTCTGACTAACTAATTAAATTGTATGATGTTGATTATCTAAATATTAGTAAAACAACTGTTATTATTGCATGTGGACGAGATTGTTGAGACTCATGAAGTTTATTTATACCTATGACACAGGCGCTGTCCGAAGGGGGGGTCACAGGGGACATGACCCCCCCACCCCCCCAAAATCGTGCACGTAAATAAAAACACCTAAAAATTAACAATAAAAAAAAAACTGCCCCTATCTGCGATGTATTTACTGACATGTTTTAATATTAGTGACCCCCTACAAAATTTGAGGCTGCGACCGCCCCTGCTATGACACCTATGTTCTGTACAATTTATGCAATAAATTATTTCTGATTCTGATTCTGATTCTGATCTTTAAAGTAGTGTTAAATTTCATTATTAATACAGCAGTGTCATACTAATAAAATAAAACAGCCATTTATTCAATTTCTGATTCACTACTGAAAAAAATTGCCTTGGGGAGCGTTCAAGTATTACGTAACGAATTTGGTGGGAGGGGGGGGGTCTTGTAAAATGTTACGATGCGTTACAGGGGTGGGAGGGGGTTGGTTTGAACTACGCGTTACGTAACTTTTTTTTTTAACATTTTCGGTACTTTACGCCACATAACTGTGAATTTTAGGTAAAAATACTCACTTGGTAGTTACGTAACGTTTTACTACGAGGGAGGGGGGGTACAGAAATCCGTTAAGGCGCGTAACATGGGGGGAGGGGGAGGTCAAAAATCTCCAAAAATTGCGTTACGTAATTCTTGAACGGTCCCTTGCTGAGTTTCTTGCTGGAGTGTTCTCAGTGTAAGTGTATGTTGAACCGGTGGTAGAGTCTATTGTATCGTTCGTAAGTGCCTTACCAGGGACTAAACTGAATAAATGGTATATTCCCGTTGGCCACCACCCATTTGACCACCACTGGTGGACATTGCCACAATTTTTTTAAATGCGTTCTCTTGACCACCACTGGGGGACAACGATACAATATTTAATATTTTTCCCATTGGCCGCCACTGGTGGACATTGACGCGACTTTTTAAAACAATCCCAATGGCCACCACTGGGGGACAGTGACACAGTGTTTTTAAATGTCTTCTTTTTATCCACCACTGGTGGATTCCTTCTTACCCCTTTTCCTATCTTTTACCGGTACAGTACCTGATATAGGTCTTGGATTATATCATAATAACAGGTGCTTATTAGACATAACATTAAAAGTCGTGCTATTATCCACCACTGGTGGATAAAGAGAAGACATTTAAAAACACTGTGTCACTGTCCTCCAGTGGTGGCCATTGGGAAAAATATTAAATATTGTATCGTTGTCCCCCAGTGGTGGTCAAGAGAACGCATTTAAAAAATTAGTGGCAATGTCCACCAGTGGTGGTCAAATGGGTGGTGGCCAACGGGAATATACCGAATAAATGAGTTATAATTTTGATTGATTCCCTTGCGAGAGTCAAAATATGCGGCATAAACGGCCTTATCTTTTGATTGCTTTGACTTAGAAGTTTAATTTTTTCACCGCTCCTAGGGTTTGCAGATCTGAGTATTTGGTCTTGACACACGGACAGACGGTCGACAAAGTGATACTATAAGGGCTCCGTATTTTCCTTTTGAGGTACAGCATCCTAAATAAAATAAAAAACACATACAAGTATCTGGTATGGATGGGAATCGAACCCACGCCTACAAGAGACTTATTCTTCATAGACTTTCTATGATACTTACGGTAGGGTAGGAAAATATATGGTGAGGGCCTACATGACGGTGGCCCACGCCGCTGCGTGGGCCACCTCTCCTCGCCTGCACCCCTCCGTGGGAGTTGGACGCAGAGGTGCAGGCAGAGACCTACCAACGTAGGTCTAGGGTCCGGGCAACAGGTGAACGCCCGGACCCTGAGGAGGTGGCAGCCGCCCGTCGCATGACGGAGCGCCGACTGCGGGACCGATGGAAAGCCCAACTAGAGGTCGCCCCTTATGGTGTCCGTACCATAGGGGCGATCCTCCCATCGGTCGACCAATGGTTGAAGAGGGCAGTCGGCGCTACATCGTTCCGGCTCGTGCAGGTGATGACCGGACATGGCTGTTTCGGTCATTACCTGCACAAAATTGGAAGGGAGCCTGGCCCGCAATGCCATGAGTGCGGTGATCCCGACGACACGGCCCAGCACACCCTCGAGGTGTGCAGTCGTTGGGACAGGGAGCGTGGCCTCATGGCACGTACCATCCAGCGAGCGGACCTCTCGCTCGAGAGCATTGTCTCCGCGATGCTCAGCAGCGAGGGGTCCTGGGAGGCTGTGGTCTCTTTCTGCGAGTTCGTCATCTCGCAGAAGGAGACCGCGGAGCGGGAGCGCGAGGAAGATCCTCTCGCGCATCCCCTCCGGCGCAGACGGCAGGGGTTGAGGCGGCGGCGGTTTGCCGCACGCCTAAACCATATGTGACTGCGGGTGGAGGATGGGAGTCCTGCGCCTGCCGTGACAAGTCACTGAGCGGTCTGGGAGAGGGGCCAAGCGTGCTCGGCCATCTCCCCTTCGGCGCGGGAAGCCCCGGCAATGGCTGGGGCGCCGTCGGTGGACATCGTGGTCTATGCCTTCGCAGGTACCACGGTGTCCCACGAAACCGGCAAGAGGGCACGTCCGGGTGGTTTTTAGTGGGTAGCACTCCCTACCCCTCCTCACTCTGAGGAGGGAGAGGCGATGTGTAGTCCCACATAACCCTCCGCCACTCCCATGTGCGGCGGGTATGCGTAACGCATTTTCCATCTGGTAAAAAAAAAAAAGGGTAGGAAAATATAGGTATAATGCCAAAATTATAATTAATTGTTTCTTTGTTAATAAATATTTTTCTCTTCTTTTCAGGCTCAATGACACGACACCAGTCTTCCAAATCCCATCACATACTATGACCTGATACATCAAAACCGAATAATATGAAACAACGCCATCTACCGCAAACATATTGAACTACTACAATGATAGCGCCACCTTTTTAACGATGCCTCGCATAAAGTATGCATCGTTCCTTCGAGTCATCGTCATCCTTGGTCTATTTTGTCTATGGCTTCAGATTATGCTCTCTGCATCCAATGGCGGGATGTACAGAGATGGGGGTAAATATTTTTTTAAATGTTTGCATGGCTATAGTCAAATAAAGTAGAGTATAGAATAGGTTATGATTTAAATGGTGTAGGGCTTTCATGTAGGGCAAGCATGTTACTTGATTTTCTCGTTTATTGTCGATGGTTAAGAACGAGCATAGACAATATTTTGTATTTAGCATGATTTGCACCATCGATATAGGTATAGACTAGATTCTGGGTCACATACAAAATCCAAGCTAAATGCTATCCGCGTGAGTATATACTTTTACAGCTACATTTGTTTATTAACAAAGGGAGAGAAATGTTTTAAAACAGTTTTAAGTTCAACCTAATTACAACCATAGCACCCAGTAATAAAGTCACAAATCTTCAAAATACTATCTAATACTTACGATCATTAGTCACATAAAACGAGCAAAGCAAGAAACTACTCCTGTCACTTAAAAGAAATAGACATAAGTTAAAGAACATTTCGTGTGAAATCAACCTTAACATGCAACGAATAAAGTATGTTTTCCCGTTCTCGCCTTGAGAGCTACATCGTTTTGTTTCGTTTATTTTTTCTTCTTTGAAGGTGCGTGTGTTGGCGTGTTTGGCCAAACATTTGTAGCGTTGGTAGCGTGGTTTAAAATATGTAATTTTGTTCAAAATTTTATATTATTTGTTACTTTAAAGCTTAAAATATCTCTTATTCTTTATGTTCTTACCGAAAGTAAGATACTCCGACCGTTAAATTGCTTTTTCGAGCATTATTTTTGCAACTTTTGAATACTCACTGCGGCATTGTGAGACGTGTTTATATTGGCTGTGTTCAAACGAAACTAAACAAAATAAGAGCTCACTTTTCAAATGCGCTCTTATTTACCGAGACGTATTTTTTGCGCCGACCCTAAATCTAGTCTATACCTATATCGATGATTTGCACAGTCGATTTAGTTTTTATTTTGTAGTTTATTACTCTAATAAGTATTGTTTACGTAGGTTGTTTTCGGCCGATCGTCCGATCCGCGATTTAACAATAATCTGAAATACAATGCAGGTTCTTTCATATATTTTTTAATTTAATTTGTTTTTAAGTTAAAAGATAGTTACCTAATGTAGTTTATGTTGATAATGATGATTATGTTTATACGAAAATTATTTTTAATAAGTATTTTAATTTCATGATACCTATAAATGAATTGTAAGTTTTGTTTTACATTAATTTAATACTAATTAATGTTATTGAAAAAACGGTTGCTTTAAATCAATGGGTCACTAACATAGTGGTAGGGTTGCCTAAGCCTAATGACATTTTTTTTCAATAGGCGGAATCATTTATATCATAGAGGTATCTGTGAGTTCGTGTGGTTTTTTTCTTTAATTAAATTTAAATATAATTTCATAACTTAACTTTACATTTCAGATACTAACCTACTAACGGATATTCAGACAATTACAGAAAATACCTTGGGGTTACCATACAAAGGTTTCTTTATCTTTTTTTCTTTCATTTCTTTTTATTTTTGTGTAATTTGTTCGTTATTTCATTTTTCATCTGAGTTTAAATGTATTTTTTGTTTCTCAATCAATCACAGGTAAATAACATTTCTTTCAAGCTTTCTGGGTCGCTGATAAATGTTAAATACAAAAATTGTATCTATGTATTTTATTTATGGTAGGGGAGGCGAATAGGGGATTTCGGGATTTACTCGAGCGCGGCAGATTAACATAAGGGGGGCAACCTTGCACCTTGTGAAGTACTCTCACCAAATCTGAGCCCTCTATGTAGTGTCGAACGCCTAGGGTAGCCCGTCAGATTAGTAAAAAAAAATCGATGGTTTGAAATACTCGAGCGCGTCAGATTAAGGTAAGGTAAGTTAGTTACATGCAAAATAGTGTACATTTCAATAATCTGACAAATTGGGCGTGACGAAAGAAAATTGGAGACTCGCAAAGTTGCAAAAAAAAAACGTCACCTGGATTTTCTCGAGCGCGATTAGTTTATTTTTTATTTTGAAGGAAATTAGTCACGAATCACGGAAATATCTTAATCTGCCGATTTGCACAAGCCGAAGTAGCTAAAATCATTATTAAGTGTATAGTCCAGGAATATTATGAGTTTCACCTCAGAATGAGAGATAGTCAGCTATTAACTTGTATAAACCTTTATTTTGACACCCTAAAACTTGTCTCAAAAGCTACTTATCTTAGGGTGCCCGCGACTACTGATTTTTCAAGGTCAAAGGTCAAAAAATGATTTATTGCAAATATCTCGTTTCCTATGGGTTTTTTGGTATATGTATTCTTAATAAATATTGTAGAACATTAAATTCTCTACAACTTTTGCACAGATATTTTTTCGATATCTTGAACCATTTTCGAGATTTCGATATTTTTTATATATTTTTTTTTTCAAACCGTCAGATTAAGGAAATCCCTCAACATAATTGTCAGATTATGGGTCAGTACAACAAGGCCATCAAGAAGAACCGCCTGTATAAAAATCTGACGCGCTCGAGTAAATCAAGGTCACGATTTTTTTTTGCATTTTCAAAAATCGGCCCTGACTGATGGTCGCGTCCAAATCGTCAGTCTTTAAAATAGGAGCTACTGGAGGGTTCACTTAACATCCCTTATCAATGTCTGACGCGCTCGAGTAAATTTTTTTTTTAAATATTTTCGACCCCTTCGTACGGCCACCCCCACCACGCAAAACGGCAGATTATTATTTTTCCGTTATCAGACAGACGTGGCGCGACTACCCTATTAATATCTGACGCGCTCGAGTATTTCAATGTGACTGTTTTTTTTTACATTTTTGAAACCCTGTAGACGCTCCCCCCACCGCTGAAGGGGAAAATATCACATAACCTTTTTTTCTTTATTCCACCTAATCTTCAAATTCCAGTAGGTCCCAAAGACGCTCGAGTAACTACAAATTTAGCATCATTGCCTCCCCTACCATTAAATGTATTTTTTGTTTCTTAATCAATCACAGTCACAGGTAAATAACATTTTTTTCAAGCTTTCTGGGTCGCTGATAAATGTTAAATACAAAAATTGTATTATGTATTTTATATTATAAATATAATTTGTGCGCAATCTTTCCGATCTTAGCGCGTCTGGTTGTATAAGAGTGCGCATTTCCCATTTTGTGATTTTGATCTAAAATATCAATAAGTATATCTTTTTAGTAATGAATGACCTTTTATATTTTTGTGAAGTATTAATTAAGCTAAAAGAAAAACATCATATGGTTTCGTATAAAATTATCCGTTACAATAGGGTAGTGACCTAAAAAATTGTAATTAGTCCGTCAGTTAGATTACTAAAAAATATTGGACACGTATTTTTTATTTAATTTTATTTGTTTAAAAAAAAGAGACTAAGTATTCAATGTAAATATACTTTTATTTTTTTTATTCTGGATAAGCTTGTGTTTGACCACAATCTCACCATGGTAAGTGATGATGTGGCCGAAAGTGGTAAGCACACAAGGCCTAGATGGGATCTGGCTCTCAAGTGCTGCTGTCGGAACACACCGATAGGTGCTTGGCGACAGATTTTCAATTTGAGGGTGGTAGCCAGCCAGTCGGGTACTACAAAGTACCCTACCACCGTGCTATGGTTTCCTCACGATGTTTTCCTTCACCGAAAGCTCAAGCTCATTGTAGGATTCGAACCCACGACCTTCACTTACCACTGAGCTATCATCGCCTTGATTAAATCAAATCTTTCCTCATAATATTATGATTAGTATAAATTTTACGTTGTTCGTTGATATTCGTAATTTTTATGTAACAGTTGTTTATTTGGTGTCTACGTATGTAACTATTCAGTCGCTCAACACACTTTCTCTAATCAATATTGTTTGTTTTGATATTTAGATACTTTGGTTTATTTCATACTAGTTTTCCGGCCCGTGGTTTTACCCGCATTCCCTAGGAATCTTATATATTCCCGGGATAATAAGTATTGCACGGTGGTAGGGTACTTTGTAGTACCCGACTGGCCGGCTACCACCCTCAAGTTGAAAATCTGTCACCAAGCACCTATCGGTGTGTTCCGACAGTTGCACTTGAGAGCCAGTTCCCATCTAGGCTTTGTGTGCTTACCACCTTCGGCCAAACACAAGCATATCCAGAATAAAAATAAAAAAAACCCATGATTTATTCTAGGATATGATCTACATGTGTGCCAAGTTTCATCAAAATCCGTTCAGCAGTTTTTGTGTAAAAGTGTAGCAAACATATTCACATCCAAATATACTTTCACATTTATAATTTTAGTAGTAGGATGTAAAGTTTTTTTTTTTATATTAAAGTACCTACCTACTTTCCGGATCAATACCAAGAAGGTTCCAACTTTGTTTTTTTTTTAGTTCTGTATAAAAATAATCGTCACCTTAATTGGGAAGATGTTATGCTTTTATTCTTTTTATAAAAGTCTTATAAAAGAACTGAGCTCCATAATTATTTCAAGATCGGTGCGTCATCGCTTATCTATTCAAATTCCGACCTAATCGTTTACATAATAAGTATTATATTGCATGTTTTTAAGTAATAAATATACCGTTTAAGTCTTCGTTTACCTATTTATTTATATGTGGGAGTCCACGCAAAAAGGGTCTAGTGGAGTATTGAGTGAAGACTAGATACGGTTTTGTTTATAGCACAAGTGACAACGAAGCTGACGGGTCACCTGATGGTAAGTGACTACCGTCGCCTATACACATTAGCAATACCAAGGGGATTGCCAATGTGTTGTACACCTTATTACAATGCCTTAAAGGCTGGCTCTTAAGTGCAACTGCCGGAACACACCAACAGGTGCTTGGCGACATATTTTCAACTTGAGGGTGGTAGCCAGCCAGTCGAGTAACAAATATACATTATAAATACCCTACAAAAAGCCCTACAACCGTGTTGTGGTTTCCTCACGCTTTAAAACAGATTAAAATCTCAAACTTTTTTAAAGTTTGTAGTCAAAAGTCAAAGTTAACAAAAAAACTTGCAGCACTCGACTGACTGGCTACCATCCTCAAGTTGAAAATTTGTCGACAAGCCCTGTTGGTGTGTTCCGATAAATGCACTTGAGAGCCAGTTCCCATCTAGGCTTTGTTACAACCTTCGGCCACATCATCACTTACCATAGTGAGATTGCGTACAAACACAAGCTGCTAACTACTGGACCCTTTTTGCGTGGATGGACATATTATGCTCAATGTATTATATTGGTTTTGGCTTTTTATTAATAAAATTTTGAGGTAAGTGAATTCAAAAAACATAATTTAAGGCGTTGTATAGATAGTGCCCCAAAGCCAAAGATCCCTTACAGTGCAAGTGTGCATCTTTTCGCTAGTCTTATAGTGCTGCATATCAATGTATATGTCACCGAAAAATTGTAAATACCGTTAGATTATAATCTATCGCGCGAGATTGTGAACTGTCGAAAGATTGTGAACCGTAACCCTACTGCTTACAATTTAACGCATTATTTTTCGGTAGATTATTCTTTCTTTCTATGCAAAATAGACATGGCTTGATTAGGTTAAACGTGTAAGTGTATTGTTTTTAATGCGTTAAATTGTAAGCAGTATACGGTTCACAATCTTTCGACAGTTCATAATCTCGCGAGATATATTATAATCGTAACGGTATTTACAATTTTACGGTGACATATACATATCGATGGCTCTACAACACTGCTCTGTAGGGACTAGGAAAAGTGGGGTGCGTCTTCTTAAACAGCACTATCTATTTATGTAGATACGACTTCCATTATCCATTTCAATAAAACTTCCAACAAACCATCATGTAAAAAGGATTATTTTTATAATGTTGTGATTTAAATAATATAAGTGTCCACACATATGTAGCGCCGGTGGCAGCCACTCACTACAAGTGGCAACCACCACCTGTCAGATTAACCCTACACTAAATGCATCCTTGTAAAAATATCCCTATATAACTAAAAAAATCCCAAATTCACCCGTGTTCCTGAGGAAACCATTTAGAGGTTATTTTCTAAAAATCTTTCTAAGCCGATACCTACTAGCTATGAGGAATCTATTTGAAAATTTTCAAGTTTGTATCATTAATAATTTCTGAGATTTCGTGATTAATCAGCGAGCAGCAATCAACTCGCTAACTGCTAAACCGATCCTAATGAAACTTGGTACACACATAGATTATATCCTGACGGGCCGGTTGGCGTCCTATCACGCCGCAGGTCGTGGGTTCGATTCCCATCCAGGACAGACATTTGTGTGCATGAACATGTCTGTTTGCCCTGAGTCTGGGTGTAATTATCTATTTAAGTATGTATTTACAAATCAGTTTACAGTCATCTGGTTTCCATATTACAAGCTCTGCTTAGTTTGGGATCACATAGCCGTATGTGAAAAATGTAAAAAAAAAACGAAACTTATGAAACTTGGCACACACATAGATTATAAGCTGGAATAAAACAGGATACTTTTTATCCCGGGAAAAGTAAAGATCCCTCGGGAACGCGGGTGAAACCGCGGAGGACAATCATTGTAAATTAAGGTGGCATTATGTCCTGAAATGACTTTGACGCTTCTACATTTACAGAAGAGCTGATGAATGGTAATGAGACATCAGAACAAGTCCTGGCTTTAGTACCACCTGAACTTCACAAGTATTTGACTATACACCCTAAGAATGCTAGTGGTAAGTACATTTTAAGTTAACTGCTTTTTAAGGCGATGATAGCTCAGATGATGGTAGTGACGTCGGATACCGCGGCGAAGGTCGTGGGTTCGAATCCTACAATGAGCTTGAGCTGTCAGTGAAGGAAAACATCGTGAGGCAACCATAGCACGGTGGTAGGGTACTTTGTAGTACCCGACTGGCTGGCAACCACACACATGTTGAAAATTTGTCGCCAAGCAGCTGTTGGTGTTTTCCGGCAGTTGCACTTGAGAGCCAGTTGCCCTTGCCCTTAAGGCTTCTTAGGTTATCGTGTGTTCGAATCCTACAATGAGCTTGCGATTTAGGTGAAGGAAAACATCGTGAGGAAACCATAGCACGGTGGTAGGGTACTTTGTAGTACCCGACTGGCTGGCAACCACACACATGTTGAAAATTTGTCGCCAAGCAGCTGTTGGTGTGTTCCGGCAGTTGCACTTGAGAGCCAGTTGCCCTTGCCCTTAAGGCATCTTAGGTTATCGTGTGTTCGAATCCTACAATGAGCTTGCGATTTAGGTGAAGGAAAACATCGTGAGGAAACCATAGCACGGTGGTAGGGTACTTTGTAGTACTCGACTGGCTGACTACCACACACAATCAATCAACTCAAGTTGAAAATCTTGAACTTGAACGCTCCCTGGCCCCTTATCGTGGTTTTTTCTTAAATATTCCAGCAAATTCCACCGAGCGCGTCGGCTCAAAGAACATCACAGACATACGGCGAGCCATACAGCGTTACAACGACGCTCAGACTATATACAATGAAGACTTGTTTGGTCCTGTACAAAATGACACCATCATTATTGCAATACAGGTGAGTGAACCAAGTTATGTCGATTATCTTTGGAACGAAGTTCCTTATAGCGCGTTGTGAAAGGGGGCTAGACGGAAGAAAATCTTACGACACTTTTAGTGTCACTGTCACTGTCGGTGACCCTTGACACCTCTCAAGTTTTTTTATTCCTGACTAGTGGCCCAGGTAGACGTTGTCCTGCTCTGAAATTTAAACAAAACGTAGAATCCAATTCCAGCGCTACCTACCAGGTTCAATTGTGAATCTAAACCATCACGAAAATAATGACAGTCGCTGACATTCCGGCGATTTCCGTAGAAAATTACCAATTTAGAATTATTAAAAATTTTCATTTTTTTTTCGGGTTTTCCCTATTTTTTTTTTTCATTTAAACCAACCCTGTATTTGAGCGAACAAAACAAAAAAAGAATTATTCGAATCGGTCAAGCCGTTTTTTTGTTTTAGCGAGACTAATGAACAGCAATATATATGGTAAGTGATGATGTGGCCGAAGGTGGTAAGCCTAGATGAGAACTGGCTCTCAAGCGCAGCCGTAGGAACACACCCATAGGTGCTTGGCCAGCCGGTACCACAAAGTACCCTACCACCGTGCTGTGGTTTCCTCACCATGTTTTCCTTCACCGATAGCTCGAGGATTCGAACCTTCGCTGTGTTATCCTTATGAATACTGAGCTATCATCACCTTTAGTTGGAAGTTTAATCAAAATGAAATACATTATTACTTTTAATCTGTTAATATTTTTATTATTATTATCGTTCGATTCGGTACAACATTCATTCGTTAAGCATGTCGTGGTTTTTTTAATCTTTTACCTTATTTACCAAAATTTTTAACACTACAGCACGTGCCTTATCAAAGGTTAAATTAAAAATATCCTTCTCTAGGCTTTGTGTGCTTACCACATACGGCCACATCATCACTTACATGGTGAGATTACGGTCAAACACAAGATTATCCAAAGTAAAAAACAAACTGACGACATTCATCGCAAGCATTTGAACTATGCACCATATTTTTTCATGATCACAATTTAATTTGCCAAACTGAAGTGGCAGTGGGCGGGGCACATAGCCCGTAGAACCGATAATGAATGGGGCAGAAAGGTTTTCGAGTGGCGACCACGGACCGGAAGACGCAGCGTGGGGACCGACGATCTCGTGAGGGTCGCTGGAAGCCACTGGATCGTGGAGATCCTTGGGGGAGGCCTTTGTCCAGCAATAAAGATTTCCTCAAGATCAACGTAGCTTTTGAACTTACGTCCTTCGCTACTTTTGACTTATCTACTGCTACTTTTAAGGCGATGATAGCTCAGTGGTAGTGACGTTGGATACCGCTGCGAAGGTCGTGGGTTCGAATCCTACAATGGGCTTGAGCTTTCGGTGAAGGAAAACACCGTGAGGAAACCATAGCACGGTGTTAGGGTACTTTGTAGTACTCGACTGGGTGGCTACCACCCTCATGTTGAAAATCTGTTGCTAAGCACCTGTTGGTGTTCCGGCAGATGCACTTGAGAGCCAGTTGCCTTTAAGGCATTATAATAAGGTGTACAACACATTGGCAAGCCCCTTGATATTGCTTAGTCCCGTCAAAATCGCTCCAGCCGTTTCGTAGTTTAGCCCGAATAAACAGACAACAAAAGCTGTTATTTTGACATTACATACTTCAGTTTTATTTATTTATTTGTATAGACTAAGCATTGGATGAAAATAAGACTAACTTTGCAACCAGGTCTACAAGTAAAACTAAGCTAAAAACTTAGGTTTCGACATCAGTCTCCTAGCCAAGATCAGGGCATTTCCTTTCAAGCCTTCCAAATTAATCTTCTTTGGCATCAACCGAGTATCCTTGGGTACGGTTAGCTTCTTCTTTTTCTTCTTGGGTTGGGATTTTGGTTTGGGCTTCTGGCGGTGTTCCATCCAGATCATTTGCTTTTCGTCTGGTACTTCAGGATGGAGACGGAACTTCCTCGGGACCTATTACCATGTTTAAATTAAAATTTCGTTGTTGATTTTCTTGCTGCAGTGTTCTCAGTTTAAGTGAAGTATCTGGATAACCGGTTTTTTAGATGCGTTGATAAAGGGCTCCCAATAATAGTTTTTCTCACAAAAGAAGGGACTTGAAAAAAATCAGGTCAAGTGCGAGTCGGACTCGCGCACCGAGGGTTCCGTACAAACTTGTAAATAGTTCGTTCATCATGGAGTCTCAAGGATTTTTTTCATTTTTTTTCGATTACGTTTTCGATTACCTTATTTGAGGTTGGTGCCAATTAAACTAGACCTCTAAATGGTGACTATGTATGTATGGCCTGTATGAGACACCCTATAATTTTCAACTTTTTTGGAATTTTTCCTTTGTTTGTGCTGTAGCTGTTGCTTTTTTCCAAATTGGAAACTACCATATAGGTTTTCGACCCAAAACCTATAGGGTACTTCCGGTTGACCTAGAATTGTCAATCGCTAAGCAAAAAGATAGTCTTACCATATACTCCAAACATTTTTCCGGTTTAATTATAACGTATTGCGGTAAATGATTTTCATCATCATCTCTTGTGACTGGCACCCGAGCGTACATCACCTTCGGGTAGTCTGGTTTCAGATACCTGCAATTCAAATTGCTGAGTTTCTTGCCGGTTCTTCTCAGTTGAAGGCTGACTTCCGAACCGGTGGTAACTTCTGTAATTCGACCTTCATAAGTGCCCTTTTAGGGCCTAAACTGAATAAATGGTTTTGACTTTGAATTCAATTCGCGGAACCTTAAAAATTGTTACTGTGGGTTCTCCTAACGAGATAGACGTATACCATCACGGACTTTTCTGTAGACCCTTTTAAGATACAATTCTGTTGTATATTATTTTGATCTATCTCAATGTAAGCGCCTAAAATATGCTCTTTACGACATCACATTACAAATCTTATATTTGAATATGCATGTAATCTATATTTCTATAATAATATTTTAAGAGGAAAGATTTGATTGTTTGTTTGCATTGAATAGGCCCTGAAACTACTGGACCGATTTGAAAAATTCTTGCACCATTAGAAAGCTACATTATCCCTCAAGAACATAGGCTATATTTCATCCCGGGAAAAGATAAGATCTTACGGGAACGCGGGTGAAACTGCAGGTTCAGCTAGTATAGTTAATCTTTCTAACTGTTTGTCGACAGTATTCATTATCAGTTCCGCCGGCCTATAGCTGATAACCAAATTCGTTGATTGTGAAAAATTGTGTAATATATAATATAGTCGATGATAGCTCAGTGGTAAGTGACGTCGGATACCGCGGCGAAGGTCGTGGGTTCGAATCCTACGATGAGCTTGAGCTTTCGGTGAAGGAAAACATCGTGTGGAAACCACAGCACGGTGGTAGGGTACTTTGTAGTACCCAACTGGCTGGCTACCACACACAAGTTAAAATATGCCTATCGGTGTGTTCCGACAGCTGCACTTGTGAGATAGTTCCCTTCTAGACTTTGTGTGCTTACCACTTTCGTCCACGTCATCACTTACCATGGTGAGATTGTCAAACACAAGCTTGTACAAAAAAAGCGTCCATAGGCTACAGTAACCGCTTACCATCAGATAGGCCGTGAGATTGTTTACCACCTGGTGGTATAAAAGATTCAACTTTTGACTCGGTTCTCCTTAACATTCGAGTCTTACCTACCCTTATAAATGACCATAGATAAAGTGGACTTGAAATATCAGGTAAATGTCAGAATTATGAAATATTAAAGACATAATTGGGACACGATCCGATTGATCTAACTAGTTAAGCTCCGCGGAATTAACCGCGCTCACCAAATACCAATATAAAGTCTATAAAATTATTCGCGAATCCTACTAAAATATATATAAATGTGAAAGTACCGAACGGTTTTTTTTTTTAATTTTTGGGTAAACAGACAGATATGCACAAAAAATAAATAATATAACATTGGTGATACGTTACATAGTTATGTGTAAATCCAACGTTTACTAAATAATATTTAATTATAATAAATATATGTAGGCGCCTGCGCCATCTAGCGTGGATAGAAGGAATCTTGTAAACTACACATAACGCCACCGAGCGCGTCATTCGCACGAAGTTCCTTATCGCGCGTTGTGAAAAGGGGCTAGACGGAAAAAAATCTTACGACACTTTTAGTGTCACTGTCACTGTCGGTGACAGTTGTGTGTGTCTCTACTATATATATATATATATATATGTATAATAAATGTTTTTTTTTACTCTCTCGACTTATATAACTTCGTTCCATCCGGGTGTCCCTTGACACCTCTCAAGTTTTATCTTATTTTATTACTTACAGCCTAGAATACAATATTCTTGTAGGATAAACAACGTAAAAAAAAAACAAGGCCAATTACAAATCCTTCACCAATAGAAGTAGGTTGGTTAAAGTAAAAAAAAGAACTATGACATGTTCCAAACAAGATGACAATCAAAGCAAATTAAATTGAGCAAAAGTGTTTTTAAATAAAAAATTAACAACAGGAAACGATACTTAAAGCTGAAATCCTAGAATATTTACGACTAATTATAATATATCAAGAAACGAAAAAATCCTTTGTCATTAGATTTCTTATTCACTCTTTTTTTTTTTTTTATTAAAATAAAGAACAAAGCAAAATATTAATAGTAAAACATCACAAAAACCTCAATAGGTTTGTCCGGATGTTGAGACACTTATAAGCTATCTTAATACTAGACACATTGTATATTATTAATTTAGGGTTAAACACATATTTTAATTTTTATTATATTTATATATATTTAATTAACACAAGTTGAAAATCTGTCGCCAAGCACCTGTTGGTGTGTTCCGGCAATTGCACTTGAGAGCCAGTTCGCCTTTAAGGCATTGTAATAAGGTGTAAAACACATTAGCAATCCCCTGGTATTGCCAATGTCTATAGGCGACGGTTGTCACTTACCATCAGGTGACCCGCCTGCCTCGTTGTCACTTGTGACATAAAAACTAAAAGTGATATATACCAAACCAAATCCCAGTGATCCATGTAAACAGGCTCAGGCATTATAATTTTCATCCATCGGAAAATATCGGATCTGTAAGAGAGAATATATTTTTTTGGTATCTATATCTTTAGCCATTTCTTTATTTTAAATATTCATAGTTTATGTTATTTTACGTTTTATTGTCACATTCACTGTAAAGTCCAGTCCTCGTCTGTTCCACTAAAACTTTTCGCGGACTTTTTGGGACAACCTGGAAAGTCACGATACACGCTTTCATTTCATTTCACTTCACTTTTGCACTTAGATTGATTTTATTGGACAAAACACCATCGAAATTATTCCATAAAACTCAAAATACATTAATTTAATGAAAATAAACCAATAACGCAACGTCACTTCGCAAGTTCCCGCCAAAAAGTCCCCATGATTTAAAAAACTAATCGAACTGGTCGATGGTTCAGTTTAGTCGATAACAATCGATGTTAGTCGATTTTAAAAGTCTGTGCGCCACTACTTACGATACGACTGCAGTTATTATCCGATTGGCGCTAATAAATTAAAGTAGTACTTAAAAAAAAAGCCACGATATTTTCCTTCACCGAAAGCTCAATCTCATTGTAGGATTCGAACCCACGACCTTCGCCGCGGTATCCGACGTCACTACCACTGAGCTATCATCGCCTTAAAACCGTCTACTTGTGGTTTAAAACTAAAATATTTTGACGTCTTAAAAGATTCCACTCTTTCATATAATGTGGGTAAACCTACCTGGTCCAGTTCTGTCTAATTCCCCAGCTGGGACCAGTCCTGGACTTGAACCAAGTGGCATGGGTAAGGGGATACCGTGGCGGGAGGCCGATGCTCCTTGCGAATCTCACAAAATCTGTGCCGTATAAGTGACGGACTTTCTTTGTTATTATCTAAAAAAAAAGCATTTATTATTGGAATAGTATGTCCCTGGTCAATGATATAACTATAAAAAGGCAAAGGTTATAAGCGCTCGCGAGCGGTAGGTTAAAATTGGCTAATAAACTTTTTTTTTTAATTCTGGATAAGCTTGTGTTTGACCACAATCTCACGATGGTAAGTGATGATGTGGCCGAAGGTGGTAAGCACACAAAGCCTAGATGTGAACTGGCTCTCAAGTGCAGCTGTCGGAACACACCGATAGGTGCTTGGCGACAGGTTTTCAACTTGCGGGTGGTAGCCGGCCAGTCGGGTACTACAAAGTACCCTACCACCGTGCTGTGGTTTCCTCACGATGTTTTCCTTCACGGAAAGCTCAAGCTCATTGTAGGATTCGAACCCACGACCTTCGCCGCGGTATTCGACGTCACTTACCACTGAGGTATCATCGCCTTAACACATTTATAATATTAGTAAGATTAGTGGGATTAAGTTATTTATGTGTGCGTTAGAGTGATATTTCTCGACTGTTTTTTAAGATCGAATGATGTGTAGGTAACACAGATTTCTGAATGTTAGATATTATAAGTGTAGATAGGTTACCTACCACTTATAATATCTTTGTCTATAGCTATGCGACTTGCCTACAAACAATCCACATTTCCAGACATAAAAATTTCTGTTACTGAGTCAATAAGGAAAATAGTAGATTGATAAGAGAGCCGAGGACGGTAATCATCAATTCACACGAGTATCATACGACGTTTTTCAACACACTTGTGAAGAAAATAATACAAAAAAATATAGTTTTTTTTTTTTGCATGTACACCGGGTGCAATATTATTTTGCTCCCTTATGATACAATCTACTATTATAACTCACGCTGTGAATAATAGTAATGAAAAAGTCACAGTTTGATTATAGGTGTCATTACGTGCCTAATTGCGGTGAAATTAGAGCCACTTTATAAGCAGGTGTGTTGAAAAATGTATTTAATTTCATATGAACCGATCAACGTGACGTCACTATACTATACATACTGCCATATATATACAGGTTGTCCGGTAAGTGGTACGACAAACTTAAGGGGGGGATAGGGGGGCGGTTAACATATCAAATATGCAAAAAAAGGTCACCGATTTCGAAATATTTCGATATTTCTGATTTACGAAGTTCCTTATCCCGCGTTGTAGAAGGGCTAGACGGAAAAAAAACTTACGAAAAGTTGTCACGACACTTTTTTTTGCTATAGTAAGCTATTGTAAGCTGTGCGGCGTGCGCGTGTTTCTCTGTCTCTCTCTCTCTCTCTTATAGAAAGCAAGCCAGATATTTTCATTTCTTATAAATAAATAGAAATGTTTTTTTTATATATATATACTCTCTCGACTTATATAACTTCGTTCCATCCGAGTGTCCCTTGACACCTCTCAAGTTTTTTTTTATGTACTGATTTTTGAATTTTAGATATTAAATATTTCGAAAATGGTGACACTTTTACTGAGGTCATTTTTGTATATTTAGTAGGTGACCCACCCCCCTATCTCCCCCTTCAGTTTGTCCTACTACTTACCGGACATCCTGTATACATATATAAAAGCAAAATACCACTCACTAATTAATAACGAAACAGAATGTAGAAATGCTACATCAACTAAGAAAGGATTTTTGGGAAAAATAAAATTAGAACATCGTTCCTGGGAGTCTCAGACCGCACATTTTTTTAAATATTTAAAATAACCGTTACCTGAATATGACTTAAGAAGTGAATATTAATTTCTGGCAATTTGGAAGGATCCTCAAGCATTAGTAGACGCATTCCATCGATGTGGTTATCTGAAATGCATTCCTGTAATAGAAAAGGCAGCATTAAATATCGAAAAAATAATGACATTATTACGTTTATTCTACTATTACTAACATCGCTCTTAATGCACTGGCCGGTTGGCGTGGTTGGCGCCGCAGGTCGTGGGTTCGATTCCCATCCAGGACAAACATTTGTGTGCATGAACATGTCTGTTTGTCCTGAGTCTGGGTGTAATCATCTATTTAAGTATTAAGGCGATGATAGCTCAGTGGTAGTGACGTTGGATACCGCGGCGAAGGTCGTGGGTTCGAATCCTACAATGGGCTTGAGCTTTCGGTGAAGGAAAACATCGTGAGGAAACCATAGCACGGCGGTAGGGTACTTTGTAGTATCCGACTGGCAGGCTACCACCCTCAAGTTGAAAATCTGTCGCCAAACACCTGTTGGTGTGTTCCGGCAGTTGCACTTGAGAGCCAGTTGCCTTTAAGACATTGTAATAAGGTGTACAACACATTGGCAATCCCCTTGGTATTGCTAATGTGTATAGACGACGGTAGTCACTTACCATCAGGTGACCCGTCAGCTTCGTTGTCACTTGTGGTATAAAGAAAAGAAAAAAAGTATGTATTTACAAAAAGAAAGTAGTCTGTAATATATCAGTGATCTGGTTGTCCATATTACAAGCTCTGCTTAGTTTGGGATCAGATAGCCGTGTGTGAATAAATGTCCCAGGATATTTATTTTATTTATTTATTATACTTGTATTGTACTAACAATTTATGGACTGAAGTTGTCTAAATTAAAAGAATTTTATTTAAGGGGTCGTCCATTAATCACGGGATGTTTTTAGCAACTTTTTAACACGGTGTAACGTGGTGAGGTTTTAGGCTAGACCTTTTTTTATTATTTTGGATAAGCTTGTGTTTGACCACAATCTCACCATGGTAAGTGATGATGTGGCCGAAGGTGGTAAGCACACAAAGCCTAGATGGGAACTGGCTCTCAAGTGCAGCTGTCGGAACACACCGATAGGTGCTTGGCGACAGATTTTCAACTTGTGTGTGGTAGCCAGCCAGTCGGGTACTACAAAGTACCCTACCACCGTGCTGTGGTTTCCTCACGATGTTTTCCTTCACCGAAAGCTCAAGCTCATTGTAGGATTCGAACCCACGACCTTCGCCGCGGTATACGACGTCACTTACCACTGAGTTATCATCGCCTTGAAACCGTGATAAAAATTTCTAGATCTCACCACAACCCCTCCCCTTGTCATATTTCGTGATTTCCCCCCTCATTCGAGCCTCACGTAATTAATGGACGATCCCTAACAATGCTGGTTTTGAGCTACAAATCCTAATCTAATAATCCAAAAGGACCTTATCAAACAATATTAGACCTTATATTCAGGGAACCCAACGTCGTTTTCCATCCAATTGGCGACATCGCTCTCTGTCCACAAGAACGCATCGGGAAAGGGCATATGATCTAGCACTTCGGCTGCCAATTCATATAAAGTGAGGGGGGATTTTTGGCAGGGGTTCAGTTTTCTGAAACAATAATAAGCATCAAAATTGGATCGATTTTTTTTGGGCGCGATCGGCAAATTTCCATCGGATTTGAGTGTAACGTAAATAAATCTTGATCTAAAACTACTTTCCGCGTGCTATTTTATTCCCTAGACTAAAATAAGAGTATTTGGATCGTCACGATTCAATAATATTGTGATTATAACAGATTCGAAATCTTTTAGCACTTTAAAAACAAGCAGACAGGTGTGTCCTGGATGGCAATCGAACCTACTAGCTTTAAGGCCTGTGCTTCCCTACAATATGTGCGAGGAGGGCGGTGGCTGCCACACACGTCATACTTGTGAGCAGGTGTTACTAAGTCAGTAATAATTAAATTCTATAGATTACTATTTTTGCCGCCATAACACGCAAATATTGTCACTGAGACTAGATAAATAATTATTGAATGTAATAAATATCCTGGGACATTTGTTCACACACGGCTATCTGATCCCAAACTAAGCAGAGCTTGTAATATGGAAACCAGATGACTGATATATTACATATACTACTTTTTTTTTTGTAAATACATACTTAAATAGATAATTACACCCAGACTCAGCACAAACAGACATGTTCATGCACACAAATGTGTGTCCTGGATGGGAATCGAACCCACGACCTGCGGCGTGATAGGCAGTGTATTAACCAACCACGCCAACCGGCCCGTCAAGTAGGTAAGTAAGTTGTTTTTGAAAAGAGTAATTGCTGAGTTTATTGCCGGCTCTTCTCAGCAAAAGCAACCTTCCGCACCGAGCATTAGAGTGTGACTATTCATAAGTGCCTGTGTAGGCCTATTTGGATTAATAAATATTTCATTTCTACCTGTAACATGATAGGTGTTAGCTAACTAGCGTCAAATAGGCGATGATAGCTCAGTGGTAGTGACGTCGGATACCGCGGCGAAGGTCGTGGGTTCGAATCCAACAATGAGCTTGAGCTTTCGGTGAAGGAAAACATCTTGAGAAAACCATAGCACGGTGGTAGGGTACTTTGTAGTACCCGACTGGCTGGCTACCACCCTCAAGTTGAAAATCTGTCGCCAAGCACCTGTTGGTGTGTTCCGACAATTGCACTTGAGAGCCAGTTCGCCTTTAAGGCATTGTAATAAGGTGTACAACACATTAGCAATCCCCTGGTATTACCAATGTCTATAGGCGACGGTTGTCACTTACCATCAGGTGACCCGCCTGCCTAGTTGAAAAAAAATGTGATATAGCGCGTTATGCCAAGGCATAATGGTCTTACTTGGGTTTACAATAAGGATCTTCCTTTGGGAAACAAGGGCATTCCACGCATGTAATTTTATCTGCAGTGATATAGTGGATCTTTCTTTCTGGTATGACGATTGATGGTTCCCTGCGTGGGATTTTGACCTTTTTGGCTCGATGCCGCTTCGGTGGCTCTGGTTCTGATTTCTTTTGTTTCTGTAAAATAAAAATGCGAGAACTTTTTGGCGGGAACTTGCGAAGTGACGTTGAGTTTTCGTTTTATTATCATTAAATTGGTGTATTTTGAGTTATATTGAATAATATCGGTGGTGTTTTCTTCGGTAAAGATCAAGTATCCTATGTGTTATTTCAGGATATGATCTACATGTGTGCCAGGTTTCATCAAAAGCCGTTCAGCCGTTTTTGCGTGAAAGAATAACAAACATTCATCCATCCATCCAAACTATCACATTTATAATATTACTAGCTGTCCTCCGTGGTTTTACCCGCGGGATCTTATCTTTTCCCGAGGTAAAAAGTATCCTATGTGCTAATCCAGACTATAATCTACCTGTGTGCCAAGTTTCATCAAAATCCGTTCAGCCGTTTTTTCGTGAAAGAGTAACAAACATACATCCATACAGTCACATTTATAATACTAGCTGTTCCGCGCGGTTTCACCCGCGTTCCCGAGGGATCTTATCTTTTCCCGGGGTAAAAAGTATCCTATATATTATTCCAGTATATGATCTACCTGTGTACCAAGTTTTATCAAAATCCATTCAGCCGTTTTTGCGTAAATGAATAACAAACACCCATCCATCCAAACTTTCACATTTAATAATATTAGTGGGATTGCTTTATGTGCGTTGATCGTTTATTCGTATGAAGTGACATAAAATGAACAATGCTAATTAATATTACCAGCGGTACTACGTCTTCCTCATCTCCCATATTAAATGATTAATTAATACATAAATAACTATTATAAATTAGTAAAATAACGTAAACACTTCAGCTATGATTTGAATATGACACTGACGTTTGTTATATATTTTTCTTTTTCTGTTTCCATTATTTTCATAGACAACATTATTTTAAAGTGGTTTTAGGCTGCCTTTCCACAAGAGATGTTCTCTAGGTACGTTTATTTATTTACTAGCTGTTCCGTGCGGTTTCACCCGCGTTCCCGTGGGATCTTATCCCGGGATAAAATATAGCCTATGTTCATCAGGGATAGTGTAGCTTTCCAACGGTGAAAGAATTTTTGAAATTGGTCCAGTAGTATCGAAAAGAAAGAAAGAAGAAAGAAAAATAAATTTATTTTGGACACACACAAAGACGGCAAAAAACAGATGCACATTATACAAAACAGTTGTGTGAGGCCAAAAAAGGCAACTATCTCAGCATATGCTGCAGCATATGATGCTGCAGCGCTGGTTTTCAGATAGTGCCCTCAGCACGGTCAATCGCGGCACAGACATAAAAATATATATATGAATATATCAATGTAAAATAATAAGTAAATAAATAATAATAAAAATAAGTGTAGGCAACGACTAGACTTTACTGTGAGTGAGATATAACGTGACCATAACATGAGGAATATTGAAAAAAAGAGGAATATTGAAAATAAAGAAAACAGTTTAGGCTGATAGTCTTGTAGCTAAAGCCTTAAGAATAAAATTAAAAACAGAAAGAAATCAATATCATACATGTCAATAAATTATATCGGAGCCTATTCAATGCAAACAAACAAATCTTTCCTCTTTATAATATTATTATAGATATAGAAGGTTTATTTTTGCTTCAAGTAGGTGTTTGGAGTTGCCTCCATTTAGTATACATAATTATTGGGTCCTATCAGAATACCAGCGCTGCGGTACCTACGGCCGCAGCTTAATGGTGAGATAGGTGCCTTTTTGGCCTCACACAGCTACACAGTACATTGTATGACTGTAATGTATTGTTGTCTTCTATATTTGTATATGTGTGTGTGTAATTTGTGAATGAAATTGTCTTTGTTGTGTGAGTCCAAAATATATATAAGGCGATGATAGCTCAGTGGTAAGTGACGTCGGATACCGCGACGAAGTTCGTGGGTTCGAATACTACAATGAGCTTGAGCTGAGGTGAAGGAAAGGGTCATTCTACTTTTTAGTGCAGGTTTTTGCACTGCTAAAAATGGGTTTTAAAATTAACTGTTTTTAGGCGTAATTATATCCAGACAATTGAAATTAACTGCCAGCAGCGAATTTTGTACATATTTATTTCTGAAAATGAAGGTTTTGCAGACCAAGGTAGAAAAATGAAACCACTTTGTTACCAATCTAAATATTTTTATTGAGCAGCTTCAGTCACTCATTACAAACAAACAATTAACAAAACGTATTTTAGGAACATAAATCTTTCTCTTCCATAACTATAATAAGAAATTATCATTAATTAAGTCTTGTAAATCACATTATATGACAACTATGTTACCGTTGTGCACTTTTGTTTACAAAGATTTGACATAAAATGTATATATGTAAAAATATCTTAATAACGTATTTAACATTGATATTAAAAAATATTATCTTGCATCTGATATATCTGTAATGTAGCTTATTATGCCAATTGTACAACTCAAATTGAAAAACCTATACTTAGAAATAAGGACATAATGGTAACACAGTTGTGCAACAGTAACAAAGTTGTTTCAATAGACAATTCTCTTCGCTACAAAAATAGCTAATCAGTCTCTTAGTTACCACAAAGGTTGAAGATAATAATTTAATCCTACTATTATATCCGTTTTACCAAAATCACAGCACTTATGCAGGTTGGATACCATTTTTACAACTTCGTTACCACAGCGGAGTAACAAAGTGGGCCGGAAACACAGTTGTAAAATAACATGATGCTACCTGATATTTACGAAATGACCATATAATTTGCAAATCCAACAATAGAATACAATTCAGTGACATAAATGCCACGTATCAATAGTTAAAACATAACGTAAAAGTTCTGAAACTTACCTTTTCGCCGGGTAACAAAGTGCACACCAAATAAACACACGCGTCTTGATTCACAACATGGCGGTGAATGAGTGGCGGCACGCGGCTTACTGCCATTCCCCTCCACCCCGCTCTTGTAATGCCCAACCTACCCAATCGAGCCGACCAGTGACGATACAGTGACATCTAACGATTTTTTGAGAAAATACCAGTAACATAGTAGTACCGTATTGCGCTTCTTCCTTAGGGACAAAACTAAAGTAATTATTTTGAAAAAAAATAAAGCTTTTAAAAATATATGAGGCCTACATAAAAAACGCAAACATATTAAATACCTAAACTTAATAAATTTTTGAAGCATAGGACTACACTGTAAGAAGAATACTTTTTTTGGTTAAGTTAGTCCGCGTATTGGGTCGGGGACACTTTGCAATACTATGGAAAACAACTATGTTACCATAAAATTCCACTATGTTGCCCTTAATTATCTTAAAATAGGCAAAATATTCAAATATAAATGTTAACAGAAGTTAAGGAAATATTACGGAAGTTTCATGTGTTGCGCAATTTTTTTTTATTTCATTAAGATAATGGCAGATCGACATTTTTTTGTCTGGGGGACACAAAAACCTGCACTAAAAAGTAGAATGACCCGAAAACATCGTGAGGAAACCACAGCACGGTGGTAGGGCACTCATGCAGTATGTGGTACTCGACTGGTTGGCTACCACCCTCAAGTTGAAAATCTGTCGCCAAGCACCTGTTGGTGTGTTCCGGCAGTTGCACTTGAAAGCCAGTTGCCCTTAAGGCATTGTAATATGGTGTACAACACGTTTGCAGTCCACCTGGTATTGCTACTGTCTATAGGCGACGGCAGTCACTTACCATTAGGTGACCCGCCTGCCTCGTTGTCACTAGTGACATAAAAAAAAAAGATTTTCTTTCTTTCTATAACAATTTTTTAAACTTCACAGGTACACACTCGTCTAACATACCTTCGACATCTGATCGTGTCGCTCGCACAGGCGCGGGACATTGACCGCACTCTTCTGGTATTCTCGCACGATTACTACGACGAGGAAATCAATGTGCTCGTCCGAAGCATTGATTTTACTAAGGTATCTATCTATCTACAGCGACATTTATCTGCGAGATATAGTTCGCACGACTCTTAGATAGATGGCGCTCCAATAATCTACATCGCGCTAACGAAGTTTTTTTTTAAATTTCTGGATAAGCTTGTGTTTGCCCACAATCTCACCATGGTAAGTGATGATGAGGCCGAAGGTGGTAAGCACACGAAGCCTAGATTTTTTTTTATTGCATTAGAGATTAGGAAAAAAGTTGGGTACGTTTTCTTGAATGGTACTATCTATACATACCTATAAAAAAATAGATAAATAATTATATGAATGTAATAAGTGTAAGTTGTTTTTGAAAAGAGAAATTGCTGAATTAATTGCCGGCTCTTCTCAGCAAAAGCAACCTTCCGAACCGAGCATTAGAGCCTGACTAGTGATAAGTGCCTGTGAAGGCCTATTTGGATGAATAAATATTTCATTTAATTTCATAATAAAATGGTTGAATTTTACAAAATGTTCGCTATTATCGAGTATTTTTATGTGTTTTATACACTGGTTAGTGTTAGATGAATTTTTATTTAATATACACAACATACCTATTGTGATTTACCAAAATAGACTTTATTACTTTAATGACCTTGAGCTTTCGGTGAAGGAAAACATCGTGAGGAAACCACAGCACGGTGGTAGGGTACTTTGTAGTACTCGACTGGCTGGCTACCACCCTCAAGTTGAAAATCTGTCGCCAAGCACCTGTTGGTGTGTTCCGGCAATTGCACTTGAGAGCCAGTTCGCCTTTAAGGCATTGTAATAAGGTGTACAACACATTGGCAATCCCCTGGTATTGCCAATGTCTGTAGGCGACGGTTGTCACTTACCATCAGGTGACACGCCTGCCTCGTTGTCATTTTGACATAAAAAAAAAATAAAAAAAAATAAAGCGTAAACGCATGTCATGATTGGACTACGCTAACCTGGGTACTGGCTCCTGCCCATGATACCCAAGACCACCTTGTTTACGAAAAATAGTTATTATATGTGCATTTAAATATTTAACTCGCTACCAAGGAGCCTTAGGGGCCGTCCATTAATCACGTGAGGCTCGAAAGGGGGGGAGGGGGTTCGGAAAAAATCACGAAATATCACAAGGGGGGAGGGGATGTAGTAAGATATCACGTGTATTTATTTTTTCATCAAACGCACGATTTATAAACCGTAAAGTGGCATGTCCTTAATTTTCTAGAATAAAATTATACATAATACCTGTATTTAAAGATAATATTAAAAAAAAATAAGATTATTTGTAGGTACTAAAATATACACGTGATTTTGGGTGGGGGGTGGGGGGTTAGTCTTAAACCTCACCACGTATCACCACGGGGGAGGGGGGTGTTAAAAATTGCTAAAAAAAACATCACGTGATTAATGGACGGCCCCTTACTGATTTACCCTCAATATTTTTCTTGCAAAATTGGTGACTTGCTCTTGAATAAAAAGTAATGGCATTATATGAAAATTATTAAATTAATAGCTGTATAATAATGATTTAATGACATTTAATTTGATTTTTTTCTGTAATATTCGTAGCACGTAGGTAATAGTGACTATATTCTTGCAAATAAAAATATTATAGTATATTTCATTACAAGTGCGGAAAGGCTGTCATTGCAAAGAGTTCCGACGAATGTCTACCCGAGCCGAGGCGCAGCCGAAGGCCAGGGTTGACAGTCGGAACAAGTTGCAATGATGGTTCCGCAAATGTACTGAACGACTATTTTTAATACAGTTGCGAAAAAATGAAGCAATTTAATAAAATAATAAAAACACAATAAACTCAACTAACTAATAATTTATTTCTTATGAAAGTTATAGTACACATGTACATTGAAATTGGTACAGTTTTTTAAACTTACTGGGGAAGTTTTAGGTTGCATATTTACTGTTTGAGACAAACTATTATTAATTTCGTATGATTGTTCATGTATATTTGTCATACAATGTTTGTGCAATTATAGTGATTCCGGTGGTGTTAATTAAAAAAAAATCGAAATTACTCATTTTGTGCAACAAACAACTAAACTCGCAAAGAAAATTTCTGGAAAATGGCGCCAACCGTAGAATATAAGCAGAGTTTTTTTTTCTTCACCCAAAGGGAACTATCCATACAGCTTAGTCTTCAGTATATTTTTTTTATTGATATGAAATGAAAATGAAATTTAATGAGATGAAATGAAACCTAACCTAACTCATTAAATTAAATCATTAAATCTGATATTGAAATAAATTAGTAGCTTCTTTTTAGAAATATACGTTTTTGTATGAATCACAAAAACTCTTTAGTAAAAACTTCATGGTTGGTTTTTCTTTTTAATAGACATAATTTGACAGTTGGGAAAGAGAACGCACGAATTCGGTAAAGGTAAAAAAAAAGCACTAGTATGTAATAGCCCACATCCCGAACGCTATACGTCCCTGCAATACACCAGTTTTTGAGCAACTGTATTAAAAATATTATTACGACACTTGTTTTCCAGGTGATGCAGATCTTCTTTCCATATTCAATACAGATACACCCAAATGAATATCCCGGGATGGATCCTAACGATTGTCCGAGGGATGCTAAGTTGGAACAGTAAGTTTTAATTTGATTAGAAATACATTCACTCACTCACTCCATAGGGCGGAGGCTGCCACACGCGTCAAACTTGTGAACAGGTGCTGCTTGTGGGGGCTGGTTTTAAAGCCTGGTGCACTTAAATTGACAAGCTAATGAAGTGAAATGCAATGAAAATCTGTGAAAAGTTTTAGTAGAACAGCCACCAATTTCACTGAAACCTGACCTGACGTGTCTATAACACTCATAGAGCATTAAACCACTCCCTCTGATAACACTACAAAAAATATAATACTAACTTGACTTTGGCAGAAATGTCCTAAAAGACGTTTGCCAGGTCCTAAACTGAAAAAAAAAAAACTTGTTACGTTTGCCGCCTTTGGAGAGTTTTTAAGGCCATCTTAGGCCACATCATCAGTTACCTTGGTGAGTTTCATAAAATGCCTGGTAATTTACAGGGCTCTTAAATTAAAATGCAACAATGCTCTGCATCCGGATCTGCATGGCCACTACCGGGAAGCGAAGTACACCCAGACCAAGCACCACTGGTGGTGGAAAGCCAATAGGATATTCAACCAGCTGCAGAGTACTGCTAGCCATACAGGTAAGCCAAAAACTTAGATAAAAAAAAACTGGTCAAGTGCGAGTCGGATTCGCGCACCAAGGGTTCTGTACAAATTTTGTAGTTTTTTTTTTATTTATATATTGCACAAAGTACACAAAAATAGCAATAGTATAGGTAAACTTATAACTATAACATAAAAATAGCGAAATTAAATTTAACCTTATTTCTATGCATCATAATATTGGTATTTAACAACTATATTTTATTCTGTTTTTAGTATTTATTGTTATAGTTACAGCGGCAACAGAAATATATAATCTATGAAATTTTCAACTGTCTAGCTATCACGATTCATGAGATAGTCTGGTAACAGACAGACAGACAGACGGACAGTAGTCTTGGTTATAGGGTTTCCGTTTTTATCCTTTAGGTACGGAAACCTAAAAAAGAAAAATAGCTGACGAAACTTTACCATCGCAGTTGGTGTTTAAAAAGTTTTCTTTGTTACTTACTTTGTCACAAGCGCCTGTTGGTGTGTTTCGACAGTTGCACTTGAGAGCCAGTTTCGTTCTAAGCTTTGTGTGGTAACCTTCGGCCACATCATCACTTACGATGGTGAGATAACGGTCAAACAAGCTTACCCCAAAGTAAAAAAACTAGTCTAAAATTTACAAAAAACATTACAGGAATGGTGGTCTTTCTCGAAGAAGACCATTACGTCGCCGAAGATTTTATATACATGTTAAATTTACTTCGCACCACCGCCGACAGAAGTTGTCCGCAATGCGAGATATTATCACTAGGAACATATTTGAAGACTTACCAGTACCATGTCAATGGAGATAAGGTGAGACAAATCTATACTGATATTATAGTAAAAATTCGTATAAGATTTATGTTAATATCTGAATATAGGGTGCTCAATAATTAGGTTATATCCAACCATTATAGGGTATTTTGGGTTAATATCGTTGTGATATTTTTAAATAAAATTGGATTTAAAGAATTTGTGATTTCAAAAGTATTTCTCATATTTACCTGTCTTTTACTTTAGTGGAAATAAAATGTTTAAATTTATTGCTATAAATTGGCCAACCATTGGAGAGCCATTTGTTCTGTTGAGCAAATGGCTCTCCTTGCAGAAGCAGTATTTTTTCTGCCAATGTGATTATTCTTAAAACCCATATTAAATAAACTAACTATTAATCGACAACAGCATATGTCATAATATATCTATATATTTATCCTACTGATCAGTAGGATATTAACTAGTATTTCATCATGCTGTATACTATGTGTTCGTATAAGCAATGGAAGCTTTGTGTGTGCTTCTAAATGTTGTATCGTTGTTTGTTTACAATTGATTTTGAGCCGTAACTCGCGGAATATAAGGTATGCAATACCGGTATTAGAGTTTCGGTATTATATTATTATAGTAGTGTTTGGTATATTAAAATATGGGATTGGAAATGTTTTACTTGTTATCTAATTTCATGATATTATAGTTTTTCAGCATTTTTCGCTATTCCTTTTAGTTTAAGATTCCCTATATTTAAAATAACGATTTTTGTCTTCAATATTCGAAAATAGAAACAAAAATTAATGACTAATAATGTCTGTATAATAATATGATTATGTTACAAGCCAGTATTTAATACAAAGCTCCATATAAACTATCGTTTTGACATTAATAAAGATAAAAAGAAGCTGATTTGATATAAAAAAATCAACCTTTTTTAATAACAGAAATATGGTAAAAACCATATTTCTGTCTATATTTTTGGGAAAATATGTAAATAAATAATTATCACAAAGTACCATGCAATCTGCTATTTCCAATCCCATCGACAAATACAAAGAACCAAGCATCACGTCAAACGAATTTGAACCCTATTACGTACGTGACAGAGGAAGAAACAGCTCACCTTGAACTACATCCAGCAAGTGAAAGCGGCAAACGAAGAACGCAGAAGAAAACGCCAAGAATCCCAGACGTGGAACTTTCAAGTTTATCCCAACTTGTATTCGAACACGCAAAAGGTTCTGATATATGTAAAATAGTATTTTGGCATGTTTGGAGTTTTGTAGGCGATTGTTTGTCATACCAGAATTTTCAATACCTATTTTTTTGTGATACCAGATTTTTTGTAATACCGAATTTTTGGTTTTCTGTGTCGTTTTTTTTTTAAATTAGTATGGTATAGTTCCAGATTTAAATAAAGATTTTTCAGCGTTCACTAGGATTTGATGTTCTTTCTACCAAATTTCATTCAAATTAATGATTCTGTAAAAAACGTAGGTTCAAACTTTTTGCATGTTTCATATTTACTTGTCTAAAATAGTATTATAAAAAACTAAAATAAATTGATGATACTTACTATGAAATCGAAGAAAGTCCCATATAACAATTGGCAGATTAAAATTAATGGTAAATTTTATTAAATTAATTTTAATCTGGATCTGCATCTTTATAGACATTCATAACTAACATTAGGTATATATAAAAAACAGCATGCAAAATCTAAGTTCTTGAGTTTATGCACACTAACAAACAGATAAATGAGGCGAGAAAACCACTAAATTCATAAAAATTACAGGTTGAAAACAGTTGCCAACAATACGCCTTTAGCAATAGCCTGTACACATGTAATGCTTTTACTTATATCGTTATACAGGATGAATACTTTGAGGTGGCATCTTTTTAAAACCCATGTTGGGTTTTGGGGTCTTCCATAAATTACGTCACAAAGTCAAAGACAAAACCATTCAGTTTAGGCCCTAGAAGGGCACATTACAGTATTATAGAATTTGACTTCTCATAGCTTACGACCACCCCCCCCCCTTTTTTTTACCCCTTCCTCCTTTCAAATATGACGTAATTTATTAATGACCCTTTTCCATGCTAAATAATATTTACTATGCTAAACAGTGAAATCTCGAAACTTTTTTGTGATTAAAATTGGCATGAAATTTTTTGGTTGGCTATGAATAACCCAGCATAGGTCTCAAAAAAAGATGTAATTTTAATGTATACACCCTGTATATACTTTTAGCAGTATTAGGCTTGGCTCGGTGAAAGTATGGATAGAAATAACTTATATTGCATGTACGGTACGAGTAAGCTTTTCAACTATTAGTTTAGTATTTTGATAATGTTTGTTAGTATACTTCACTTTCTAGACATTCTACTAGAATTCTAGACCTTATTTGTCTGATGAAATAATCTAACAAAAAACTACCTATAATAAGTGTTTCTAAGTAGATATGTAATCTTTTATAATTTTTTCAAGGTATTGATAGCACGTTAAAATGCATATTTGAGTGGTTTCAAAAACGTACTATTCTATTTTTCGCGCTGCCCGGAGAGTTTTATAAATATAGATTTTATATAAATGGGGGTGAATCTGAAAATTTAATAACTAAATCACACAATTATTATATTTATATTTCGGTGTATTCCGGTAGTTCTATTTGCCAACCTACATTGTAATCCTTCTGTGATTGGTAGAGTCTATGTGCACGGTAGTCTCTTCAATGAAGCGGAATCCTGAATTGCCCCTGATATTTGATAGTAAATTGTGTTTACCAAAATTTCATAGAAGTTTATACCTACCTAAGATGTCTAAATTAGAAGCATGCCCATTTAGCATGGAAATGGCTCGTGGTAACGTTCTATTAATACTTACTCAGGGTATGTTCCGATATGCACTGCGAGCACTGTAAGGTGTGACGTAATTTAGTGTACTGCGAAACCGTTCCGTTATAGTTAGCTATACTGGTTTCTGTTTAAAACGGGATGCAATCCAGTATACTGTCATCCATACTAAGAAAGTATTGATTTCACACTGCAACAAACACATTTTTTTAAAATAATTCTCACTTTGAATAACAATAATAAAAAAAAAAAATTTATGGTAGTTTGTTTTTAATAATCTTTAGTCATGGCCATAGATACAAAGTTTTTCAGTCGCATACATTTTCTTCAGTATTATTTTCTTCTTTTTACATTCCACATTCACTGTAATGTCTAGTCCTCGTCCGTACAAGTTCAGTCAAGTTTTAGTGAAATTGGCGGCTGTTCCACTAAAACTTCACGGTTTCATTTTATTTCACTTCACTTGTGCACGTAGATTGATCTTTATTGGACAAAACGCCAATTATTCAATAAAACTCAAAATACACCAATTAAATGAAAATAAAACGAAAACGCAACGTCACTTCGCAAGTTCCCGCCAAAAAGTATTTTATAGTAGTCAAACCCAAAGGTTGCCTGGTAGAGATCACTATTAGTGATAAGGCCGCCCATTGTGACGTTGTGAATGTTATTTCTGTTTTTTATTGTTATTTTTCATGTATGGAACAATAAAGTGTTATCTATCTATTATCAATGGTGCAAGCTGTAAAATTTCTGGACCCTGTTGATCACGTGATCAAAGCACTGAGAGCACCTTACTTCGTAAGCTCCAGTGCTCACAGTACAAAAATGGCGACGATTTATGACTACATATATTTCCGTAGAATACTGCAGCAGTATACTGTCAGTACATAACGGAACAAATTTCTCCTAGTAACAGCACTGGACAGTGCTCGCAGTGTATATCGGAACATACCCTTACTAAGAGAGTCAGCTGTGCCTATGGTGTCGGAATACGTTGGTTTTTTTTTTATATTTTTGTACATGCTTGTTTTTATAGGACCTTATATTGTATTTCTTTAAAATACTGAATAAATATTCCATAAAATAAAATTAAATAAGCATATCCAATATTTAGTATTGCTTCCATTATTATTGTCAGTAAGTTTTTTATTCTGTTTTGTAAATTGAAAGTCTTCGTTACCTGTGGTATTTTTAGTCCGTCTTTAACATCTTTGGGTGGAACACGGTTAGAGGTATGGTGAGATGGTTTTTAACATAACAAATGCGGCTTAACTAATAGCTAACAAACTCTTTACATTTACAAAAATCTTATTAAAAAGAACCTTATCAAAAGGAATCCAGGTTTTCAATGACATTCTAACTTCATACATACCGTCCTATTTCAAATAGACTAAAGAAACGGTTAAAATAGTATGTTGTATTGAATGCATATACATATTATCTAAGGAACCAGACAAAATATATTATTAAATATGAATCGAGATTTAAGATCTTATCATAAAGCTATAAAGATAATTTTTCAATGACAAATTTAAAGCGAACTAAAGTTAAAACCATTTATTCAGTTTTAGCCCTAGGAGGGCACTTATCTATGTCGAGCTATAGAAGTAACCATAAACTAAAATGACAGAGAAAACTAGATAGCTGCCGTACTCACTCCATCTCGCTTACATAATATTTCCTTCTTGTATTAATTAAATATTAAATTCTGGTTTCAAGTATGGGTTATCAGTATTTATTTTGTTTTGTTTTGAGTTAAGTTATTGTAGATTGATTTTAAATACACTGCATGAATTTTACCTGTGTATATTTCGTAAGTATTGCCAGAGTAATAAAAAATCTAGTCATTGCCATTGAAATAAAAACAGCGTTTTGGTGTTTGAAATATTATTAATGTTTCTGATTAACAAACGTATGATGTGTAACATCTGACATCTCACCTTGATAATACCATGCATGTACAAACTTCTTTGCGTTTGAGGCTGTATGGGCTAAAACCCTTTGCCTGCACTACAATTGAGGAAATCTATTTGACAGATTTCTACCACCCGGCTCCCACTGACACATTTCCGTCTCTTTTAACGAAATCACTCGCATAGATTGCTTTCCTGCAAGAAGATGTTATACATCAATAATTATTAACCTACTAAAACAACAATATACAAAAGCTCTTTTAAATAAAGTAAAAGACTTGCAAGACAAAAAAAAGTTGCCAGCTTCAAATCAAAAAATGCTACCATTTCCAGGTGGAGATCACACCATGGCATTCGAGCATGCATAACATGGGGTTCGCTTTCAATAGGACCGTGTGGAATAATATTATGGAGCTCCAAAGTCAGTTTTGCGCTTACGACGACTACAATTGGGATTATTCTTTACTTCATTTATCTCAAAATAGACCGGGAAGGGACAAATTCAAAGTTATACTTTGTAAAGGACCAAGGGTGTTTCATATCGGTGAATGGTAAGTGTTTTTACAAGCTTTTATTTAACTTGCAATGTATGTATGTAACCATGTTTGTTCTGGTGGAATCTTGCAACTCAATTATGAAGCAGATATCTTTAACCGATTGAGCTGAAATTTTGTATACACGTTTAGTTTAGATGACATTGCATGGTTTGGTTAGCTGTGTGACGTCAATCTAAATCCAATATGGCGGAACACCTAAGATAGCGGACTATTATTTTTTAATGCACTCCTACAATATGGGTATCAGATACAAAGCCTAAATGAGAACTTGCTCTCAAGTGCAGCTGTCGGGACACACAGGTGGGTGCTTGGCGACAGATTTTCAACTTAAGGGTGGTAACCAGCCAGTCGGGTACTACAAAGTAGCCTTCTTCTTGTGGTGCCTCTCCAATTACTGAAGGTTGGCCATCAGCTCCGAGTATTTGGTGTTGTCTCTTGCGAGGTGGAACAGCTCAGAAGCGCTTGTGACTCCGGTCCACTCGCGAATATCCGCGAGTGGACAAAGTATCCTACCACCGTGCTATGTTTTCCTCGCGATGTTTTCCTTCACCTATAGCTCAAGCTCATTGTTTCGAACCCACGACCTTCGCCGCGGTATCCGACGTCACTACCACTGAGCCATCATCTCCTTAAAACTTTACAATATACGTGTAGATAAAACCTTTTCATTTCTTCCAGCGGTTTCCATCACAAAAAAACTAATTGCAACGCATCAACTGTCATAAGTAAAGTACAAAAACTTTTACAAAACGCCAAAGCGTACCTATTTCCTTCGCGCGTCACGGCTACTATAACTGCTGGTGGCGCGAAACATAACAAGAAGTTAACTAAGGGGAATGGGGGGTGGGGAGATCTAAGGTAGGAAATTTTTATGTAGGCTATAATAGGCACCCTCAAGAACGCGGGTGAAACCGCGGAAAGCTAGTAGTGATACATAGACTGCTCTAAAACAGCAGGTATTATCCTACTAATATTATAATGTGGAAGTTTGTATGTTTAGATGTTTGGTGCTCAATCCCACAAAAACGGCTGACCGGGTTTTGATTAAACTTGGCACAATGTTAGATCATGTCCTAGAATAAAACAGGATTTTATCCTGAGAAATTATGAGATCCCTCGGGAACGCGGGTGAAACTGCTAGTAAATAAACTAAATAGATGTCCTAGAACATTCCTAGCACACGACCCTTTCATTCCAAACCTGCTTAGTTTTGAATCAAAGGGCCGTGAGCTTGAATATGGAACCTAGACAGTTGATATGATACATATACTATTTATCCTGGACTCGAACCCACACCAGCTGGCCCGTAAAGCGATACGAAACAAAAAAAATATTCTGGACAAGCTTGTGTTTGACCACAATCTCACCATGGTAAGTGATGATGTGGCCGAATGTGGGAAGCACACAAAGCCTAGATGGAAATTAGGTCTCAAGTGCAACTGTCGGAACACACCACCAGGTGCTTGGCGACTGATGGTAGTAGCCAACCTGTTGATTACTACAAAGTACCCTACCACCGTGCTGTGGTTTGGTTTCCTCACCATGTTTTCCTTCACTGAAAGCTCAAGCTCATGGTAGGATTCGCACCCACGACGTTCGCCGCGGTACACGGCACTTACACTGAGCTATCATCGCCCTAAAATATTTATGTAGGTTTTGGGAAAGTCCCGTTCAATCTTAATTTGTATTGTCAGTCACAGCGCTTACTTCGTTTAAAACCTTTAAGTAGGTTTTTGTTATCTTTGTCAATCACCATTTGCACATTGATTTTCTCCTTACAGAGATCAGGAGCTCTGTGCAAACATGACCAAAATTGGAAGACAGACGAGCACCTTCGTTTATTACGCCTAAAAAGCACTCACAGTTATACCAAATTTTATCGTGTAATATCACTTAAAATTTTATAATTCTCGTAACGTTATTAAAAATGACTTAGAAGCGATTTTTTTCGCTTCCTCCGTTGCAATATTAGTTTTTGTATGTGTATTTGAATTTACCAATGTTGCCAATTTAAAGAAAACCTACCAAAATGTGAATAATGACCATTGTTATTTTTGAATGGTAAAAATATTGGTAATTTTCCAGTTTAGTTATACAATCGAAGTATTTTTATAGTATTGCCTCGATTTAAATACCATTATTGAATTGTGGCATTATTTAGTTGCCATGCTTATAATTATTGTTAATAATAATTTTGTATTAAACTTGTACTTACTTACGTAATAATTTTTAGTATTTGTTTTGTTTGTTACTAATTGTATTTTCACATAGATTTTATTTCTAAATTTTTATTAGATTTTTTGAAGTATTTTTTGTTATGGTCACACTAGCTCGGTGAAAATACGTCGGGTATATCGGTTAATATAGTTAATTTACAGTTTTAAGAATCAATGCTTGCGCTTAACTCGAATTTGTTCGTAGCATTAAATAATTATGGAACATAAAAGAAAACTTATGAGGCAGCCTTCAACTGAGAATACCCAAGAAGCTCAGCAAGGCCATATTTGAATGACATCTGTTTCCCAGATATATTACTTGTTCCAGTGTTGCCATAAACCCGACATAAAAAACGTCCAATTTTTCCAGTAAACTTACCATTGCTTTGGTAACCCTAAAACTTTATTATTTAATCCTTAATGTTTGATAATGGTGTTTATATTGTTTACAAAATCAACTAATCAATCTCAAAAGATAAGAAAAGGTATATCTACTGCAAAAAGAAATTTCAGTTTACGCCATTGAAAAAAAAATTAAATTATTACTACCTTTAGTCGCGATCTGTTGAGCCTTATGCCTATTATAAAATAAAATATAACTATTACCGCTAAAGTACTTTTAAAAAAAATGTGTAAAATCTCAGACCATATAAAAATGGTAGACAGAGCCCCGCGCACTTAAAATGAAGCACAGTAAAGGAAGCCGTATCTGAAAAAATAAGCCGATCGCATTCGTGTACGACGCGAGTGACGCGGGATAACGTGCGTGCAGGTCACGCACACAACTTGGTACACGTTGCTTCACTTCATTGGAGACTATTGTTTACGTACGCTCCTACCTTTATTATTTGTTCAACAAAACAAGTTTTAACAATTCTTCTTTTTATTTCTTTCCCATCGTTCAATTGCTTGTTCAAACGTCACAACTATTTTCGAATACTACCAATTTGGAAGGATTTTTTGTTAGGGAGATATATGGTAAGGTAAAATTTTGTTTATTTTGTAATCAATACAAACACCGCTTCATTTCAAAGCCTATCTTAGAAGTATTAATATAGGATTCAATATGGTGTGGTGAAGTGAAAATGGTGCAAAAATATATAATATATTTTTATTAGCGACATCGAATTGTAGGTAGCGTTTTTAAAACTGTGTCTGTATTTCTTTACCGGTGCTGTAAGTGTAAAGAATTATCTTTAGAGAATTTTAACCATGGTTTTTGTTTACGATATTTATCTTCAGAAATTGTCACAACGCCTCTCGCGGAATAATGATGAAACTTCTCCCGTACAAAGTTTTAGTAATCGTGATTATTTACTAACGTTAGTTCTTTACATTTTAAACTGCTATAAGGACTTAAAATATTTTCTTTGAACTTTAAAATGGTATTATAAACTTAAATTTCTTACACCGATTTTGTAGTTATGAAGGTATGTATTAAAAAGAGTCAGTCGAAATTGTTTATGTTATTTATACAGCGTGTTACAGAAACTCTGAATAACCCGTCATAGTAATAACCTCGAAAGTATATTACAATTTTTTTAAACGTTTTGTTTTTTACTTTTTTTTAATTTTATTGTTTTTAATTATTACTGTGAAAAGTCGTTCAAAGATTCGATACATTGTACATGTCTGTCAAAAATAATTTTGGTTTTTCTTATCAATGTAGTAAGATTTAAAATCGAATATACTTTTTATACGTGATTGATTATTATTTGTCAACTAATTGAGTCAAATTATTATTAATAGTATGTTATAGGTGTGTCGTGAAGACAGTTAAATATGGCCACTTACATTAATTGTTAATAACTTGATTCGTGATTCCTGTTTTTTAATGTATATTTTATCAAATCTTTTTTGTCTCTATTTTTTGTATTTCTATTTATTATCTTTTTCTTTTTCAATCTGCATTTGATTTCTTGTTTCGTAGATATTATACAAAAGTACATATAAAGCGGTTAGAACGACAGGGAAATCGACTTTTTTTTGTTTTAGGCATGTTTGGTATCCAAGTGTGATAGTTAATACATGTATAATGTGCGAGTGAGAGGTCAGGATAATTGACTTTCAGATTAGTTATTCTAATAGGTTATAATGGTATGCAATACACCTATAAAATGCCATAAATATTATTTTGATGAAAGTTGAGAAATCCATCGTAAATACACAAAAATGATTGTATAATCGCACAATCTTATATGTATAGTGAATTAAAACTGTGAATAAAATTATAATAAGTTTAAATAAGCAAGCAATCCTAGTCATGAACTATGATTGGAAATTTTTGACAGGTTTTATATGGTAACTAACTATAGTTTTTTTTATTCAACTTTATTTCGTTAAATGCCAAAAAAATATAGATTTTAAAATTATTATTGTTCCAAGATTTGCTTGTTAAATGTAAATATTTTTGTTATTTTCGATAACCCGATAATATTTGAGTATGGTATCATCCTGTATTAAGTAAAACCATGTCAGAAGTTTTCAAAATCAAAAAAGCATACAACTAGTTATACAAAATAGATTTGTATTATAAAACGTACGCAAGAAAGCGGGAAAAAATAATGTAATGTATGACTACAACACATACATACATGTTTGTAATGAATAAAATACAAGTTGCATAATAAAGAAGTCAGTTTTGAAATAATTGTGTTTTTATTCAGAAATGTGGGCAGAGAATATTAGTACCCACTCTGGAGATGGTGTGTACTATCCAATGTTATTAATGTTAGTCCCTTCTCATTATGTAGTTAAAGAAACTAATCTGCCTCTATAATAATCTTCGTTACTAGATACTTCGATCAAACTGTATGGGAATGAGATAGGTAATTTCGCTTACCATATATAACTCGTTAATAAAATCACATCTGGAATATTTTTTTGAAATATGGGGATCAGCCGCCATTGCTATCCTTAACCCACTACAAAGAGCTCAAAATAAAATTATTGATAACTCGCGCGCAGTTTTCAAAATTCGCGCCCAATTTTCAAGTAAATGTCATCGACCCGATTGTCCCAAGAAAGAACTGACAGGTTAAAACATTATCCACTACCCCTACCTAACGCTTACAAAACGGTTATATGAAAAAAACTAAATTGTTTAATCTCAAACAGCTATATACTAACATATTACACTTGCATTCTCGTCAGAAACTGCTACTAATTCCCTTCAAACCAATATACAGCCACATAAAAAACATATTACCCACAACTTACGCAATAAAAATAAACTAGATTTATTTACCTAAGGCACGGACAAATTATGAAAAAAAAAAACAATACCTACTATTTGAGGGAGCACAACTGTACAACCAATTACCTAATGATATAAAGGAATGCGAAAGACTAAGTATGTATAAAAATAAACTTAAGAAATATGTGTGTACATTATAAATTATCCTATTTTGTTACTACTAGCATCAGAGGTAAACATAACCTTTCACAAATTGTATCTTTATGTAAACTGTAAAGTTTTTATGAGAAATAAAATCACGTGACAATGAATTTTTAAATGAGATAATGACCACAGTTAAGATCTTTTTTTTTTATGGAATTGGAGCGTGGTGCTAGTCCTTCGCTATATGACCTGACGGTAAGTGAATTCCGTCGTCTAGATATCAGCAATACCAGCGGGATTGACAATGTGTTGTAGGTACACCTTATTACAATGCCTTAAAAGGCAACAGGCGCTCAAGTGCAGCTGTAGGAACACACCAACAGGTGCTTGGCGAGTGATTTTCAACTTGAGTGGTGGTAGCCAGCCAGTCGAGTATGTTTCCTCACGATGTTTTCCTTTACCGAAAGCTCAAGCTTCGAACCCACGACCTTCGCCGCGGTATCCGACATCACTACCAATGAGCTATCATCGCTTTATCAAAATGGTGTTTACAAAGTCCGAGATTACTTCACTTCAATAGAAAAGTACTCTTAATTAAAGCTGAGGTAAAAAAACGACATAAGTTTTTTAATTTTTATTTTATCAAAATAAATGTAGAGTATAAAAATACAGAATCTTATTGAGTTAGCTGAAATCATCAACTGTAGGAAGGATTTTTTTTAAGAAAAATTTGTAATTATTTAATTAGTTAATATATAGTCAGTATTTCTGCAAACACTTTTCAGTATACCATTACTGATTCTTATCAATCAAAAATCAAATCACTTAATCATTTTATATAGCAAAGGAAGCCAAAGATCTGTCTTTAAATCTAGGATCTTGTTCAAGTCTTGCAGATTTTCTATAAGATTTATTAATTTAATTCCTGGTTTTACTTGAATCTAAGGGACCACAGCTTAACAATAATAACAACTCTAATATTATGTACGTAGTATAATCAAATTTTAATGAAAGAAGAGTGTACTTGTAACCATTTGAAATGGCTTTGTAAATTGTAATTTAAATAAGTCACATCCCGTTTTCATTTCAATTGTATTATACGTATTTTGAGCAGGAAAATAATCTTTATTCATCAACAATTTTTCTATTATAACCCCTTTTTTCAGACATGGAGTTTTCCCAATTTTTAGCTACGGTACAATACAACTGCATGGCAGCTTTAGCATCTTCTACGGAGCTGTGTTCACCATGCTGTATGTCTATGCCGAGAAGTTCTTTTGCTAACCGCTTGAGCGACGGGGTACTGCCTTTGGTTACCTGCGGGAAATATATAAATATTGTAAAATCAAATCAACCTTTTCAAACATTTAGGTCTGGAACTGCTTTTATGTTGGGCTTTCTATACTGTGACAGAAGTCTGTCAAGCTGGTAGGCAGATGACCGAATGGTAAGTGACTGCTGTCACCTAGCCCATGGATATTAGCAATAGCAGCAGGATTGACATTGTGTCACCAAATTTATGTAATGCCTACAACTGACTCATGCAATGGAACAGTGATTGTAAGTGCACGGTGGTAGGGTACTTTGTAGTACCCGACTGGCTAGCTAACCACCCTCAAGGTGAAAACCTGTCACCAAGCACCTATCAGTGTGTTCCAACAGCTGCACTTGAGAACCAATTCCTATCTAGGCTGTGTGCTTACCACCTGCAATCACATCATCACTTACCATAGAGAAGGAAGTGAAAAAAAAAAAAAAAACAAACCTTTCTAAATGGTTTATATCTTGAAGTATCTCTTATATTTCGTTTGGGGTGTGACAAAAACAACACACTTAAATCATTTTTTAGAGAATGTCCTACTATAATACGACCCTTTATTATATCTGCTACTTCTTTTTGAACAGTTACAAACTCTTCTCCATTCAATAAATCCTCTTTCCTAACTCCACTGATATCAGTTCTATAGTCTATGACTTCTTCCCGCGCTTTAACGAACTTGTCGTAAATACAATCACCAAATTTATTTACAAGTGATACCCGGGCCAGCATGTGGTCATTTCCATCATACCCGACTCCTACCATTTCACAATCCATAGCTATGAATTTAGTTATTTTATTTTTGTTATTATTTTTAACATCACTAATTTTGTTTTTCTCACAATCCTTGGCTAAGTTACTAGTCGATTCTAAATTCAAATTTTTGATATCCTGAACAGTGTTTGGAATATCGCTTTTTGATCTTTTCTTCCGTGCTCGACGAAAAGTACCTGAAAACTGATCTTTTTGCTCAGGTTTTTCAACTTTCTTATCCATTATTAGGTTACTTGATAAGAACTTTTGCCAATTCGCATCAATTTTTCCACGAAGAGCAACAGTTTGGTTACTTTGCTCATTTGAGTTTCTCTTCCTTTTCTTCGAAGTTTCAGTCATATTTACATTTAGAACGTATAATATGGTTGATTTTATTACGTATGTTACACTTTTGGACACGTTGTGTATAATATTGAGTAAAAATTCGATAAAAACCAACAATAAATATAGTGCGTCTCCTACGAGACCATCTGTCATTTTTTGACAGCCGCCAGCAGCAGAGCAGAATGACAGCAAAGCCCAAAGCCGCATGGTGTTCCAAAGACAACAAAATAATAATCTTTACTCATGACCATAAACACAAAGTTTTTGGTTCATTTTCATTTCTTCTTCTCTATCAAAAGTTTGTTACGTGTATCTTTGTGCCCATCAAACTAAACCGATATTGTAATAAGAAAGAACAGACTCATAGTCACTCATCGTTGTCGGTAATTTTTACCAAATTACTGTAAACCGTATTTAGTAATCTCTTTCGATCTTGGTATTTTTGTTTTGTAGTCGGATTTATTTAAATTCTCCGTCGAAGGTAGTAAAAAAATATATTTATTTTAATATGCATAATTTTAACAATTATTTGAATGACGAAATAAATAATTTAAGATTTGTTTATGATACTGCTTATACCATAAACAATACTGTTCAAAAACATTAAATACCGCCAATATATTTGTGCGATTTAATATATAAATAGAAACTTTGTCACCATCATACCTAAAATTGTTATTTATAATTATTTTAACATTTGATTTAGAATTACGTTAATGACTAGGTAAAACATTATTTAATGAGGCACATTAAGTAATGTGAATTCATATGCTAATGCTATCCAGTCATAGCTTTGGAACGCACGTATACTAAGTACCAGTAGGGTAGGGTAGTAGTGGTACTTTATTATAATTTGTAATACATTGCTGTTTTTCCTACACCTATAACATAACTGAATAACGTTTAGCATGTAATGTATATAAATTTTGAAAATATTATAAACATATTTTTATTATAGTAGAGGCATAAAATGTAAATATTAAATTGTACACAAAGTTGATCAAAATGTCAGTTTGGAGCCGACGTGTTTTCATTTATGTGGTGGGAGTTTAGTGAAAATGTTAAACGCTACGCGCGAACCACGAGCCAGTATCCACTTTCTAATCAAAGCGTTCGGTCTTATCTACGTGTGTGCAATATAAAATAAATTGTTGTGTGTTCGCAAAATGTATGAAAAACTACTGCAGCAATTGACCGCTCATGGTCAAGAACACCTTATCAAGTACTGGCACGAATTGAGTGATAATGAGAGGGAAAAATTGGCGGGAGAAATCGGAAAACTCGATTTCGACGAAGTGAATGAAATTTTCCGTCGTGCTAACGAAACTTCTAAAATCATCGCGGAAAATCTCGACGTTGATTTGAAACCTATTCCTGACGCTCATTACGAGTCTGTGCCTGGATTATCCAACGAGAAAATTGAGGAGTACGAAAATATTGGATTTAAAGAGATTTCCGATGGAAAAGTTGGTGTTTTGCTTCTAGCTGGTGGGCAGGCAACCAGGCTTGGCTTCGGACACCCTAAAGGTATGTACAATGTTGGTTTACCTTCCAGAAAAACCTTATTCCAAATCCAAGCCGAGAGAATTGTTCGTGTCCAACAAATGGCTGCGGAAAAATATGGTCATCAAGGATCAATCACTTGGTACATCATGACTTCAGAGCATACCATGGGACCGACAAAAGACTTCTTCAAAAACCACGATTTCTTTGGTCTCAATGAAGATGATATTGTATTCTTTGAGCAAGGTACGTTACCATGCTTTGATTTCAAAGGAAAAGTTATTTTAGATGAGAAATACCATTTGTCGTCAGCTCCTGATGGTAACGGAGGACTTTACAGATCGTTGAAAAGTCAAGGAATACTCCGAGATATAACTAGACGAGGTATTGAACATTTACATGCGCATTCAGTTGATAATATCCTTATTAAAGTCGCTGACCCGGTGTTTATTGGGTACTGCAAGAGCAAGAATGCTGACTGCGCAGCTAAAGTTGTCCAAAAATCGGCACCAAGTGAAGCTGTTGGTGTTGTATGCAGAGTAAACGGTCATTACAAAGTTGTGGAGTACTCCGAATTAACTGATGAAGCTGCAGAAAGAAGAAACCCTGATGGAAGACTCACTTTCTCAGCTGGTAATATCTGTAATCATTACTTCTCCTCTGAGTTTCTATTGAAAATATGTGATTTTGAGTCAAAGCTTAAGCTCCATGTTGCTAAAAAGAAGATCCCTTACGTAGACAGTAATGGTACCCGTCAGAAACCAACCGAGCCAAATGGCATTAAAATGGAGAAGTTCATTTTTGACGTGTTTGAATTTGCCGAGAATTTCATATGCTTAGAAGTGGCGAGAGATGTTGAGTTCTCTGCCCTTAAAAACAGTGATGCCGTCAAAAAGGACTGTCCATCAACAACCAGGGAAGATTTGCTACGGTTACACAGAAAATACATCAGACAAGCCGGTGGAATTATTGATGATAGTATTGACATAGAAATATCACCATTATTGACTTATGGTGGTGAAAATTTGACTGATTTGGTTGCAAATGAAGTGTTTACGATCAGTCCATTCCATTTGAAGAGTATACATGAGTCTGCAACAAACGGTGTCAACGGAAAACATTAAGTATTATATTTACGGTAATATTTCATTTCATGAATTCAAAATTCGTAGTTCCTGAACAATAGGACCTTATCAAGTCAAACTTTTACTCAAACGCTATCTTGCTTTTAACTGCCGTAAAATACATTCCTCCCGTATTATTTTTATGGCAATTAAATATTTTATTTAAAAAAGATGTGTAATGTACATACTTATATGTAGAAACCATTCAATATTATTTATGTAAATTAAAAAAAAACATTTTAAACATTTAGAAATAAAACATCACAATGAAATTATATGGAATATATTTCAAGAATTATAAATTTTTGTTTAAAAATTGTAAATAAGTACATATAATTTCTAATGTTGCAAAAACTTTCCAATTCTATGTTATGGTGGAATTACTCTAAATAGTCAATCGGTACCATGTGATGCAAGATGAGTGCAACTGAAAATCTGCCAACTAAAATTGGGTGCCCGAATAAGGTTTTAAACTGAGTAATTCTACCATTACTTGATTGATCTCATAATACGTTGGATATCAGAATATTAGTATATTAATGACTACTAATCATGAAATACTTATACAGGGTGTTCGATAAGTAGTTCGACAAACTGAAGGCGGACCAACATATACAAAAATGAGCTCAATAAAAAGACCACCATTTTTTGAGATATTTCGATATTTCTATATTGAAATGAAAATGAAATGAAATTGTTATGAATAGTCAGACTCTAAATGCTCGGTTCGGAAGGTTGCTTTTGCTGAGAAGAGCCGGCAATAAACTCATCAATTACTCTTTTCAAAAACAACTTTCATACACCTATTACATTCAATAATTATTTATCTAGTCTCAATGACAATATTTGCGTGTTATGATGGCAAAAATAGTAATCTATAGAATTTAATGATGACTAACTTAGTAAACAACAAACTCAAGCAGACCAGCCCCCACAAGCAGCAGATATTTTAGATATAAAATATCTCGAAAATGGTGACACATATTATGGTAATTTTTCCTACTTACCGGACAGCCTATCTATAATGTCTTCAATATAATTTAGATGTTTAAATTAAATTATAATGTATAATGAATTAAAGGGCGGGCAGCGTAAAGCCAATATCTGATTGTAGTTAGCAGGTTTTATTGAATGAATTGGTCTAAACTCTATAGTTAGTGAATTCGTGATTAGAAAATGTAATGTGTAAGTTCATACACATATATTGGCTTTACGCCCGCAAGGACCGTTGTCACAGCCTAAGAAATAACAATATGTAGCCAATGATATTATAAGCAAAAAGGCGTAGATAGGATACCGCATCCACTCTTAAAAATTACAGCATTCGCTCTTAAAAATTACAGTATTCTCTCTTAAAAATTACAGCATTCTCTCTTAAAAATTACAGCATTATCTCGTAAAAAATTGCATACTAAAGCACATAATCCATCTAAGCTTTGTGTGCTTACCACCTTCGGCCACATCATCACTTATCATGGTGTGGTGAGATTGTAGTCAAACACAAGCTTATCAAGAATTTAAAAAAATAAACATTAATAACGTAATATTGCAATGTCCATTAGGATATCTCATAACACACGATGGCATTTTTGGTTTTGAGTCACTTTTACATTTAATTGCACTGGGTATATGAAGTGCATCCTTTGACAAAGGTCAAAGTTGGCTAATTAGCCAGTTTTAATCTGCCTATCTACACCTTTTTACGTCAAACATAAGGTGATAGCAACCTCAAGATGTTTGTCATACAAATATGGACTTTATTTCTAAAACGGCCGTGTTGTTATTTCTTTGACAGTGGAAATGTCCTTATTAATTTACTATAGCTTAGTTTACGTTATAATTAAATGCAATACAAAATTGTATGGCGCATTAAAATGCGACAAAATGGCAATAATTATTTGTAATACAATTACATTGTTAATTATAATTAGATTTGTGTCGAAAATTGGTGTTGAGTTTTTCGATTTTACAAACTCCAAAATTTTTGTAAAATCTCGCCAAGCACTGATATCTTCTGGCAGTTATTCTTGAGAATTTTATTATAGTATCATGGAGATATAGTTCCCTTCTAGGCTTTGTGTGCTTACGAACGTTCTTATCAAAATAAAATTCTGTGTGTAAGTTATGTTACACAAAAGTTCGACATCTCAACATTGACATTTGGGTATTTATTGCTTAACTAATTCGACCTTTACGTCTATTAAAATAAATGTCAAATATTAAATGTCTAAGTTGAAGTATAAATGTCGCAGGGTCATTGTGAAAACCGGAAATATTATAAAAGACCAATCTTTGGCATTAATTTTAGATTTTATTTAATAAAAAAAATTGTTACTCTTTTTGGATAGAACTATTATTTTGTGTTATAAAATTCTGTTTTCATAAAGTCTTTGGTAATTATTGAAACATTTGCGTCAAAGCGGCGAGGCCAAAGTGGATCTGATTAGATCGAAATGATAATCTTCAAAAACAGTTTTTGTTGCAAATTATCTTGATTTTACGTAAAATGAATTATTTTTAAATAGAGAAATCTTCATCGCTATCTTAAGTCGTTTTTTTTAGAAGCGAGGACTTAGTATCCACTATGTTTTAAAAGGTGCTAATTTATTAGATTTACACCAGAGCTTGTTTCAAAGTTTCTCTGTTGAATAGCGAAATAGTTTCACAATTAGTGCAGCTGTTGCTATTGAATCACATTTGCTTTGGCTTTATTATCTAGTTATGTACTTAAATTTTAGTCATAATAAATTGAGATTTTATATTTACGTTCCTTATACAATAAAATAATATAATATGAATTATTTTGATTAATTTTCTTTTTTATTGACACCTTTCGCTATTGCACTGCAAGAATTCACTTATTGGTGGGAATTAACTGTATTATGAAAAGAAAAAGGTATCTAGGCGATGATAGCTCATTGGTAGTGACGTCGAATAGCGGGGCGAAGGTCGTGGGTTCAAATCCTACAATGAGCTTTCGGTGACGGAAAACATCGTGAGGAAACCACAGCACGGTGGTAGGGCACTTTGAAGTACTCGACTGGCTGGCTACCACCCTTAAGTTGAAAATCTGTCGCCAAGCACCTGTTGGTGTTCCGGAAATAAGGTATACAACACATCGGCAATCCCCCTGGTATTGCTAATGTCTATAGGCGACGGTAGTCACTTACCATCAGGCGCCTGCCTCGTCACTTGTGACATAAAAAAATCTCACAAAACAAAAGCTAATGAAAAAATAAATCAGCATTGACGTAAATAGAGCTTCGACTAATTTATTATAACTTCTTCACTAAAAATCACCTTATTCAATAATTCCCTTTATATAAGACGGATTTTCACCAATTACTTCATAAATAACCTTAACCGCATACCATTTTTAGTTCAACCACCATAAGTATCAAATAAATCCAACAAAATCGCAGGTTTGATATTACAAAACGAGCCAAACTTGTTTCTTAACACCGAGGCAATATTACGAAAAGTGCGCGTGAGTTGCGCCATCGCAATATTTGCAATTTGCATTCTCCGTTCCGTGGTGTAAGTATAGTTTAACTGTCTTTGTGTAAAGTAGGACGTTCATCATCTTTGGGTTCTCATCACACGATCTATAACTACCGAATATAGAACAGACGAGGAAATGCGCAACAGAACGAGGATAGTCGACCCCAAATAATGGGATGAGGCAAAGAAGAAAAGAAGAGGTTTATGCAATGATTGATACGCAGTTTTTTTTTGTAAACCGCCTTAATTTCTAGCAAAGGTAAGTAATGGTTTCGTTTTTAACCTTGGAATAGATAGCAAAGTCACCACCTAAGGTCATTCTTTGTAAGGCAAATCTTTATTTTGAAACAGTCACCGTCGGAAACCTTGGGATATTCCACGAAATTCCTGAATTCGCAATTTATCTGCGACGTGATGACTGATAATATGTGCATCAGTGGTGTAGCGTGCCTTGGAGGGGCCCTGTATCAAAATTGGTTTGGGGGCCCAAATGAAGGGTAAAGATTTCTCACAAAAGAAACAAAAAATCTTGCATTAAATTAAAATAAATATTTATTGATTATAAGTTATCGCTTCCTCCTAGAAATTGAGCTAGCCAAACAATTCAAATTAAATATACACTTTTCTTGCCTTTTTTTCGGCAAATTGATTTATTTATTAAATCATCTATAGCTGAAGACGATTTCAGTTTTTCCTGCCCCATCGAAGTCCTTAGATAATTTTTTATCAGTTATAATTTTGAAAAACTTCTTTCAGCTTTACTAATTTTTGCTTACACGCGTTAGGGGCCCCTGTAGCCCGGGGGCCCTGTATCATTGATACGGCGGTAGCTACGCCTCTGATGCGCATTATACAAAAGATGATGACCCTAAAAGGGTAGTCCAATGGCCTTTTGTGCAACTGCCGAAATAAGTTTCCAACGTCTGTTACGTTTTTTGACAAAAAAAAAAGGAATATCTCGTAATTTAGGTACACTCAGACTAATTAATTTAAAAAAGCCAAATCTATCAATACCTATATAGAGTTAGTATTTACTATTTTTAATACGCTTTTTATTTTTGAGTATGGCAGCACAATACTCTTCAAAGTTGTTCTCAATCTTTAGTAAAGTACCCTAATAAGTATTTATTTGATGTGTCAAAACCTAAGTGACCATATCGAAATAAAAAAAAATTGGCGCTAATTAAAAAGTGAAAGGATTAGGCTAAGGTCGCATAAAATTAGAATGCAGGTAATAGACCTGCCTACGTATTACAATATACATTTATTAAGTCTAAATTACTACCTAGTTTATTTGCCTAAGACTTTTGTAGGTAGGTAGGTAAAGTACTCATAAGAATAGAACAAAGGAAATGGTAAATATTATAAATCGATTCAAAGATTCTAAAGCTGTTTTCCTACATACAGTCTTATATAGGTACCTAAATACTCGAGAGCGAGTCAGTTATCGTATGGAATGCAAAACCCACGCGAACGATTCATGTTGGATGGTAAATAAATGCATGATTCTTCGCACCTACTCAAGGATATGCTAAAAAAGTAAAAAGTTTTTTTTTTAACTAACTTTTATAAAAAAAAAGTGAACTAAAGAAAAGTATGAGCCAACTCTCGCCTGAATCCGAATCCGGTACCCATGTCATTATATAAATTCCTTGTTACGTGATTGATTTAAAAACAGACACAAATTTTCATTCCTAAAATACCTCATTCTCAAAATCCTTCCACTTGAAGTAGGTAACTATAATTAAGTGTGAATGTTTAGTGATTTAAATTCTGAGTCTGTCAAATATTAGACTTTTTGGTCCCTGATTCAAAGGGTTCTTAGATCTAGAGTACTTAGATAGAAGGCACAAATCAGTTTGCTCCCAGAATTTTTCAGCAATCACATTTTGTCGGTCTACTGTGGTTTAACTTGAGCACCAGATCCTTATTTATTTCGCGCAGCTGTGTCCAAAATAAAGATAGCCTTAATGATAGCCGACCTCCGGTAGGAGATGGCACCTAAAGAAGAAGAACAGTTGAAAAGTTATAAATTCTGTTTCATAACAACTAGAACACAGTGTAGAAATTCTTTGCTCTCAGATTGTCACGACTTATGCATTCCGTTGAAATCTTAGAGCATTAAACCACTCAGCTGGCTTAATACTCAAAGGTTGAAATTGTTGAGTATTTAAACCAAAGAGATTTAAAAAAAAGTCTTTGATTGAAACCTTTGCTATAAAAATGTCTTTGCCTTCGCTCTACGGAGCGCGCAGACATTTTTAGATTCTATATTTTAAATCACCCAAGGTCACTGGTGCCATGTAAAATACCTAGCTACAGCGAAAGATATTTTCTCCATTAAGAGTATACATAATAAGAAGTTATATTGTGTTGCAGGCCTAACGGAGTAAATAACTCGTAAGCGTTTAGAATGCATAATGGCGGCCTTCGTGGCTTGACACATGGAAAGTGCAGTGAACTTACGGACCTAACTTGATAAATGTTTATCTTTATTTTTTGATGAATCTTTCATAAATAACAGGTACAACACCTGAAACTTTTGGTTTAGGTACTTAGATCTTAGATAGTATCGATTTCAATAGTTTTGTGCATGATTATTTTAGATTAGAAAGATATCTGAATTAAGCCCTTAGGTGGATGGAGTTGAGAATGATTTTCTAAATGACGTGGCTTACAATTTTCAATAGTTTGATAATGATAATCTTTCTCCACTAAGAAATAATAGTATTACCTATATTTGTCTAAAGTAGATATTTAAATTAGAATTTAAACTTATTTGCCGCCCTTTCTTGATAAAAATCGTGTCTCTCCTGCTGGAAGGAAAGCGCAGAGAAACCTTCTTTACCAGGTAGTAAAAATTTAAGGAGGCGCTCCCCCCGTATGATTTAAGGGGATTTATTAATTTAAGGGACCTCTCTTCCGCGGTTCCTGTTACCGCGCCAAACGGCCCAAAAACTCCCATACCGAGTTTGTTTAAGTAATGTCTTTAAGGTGAGTAAGTACCTATGACTGCCTCCACACATGTTAATATTAACTCTGATTATATCTAGTTATTTTTACAAACAATTATATTATAAGATCGACAAAAAATGGCGGAGAAATGGCACTCTAACACACACATAAATAATATTGAAATATCCGATGTGGTTACTATTATACATTTTGGGTTACATTTAATTGCATTCGGTGAAATGCATCAGATGGTGGCGACGCGACACAGGTCAAAGTTGGCCGCTTTCGGAGCGCTTATAACCACTATCTACACCTTTACTTATTATATCATTGTTATTATAATCACATTGTTTTTGTAAATTGAACGCGGATGATGTCTATATTAAAAAAAAATACCTAACACTAAATAGTGTATAAAACATATAAAAATACTCAAAAATAGCAAACGCGTAAAATTCGCCTTTTCATCATTTTAAATTGCCAATTTAACGACAAAGAGTAGGTCTTTTGATGGTGTAAATTTATTACGTCACAAGTATGTATTTCATACAAAACTCCATTAAACTAACATTTAATAAAAAATAAGCCGATTTGATATGTCAGTCACCCACCATTCCTATTGTAATATCTTCGGAATGTTAATATAGAGTAAAGACCATAGACTAATATAAACTGGTAAAGACAGTGAAGTAAATGTAATCTATGTAAATAAAACAGTACATTACTGCATTGTACGTTGTAAAACTAGTTTAATGTGCTACGATCACGACGAACAGGTAATGAAGTGAAATTGTTTATTCATCCAAATAGGCCTTCACAGGCACTTATGAATAGTCAGACTCTAATGCTCGGTTCGGAAGGTTGCTTTTGCTGAGAAGAGCCGGCAATAAACTCTATTCTTTTCAAAAACAACTTAGGTCCTACAAATAAAAAAAAACCGGTCAAGTGCGAGTCGGACTCGCGCACCCAGGGTTCCGTAATGGAGTCTCGCGGATTGATTTCTTTTTTTTTTCGATTACCTTATTTGAGGTAAGTGCCAATTAAGCTAGACCTCTAAATTGTATGAGCGCCGATACAACTCAGAGGTCTATCTTAATAGGTGATTCTATGTATGTATGGAAACACCCTTTAATTTTCAACTTTTTTTACATTTTGGCATTTTCCCTTTATTTGTGCTGTAAGACCTTGCTTTTTGTCAAATTTCGTGATTCTTGGTCAACGAGAACTATCATATAGGTTTTCGACCCAAAATCTATAGGGTACTTCTGGTTGACCTAGAATTGTCAATTTTGGTTAAAAGCAAGGTCTTACAGCACAAGTAAGGGGAAAATTCCAAAGAATAAAAAAATTGAAAATTAAGGTACATTTTGGTACTTACAAGTTTTCGCGAAAATCTAAATTTGCCCATATCTTTTTATGGTGTTGACTCAGGACCTTGATTTTTATACACCTAATAGGGACTATAAACCTCTGTATCTGGTATAAATTTCAACTTGCTAGGTCTACCCGTTCCTGAGATAATCGGTGGTGACACACGGACAGACGGACAGACAGACAGACGGACAAGAAAGTGATCTTATAAGGGTTCCTTTTTTTACTTTTTGAAATACGGAACCCTAAAAAACACAGGATTTTTTTATGTCACAAGTGACAAAGAGGCAGGTGAGTCACCTGGTCCTGATGGTAGGTAAGTGACTACCGTCGCCTATAGACATTAGCAATACCAGGGGATTGCCAATGTGTTGTACACCTTATTACAATGCCTTAAAAGCCGGAACACACCAACAGGTGCTTGGCGACAAATTTTCAACTTGTGTGTGGTAGTCAGCCAGTCGAGTACTACAAAGTACCCTACCACCGTGCTGTGGTTTCCTCACCATGTTTCCTTCACCGAAAGCTCAAGCTGGTTGTAAGATTCGAACCCACGACCTTCGCCACGATATCCGACGTCACTACCACTGAGCTATCATCGCTGCATTTCAATTGGGATGTTGTCTAAATTCAAGAAAAAATATCTAACACTAACTAAAGTGTTCAGACTCAGTCTTGTAAGTCGACTCAGCAATCCGATCATCCCCTAAAACACCTCTAAATCGTTTATGGAAAGTCCGTCCCCTCTTTTTGTGCCCCCTGACGACGCCCTGAGCTGTGCGCTCTCAGCAGTTAGTCGTCTAAAGTTTTACATACCGGTTGAGAGCCCTAAAACCTCACTCACCAAAAACCTAAAGGCTTTACATGGCCCCATCGGCCTCCAACTTCTTGTCTCCCAAAAAAAACGTTAATAGCGAATATGTACGTTGCAAAATTCGTTTTTTTATGATTTTTAATGACTAATTTGAGGACAGACATATTTTAATGGTGTATATTTATGACGTCACAAGCCAGTAGGTTTTTATTACAAAACTCCATATAAACTATCGTTTTGATATTCAATAAAAATAAACTGATTTGATAATAAAATAATTGATCTGATAGAATAAACCACTATTAGAACGATTAGAACCTTAACTTTGCACAAAAGGCATTCATTCAGAAAGGCATCCTCTACACTGACAAAGAAGGTCTAATACTTTACATACATTGTTTTTTTTTTTATTTCTGTCAATAGAATGTCGTAGGTATTTTAACAGTTATTTAATATATTCCAAGGATATATTATTTTAATGTTTTCGACGCGACATAAGTATAATTTATAAACCGTGATCGCAGCGCGACATCCAGCATTAAGTGATTGTCAATTGACCTTGACATTTGAAGCAGACGCGCCATATTACCACAGTATAAAGTATATCTTTATACTGTGATATTACCTTACCACTGACATTTTGTATGAGCGGGAAAGTGTTTTTTTTAAAACAAAACAAGTCAAACGTGTCTTTAAAATTAGTTATTTTGTGCCTTTTTTTGTGGCATTAAACTCATCACGTTCGCTTTCATCATCACCTACTTCTTGAGGTTAAGGTCAAACGTAGGTTTACACCTAAAAATATATCTATGGCATAATAATATAGTATACATTATTAAGATATCAAAAAAGTACTACGTATTTATCTTCAAAGGAAGTGATTTTATTTGTTATACAAAAGATAAGAAAGGGGGAGTACCTGATTGATATAAAGAAAAGCGTTACAATTATATAAAGAGGCTGTATGGTTAAAGGACCCTTGCTTAAATCCTATTAAAATAAAAGCCCCAGGCCTGACTGACTCTGCCTATCACTTCAGGATTTATCAGTTACGTCTTAGTACTATAGACCAGACTGTTTAAATTTCACACACACACACACACACACACACACACACACACACACACACACACACACAAACACACACACAATAGATTTATTATTGTATTCAACTCTTTTCCGCTCTGCATAATGTAGGTATGCTGTGGATTTTGTTATTAAAAAAAACATCTCAGAAAAAATCGGAATGCCCATGGAAATACGGCGACCAAATTGTCCGCGCTTAGTTATTATTACCAAGGTATTCAGATTTATTATAAAAATATGTATATTATAATGATAATTAACATAACTTAACCTTGACTCAATGACATCGTAAAGTATCGCTATCTACAGATAAAAACCCGTAATTACACAATCGATATTTCTTTTAGATAATATGAGACATCATTTGCATAAATAAATTATATCAATACAGGGAAATTCGCATAAACTTGTGACCTCTACTTATAGACTCCTCATATTCAAAACTCATTAAGGTACTAGGGATGTGCTGACTGACAGATCAAATCAGCTTCTTTTTATTAAATGTCAAAACGATGATTTTATTGGAGTTTTGTATGAAATACATACTGGTGACGTCATTAATATACACCATCCAAAAGACCTACTCTTTGTTGTTAAATTGGTAATTAAAAATCATAGAAAGGCGGAATTTTAAACGTGTTCGCTATTTTCGAGATTTTTATATGTTTTATTCACTAGTTAGTGTTAGGTTTTTTTTTTCTAGAATATAACCATTATCCTTTGACTCTATCACCGGTTCAGTATACATTCTCCGGTAAGAAACTCAGCAAGGCGTTTTTTTATTAATGTAATTTAGTACCTAATTACTTAGATAGATAGATAGATAGATAATTCTTTATTGGTACTCCACACAATAAAAATAACAAAACAAAATAAAAAGATAACATTAAGAGTGTCACAATGGGCGGCCTTATTACTAATAGTAATCTCTACCAGGCAACCTTTGGATGGAGAGGATTTCAAAAACAATAAAAGATGGCGGAGCACGTATTTAAACAGAATTCATATCTTACACTACAATTATATATACTAACTAGCGGACCCGGCAGACGTTTTCCTGCTATAAAATTAAAACAAAACTTAGAACCCGATTCTAAGCGCCACCTACCGGGTCCAATTTTGTTTTCAAATCATCGAGGAACCCATTGAAATACTCACACAAAATTTCATCCAAATCGGTCCTGTTACCATACTCCTCCGAAACGGCTTGACCGATTACTCAAATTACTAAAATGGCTATTAAAAAATAAGGGTTGATCGTAGAAGGGTGAAAATTGGGGATTGTATGTATTTTTGTATGTTGTATCATAAAAAAATAGAAATTAGAAATTTTGTCTCAAAAATAAAAAATAAAATTTAGGGGTGGACTACCCCTAACATTTAGGGGGATGAAAAATAGATGTTGGCCGATTCTCATAGATACCGGATAAGCACAAAAAATTTCATCAAAATCGGTTAAGCCGTTTCGGAGGAGTATGGCAACGAAAACTGTGACACGAGAATTTTATATATTAGATAATAATATTAAATACACTACTCATACACATATACTTAAGTTGGTTGTAAGCTAGACCCAATAAAAAGGTAGACAAAAAGCCCACGCACTTAAAGTGAAGCACAGTAGAGGAAGCCGATCGCGTTCCTGTGCGACGCGGGATAACGTAGCAGGTCACGCACACAACTTGGTGCTCGTTGCTTCACTTCATTGGAGACTATTGTTTACGTACGCTCCTTCTAAGTACCTTTTTTGTTTCTTCTGTGAGTTGCCGTAGCAATATTTTCTAATATAGCTACCGATAAAATTATTTATCCTAGCTGCAATTGCCTCTTCGCTCCGTGTAGTGTAAGACCGGCAATCGTGGAGATCCTTGGGGGAGGTCTTTGTCCAGCAGGCAGCAGGCGGCATGATGATTCCCTCCGAGACTTGATGCCCTACACAATTCCTTATTTTGCTTATGGGCTAACTAATCTTGAATTGCAAGTACCTATCCAATTGAAATGCATATATGACGGGCCAGTTGGCGTAGTTGGGCCTCAGGTAGTGGGTTCGATTCCCATCCAGGACACACATTTGTGTGCATGAACATGTCTGTTTGTCCTGAGTCTAATTATCTATTATAGTAGGTATTTATAAAAAAGTAGTTTATACCTATGTAGTATAACATTCATCTAGTTTCCATATTACAAATTTTATCCACCGGTTATGTCCACTGACAAGGGACAAATAGTAGATTGTTATACAAGGGGCTAAAATGATCCATTATATACGAGGTAGTTTTACTCCCGAGCTTTAGCGAGGGACTAAATAGAAACCGAGTTTTAATGGGTTTTAGCGCCGTGTGTTACACTAAATTTTTCACTACGATTGCGAAAAAATAAAACAATCCAATAAAATATGAAATATGTAGTTTATAATTTCTTTTTTTTTGTTTCTTCTGTAGCCGCAACACATTGCATGCATTCTACCAGAGATTTTCAAAATTAAAATGAAGTTCTTTTTTTATGAAACAGTAATAAGTCGAGTCTTTATTCATGATTATTCTACTTATGACTAAAGACTTTTTCGTTTTTGTAGGCTCATTGTCATTTGACACACAAAAATAAAATAAAAAATACTTTTTCCCCTAGAGGAAGAATTGCTATTTTTTCACCGCTCTGGTACGCTACAATGACGGTCTTTTTGAGCAAGAGGAGTGAATAGTAGATTGTTATACAAGGGGCTAAAATGACCCATTATATACGAGGTAGTTTTACTCCCGAGCTTTAGCGAGGGACTAAATAGAAACCGAGTTTTAATGGGTTTTAGCGCCGTGTGTTACACTAAACTTTTCACTACGATTGCGAAAAAATAAAACAATCCAATACAATATGAAATATGTAGTTTATAATTTATTTATTTTTTGTTTCTTCTGTAGCCGCAACACATTGCATGCATTCTAACAGAGATTTTCAAAATTAAAATGAAGTTCTTTTTTTATGAAACAGTAATAAGTCGAATTGCTATTTTTTCTTCGCTCTGGTACGTCATTGTATAGCGAAAAAATAGCAAGAGGAGTGAAAAATAATTTTTCACTCCTCTTGCTCAAAAAGACCGTCATTGTAGCGTACCAGAGCGGTGAAAAAATAGCAATTCATCCTCTAGGGGAAAAAGTATTTTTTATTTTATTTTTGTGTGTCAAATGACAATGAGCCTACAAAAACGAAAAAGTCTTTAGTCATAAGTAGAATAATCATGAATAAAGACTCGACTTATTACTGTTTCATAAAAAAAGAACTTCATTTTAATTTTGAAAATGGAACTAAAATCGGCGATCTCTGGTAGAATGCATGCAATGTGTTGCGGCTACAGAAGAAACAAAAAAAAGACATTATAAACTACATATTTCATATTGTATTGGATTGTTTTATTTTCTCGCAATCGTAGTGAAAAGTATAGTGTAACACACGGCGCTAAAACCCATCCAAACTCGGTTTCTATTTACTACCTCGTATATAATGGGTAATTTTAACTCCTTGTATAACTCTACTACTATCCACCTTGCGGTGCAACACGGCAACAGGGGGAAAGAGAATTATATCACTTATTGACATTAGACGGGGATATTCACCCCCCGCCTATAGCATGGCGACTAGGGGAAGAGAAAAATTAAAAATATTTTGACATAACAAAGGGAGAAATTTATCCTCATCTTTAGGAGGTGGGATTAAGATTCTCTCCAAAGTAAACATTGAAAAAAAATGTCTCGTGCTTACTGGAGCTTGTGTTGTCGTCGGAAAGGGAAAAATCGAGCGAAAACTGCACCGGCGTTCGTTTTCGAATGCACAAGGATTGTGTACATTATTTGTGCCAGGAATTAAATGAGGCTTTGAAACCATCAAACACAGCAGATGGACTACCAGTGCACATCAAAGTAAGAACCCGTAATCATATCGTATATTTACCATAAGTACCAGCTAAGGGCTCGTTCACACGAGCAACATGTTGCCGACTGCAGCCGCTGACAACGACTGCAGTCGACCGCTGCTGATGTGTGCCGACGGCAGTCGTTTATCCACCCATATCGCCATGCTCGGAGGGTGGATAAAACTGACAGAGGGAAATAGCATTTTGTCCTCTGCCCGTGGATAAAATATTTCCGGCCATGCAGCCCTGCTTAGTTTGGGATCAGATAGCCGTGCGTGAACAAATGTACCAGGATATTTATTTATACATAATAGAGGAATTTACAATTCAGTTTTACTGCACTATCAATTTGTCATAATTATCATTTTCCGTTGCAAACCATACGCACGGAGTTTACTGATAAATATACGATAAATTGACAATTATTTAATACAATACAATTATGAATATGACGGGATGATAGGCGTGGAGTTTAGATACTGCGTCGCTAGTCATGAGTTCGATTCCCATTATGGATAAACATTTGTGTAAAGAAATGCCCCGTAAAGGGCAATAGAATGTGAAAGTATGGATGTGTGTAAAGATGTTTGTCACTCAACATAAGACAAACATAGACAATTAATAAAGTAGTCAAATAAATGGGTAGATACCCCCAAGAATTATGTATTTTAAATGGATAGGTAACTCTAAATACCTACTTGAAGCAAATACCTATCAATTGCGAAAAAGAGAAAGATAACAACTACGTTGGGACAATCTCTCTTTCTTTCATTAAGGGTAAGTAGGGTTAGAAAGAGAGATTGTCCCAACGTAGTTGTTATCTTTCTCTTTTTCGCAATTGATAGGTATTTGTTTCAAGTAGGTATTTAGAGTTACCTCTATCCATTTAGAATACATAATTCTTGGGTATCTACCTATTTATTAACGAGGTTATTTTCTAGAACAAAGAATTGCAAAACACTTGAAAATTGTATTTAATCAGCACTTTGATAATAATAAAACAATCATTGTACTTCAGAATTTAATACCCACCGTTGTTTTATCTTAATCATTTGTTAGGTTTCGATATCTAATCGAAATTATGTATTACTGTGATTTATTTATTACCAGCTTTCAAATTGCGATTTTAAAAGTAATAATCTAAATAGTTATCATAGTCAAATAAATTAATTAAAAAAAAAACTTTTTGCATAAATACTTTTTTAATTCATTTCGCCCCGCGCTTTTACCCGGTCTATCTATTGATTGATATAAATCTCTTCAGTTCAGTAAGGCATTCGTCTTCGATTACATTACAACCTGAAATATCAGCACATCATTATATTATGTATGAATACTTACTCAGATTAGATAAAATAATATGTGTATTACTAATAAATAAACCGACTCCAGTTAGCCATGTGTTTATCACAAATTTTATGGCTAAATTGCAACAGATTTCGATAACGTCTTGGTCTTGCGATAACGCTTGCATTTTATCGTAAATTATGATTAAAAAAAATATTTACATCTTCAAAAATAACTGCTGACTGTTGTTTTACAGGTACGTTGTCTAAATTCAAGATAAAATCGAAATATAAATTAATTAATCTGTTGACTCGCGTCATTAACTTGTCAAACAGACTTTTTGGCGGGAACTTGCGAAGTGACGTTGTGTTTTCGTTTTATTTTCATTAAATTCGTGTATTTTGAGTTTTATTGAATAATTTCAGTGGTGTTTTGTCCAATAAAGATCAATCTAAGTGCACAAGTGAAGTGAAATGAAATGAAAGCGTGTATCGTGACTTTCCAGGTTGTCCCAAAAAGTCCATGAAATGTTTTAGTGGAATAGCCACCAATTTCACTAAAATTAGACCGGACTTGTACGGACGAGGACTAGACTTTACAGTGAAAGTGACAATAAAACGTGACTAAACATAAAAGATTAATATTTAAAATAAAGAAATGGCTTATAGGTCTCGATACCAGGCCAAAAATCTTTTAAAAAAAAAAAAAAACTTGTCAAACAACTCGTCAACTCGCGCACAGTTTAAAAAAAATCAAAATTCGCGCCCAATTTTCAAGTAAATGTCATCGTCCTGATTGTCCCATTTGAGAACCAAGTGGTGCGGACTCTGAAACCCCGATTGTCCCAAGAAAGAACTGACAGCTTTTTTTTTTATACTGGATAAGCTTGTGTTTGACCACAATCTCACCATGGTAAGTGATGATGTGGCCGAAGGTGGTAAGCACACAAAGCCTAGATGGGAACTGGCTCTCAAGTGCAGCTGTCGGAACACACCGATAGGTGCTTGGCGACAGATTTTCAACTTGAGGGTGGTAGCCAGCCAGTCGGGTACTACAAAGTACCCTACCACCGTGCTATGTTTTCCTCACGATGTTTTCCTTCACCGAAAGCTCAAGCTCATTTTAGGATTCGAATCCACGACCTTCGTCGCGGTATTCGACGTCACTTACTACTGAGCTATCATCGCCTTAAAACTTAATTTAATGATTTTTAATTACCTACCAATTTAACCACAAAATGTAATATTTTTTTATGTCACAAGTGACAACGAAGCAGGTGGGTCACCTGATGGTAAGTGACTACCATCGCTTATAGACTGTAGCAATACTAGCGGGGTTGTACACCTCATTACAATGCTCTCAAGTGCAATTGCTAACAGGTGCTTGGTGGCAGATTTTGAACTTGTGTGTGGTAGCCAGCCAGTCGAGTAGTACAAAGTACCCTACCGTCGTGCGATGGTTTCCTCACGATGTTTTGCTACACCACTCAAGCTCATTGTAGAATTCGAATCCACGACCCTCGGCGCGGAGCTATTATCGCCCAAATGTTGTATATTTATGACGTCATATAAAAGAAGCTGATTTGATAAATCAGTCAATACTAATATAGTTAAGGCTATGAAAAAAAAACCGGCCAAGTGCGAGTCGGTCTCGCGCACGAAGGGTTCCGTAAAAACGGTAAAAAATAACGTTTGTTGTAACGCTTAAATATTTATTTTATTTTCATTTTATTATTAAAGTAAAAATACAACTAAGTATTTTGTGAATATTTCAAGTGCCTACCTATTGCCATTATTGATATCGAACAAAAAAGGCCAAAAAAATCGTGTTTGTTGTATGGGAGCTCCCCTTAAATATTTATTTTATTTTTAGTATTTGTTGTTATAGCAGCAACAGAAATACATAGGTAATTTGTGAAAATTTCAACTTTCTAGCTATCGCGGTTCTCGAGATACAGCCTGGTGACAGACAGACGGACAGACAGCGAAGTCTTAGAAATAGGGTCTCGTTTTTACCCTTTGGGTACGGAACCCTAAAAAGGTGCTAACTTCCCGCCATTACCTACACAAAAAACCTTTATTATTTTTTTAATTGTTCATATCCCATTTGAAAGTTTAAAAAGAAATCAAACCAGGTGTAAAAATAAAAAACGTATGTTTTGAATGGTTGATTCACAGAAGGTTCTTCCTCATAAGTGAATACTATATAAACCTTACTTAGGTATATCAATGTAAAATATATGACATAAACCACGCGGCGTCACCTACTAATAAAAAAAAATGGAAAATGGAAGTACAAATTAGGATGTTGCCAATATTAAAAACCTAACCTTGAGCTTTCGGTGAAGGAAAACATCGTGAGGAAACCATAGCACGGTGGTAGGGTACTTTGTAGTACCCGACTGGCTACCACCCTCAAGTTGAAAATCGCCAAGCACCTATTTTATTTTAATTCTTAAGATATCCAACAAGAAATACATGCTTAAAATTGTTGTCTAAACAATCCAAAGCCAATAACAGGATATCCTAACATGATACGGTAAGTGTATACAGAGCAAACGGCTGTATTTTTTGATTCCGTTGGCTTAGAAGTTTGATTTTTTCACAGCTCCAAGGGACAGTAGACCTGAATATTTGATATAAATTTCAGCTTGATACCTCCACGCGTTCCTGAGAAAAAGGGTCTTGACACACGAACGGACAACAAAGTGATCCTATAAGGGTTCCGTTTTTTCCTTTTGAGGTACGGAACCCTAAAAACTATAAAAATCAAACGGCACCAAAAACAATAGACAAACTTACATCTCAACGCCATTTTAACCATAGATATAATATAGTTAAACGCTACAATGTTATTCAATTCCATGAAAGGGTGGTTGGCCTTGCAGTTTGAAAGTAAATGACCTTACACACTAATGCAAGACTGTACTGTATGTGTCTGTCGCATTCTTTAACATTGGTATTGTTGACTATGTATTGAATTTGAACGTTTTTTAGGGTACCTCAAAAGGAAAACGGAACCCTTATAGGATCACTTATAGGATCACAATGCACGGTGGTAGGGTACTTTGTAGTACCCGACTGGCTGGCTACCACACTCAAGTTGAAAATCTGTCGCCAAGCACCTATCGGTGTGTTCCGACAGCTGCACTTGAGAGCCAGTTCCCATCTAGGCTTTGTGTGCTTACCACCTTCGGCCACATCATCACTTACCATGGTGAGATTGTGGTCAAACACAAGCTTATCCAGAATAAAAAAAAAAAAAAAAAAAAAAAACACTTTGTCGTCCGTCTGTCCGTCTGTCAAGACCCTTTTCCCTTTCGCAAGGGAATCAAAACCTATTATAGGTAGGGTACTATCCATTGACCTAGACCCCTAAAATTTGACAATAAGCCATATTATGTAGTATAAGATAAAGGAAATAAAATCCGAAAACTATAACTTTGTTGCTACATCAGAAAAAAAACACCATAATCGAAAAAAAAATATATGTTCGACTCGATTCCCGTGATAACCGAAATACTTATGTACCAACAAGTTTGTACGGAACCCTCGGCGCGCGAGTTTGAATCGCACTTGACCGGTTTTTTAAACCCTAAGTTAGGAAACAGACATACGCTCGCCTGATTAAACGACTTAGCTTTCAGTTTTAAAGTTTGGAGGTCGTGGGTTTCAATCATACAATGAAGAATGAATGAATCATAGTTTCGGTGAAGACTCACACCAAATTAAAAAGTAGATAGACCCCCGCGCACTAAGTGAAACACAGTAAAGGAAGCCGAGTTTGAAAAAGGAAGCCAATCGCGTTCCTGTGGACTTCACTTCGTGCATTGTTCCACTTCATTGCTGGAAGACACCAACAGGTGCTTGCTTGGTGACAGAAGTAGGTACTGTGATTTCCTCAGTTTTTCGTCACCGAAAGCTCATTAGGATTCGAACCCACGACCTTCGCCGCGGCATCCGACGTCACTACCACTGAGCCATCGTCACCTTCCACTTGAGAAGCAGTTCAAAATTGCTGTTATATCGGTAACCGTGAGCAAAAGGGGACTCGTTTACGAAGAAACTTTATTAACTCGCTCATCACTTCAGAGATTTTCTATAAAAGGTGAAATGAGCTAAGATTGTTAGGATTACTTTTATTTATATTATTATACCGCGGAGGAGAGCTAGTGTTCACGGTAAGGCAAGAAAGGGTTGGTTGGGCCAGAATACATAGCCAATGATCCTAGCTACTCACCCCTACCGTTTGGCACACGTTCTTCCTCACACCCTGTATAAAGGGGCCCAGTTTTTTTTTTGTACTAGGGCCTTTGGTTACCTTTTTTTTTTTACGTGGGGAAATCCTCATAGGATACCCGACCGCTCAAGGGGGACAGCGACCTGGTTATGCCAGACTCTTACTGGCTAAAACCCCACGGTGATCACCATCTGCGCTGTAGAGGGGGTCGGTTTCTCGTTCAGAACTCATACTCAACCCCCTCCACGCGCGGCGCTGAGATAGCCCGTCCCGGGGGAGGTGTGATACCTCCTCCCAGCACCCTCGCTGTGCTATCACACGATGGGTCGTAACCACGACGACCCATCGTCCTCCTCGGGGCCGCTTTCGGGCGTTCGGGGCCCCCACCCCGATTGCCCACGACCCTGAAGGTCCCCGTTTAGTCGCCTTTTACGACAGGCAGGGGAGCACCGTAGCTGCTATTTTAAGCCCCAGCTACCTAGCTACGCCTCTGCTAGTGTTATTATAATGGTAGGGGAGGCGAATAGGGGATTTCGGGATTTACTCGAGCGCGGCAGATTAACATAAGGGGGGCAACCTTGCACCTTGTGAAGTATTCTCACCAAATCTGAGCCCTCTATGTAGTGTCGAACGCCTAGGGTAGCCCGTCAGATTAGTAAAAAAAAATCGATGGTTTGAAATACTCGAGCGCGTCAGATTAAGGTAAGGTAAGTTAGTTACATGCAAAATAGTGTACATTTCAATAATCTGACAATTTGGGCGTGACGAAAGAAAATTGGAGACTCGCAAAGTTGCAAAAAAAAAACGTCACCTGGATTTTCTCGAGCGCGATTAGTTTTTTTTTTATTTTGAAGGAAATTAGTCACGAATCACGTAAATATCTTAATCTGCCGATTTGCACAAGCCGAAGTAGCTAAAATCATTATTAAGTGTATAGTCCAGGAATATTATGAGTTTCACCTCAGAATGAGAGATAGTATCCTATTAACTTGTATAAACCTTTATTTTGACACCCTAAAACTTGTCTCAAAAGCTACTTATCATAGGGTGCCCGCGACTACTGATTTTTCAAGGTCAAAGGTCAAAAAATCATTTATTGCAAATATCTCGTTTCCTATGGGTTTTTTGGTGTATGTATTCATAATAAATATTGTAGAAGATTAAATTCTCTACAACTTTTGTGCAAACATTTTTTCGATATCTTGAACCATTTTCGAGATTTCGATATTTTTTATATATTTTTTTTTTCAAACCGTCAGATTAAGGAAATCCCTCAACATAATTGTCAGATTATGGGTCAGTACAACAAGGCCATCAAGAAGAACCGCCTGTATAAAAATCTGACGCGCTCGAGTAAATCAAGGTCACGATTTTTTTTTGCATTTTCAAAAATCGGCCCTGACTGATGGTCGCGTCCAAATCGTCAGTCTTTAAAATAGGAGCTACTGGAGGGTTCACTTAACATTCCTTATCAATGTCTGACGCGCTCGAGTAAATTTTTTTTTTAAATAATTTCAACCCCTTCGTACGGCCACCCCCACCACGCAAAACGGCAGATTATTATTTTTCCGTTATCAGACAGACGTGGCGCGACTACCCTATTAATATCTGACGCGCTCGAGTATTTCTTGGTGACTGTTTTTTTTTACATTTTTGAAACCCTGTAGACGCTCCCCCCACCGCTGAATGGGAAAATATCACATAACCTTTTTTTCTTTATTCCACCTAATCTTCAAATTCCAGTAGGTCCCAAAGACGCTCGAGTAACTACAAATTTAGCATCATTGCCTCCCCTACCATAATTCAATGTTTCTGTAATCTCAAGGTCTTAAGTGATTGTTGATATAATGTTTATAAAATACATATACATTTTTATTCTTACACTTACACTTGTAAGTTTTACTCACGTAAGTAGGCTTGCGTAATTAACTTACGATAAATAAGCAAATGTAAACATATATGGAGGAGCGAGGTGTTAGACTCCTCCATTGAAAAGGGGAGATCTTCCGCCAGGCTAGGTCATCGTGCCTGGGGATCGCGGTCCATCTGTACATGTTGAAATCCTATCCTACTAATATTATAAATGCGAAAGTATGTTTGGATGTGAAGATGTATGTGAAGATGTTTGTTACTCTTTCACGCAAAAACTACTGGATGGATTTTAATGAAACTTAGCACACATGTAGATCATATACTGGAATAACATATATATAGGATACTTTTTATCCCGGGAAAATATAAGATGCCTCGGGAACGCGCGCGGGTGAAACCGCGGGCTCGAAAACTAGATGGCATGGAATACTTCGTAAGCGCGATGTAGGTTATTGGAGCGCCATCTATCTAGGAGTCGTGCGAACTATATATGTATATGTATAGATAGATGTCGCTACACACGCTTTGTAAGTAGCTTACAGTAATTTCTTAATAGGTACTTTAAATTGCTTTCGTAAGTTTTATGTAAGTTACCTACATAAAAGTTACAAGTGTATGTCCGGCCTTATGATATTGTTAGTTGTTTTTCTTTATCAGCTATAGTCAAGGTAGTGCATGTTCTTATAGGCTCCTAGTTTTCTGGAATTTCCGACTTACGGTGTAACCCGCGATCCCGTGGGATCTTGTCTTTTCCCGGGATAAAAATATAGCCTATGTTACTCAGGGATAATGTAGCTTTCTAATGGTGATAGAATTTTTAAAATAGGTCGTTTTTTAGTTAAATGGTAACAAACAAAAAAACTTTCCTCATTATGTGGGCATAAAGCAAACTCACATTACCTTTGAATTGATGTAAATCGCATTCAAATAAAAAAGTTATTATATTTAAGTCATTATAGTTGTACATTTGTTTGTATATTTTGTACATTTGTTGTAAATAAATACCTGTTATTTAAAATTAAAAAAAAGTAATTTAATATGGGTATTTATGGAATTATTTCCTTTGTAACCATTAGATTTGTAACCTTCCATATATAATTTACATTATATATGGAAGGTTACAAATCGTGTAAAAACATAGTGGAATGAAAACTCGTCGATAGAAAAAAAACACATAGTTGCCTCTGTAGCGACATCCATCTACACATAGATATAGTTCGCACGACTCCTTGATAGATGGCGCTCCAATAACCTACATCGCGCTTACGAAGTTTTCTATGCGATCTGCATATATACAAGATTCCAACATCTACAGTAGAGTTCCGTTTGAGCCGTCGTACCGGACGGTCGCTTCCATAGTGGCATTGTTCGGCTACCCGGCATTCTCGGAATTTTGGTCCGGTGATTTTATTACCTCGCCATTTCGTCGAATTGCTCATTAGGCTAATTCCAGTGATTAATACTTCGCGTATTTCACTGGAAGAGGCTAAGTGCTCAAATCGACACCCAATCGGTAATTTTCATTACCAACCAACTGTGCCGTTTTAGTCACTGTCGCTGGTGAAAGTATTTAATACTTCCGTATTATTACTGGAGGCGGCCTTGACGAGAGCGACACAAAAACCTTGTGAAAACCACGACTTTCTGTGGTGAGCTAGTGGATACCTTACGGTGTTAACGAAGCTAGCTCGAGCGTGACCCGGCCGCTCGCGGTTGCCCTTTTGGCAAACGCAAACCCGGACGGGGCTGGACCAGTCGGCCTTGGGGGCTTCCCTAGTCGACCCCAGCTATCGCTAGGCAGGGACGTAGGAACTCCGCTGCTTAATAAAGCTTCAACAGCGGAAGCACCAGCTTAGGGCACACCCCGTCGTTCGTCACACACCTCCTGGCCTAACCCCGGCCAGGAGAGTAATACTCACCCCGGGCGCACCCACCCGGGAGAAAATTAGAGTTTTCTAGTAGGTCCCCCTGGCTGGCCACTATGGCCAGCCAGATTAACCCGCAGTCCCTGGAGGATATCCTCCAGGATGAAATCACTTTGTCGTTTTTAATCAAACGTCATGGCAACTTGCCATTTTTGACACCCTCCCGCCCCTCCTCCGCCATGTCGGCATGCTCCATTGCGAGCTCCCCCTCCACCCCTCTGACCCAACCGACCCTGTCGCTCTCTAGCGGCGCCCTCCCCCCCTCCCAACCCTCGCCTTCTGGCGAAACCCCTCCCCCGTCCCAGCCCCCGCTCTCAAGCGTGGCTCCTCCCCCCACCCAATCCTCGGACGACGGCTTCACCGAAGTCCTGACCAAGAGTGGCAAGCGCAAGCGAGCCAAGAAACCCTCCGAGGAGGCGGCAGTCGCGAAAGCGGCCAAGCCCTCTCAATCCCCCACCCCCTCTCCCACTCCCTTGCCTCTCATGAGCCTTACCCCTGGCTCCCCTTCCGTCAGCCAGAGAGGGCTCTCCCCCGCTCCCACTCCTATGGATATCCCTATCCATAGGATCCCTGGTACCCTACCCGTCCCTAACCCCGTACCCCAGTCCCAGAAGAAAGACTTGCCACCTCCCCTGTTCATTCAGGACAAGGTAAAGTGGCCTGAGGTCTCTACATGGTGCAAGACGCACCGTGTCAATTACACGTCCGCCCGTCCCACTGAGCACGGGATCAAGGTCACTGTGGTCACCTCTGACGACCACAGAGCCCTGAGCAAAATGCTCCGAGATAGGTTTGTGGCTTACCACACCTACACTCTCCCAGATGAGCGATCCCTCCGGGTCATCATCAAAAATGTCCCAAAAGAGTTTGATGTCGAGTACATCAAACAATCCCTCCTCAACCAAGACCTCCCGGTGCAATCCGTCCACCGGATGTACAAAGGTCGCGGTCACGCCCCTTACAACATGGTCTTCGTGTCCCTGGACCGTGGACCAGCCGGAAAGGCCATCTTCCGCCTGAAAGAGTTGTGTGACCTTTCAGGCTTCTACGTAGAGTCACCCAAGAAGGGACGTTACCCGTCCCAATGTCACAACTGCCAACTTTATGGCCACTCCGCACGCAATTGTTACGCACCAGCTAGGTGCGTCAAATGCCTGATCCCACATGCAACTAAAGATTGCAGCCGTCCTAAAAACCCCGCGGAGGCAACGGAACCACCTGGTTGCGTCCTCTGCCAGTCGCTAGGACATACCGCGAACTACCGTGGATGCCCCAAAGCGCCACGCCCCCGTATCACGTACGACTCGCCGCGTAACGCCACGCGTCGTCCCCCCCCTCCAGTACCCGCTGCGCAGGCCCATCTGGCCCCACAGCGCCCTTCACCGTGGGGAGCTTTCAATTATGAAAGCAACCACTTCCCCCTACCCCACTTTGCGGCCAAAACCGCACCCGCTGCTCAGGTGGACAGCTCCACCCAACCCCAGCCTTCAGCTGGTCCCTCTCCTCCCGCCCCCGTCCCCATCCCTACTCCCTCCCCACCTGCCCCAATCTCCCGCGCTGTCCCCAAATCGGTGCCAACGGCACCTCGCCGCGCCAAACAAAACCCCCCCCACGGCGTTGATCCGGATCTCGCCCTGGTGGAGCGATTCGCTGAGGCCTTCAACCCCAGCGAAGTTAGGGAGTTAGCCCACGAAATTAGAGTGAACGAAGGCAACGGTCGTGCCCTCGCTCAAATCGCCATGAGGTTCGAGCGCCTCTTCTCATCATTAGCTCAATTTAAAGTTAACCCATAATGGATAGTTCGACTGTGTGCAGAATTAAACCCCGCTCAATCAAGATAGGCTTCTTTAATGCCAACGGCATTACAGGTCAACGAAATGAGATCGCAGATTTCCTGAGTGATCATGACGTTGACATACTCCTAGTACAAGAGACGTTCCTCAAACCCTTCCATAGGAATCCCAGGATTGCCAACTATCAGATAGTTCGCAACGATAGGCTCTACTCCGCCCTAGGAGGAACCCTCATATATTACAAAAGGTCCTTGTACTGTTCTCCCATGGATCAGCCCAAACTTGAGTACATTGAAGCTTCGGTCTGCAGGCTCGGCATGACTGGCCACGAGTCAATCATTCTGGTCTCAGCCTACGTTTCCCCAACTCGCTCTTCAAGCGACCTCCAACTATCACTCAGAAGAGATTTGAAAACCCTTTTCGAACTAGGAAGCTCTGTCATTGTGGCGGGCGACCTAAACGCGAAACACCGCCTCTGGAATTGTCATACGAACAACTCCAGAGGTATTGTACTACAATCCCTCCTCGGGCCGCTGAACATCGATTTAGTCGCGCCCCTGGAACCGACTCACTACCCCAACGTACTTGACCACAGACCCGACATCCTCGATGTGGCACTGTTGAAGAATGTAAGCCTAGGCATACACGACTTGACAGTGCACCACGAGTTAGTCTCCGACCATCGACCTGTAATCTTAGAACTTACACCGAACTCAGGCCCCCCTGATTCAGGTCGGACCCCTCTCACTAAAGTCGTGACGAACTGGGACAAACTGGGCGAAAGCCTCAAGTCTGCCTCATCCGTTCACCTCGACCAAATCCCTAGCAGCATAGTCACCGCTGACGAAGCTGTAGGCGCAATCGACTCCCTGACCAGCCACGTGCAATCGCTTATTAGCGATTGCTCTCGGACAGTTCCGGTGGAGAGCAATCGACACTGGCGCTTGCCCGACGACGTACGTAACCTGATTAGGGAAAAGAACGCAGCCATGCGCGAATACGATAGACGTCCGACCGAGGACAACCGAATCCGCTTACGCACTCTCCACCGCGCCGTCAAGGAGCGAGTGGCCGAGGCCCGCGAAAAAAGCTGGGATCAGAAACTGATCGACATAAAGCCCTCCCATCGAGCCTTTTGGCAACTCTCACGTGCCCTAACCAAGGACACGGTTGCCCATATTCCACCTCTCAAAAGGCCCAACCTTCCACTCGCCTTCGAAGACGAGGAAAAAGCCGAATGCCTGGCCGAAAGCCTGGAGCTTCAGTGTACACCCAGTTCCCTCCCTATCGACCCTGTTCATATGGAGGAAGTAAATTCGGAAGTAGAACGGCGAGCTTCTCTCCCGTTACCCCCATCTCCTCTCAACGAAGAGGAAGACCCCGTCCCTCCCGTGACCCCGGACGAGGTCAAGCAGATCATCCGGGATCTCCACCCGAGAAAAGCCCCGGGCTCGGATAAAATCACCAACAAAGTGGTAAAGCTGTTCCCGGCTACCCTTATCATGCTCCTGACAGCGATCTTTAACGCTGCCTTATCCAATAACATTTTTCCACATCAGTGGAAAAAAGCCCATGTAATTGGGATCCATAAGCCCGGCAAACCCAAATCCGAGCCCTCCAGTTACCGACCCATCAGCTTGCTCAACGTCATGGGCAAGATGTATGAAAGGTTAATATACCTCCGCCTCAAAGCGTATGCCGACGCTAATAAACTCATTCCCGACGAGCAGTTCGGCTTTCGAACTAGACACTCGTGCGTCCAACAAGTTCACCGTATCGTTGAACACATCGCCTCCAACTATCAGAAAGGTCAGATGACCGGAGTCCTGTTCTTCGATGTTGCAAAGGCATTCGACAAAGTCTGGCACAACGGCTTAATTTATAAGCTGTACAAACTCGGAGTGCCAGTCAGACTCGTGACCATCCTACGAGACTTCTTGTCGAATCGCCAATTCAACTACCGAATAACAGGAGCGCTATCCTCAGCCCACCCCGTTCTAGCCGGAGTCCCCCAAGGCTCTGTGCTGTCCCCCTTATTGTTTACACTCTACACGAGTGACATCCCAAAAACTAGCAAAGCGCAGCTAGCCCTATTCGCGGACGATACCGCAATATATTATTCTGGCAGGAGCCCCACGGCAATTGCCAAAGTTCTCCAAGCCGCGACTCACACCCTAGGTCCCTGGTTTCGGAAATGGAGAATCGAAATTCAGGCCCACCAAGAGTCAGGCGGTGCTGTTCTTCAGTCCCGCCAAGAAACTCATCCCCACTCCCCCCCCTCCAGTCACCATGTTCGGCGAGCCGATCCCTTGGGAGAGACGAGCCAAATATCTCGGTGTTACCCTGGATGATCGTTTGTCCTTTGCCGACCATATAAAACAGGTTCGTGCACGGGCCTGTTTTGTGTCCGGTCGCCTTCATTTCTTGTTAAATAAAAAGTCTAAACTTGCCCTAAAAAGCAAGGTGAGACTCTACACCGCGTGCATCCGCCCCGTTATGCTATATGCATGCACTGTGTTCGCACATGCATCCCCCAAGCTGATCCATAGACTCCAAGTGGTTCAAAACCGCTTCATGCGCAAAGCCACGGGCGCCCCGTGGTACATGCGCAACTTAGACCTCCACATAGACCTCAATCTGCCCACGGTTAAGCAATTCATTAAGCGCGCTTCACGCCGCTATTACGATCGTGCCCTAAACCACGCGAATCCATTAATTGTAAAAACTGCAAACTATACTCCTTCAGAGATTTCAAAAATCCGTAGGCCTAAACTCGCCCTCAGCGAGCCGGATGACCCTACAACTCTAGCTCAGATTAAAGATAGGGAGGCTCGCGCAGCCCTGAAGAAACAAATACAACACCGCCCGCGTTTTCGCCCTCGCCGGAGAGGCCCGTCGCGACGTCCCACTCAGTCAGTCTCGTCCCCAGTAGTTGGCCCGAGCCGTACCAGTAATCCGACCGTCCCTTAAAACTCCTCTAAATCGCTTAGGCGAAGTCCGTCCCACTATTTTGTGCCCCCCGACGACGCCCTGAGCCGAGGTTCGTGCCCCAACTGGGGCGCCCTCAGCGGTCAGAAAAGTCCGCGTAAGGGTGTCTATGGTCCCTCAGACCTCCACCTTTAAGTCCTCCCCAAAAAAAAAAAAAAAAACATCTACAGTAGTGGTGCGGTCCCCAGGCACGATGACCTAGCCTGGCGGAAGATCTTCCCTTTTCAATGGAGTAGCCTAATACCTCGCTCCCCCATACCTCTAATATTCATATTGAGGTCCCGATGTTCCATCTGTTTGTCACAAGTTCACACGTATCACACATTAATGAAATTAATGAAATGAAATGTATTATTAATTTTTTTTTTTTTTTTTTAAACACACTAGTTTTATTTACAACAAATGTACAAAATATACATGCAAATTTACAATTACAATACATAAAAAACTTCTTCGAGGCTGCCGCTGCTGCCGATCGGCAAGGTTCCCAGAAGGCTGGCAGCGTTTCCTCTTTGGATGGCCAAGCTGATGCGTTGGCGGAAAAAATCAAAAGCCTGTAGTGTTACATTGCCATTTTACATACATGCATAACAGGCTAGTAATACTTCTGTGAACTCCTGGCTCCCAAACTAAGTAGTAACTTGTGTCTTGGGAGACAGCGGTCCTCTGACATTATACATATAAAGTTAGCCGTTTACATTTTATAAGACGTATATGGAAGGCAGAATCAAATAAAATAAATTAAATAAGTTATACAATTTTAAAAATTAAATAAAATTTTTAAAAGACACTAGGTTGCATGCGATACAATAAAAAATATTGAAGGAATTATTTAACAATAAGGATGAATTTTTCTATCTCTTCGTAGGACTGAGTAAGTAGCCAATTTTTTACCGATTTCTTACAATTTGTCTTAGTGAATGTATATATTGATAAAATACGATTAATTTTGTTATACAGGAAAGTCCCTATATACATACAGATACATACATCACAGATCGAAGATGGATAAGAGTGTAGGCTACGAATAAGTAATAAGTCAGGAAATGTAACTCCGTCAAAAAAATGACCCAAGAAAAGTCGTGTATATATGGGCGGGGCTTAAAAGTCGTGTTCAGTGCGTCATCACTCCGACATTTACTTTGACATAAATCAAACAACACAAATCAAATCTTCGCGTAAATTTTCATTGAAAATCATCATGCCAGCATGTGTTGTGAAGTGGTGCAGGAGCAATACAAGATTAAAATGTTCAGGGATCACTTTTCACTAGTAAGTAGTAGCAAAATTATAAATATATTCAAAGATCAAACCGAAATGGTCAATACTATGCAAAATGAAGTCAGAATTTTTTTTACCATTAAGTTTTTTTTCTTGTTGAAAAAAGAAATGTACCGAAAAGTTAACCGATCAAGTGCGAGTTGGTTTCCTCATGATGTTTTCCTTCACCGAAAGCTCAAGCTCATTGTAGGATTCGAACCCACGATATTCGGCTAGCTTGATGTCAATAAATTTTATTTCGGGAACTGTGTTCGTTTCTACAATAGGATCCTACGTGAGGTAACTGGAATGTCTTATTTTAAATATAAGAATTATATTAAACTTAGGTTAATGAACAAAGCCTACTATAAGGTGGCTCATTATATGGAAGACAGAAATATATTATGGTTGTAGTAGCTTCTCTCTGCACTAGCATCCCTCTGGCGAAGTTAAAATAATAGATAATGTATCTCATGTATTTTTGAAATTGTAAATTAATTTAAAATATCCACTGAAAAAAATGCCTTGCTGAGTTTCTTGCCGGCATCTTCTCAGTTTAAGTGTATTCCGAACCGGTGGTAGAGTCAATTGTAACGTTCATAAGTGCCTTACCAGGGCCTAAACTGAATAAATGAGTTTTAATTTTGATTATCCTTTGGGTACGGAACCCTAATATTTCATGTTTCTACCTGTTGTCGTAATTAAGATTGAGAAAACAACGGCAATTTTAAATCATTTTTGTTGTATGGGAGCCCCCCTTAAATATTTATTTTACTTTAATTGATTTATTTATTTATAAAGTGAATATATGTACAACTAAATATTCTGGGAATATTTCAAGCGTCTACCTTTTGTCGTTATTAAGATCGAACAAATAACGGAAATTAAATCACGTTTGTAGTATGGGAGTCCCCCTTAAATATTTTTTTTTTGTATATTCTGTTTTTAGTATTTGTTGTTATAGCAACAATAGAAATACATCATCTGTGAAAATTTCTAGCTATCACGGTTCATAAGATACAGACTGGTGATAGACAGACAGACAAACAGACGGACAGACAGCAGAGTCTTAGTAATAGGGTTTCCGTTTTTACCCTTTGGGTACGGAACCCTAAAAAAAAAGCAAAAAAAAAAAAACAAAAAAATATAATTATATAATAAAAAACTTTATACAATAATATTATTTTATTAGTGACTTGGTCATTTATTGCATGACATCATCCACGCCAGGCGCGGTTCGCGCGTGCGTGCTGCAATACGCGCAGCAATAAAACCAATCCCTGCTTTCGTTCTGTATTTAAGCCAATCACCAAGCATGTCTATTTTAAAACTCTGAAGTGATTGGTATTTTGAATCATATGTCGTTTTGATTTGAAAAGGGCTACTTTTTGAGTGGAATTTGTTCTGAATTAGACTTCCTGACTTATTACTTATTCGTAGAGTGTAGGTATATCATAGAACAGTGTGGTGTCCTCGGTATGCATAGTGCGACCGAGGCAGCCATGGACGGAGCTGACGTCTGCTGGACAGGAGAATCTGCACCAAGAACAACCTGGAAAGGGGAGGCCTTTGCCCAACAATGTGATGAGATGATCTATAAGTAGGGTTGCCATACGTCCCGTATATACGGAAATGTCACCCTATTTGTATGACGTATCCCGTACTGCTCCTTGTCCCGTTTTCTTAAAAATACGCGTGAATCGCCGCCGCGGCGCTCTTGGGGCGGTGCGGAAGGAAGAAATAATGTGCACAGAAGACGCGGGGGCGGCATACAAAATTTCAAACCCCGTTTCAACGCTTCAGGCGTGGAATTTATAAACCCATCATTTTCATTATTATTTATTTATTTATTGTTAAGGTACACCAACAAAATACGTACACAACACATAAAACAAACATTCATAAAGTTACTACATCTAGTACGTACGTACATCAATAACAGGTATACACAACATTATAAGGGATTACATTAAGGTTCACACTTCAATCTAAAACACTAAATAAGTTTAGTTAAAATATAAAAAAAAGAATAAAAATAAATATAGAATTAAAATTGTTACGCAAATCGAAGTTACAAAGAGAAAAACTAGACCTTGAGAAGGATGCAGAACCTTATTCTTGAAAGAACAAACACTGTCAAAAATCTAAATGCTGATTCGGATAATTCTTACACAAATCATTATAAGACCTACAGATGCGACGAGTAGGTGAGTTATAACCAACATTAGTCAACATTGTTTAAAATTATCACGCACGTAATTCAGATTTTTACTAAATTTTAAAAAATGTCCCGTACCTATAAGAGTACCTAAAACAATTATATACCTAAGTACCTACTAGCTGTACCCCACGGTTTCACCCGCGTTCCCTTGGGATCTGCGTTCCCGTGGGATCTAGCGGTATGTGATGTACTTTACGACCTATTCTCAGATCTACCGAATATACACAGAAAACAATCATAAGAATCGGTCAAGCCGTTTCGAAGGAGTTCGGCTACTAACACTGACACGAGAATTTTATATTTTTACTAGCTGTCCCGGCAGACCTTGTTCTGCCCTATTTCTCTAAAACGCGTCTTTGTTTTGTTTCGATTGACGTCAAATGTTTGACAGCTGGGTGTTTGTATGGGAAAAAGAAAAGGGCTGTTTTTAGGGTATTCCCGGCAATTATTCGAATTTTTCTCGCCGTAAACACCATCCTGGGACTTCAACGAACATTTAAAAAAAAGAATTGGCCAAATTGGTCCAGGCGTTGTTGAGTTATGCGCTTACCAACACATTTTACGATTCATTTTTATATTATAGATTTAGATATTCATATTAACATTTTGTAACAGTTTATAGGGAAGCTTAAATAAAAGTAAATTAGGTCCTGATGCGTTGCCTGAAATTGTAAATTCTATGGGATCCGATTATATGTAGGTGCCCACCTACATATAATCGGATCCAGCTTTTCAGTCATATAGTCAAGGTCTAGATCAAAGACTTTTAATCTATCTTTAAATCTCTTTGGTCTAGATAGAACAAGCTCAAATAGCCGACGGATAAACAGATAGACGTGGAATAAAGATTGAACAGGGATTAGTATGGTTATTCTCATGTATTAAATAGGTATTTATTTTTAAATAAGTTTTTACGATGTTCTCAATCGTATAGGTGGTGCCATCTCTTACGTGCGGGATGAACTAACGCAATAATTTATTTTGAGAAAAAAATGTGTAGAATGATAAATATGATATCAAATACTATATAAAACAAAACTATTTAGAAATTGGTATGATATGGTTCGCTCTATGAGCTTCATAAAATATCTCTTGATTTTCTTGGTCTAAAAATAGAACAAAATAGGCGTTCAATAAACTTCTGAACACATGCGCCATCTATTCGTCTGAAAAAATCGGATAAATTCTGTTGATCACTTTTCTCTAGTCTGCCGGTATCCAGTAGCATCACATTCATATTTATTCGTATAGCAGGGCAAGGTAGCTCCTATCTCTGTTACACGTATGGTTTGTATTATATGCATCTCTTTTTAAAAGCTTTGCTTTGCTTTTTTCTTTGCTCCACGAAAGATGAATGATAAATGGCGAATGTCTTTGACATTTCGTTGTAGGTATTAACAAAATGTTGAAATTGTGCTTAATTCGTGTTAAAAATCGCTTTTCATAAATAAAACTTAATGGTTCTTCGTGTAAACTTTTATTACATTACTATATGTGATGAGTGCGAAGTGACATAATTATAAAAATCCTATTCATATTATTTCATACTATTGACTTTTAAAAATCCAAAAATATGTATGAAATTGTGTTTCTAAGTGTATATTAACATTTTTGTTACATCAAATGGCTTAGTATCAACAGTTTTTATAGTGTTTATTAGGAAATAAGCCGTAGTTTTCACCACACAATACTCAAGAAGAGTTTTCAGCCCTTTTTTCTAAAAGTGCAGAAACAAAGTAAATAAAAATATTTTGAATATTGTTTTGAACAAAACCAGTATTATGTATTATGTTGCTAAAAAAATTGGTCAAAGAATAGTGGCTAAATAAACTTGCTACAGTGCCTGGACTGTGATAGTTAAAATGTTACAGTGTACAGAATGGGGAATTGAGATTTTGTTGTAATTTTTGAGTGCCAATTTCTAAATTAAAATGGTTACCATGAACTCATCAGAAAAGGCACAGAAAGCCTGCCAACAGGGACCTTCTAGGTAAGAAGTATTTGTGTATTTACATGTATATTATATATAACCCAGTTTGCATGAAAGCTACTTACTCCTGACTTCTAAACCCAGACCAATCACAGCATAAGGGTGCTTTTCCACTAGAGATGTGCTAAGCTACATAGAGAGTGTGATAACAATTTTTGTGTGTGTGAGTGATTAAAGTGTATTCCGAACTGGTGGTAGTCAATTGTAACGTTCATAATTGCCTTACCAGGGCCTAAACTGAATACTTAAATGAGTTTGAGTTTGAATTAATAAGGTAGTTTTAGTTCCAGCTTGTATTTGACCGTAATCTTACTAGGTAAGTGATGATGTGGCAAATGGTAGTAAGAACACAAAGCCTAGAATAAATTGGAATTGAGTACAAGTTTCTTACATACTCGTGGACAGATACATGCCAGGGATGTGTGAGTGGTGTAGCTGTATTAAGGTCACAAAGCTAAATATAGCTAGAGTCATCTATGAAGACGCGGCTCACTCTTTCCTAATCCCTTACAGTGAAAGTGTGCAACCTTTCGCTAGTGTTGGCGCTGTCTATATGTTTATGTCAATACGCAACACTACAATTTTCAACTGTCTAGCTATCACGCTTCATGAGATACAGTGGTGACAGATGGACAGAAGAGTCTTAGCAATAGGGTTTCTGTTTTTAACCCCTGACACAAAAACAATGTGTGTGTGTTTCTGTCTGTGGCATCGTAGCTCCCAAAGGGATGAAACAATTTCGATTTTGTTTTTTTTATATGAAAGGTGAATGAGTTGTGAGTTTTCTTATCTATGTTTGATTACCCGATAGAACCCGAAAAGAAGATGATGATTTGATATGTCAGTCAACACTTCTAAAATTTCTTGAGGGCTTGTTAAAGGAATACCTTATGAGGAAACCATAGCATGGTTGTTTAGTTCTTTGTAATTACAGGTCGGTATTGTTTGTCCAGATTGACTCAAACAAGGAAACAGTAAGCCATTTCCTTGTAATTTAAGTATGGAATAGGTTTCTTTTAAATATCCTATTGTATTTTATAGCTAAAGTACTCTACACGGGAATCCCAATCTGATGTAGGAGCACCTTTAATATTATTTACTTAAGTACTATCCTTGTAAGTTTTTAGTGTTCAATTTTCATTTACTTATACTGGAATCTGGGACTACATTTTAAAAAGTAAAAAATATGCGGAAATAGTAGATTGTATCATTAGGGAGCAACGTAATATTTTTTTAGGGAGGGCGCTTTTTTGAATCCAGAACGAAGTGAGGGATTCTAGAGTGGAATCCCGAGCGTCACGAGGGATTCTTTAGAGTTTGTTTCGCCGTTTCTTCTCCTGACAGGTCTTTATTTGTAAATGGTGGTAACAGTAACAATAGCATTAAAAATAGCAATAAGACGTTCAATAAGTGTTCCTTAAGTGTCCCAAAATTGAATAAAACATTTTGAATTTTGATTTTTTTTTTGAATTTAGTAGAATCCTGAACGTAGCGAGGGATTCTAAGTATGTCGCCCGAGCCAAAAATATATTTGCACCCGAGTGGTACACTCTACTTTTCATCTACTTTTCGAGTGTATTTCGTGACTGGGTGTACTTGCAAAAAAGTGTGCGGCAAAGATAATTCCGGCGCACTTATAAAATAAAGAGGATTAAAAACTCATTAGTGCCCGCTAAATGTTTCTTATAGAAATCACCACCTGGGCACAGTTAAAGGCGAACCAAGTCGTCCTTTTCGAATAGATGGGATGAAAAACTGTTGCAATGCCTATGACTAAAGTCAGATTTTTAATTAGCTGAAGTAAACTGACAGTTACGCAATGTGATTAAGATTACTGTTTAACAGTTTGATCATATCACTTTTTATCAATAATAATCAATCTTGTAATATGGAAACCAGATAACTGATAAACTACTTATTACACTACTTTTATTTTAAATAAATACTTACAATAGTTTTTTTATTTTGTACCAGGTTTCTGTTCGATATAGTAATTTATTTTTATCTTGTCGTTTAATCTAATTACATAAATAAAAAAAAAAACTTGACTACACTATATAGGCCAACTGGTCCAGATCGCTGTCAGGTGGTAGCGTGCCCAGAACACTGGCAGCAATGCCTCTTTGGATGGCAATGCTAATACGTTGGGCAAAGTATTCGCCAGCCCTCCGGTCACGTGACGCTTCGATGAGGCGTTTCGAGATAATTACACCAAGATTCAGGATAAACATGTTCATGCCCACAAATGTCTGTCCTGGATGGGAATCGAACCCAAGACCTGTGGAACGATAAGTAACCAACCAAAATAGACATATTTAGAGTACAAACATATTTAATAATTCTATCCCCATATTGGTTTTCTAAAGGCGGAAATCATACTTCCGTTCCCATATCGGAATCCGGCGCCTCTTCCCTAAACATGCCGTCGTTGTGACGTCACATCCGATATTTTAATGCATGGAATAATAACTATTTGGTATCGTATTTCTTTTCTTTTTAAATCTGAAATGGCAAAGGTATCACAATAATTGAGGTCTCAAACTCAAAACTCATTCGTTCAGTTTAAGCCCTGGTTAGGCATGTATGAACGTTACAATTGACTCTACCGATTCGGTGCGGTCGATACGATCGATTTCACGCTGGGTTCGATTCCCGTCTAGCACAAACATTTATGAACATGTATTACGTATGTATAGACATTATATTTATATGTAGTATATTATATGTTGCATACCAGTTATATGGTTTCTTATTTATTTACTAACTTTTGCCTGCGACTACGTTCGACTGGAAATTGTGAATCTCCGAATCGTGTCTTTTCAACCACTTCTCTTCTTCTTCATCGTATGGTTTCCGCAATAAGGCGTCGGAATGCGCTCTTTTTGCCTCGGAGGGTGATTGGCTGAGATTACTCCAGCCATCCTATCTCTTCAAGGAAGCTTGCCAGCGCCTTGACGTACCCGGGTTATCCAGGTAGTTTGACCGGCATGCGGCCACCCCGCCGCTTTCCAGCAGAACGTGGGCGGCCGTTTCTTCTGCCCTCATGCAAGCTCTGCACAGGGGGCTGCTGTAACACATATGTTTTTTCAAACACTTAAAGATGTAAAAAAACCTAAATCCTTCCCATTTTTCATCAGTTCTGCCGTTAAGCCGTGCACACATACAGATTAACACCACCTCCGCCTCCTCCATGATATTAGTACTTTTTTTTATGTCACAAGTGACAACGAGGTAGGCGGGTCACCTGATGGTAAGTGACTACCGTCGCCTATAGACATTAGCAATACCAGCGGGACTGCTAACGTGTTGTACACCATATTACAATGCCTTAAGGGTAAGGGCAACTGACTCTCAAGTGCAGCTGTCGGAACACACCGATAGGTGCTTGGCAACAGATTTTCAACTTGAGGGTAGCAATATATGCAATATATATGTTTATCGATAATATAATAATTAATTCCGTTACAGAGACAACTCGAAATGCGTGAAAGAAGAGAAAGACAAGGACAAGGATAGGGATAAGAAGGAGAGTGCCATATCGAGTCTCCCGCCGAGCGTGCAGGCTCTCATGACCACCATACCCTCGCCCGAGGAGTCACCTAACTACCTGATATACAAAAAGGTACGTACAAATACCTCGGAAAACTTCGTTTTTTTATTCTTGATAAGCTTTTTGACCACAATCTCACCATGGTAAGTGATGATGTGGCCGAAGGTGGTGAGCACACAAAGTCTAGATGGAATTAGTATAATAACTGATGACCTAGTCTGGCGGAAGATCTTCCCTTTTCAATGGAGGACCTCGCTCCTCCACGAGTTTGTAAGGTTGTATGGGGTAATCTCTGGATCTACTGAATAGATTTTGAAAATTCTCTTACCAATAGAAAACCATATTATTTGTGAGTGTCATAGGCTATTTTTATCCCTGGAACGCAGGCGATACTCAAACTCAAATACTTAAAACTCATTTATTCAGTTTAGGCCCTGGTAAGGCATTTATGAACGTTACAATTGACTAAACCGCGGGGGACAGCTAGTTAGAGAATTTGAACACCAAGGCCTCCGCCACTCAATGCAGCGTTTTAATTGCCTACCGCTAAGTAGCTCGCCGGCGAGCCGACCGGCAATATGGCGGCGCAAGTGTGAGTGAGCGCGCTACTGCAAGTTTCTCACTCGCACTCACGCAGTGTACGAGAGAATCTTTGTATGCTAATATAACGTACGGTATTTTAGCTTTTGATGTAGTAACTATGGAGGATCGAGGTGTTAGACTCCTCCATTGAATCCGCGATGATAGCTCAGTGGTAAGTGACGTCGGACACCGCGTCGTGGGTTCGAATCCTACAATGAGCTTGAGCTTTCGGTGAAGGAAAACATCATGAGGAAACCATAGCACGGTGGTAGGGTACTATGTAGTACTCGACTGGCTGGCTACCACCCTCAAGTTGAAAATCTGTCGCCAAGCACCTGTTGGTGTGTTCCGGCAGTTGCACTTGAGAGCCAGTGTACAGTGTACATTGTAATAAGGTGTACAACACATTAGCAATCCCCCTGGTATTGCTAATGTCTATAGGCGACGGTAGTCACTTACCATCAGGTGACCCGCCTGCCTCGTTGTCAATAGTGACATAAAAAAAAAGGGAAGATCTTCCGCCAGGCTAGGTCATCGTGCCTGGGGACCGCACCACTACTGTTCATGTTGGAAGATTGTATATGTATATGCAGATCGCTTGGAAAACTTCAATAGCGCGATGTAGATTGAAATTAAATGAAATTGTATATTCATCCAAATAGGCCTTCACAGGCACTTATGAATATTCAGACTCTAATGCTCGGTTCGCAAGTTTGCTTCTGCTGAGAGCCGGCAATAAACTCAGCAATTACTCTTTTCAAAAACAACTTTACATTCAATAATTATTTATCTAGTCTCACTGACAATATTTGCGTGTTATGGTGGCAAAAATAGTAATGTATAGAATTTAATTATGACTGACTTATTAACAACAAACTCGCACAGACCAGCCCCCCCAAGCAGCACCTGTTAACAAGTATGACGCGTTGGAGCCGCATTGGAGCGCCATCTATCTAAGAGTCGTGCGAACTATATGCTGTAGATAGATGTCGCTACAGTAAATACTATCTAATCTGTGACCGTGTTACAGATGGAAGGGATAATAGAGAAGATGCAGGATGAGAGCTCAGGAGTCCCCGTCAGGACGGTGAAGAGTTTCATGACCAAGATACCATCGGTGAGGCCACTTTTTTTTTAATTCTGGATAAGTTTGTATTTGACCACATTCTCACTATGTTAACTGATGATGTGGCCGAATGGTAAGCACTCTGAGACTAGATGGGAACTGGCTCTCAAGTGCAGTGACGGATTTTCAACTTATGTGTGGTAGCCAGCCAGTCGGGTACTACAAAGTACCCTACCACCGTGCCATGGTTACCTCACGATGCTTTCCTTCAACGTAAGCTCAAGCTCATTGTAGGATTCCAACCCTGAGCTATCATCGCTTTAAGTGGATAGTAATGTAGGACGCCGTCTAGCTAGGTGGAGCGATGGCATACGCAGGGCTGGTGGTGGTTGGTAAAGACGAAGACCAGGTTCAGTGGTACGCCTTAGGAGGCCTATGTCCAGCAGTAGACTGATATGGGTTGATGATGATGATGATGATTTGATATTTAGAAAAAATAACATTGATTCTTTTGCCAGTTATACATGCTGTATAACTGGCTTTCTGATACTATATCTCTTTATCTATTCTTACTTCTGGGAAATTTTAAAATTCTCTAGAATTAATGACATACGGCTAACTAAAATAAAGCAATGCAATATCTATTAGGTACTTCTTATTTTTATTATATATTATTAACCTGAAGCACAGCTTTAGCCTTTAGCACAAGCTGAACTTACCCCTTTTGCCCTACGCGTAAAATTTACTGTATGTTTTCTTTTTATGTTTTATGTAATAAGGCAATAAATATTTTTTCATTAAATTTTTTTCATTTCAACCCTATTTATATTATATTATAATATATTAATATTATAGTAGAATAATAAAAATAGTAAAGTTTGTGAGATTGTAGGGGATAATCTCTGGATCTACTGAACCGATTTTGATAATTCTTTTACCAATAGAAAGCCACGTTATTTGGGAGTGTCATAGTGGTAGGGGAGGCAATGATGCTAAATTTGTAGTTACTCGAGCGTCTTTGGGACCTACTGGAATTTGAAGATTAGGTGGAATAAAGAAAAAAAGGTTCTGTGATATTTTCCCCTTTAGCGGTGGGGAGAGCGTCTACAGGGTTTCAAAAATGTAAAAAAAAACAGTCACCAAGAAATACTCGAGCGCGTCAGATATGAATAAGGGTAGTCGCGCCACGTCTGTCTGATAACGGAAAAATAATAATCTGCCGTTTTGCGTGGTGGGGGTGGCCGTACGAAGGGGTCGAAAATATTTAAAAAAAAAATTTACTCGAGCGCGTCCGACATTGATAAGGGATGTTAAGTGAACCCTCCAATAGCTCCTATTTTAAAGACTGACGATTTGGACGCGACCATCAGTCAGGGCCGATTTTTGAAAATGCAAAAAAAATCGTGACCTTGATTTACTCGAGCGCGTCAGATTTTTATACAGGCGGTTCTTCTTGATGGCCTTGTTGTACTGACCCATAATCTGACAATTATGTTGAGGGATTTCCTTAATCTGACGGTTTGAAAAAAAAAATATATAAAAAATATCGAAATCTCGAAAATGGTTCAAGATATCGAAAAAATGTTTGCACAAAAGTTGTAGAGAATTTAATCTTCTACAATATTTATTATGAATACATATACCAAAAACCCATAGGAAACGAGATATTTGCAATAAATGATTTTTTGACCTTTGACCTTGAAAAATCAGTAGTCGCGGGCACCCTAAGATAAGTAGCTTTTGAGACAAGTTTTAGGATGTCAAAATAAAGGATAAAACAAGTTAATAGCTGACTATCTCTCATTCTGAGGTGAAACTCATAATATTCCTGGACTATACACTTAATAATGATTTTAGCTACTTCGGCTTGTGCAAATCGGCAGATTAAGATATTTCCGTGATTCGTAACTAATTTCCTTCAAAATAAAAAAAAACTAATCGCGCTCGAGAAAATCCAGGTGACGTTTTTTTTTTGCAACTTTGCGAGTCTCTAATTTTCTTTCGTCACGGCCAAATTGTCAGATTATTGAAATGTACACTATTTTGCATGTAACTAACTTACCTTAATCTGACGCGCTCGAGTATTTCAAACCATCGATTTTTTTTTACTAATCTGACGGGCTACCCTAGACGTTCGACACTATATAGAGGGCTCAGATTTGGTGAGAGTACTTCACAAGGTGCAAGGTTATATCCCTTATGTTAATCTGCCGCGCTCGAGTAAATCCCGAAATCCCCTATTCGCCTCCCCTACCATAGGTTATATTTTAATCAGAAAAATGAAAAGATCCCACGGGTACGCTGGTGAAACCGCGGGGGACAGCTAGTTAAGTATATTAAGATATATCGCTTGCTGAAACCTTCGTCTTCGGCCAAGACTTGGTGCCATTTCGGTAGGATCCTTCGGTGGCCGAGGCTTTATAACAGTACGGTGTGCAGGTGTTCACTGGGTGCGACCTGGTGTCCTGGCTGACGCGCCACCTTCGCCTCGACGAGAGCTGGGAAGCTCTGCACCTTGCTCACTTGCTGGCAGCACATGGGTACTTGTTCCCCATCGATGATCACTGCCTGACCGTTAAGAATGACAACACTTATTATAGGTATGTTTTTTGATTTCTGGTAATCTTACTGACTGACCGACTGACTGGCTGACTGGCTGGCTGGCTGGCTCGCTGGCTCGCTGGCTGGCTGGCTGGCTGGCTGGCTGGCTGGCTGGCTGGCTGGCTGGCTGGCTGGTTGACTGATTGACTGATCTATCAACACACAGCTCAAACAACTGAACTGATTGAGCAGTTTTTTTTTAATTCCCGATAAGCTTGTGTTTGACCACAATAGCGTTAAAAAAGCTCTTCAAGGTCGGCAACACATCGGCAATCACCCTGGTATTGCAAATGTCCATAGGCGGCTGTGACCACTTACCATCAGGTCTATCAGCATGCCTGTTTGTCAACCTATTGTTATAAAAAAAAGCAATCTCACCATGGTAAGTGATGATGTGGCCGAAGTTGGTAAGCACACAAAGCCTAGATGGGAACTAGCTCTCAAGTGCAGCTGTCGGAACACACCGATAGGTGCTTGGCGACAGATTTTCAACTCGTGTGTGGTAGCCAGCCAGTCGGGTACTACAAAGTACATTACCACCGTGCTGTGGTTTCCTCACAAAGTTTTCCTTCACCGAAAGCTCAAGCTCATTGTAGGATTCGAACCCACGACCTTCGTCTGAGCTATCATCGCCTTAAAGTAACATTGTAATAACTTACAGATTCCAGACTCCGTATTTCTGGCCATCCAACCAATGGGAACCAGAAAACACCGACTATGGTATGTACTCAAATACAATTTTATTTCCTCTATTGTAGTGCAGGCAAAGGGTATTAGCCCATACAGCCACAAACTCAAAACTCATTTTTTGACATTTGCGCGCGCGGTGGTACAGTTGAACCCTATTACTAATAACCCGTCTGTCTGTCTGTCTGTCTGTCACCAGGCTGTATCCCATGAACCGTGATAGCTAGACAGTTGAAATTTTCACAGATGATGTATTCCTGTTGCCGCTCCTGTTGAACTACGCGTTACGTAAAATTGTTTTATACATTTTCGGTACTTTACACCACACAATTGTAACTTTTAGGTAAAAATGGTCACTTGGTGGTTACGTAATGAAATGAAATGAAATTGTTTATTCATCCAAATAGGCCTTCACAGGCACTTATGAATAGTCAGACTCTAAATGCTTGGTTCGGAAGGTTGTTTTTGCTGAGAAGAGCCGGCAATAAACTCAGCAATTACTCTTTTCAAAAACAACTTACACCTATTACATTCAATAATTATTATTTATCTAGTCTCACTGACAATATTTGCGTGTTATGGCGGCAAAAATAGTAATCTATAGAATTTAATGATGACTGACTTGTAAACAACAAACTCGCACAGACCAGCCCCCACAAGCAGCACCTGTTCACAAGTGTGACGCGTGTGGCAGCCATCGCCCTCCTCGCACATTTTATAGGGAAGTGAGCGACCCGCCACACGAAATGTTTTAATAGTGGGGAGGGGGGTACAGAAAATGAAAAATCCCCAAAAATTGCGTTACGTAATACTTGAACGCTCCCTTACTCCGCTGACTCGACGCTCTTACTATAGCCGCTACAGACCTCAATAATGATATTTACTTTTAAATGGTAGCTGTGTACCTGTGCAAGCGCACGATGCAGAACAAGGCTCGGCTTGAGCTGGCAGACTACGAGGCGGAGTCCTTGGCGCGGCTGCAGAAGATGTTCAGCAGGAAGTGGGAGTTCATATTCATGCAGGCTGAAGCCCAGAGCAAGGTACGTCATTAGGGTAATCTGACCAAGAATTATGTATACTGCCTGGATAAGACGCTCGCCATACCTAATTGAATCAAATACCTATCAATTGCGAAAAAGAGATAGATAACTACGTTGGGACAACCTCTTTTTCTAAGTAGGGTTACCCTAAATGATTCATAGTATACATATTTCTTGAATCTGACTGACAAATAGTATTTTTTTAAAGGATTTTGGCTTAGTGTCTAGACGTTTGAGCCATTTCTTTATCTATACTAATATTATAAAGAGGAATAATTTGTACGTAAGTATGTTTGTACCGAATTGGCTCAAAAAGTACAGGACCGATTTTAAAAATTCTTTCACCATTCGAATGCTACATTATTCTAGATAGGCTATATTTTATCCCGGGATAAAATCCCATGGGAACGCGGGTTTTAAATATTATTTTATGTTATAGTCAATTGTCACATTCACTGTAAAGTCTAGTCCTCGTCCGTACGAGTCCGGTCAGGTTTGTTCTGTGACTAGTGCCATAATTTTTGTCTCGAGGTTACTTGACAGTATTTCAATTTAAAATCTACTATTATAAAGCCGAACAGTTTGTTTGTTTGAACGCGCTAATCTCAGGAACTACTGGTTCTAATTGAGAAATTATTTCAGTGTTGGATAGCCCATTTATCGAGGCAGGCTATATAACATCATGGTATGTTGAAAAAATCCCACGGGAACGTGGGTGACAGCTAATTCAGACCAAATTGGTCGCGTACAGTGCGGTTTGAGAGACATTTCCTCCCGCACACGATCAGGTTGTGGAATGAGCTCCCTGTAGAGGTGTCCTCGTGATGCCTCTGGTGTTGCAAGCGTCCATGGGCTACGGTAACCGCTTACCATCAGGTGGGCCGTAAGGTTGTTTGTCACCTAGTGGTATAAAAAAAATATTGGACCATAAAATTCTTTGAAAAAATGTCTGTTTTCAATTTTTTACACAATGGTTGAATAAAGGTTTTGTTCCGTCAGGTTGATAAGAAACGGGACAAGCTGGAAAGGAAGGTCCTGGACAGCCAGGAGAGGGCATTCTGGGATGTCCACCGACCTATGGTAAGTAGGATACTTAACATGGAAGGGCGATGATAGCTCAGTGGTAGTGACGTCGGATACCGCGGCGAAGGTCGTGGGTTCGAATCCTACAATGAGCTTAAGCTTTCAGCGATGGAAAACATGTTGAGGTAACATGGTAGTACCCGACTGGCTGGCTACCACCCTCAAGTTGAAAATCTGTCGCCAAGCACCTATCGGTGTGTTCCGACAGCTGCACTTGGGAGCCAGTTCCCATCTAAGCTTTGTGTGCTTACCACCTTCGGCCACATCATCACTTACCATGGTGAGATTGCGGACAAACATAAGCTTATCCAAAAACTAAATAAATTGTCACAGATCTCAGCTTTAGGGGGGAGCTTGGATCCCCCCTAGATCCGCTACTGACTGGGTATATTTGATTTTACAGCCAGGTTGCGTGAATACCACTGAATTGGATCCCAAAAAGCTGTCAAGAATCAACGCCATAAAGTCCAAGCGGTTGCGACAGTGTCAAGAACTCATACTGCAGCATAATCTGAAGGTAGGTGTCTGTCTCTCAACTTTTTTTAGGGTTCCGTACCTCAAATGGTAAAAGAACCCTTATAAGAACACTCTCTTGTCTGTCTGTCCGTGTGGCACCACCGATTTTCTCAGGAACGGCTGGATCTAGCAAGTTGAAATCAGATATATGATACCAGATACTGGTCTATAGTCCCTATTAGGTGTACAAAATCAAGGTAGAGTGATGGTAGGGTACTTTGTAGTACCCGACTGGCTGGCTACCACCCTCAAGTTGAAAATCTGTCGCCAAGCACCTATCGGTGTGTTCCGACAGCTGCACTTGAGAGCCAGTTCCCATCTAGGCTTTGTGTACTTACCACCTTCGATCACATCATCGCTTACCATGGTGTGGTCAAACACAAGTTTATCCAGAATAAAAAAAAGGTTTTTATTTTAATATAAGCAACATCCCAATTATATGAATTTTGATTAATAAATTAATTGTATTATTTCTAGAACAATCCAATTGTGACAATAACAAACCCACAAGAGAGTGAAGAAGAGATACAAAAGAAGAACGCTGAGAATAATATCAAGGAAAATGGTATACAATCTTCTTATAAGCTTACTTGCTGTTCCCTGCGTTCTGTGGATCTTATCTTATCCCGGGATAAAATATAGCCTATGTTCATCAGGGATAATGTAGCTTTCTAATGGTGAAATAATCTTTTAAATCGGTCCAGTAGTTTCAGAGCCTATTCAATGCGAACAAACAAAATCTTTTCTCTTTATATTAGTATATGAAATGAAATGAAATTGTTTATTTATCCAAATAGGCCTTCACAGGCACTTATGAATAGTCAGACTCTAAATGCTCGGTTCGGAAGGTTGCTTTTGCTGAGAGCCGGCAATAAACTCAGCAATTACTCTTTTCAAAAACAACTTTACATTCAATAATTATTTATCTAGTCTCACTGACAATATTTGCGTGTTATGGTGGCAAAAATAGTAATCTATAGAATTTAATTATGACTGACTTAGTAAACAACAAACTCAAGCAGACCAGCCCCCACAAGCAGCACCTGTTCACAATTTATAGATTTCAAACTAGCGACTTGATGAAACTTGACACACAAATAGATTCACTCGTAACTAAATTAAATTTCTTTATTCCTTTTTTGCCGCCATAACACATATATTATCAGTGAGACTATATAAATAATTATTAAAGGTCTAAGTTGCTTTTTTGAAAAGAGTAATTGCTGAGTTTATTGCCGGCTCTTCTCAGCAAAAGCAACCTTCCGAACCGTGCATTAGAATTTAACATGAATCAAATTGACGAAAGTACTTGTAATAATATTTGATTTTGATTATATCCTGAAATAATAGATGGTATACTTTTTTTTATTATTACTTAACGATACTGTAATAAACAGGTGAATCGTCACAATCGGACAATTTACCTTCTACCGTCGGCTCGACCAAAGACAAGGAGGGTAACATAGAGCAACAGATAGAGGCGGCTCGCCGGCAATTGGCTATGCTCCGGGCTCGTTTAGAACGCCGGAATGTACGAGTTAGCAAAGTTGCTGAAATGTGAGTATTTTACCGCTGTGAAGGTTTGGGTTCGAATCCTACAATGAGGAAAACATCGTGATTAATCCATACCACGGTGGTAGGGTACTTTGTAGTACCCGACTGGCTGGATACCACACACAAGTCGCCAAGCAACTATCGGTGTGTTCCGACAGCTGCACTTGGGAGCCATTTCCCATCTAAGCTTTGTGGGCTTACCACCTTCGGCCACATCATCACTTACCATGGTGAGATTGCGGTCAAACACAAGCTTATCTAGATAAAAAAACGCATTTTTATGAATTGTTCTCTCTGCAGCATTATATATGTATGTTATTAATTATTACATTAAAATTAATTATTATTTAATCAGTAGCAAAAATAAGTCACCTACCAACATAATATACAACAAATAGCTCAATAAAAAGTGTCACCATTTACGAGATATTTTGAAATTATCTCTCTTAAAATCCCCCTTAAAATTGTCTCACTACTTACCGGACATTAAAAATATTACATGAAACACAAAATCTACAAAAATCCATCCACCCGTGCTGACCAAACTTGAATTTTACCGCCTTCAACATAAAATCCATTTCCCCTCAGGTTCATAGCGTACTGCGAACAGTACGCCGAGTACGATGCATTCCTGACTCCACCGGAATGGCCAAACCCCTGGATCAATGATACCACCGAGCTATGGGAACAAGAGAAACAATGGTCAGTCTTTTATCAAGATTAACAAAGAATGAAAGAATAATACATTTACTATGGACTCACACATAAAGGCGGTAAAAAACAAACGCAAATTATCCAAAAGTGCCGTGTGAGGCCAAAAAAGGCATCTATCTAAACGACCAATTCTTAATACATAATCTGAATCTCGGAAACGGCTCCAACGATTTTCATGAAATTTAGTATGCAGGGGGTTAGATAGGTTTCATCCGTGTTTTCAGTCAATGAAAAACTACTACAAAATAATTAGATTACGAAGGTAAGTTTCGCTACCGTCTATCTCTAAGCTCAGGGGGAAATCGAAACTAGAAGACCCCGGTTCGAGTCCAGATGTGTTTTTTCCCCTTTTTTTTTCCAAGTACTTGTGAGAAAAACTATTAAAATTTTATCAAAAAAAAAACCGGTCATCCCAGGTACTATATATAAAAAGAGAAGGCTTGACTCACTGACTCATCAACGCCGAGCTTACACCCTTGAACCTAGAAAGCTGATTTTTTTGCACAGGTGTTGTTTTTAAGACGTAGTCGAGGAATAAGACAGGATGTTTCGAAATTCTACCCCTAAATGGGTAAAAAAAGGGGTACGCGGTTGAAACCGCGGGGTGAAAAGCTAGTCTCAGCTTATACAGCGCTGGTTTTCAGATAGATTCAGTTTGTAGATAGATGTCGCTACAAGATTTTTAAGTCTTTAAAGCGACGAAGTCCTTTAATCCTTCAATGAGCTTTAGCCAATCAGTTGGTGTGTTCCGGCAGTTGCGCTGGAGAGCCAGTTGCCTTTAAGGCATTGTAATAAGGTGTACAACACATTGGCAATCCCCTGGTATTGATAATGTCTATAGGCGACGGTAGTCACTTACCATCAGGTGACTCGTCAGCTTCGTTGTCACTTGTAGTATAATTTTTTTTTATTAATATTATTAGAGGAGACAATTGGAGGAGGCCTTTTTCAATGGACAAACAGTTGTCGAGGCAAAACTAAAAAAAAACAAATTATTGTTATATAAATATGATTAAAAATTTTGTACGAACTCGTATTTATTATTAACTGTATTATCTTGTCTGAAATAAAGGCTATTATTATTATTAATATTATGATGATGATAATAATAAATATTATTTAACACAACACTAGCGAAAGGATGTACACTTGCACTGTAAGGGATTAGAAAAAAATCTATACCTATTCATAGTTTAGTTTGTTAATAATAGTCTTTATTATGTGAACAGTAAGGACCCTCTTCCACTGAGGCGGGTCCGTCGCTGGGCCTTCGGTTTGCGGGAGCTGCTTCAGGACCCCGCTGGAAGAGAACATTTCGCCAGATTCCTCTCTAAAGAATTTAGCGGAGAGAATCTCAAGTAAGTATATAATTTGAAAGAGAGAAAAGTTATTTTTGACCAGTTTTTTGTATCTTTTTAGATAAGCTTGTGTTTGACTACAATTTCATCATGGTAGGTGATGATGTGATCGAAGGTGGTTAGCACACAAAGCCTAGATGGGAACTGGCTCTCAAGTGCAGCTATCGGAACACACCGATATATGCTGGGCGATAGTTTAAGTCAGATAGTCCAAAAATATTTTAAAAATGTAACCTTGCTGTGTTTCTTGCCGGTTCTTCTCAGTTGTTGTCTGACTTCTTCTGGTAACTTCTGTAATTCGACCTTCATAAGTGGCCTAAACTGAATAAATGGTTTTGACTTAGACAGTTCAACTGACAAGACGGGCCGGTTGGCGTGGTTGGTTAACACACTGCCTATCACGCCGCAGGTCGTGGGTTCGATTCCCATCCAGGACACACATTTGTGTGCATGAACATGTCTGTTTGTCCTGAGTCTGGGTGTAATTATCTATTTAAGTATGTATTTACAAAAGTAGTATATGTAGTATATCAGTCATCTGGTTGTCCATATTACAAGCTCTGCTTAGTTTGGGATCAGATAGCCGTGTGTGACAAATGTCCGAGGATATTTATTTATTATAGCTTGAGGGTGGTAGTCAGCCAGTTGGGTACTACAAAGTATCCTACCACCGTGCTGTGGTTTCCTCACCATGTTTTACTTCACCGAAAGCTCAAACTTCCTTACTTATTTTCATTTAATATATGAATGTACAGATTTTGGCAAGCGGTGCAAGATTTGAAGGCGTTGCCTATCCGTCGCGTCGCCGTTCGAGCTAAGGATATATGGAAAGAGTTCTTCGCTTCGGACGCTCCATCACCGGTGAACATTGACGCTGCCAGTCGGTGAGTGTATATGTTGGATATTAATTTAAAAAAAAAATTGTTTTTTTGTTTTTATAAAACGTCTTGTTAAAGAAATATCGAAATATCTCTATAACATGACGCTAAGGGCACTTTTTTATACAGGGTGTGGCGTAAATAGTGGTCCAACGTTCAGGGGTCGATACACTGTATATTCAGCTATCACACACCAAAATTTGGTTCACTTTTTACCCCGGGTCTCAGAATTATAATTTTTATTATTTATAAAAACCATATCTTGAGTTACTAATTTGGCTGTAATTTCCACTGATGTTTTTTATTGTTTTTTTTTTTTTAATTAAATTGTGGTTTGTGATCGCTGAGCATTCGGTGTATCGACCCCTTAACGTTGGACCACTATTTACGCTACACCCTGTATGTTAGTAGGTGACCCACCTATCTCCCCCTTAAATTTGTCGTACTACTTACCGGACATCCTGTATAACTAGCTATCCCCCGCGGTTTCACCCGCGTCCTCTATTTGAATAGGATTTTGTTCAAATTTTCACGGGTTTTTTTTGCGCTTAAATAGCAATAATTATTAATTTTTTTTCGTTATCTTTTCAGGGAATTGACTCGTGTGAAAGTGGAATCTGGCACCGCCGATAGATACTGCTTTGATCAAGCGCAGGTACGTTATTTATATGTATATTAATAACCTTAATTTAATCAATATTATTTATCAAAATTTTATTAATATATGTTTCATACATCATATACTATCCTAAACATACACACACACACTCGCACGCACGCACGCACACACACACACATATATAATGTAATGGGGGGCCTGGAGATCTAAAATACAGCCCTTGGCTTAGTTTAGACTCCAGATCTCCCATAAATTACAATTTGCTATCGACCTAGATGTAATTTGTGGAGATGAAATAAAATATTTTATTATTATTCCATTTATTTATTTCTCTTTTTACTTATTTATTACAATTTCAAATATTATTATTATTATTACTAGTGTGCCCGGCAGACGTCCTGCCCTGAAAATAAAACCTGGAACCCGATTCCAGCGCCACCTATTGTGAAACTAAACCATCTGTCAGTCCGATCTCGAGACATGTCGAAAAGTTGTTCTATACAAAATGTATGACAAAAATAATTTTCTTCATTATTCACGGGAATAGGATAAAAAGTATCCCATATCCGTTTCCTGGTTCTAAGCTACCTCCCCATCAATTTTCAGCCAAATCGGTTCAGCCGTTCTTGAGTTATAAATAGTGTAACTAACACGACTCTAACCGAAATCATGCGATTTGATCCCGTTAGACTTTTTCTTGTTGCGTTTTTTGAAGTCGCAAGTCTATGCGAATAAGCAACGTACCATAAAGATTTTTGGCTTGGTATCTAAACCTTTAAGCCGTTTCTTATTTTGAATATTCTTTTTTTATTTATAGTCACGTTATATTGTCACATTCACTGTAAAGTCTAGTCCTCGTCCGTACAAGTCAGGTCAGGTTTTAATTAAATTGGTGGCGGTTCTAAAACTTTTCACAGACTTTTTGGGACAACCTGAATAGTCACGATACACGATTTAATTTCACTTCACTTGTGCACTTAGATTGATCTTTATTGGACAAAACACCACCGATATTATTCAATAAAACAAACGCAAAGTTCCCGCCAAATTTTTTTTTTTATTTTTAGGCGCACGTGTACCACCTGATGAAATCGGACAGTTACTCGAGATACCTCCGCTCTGAGATGTACAAGGACTATCTCAACGGATCCAAGAAAAAGGTCAGTTAAATCTAAAATAGCTGACCCCCGCGGTTTCACCCGCATACCCGAGGAACCTGCTAAGGAGTGGAACTCTTTGCCTGAGTCTGTGTTTTTTTTTCCCATAGGCTTGTGTTTGACCACAATCTCATCATGGTAAGTGATGATGTGGCCGAAGATGGTAAGTACACAAAGCCTAGATGGGAACTGGCTCTCAAGTGCAGCTGTCGGAACACACCGATAGGCGCTTGGCGACAGATTTTCAACTTGAGGGTGGTAGCCAGCCAGTCGGGTACTACAAAGTACCCTACCACCGTGCTATGGTTTCCTCACGATGTTTTCCTTCACTTTAAGCTCAAGCTCATTGTAGGATTCGAACCCACGACCTTCGCCGCGGTATTCGACGTCACTAACCACTGAGCTATCATCGCCTTAAAACAGATAGTTACAACCTGGGAGTCTTCAAGTCTTGGGTGAGGTTGCTTCTAGGTAAGCGTGCACCATCGTAAGACTACATCGTCACCTACCATCAAGTGAGATAGTGGTCAAACGCGATACCTATATTGAATAAAATTAAAAACTCACCTATTCCTGAGTATATTTTTTACTCTTGGATTAGCTTGTGTTTGACCACAATCTCACTATGGTAAGTAATGATGTGGCCGAAGGTGGTAAGCACACAAAGCCTAGATGTGAACTGGCTCTCAAGTGTAGCTGTCGGAACTCACCGATAGGTGCTTGTCGAAAGTCGATCCCCGTGCTATGGTTTCCTCACGATGTTTTCCTTCACCGAAAGTTCATTGTAGAATTCGAACCTACGACCTTCGCCACGGTATCCGACGTCACTACCACTGAGCTATCATCGTCTTAAAATTCTATAGGCGACAGTATACAGTTACCATCAGATGAGTCACCTGCCTTGTGGCATAATAAAAACCCGCTGATGACCTGTATGTTAAATTTCACCAAAATGGGTTGAGTAGTTTTTGCATCAAATATTTAAGTAGATACTTTTTATTTCATTACTAGTTTCCCGCGGTTTCACCCGCGTTCCCGAGGGATCCTATCTTTTCCCAGGATAAAGAGTATCCTATGTCCTTCTCCAAGGTTCCATCTATCTCTATACCAAATTTCATTTAAATCGGTTCAGCGGTTTAAGCGTGAAGAGGTAACAGGCAGACAGACACACTTTCTCAGTTATAATATTAATATGTCAAAGTCAAAAGTCAAAGTCAAAACCATTTATTCAGTTTAGGCCCTAGAATGGCACTTATGAAGGTCGAATTATAGAAGTTACCAACGTTTCGGAAGTCAGACAACAACTGAGAAGAACCGGCAAGAAACTCAGCAAGGTTACATTTTTTAAATATTTTTGGACTATCTGACTATATTACCTTTTTTTTCAAATGTTTAACAATTTTATTCTTAAACTAATTCAAAAATGTTTATGGTTTTCTAATTCTTATTTATACTTTCTTATTTCACATTTGATAATTTTGTTTGTTTCAGACATCAGTGAAAGGTATTCGATCTATAGTGTCTTTCACTGGACGAAAGGAAACGTCGGCGAATTGAGAAGACATCAAACAAGGTTTGAACAGTCAAGAGAAAATCACCCCTAACTCCATCGAGGTAAGGTTGGATTTCATACAAATGCGATGTGAATTGAGTGTATCGATTTAAAATACGGTTTATGAAAAGATTATTCGCGTAACATATTTTGTTTTAATTGCAAAGATATTAAAAAAGCAAATTGTTTCTTTAGTAAAAGATATTTTTAGGTTATTTTTTTTGTTAAAATTAAGGCTCTTAAATATTGCAAAGTTAACAGTTTAAGACTTTATTTCCATATGGATAAGGTTCAGTTTAAAATGTACCTTTTAACTGTAAAACTGATTCTGATGTTACTAAAAACTAGATAGAATAGTTAAAAAGCATTTATTTAAAATGTTTTGGAAAGAATAATATACTGTTTGTTTGTTCCGGTTATTGTCCGAAACGGCTGGATCGATGTCGACGGGACTTTTACTGGCAGATAGCTGATGTTATAAGGAATAATTTAGGATACTTTTATTTTAGGAAATTAATTGGGGTTCCGCGCAAGATAATTAAACAAATAAAACCGTAGTAATATTAAGGCGCGACGGAATTAAAAGTGGCGAACTCAAACACTCTTGGAAAAACTGATTGCGATATCTAGCTTATACAGTCCGGTAAGTAGTACTACAAAGTTAAGGAGAGATAGATGGGGGGGGGGGGTCACCTACCAAATATATAAGAATGACCTAAATAAAAGTGGCACCATTTTTTTTTTTTTGTTTTTTTTTTTTTTTAGACATAGGTACATAAAAAGCTGAAATATCAAAAATGGTGAACACTGCGGTCATTTGTGTATATGTTGGTAGGTGACCCCCTCCCCACCTATCTTCACCTCCACCTCCCCTTAGCTTTGTCGTACTACTTACCGGACAACCTGTAATTATCTATGGTTAATCATTTGCGTATCGCGCGTATTATCAGTAAATAAATACATGAATTTATGAGACAGTCGAAAGACTAAATAACCAAAGTTGCAAAAACCTTATTTAAATTGCTTAATAGATTATATTTGGTCAATAAAATCTTGGCCCAATATTGGTGGCGATGTTTGATCCAATGTTGGAGAATCAATCGTTGAGTTCTGCCTCCAAGCGCCTGTCCGTGTGTTCCGGCAGTTGCTCTTGAGAACATTGCCTTTAAGGCATTGTAATAAGGTTTACAACACATCGGCAATCCCCCTGGTATTGCTAATGTCTATAGGCGACAGTATTCACTTACCATCAGGTCACCCGTGAGTAGGTGTATTTGTATTGTCTGTTTTTTTTTCGTAGTCGTGGTTAGCGTTTGATTAATAAAGTGTATCCTGTACATATGTGTAGTTGATCCAACGTTTGATCAAGAATTTATCCCCACGGCCAACCTTTGTAACCATTTATTCCTGTCGGCTTTTTATTCGAAAGTACAAATTCTTCCCTGCTGAGTACTTTATTGAACTAGATTGATTGTGTAAATTATGTTTCTATTTACCCTAAAAATGGGGAGTTTTTTTTTGTAGATCTGGACAGGTTTTAAGGTCAGTTCGCTACGCTATAATATATAGCAGGGGTCTCCAATTAGTTTTGGGGGCCGGTTTTTTAAATGGTATGGCTGCGGTCCGTTTGGTAGACGAATAGGGCCCCTCGAGATTTTAACAAGGCACGTGTAATAGCTGTCCCCCGCGATTTCACCCCCGTTCCCGTGGGATCTTATCTTTTCCCGGGATAAAATTATAGCCTATGACACCCACAAATAACATGCCTTTCTATTGGTGAAAGAATTTTCATAATCGGTTCAGTAGATCCAGAGATTACCCCCCTACATACTTTACCTCTTTATAATATTAGTATAGATTTAAAATATAAACAAAATCTAAGATCCGGACGGGCGGTCCGGATCCGGATCGCAATCCGCCATTTGGTGACACCTGCTGTAATGTATTAGCTAGCTATACGCGATAAATTTTAGCGATCCCCAGAGCTATATGGGGCCGTTCAAATATTACGTAAACAGAATTTCAAGTTTTTAACCCCTTGCGTCGTCGTAGCGTATAAGTGTGAAGGTCGTGGTATATACAGGTGTCCGGTAAATATTACGACAAACTTAAAGGGGAGATAAGAAATATACAAAAATTACTTCAGCAAAAATGCTAAAGTTTTCAAGATATTTCTGTATTGATTTTTTTATCTTAAGTATCTTTAAAATGGTGTCACTTTTACTGAGGTAATTTATTGTATATGTTGGTAGGTGACCCCCCCCACCTATCTCCCCCTTCAGTTTGTCCTACTATTTACCGGACATCCTGTTTACTATTTAGCGAAATAGAATTTAATAAACTCAACTGAAAATGTCTCCTATAAAAATAATCTCCATGAAACCAAAGTTTTTTTTTAAATTTCAACAAGACTGTCCCAATGCTAAAGAAGAACTGCCTGAATTTGTTTTCTCTAAATATCTATTCAGAATTTGTAAATAATTATTCTAATATAATATTAGAGATTTTTATTAGTATTTAGAAGTACCCTTGTAAATTTGTAGTTAAAATCTTAATGCTAACAAACAATATTGAGTATTATAGTTCCGTGTTTTGCCGCTAGGTGTCAAAAGTATTTTATACCAATTTATAGCACGTTGGTAGGGTGCTTTGTACTCTTAGCTGCCAACACCACGAGTGTTCCAGCATTTAAAATACCATTACCAAATCCATAAAAAATAAAAACAATATTTTTTTTTAAATTGAAATTTGAATAATTTTAGATAAGCGCCACCTAGCGGCAAGAACACAATAGTTGCAATACATTGATGTTTTTAGCCAAATATATAAAAATTTGAGACTGTATGATATAATTTCTCATAGTTGTTAGGTTTTTTCTCCTTTTGCGAGCTTTAAATATTCTATATTAAATCGTGTTAGGTATTAGTCGAAGATCTGTTACGTGTGCTGATGGCATGTGCTTGCTATGTCATTTCCATGAGGATGGTTGAAAATAATATTGCTCAAGGACCACGGGATCGATCTTTTTCTCAGAAAGTCTTTTTGAAAAAGCAATCTTCGGTTTTATCGAATTGAATTTAAAAACTCTGGGGTCCCTGCACAGTTCGACACTTGGATGAATTATTTTGTTCTCATGTATCGATAGCTTAATTGCTCCCGTACGCTCAAATATTGAAACACATAGCTTAAAATCATTAACGAAATTGTAAACATCTCAACACGGTCGACACTTTCTCATTTTGGCATTTGACAGTTCACGACGAATCATCTGACATATGATAGCAATACAATGGCAATAACAATCGCATGCTATCACAACACGATATTACGACGTTTTAGTTTTAGTATCAATACTTCTCTCTATTTTAGAATCTTTACACCAAAGTGATTTACTAGATTTTTTTTATATAATAATAATTTAGATATAATTTTTCTATGATAGTCTTTTTTTATTTTATGATATCAATGATATAATATGTCGATAGATGGCAATTTGTACTTATGAATAGTCTGAATCTAAGTCACGGTTCGGAAGGTTGCTTTTGATGAAGAGTCAGCAATAAACTCAGCAATTACTCGGTTTAATAAGCAACTTGGACATATTACATTCAATAATTATTTATCTAGTCGCACTGATAAAATTGGTGTGTTATGGCGGCAAAATAAGAATAAACAACAAACTCAAGCAGACCAGCCCCCACAAGCAATCCAATTTCACGCCAAATTTTTGAGAATTTTATTTTTTACTATACAATCGCCAAAGTGTCACGTCTAAGTACAAAAATAACATTTAAATTAAATCAATTAAATGGCAACACTGAGACTGTTTTTTTCGACATGTAATATCATTGAATTATGTTAGTCACAAAAAGTGTTTTTTTTTTTAAATTAATTTGCATACATTTTGACTCGCAATTCATAAGGCTTATGTCTTACGAAGATCTAGTCGACAAGTCGGATGGTCAGGTATAAGCCTAATATAAATATCTATGTATATGCATATGAAGAGTATACGGTTTTATAAAAAGAAACTGTTTTCTTTGTTTAGCACCAGTATTCCGCCTCGCGGGTGAATCCCCTATTTTAACCCCTTAGGGGGGGCTTCGAATATTTCTTCGGTTCAGAAAAATATTTATAGTAATAATTAAAATATTTATCAAACAAATTAATAGTTTCTTTTTCGAATCCCGTTTCTCATCATAATGTTTCTATAGTTTTAGTTTAGCAAAATGTAATATTAGCATTTATGAATCATATCTCGAGTTCGATTGAATATATATTTTTAATCCGCCATTTTGTTTAACTGTCAAGTTCATTGACAATAGAATTGAATATTGGCACACCCACCGTTTACAGTCAATACATTAATACTCATATTACCAAGCATTTAGAGTTCAAAATATCAACTCCACAATGTTGTACAACAACTGTCTCATAGCGCAATACAATCACATTGCTGAAATATACAACGATTGATGAGATACAGGCGGATTAGAATTTAGTTTACATGCGCCATTTTGTTAAAATATCATCTCCATAATGTAGTACAACAACTGTCTCATAGCACAATACAATCACATTGCTGAAATATACACCGATTGATGAGATACAGTTGGATTAGATTTAAAATTAAAATATATATTCAATCAATAAAAAATATTTATATTAAATAGTTAATGTATGTAAAGTAATTAATGTACCAAAGCATATTAAAAAGCAAAAATACATTATTTTAAAATTGTTTCGGTCGTTTTATTTTAGTTTTAAGTTATTACTAGATGGCGATATTGAGAAATTCGTTGATTCAATTAATTTGTCATTATTTGGCAGATTCGTATTGTTTTTGATTAAAAACTGGATATAAACACATTAAGGTCATAGCCCATTTAAACTCTGCTCCAACACCGCTCCCACCCAACACCGCCCTAAACTAAAAGTCAACTACCGAGCAGTCTGATGGCGGTAAGCTCACTGACAGCGAGCTGTCTGCTAATTTATGTTGCCAATATAAACTACTTATATCTAAAGAGCACGACCTGAAGTCTATATTTGAATGATATTTTATTTGTCGGGTGGGAGCGGAGTCGTGTAAGTGAGCTCCGACCTTAACCCTCCTTTGCGTCGTGCAGTCGGATGAAAACAGTTGATTGAAGGCATAACGTGTTTTGAGATGTGTGTTGATAGATCAGTCAGTAAGTCAGTAATGATTACCTTTTATACAGGATGTCCGGTAAGTAGAACGACAAACTTAAGGCCCCCCCTTAAGTTTGTCGTTCTACTATATAGGGGGGCGGGTCACCTGCTAAATATACAAAAATGACCTCAGTAAAAGTGTCACCATTTTCGAAATATTTAATATCTATAATTCAAAAATCAGTACATAAAAATCTGAAATATCTCAAAAATGGTAACACTTTTACTGAGGTGTTTTTATATATCTGATACGTGACCCACCCACCTATCTCCTTAAGTTTGTTGTACTACTTACCGGACACCCTGTATATGACGCAGTCGGAGTGTATAAATCGCCGTATTATATTACGGCTAGCCATTTCCAAAAACAGGGCCGTTGTTTTATTTTGGCGGGTCAACGATTTTTATGTAATGATTTTTTAATTTTAGATCTTTTTTTTTATGTCACTAGCGACAACGAGGCAGGCGGCTCACCTGATGGTAAGTGACTACCGTCGCCTATAGACATTAGCAATACAAGGGGGACTGCCAACGTGTTGTACACCTTATTACAATGCCTTAAGGCCAAGGGTAACTGGCACTCAAGTGCAACTGCCGGATCACACCAACAGGTGCTTGGCGACAGATTTTCAACTTGAGGGTGGTAGCCAGCCAGTCGAATACTACATAGTACCCTACCACCGTGCTGTGGTTTCCTCACGATGTTTTCCTTCACCGAAAGCTCAAGCTCATTGTAGGATTCGAACCCACGACCTTCGCCGCGGTATTCGACGTCACTTACCACTGAGCTATCATCGCCTTCTTCGATCTTGATCTTTTTGTATATTTGGTAGGTGACCCCCCCCCACCCACTTAAGTTTGTCGTACTACTTACCGGACATCCTGTATACAGACTAAAACAAATATACAAAAAAAATTATAACCCGCACTAGTTACATATTTAAAATAGCGGGCCACCTAATAAATACATATTCTTAAGGCGATGATAGCTCAGTGATAAGTGACGTCGAATACCGCGGCGAAGGTCGTGGGTTCGAATCCTACAATGAGCTTGAGCTTTCGGTGAAGGAAAACATCGTGAGGAAACCATAGCACCGTGGTAGGGTACTTTCTAGTACCCGACTGGTTGGCTACCACCCTCAAGTTGAAAATCTGTCGCCAAAACACCTATCGGTGTGTTCCGACAGCTGCACTTGAGAGCCAGTTCCCATCTAGGCTTTGTGTGCTTACCATCTTCGGCCACATCATCACTTACCATGGTGAGATTGTGGTCAAACACAAGCCTATCCAGAATAAAAAAAAAACTTCTAAACAATGTAAGTATGTGTGACTAATTTATTTTTAAAGAGCGTGTCCAATATTTTTTTTTATTCTTAGTTATATTGCTCGGCCACGGTTAAATTTAATGTCCTTTAGTAGAGGCCCTCGACCGCATTCAGGTCTGACAGATTGTTTGCACAGCTGATGGTAACGCCTAAGAGAGTAGGTAACCAATTAGCGAATTTAATTAAAATATTTTCTCGGTAATCATGTTGAAATCGTGTACAAATCTGTCGAATTTATTTTTAATTTGAATAGAATAAAAGAGAAGCAACGCGCTCTGGTGTTGGCGGCTATAGGTTACCGCTTACCATCAGGTGGGCCGTAAGGTTGTTTGCCACATGGTATATTACTACCATCAAAAACATAACTTGTAAAAAAAACTTCTTCTACCGTAAAAAGTTGTGAGATCCATGTAATACCAAGTCGGATAATTTATTCAGTCCCTACTTAACCTGTCAGTTCTTTCTTGAGACAATCGGGGTTTCAGAGTCCGCACCACTTGGTTCTCAAATGGGACAATCGGGACGATGACATTTACTTGAAAATTGGGCGCGAATTTTGATTTTTTTAAACTGTGCGCGAGTTGACGAGTTGTTTGACAGGTTAATGTCGCGAGTCAACAGATTAAGGGTGCTTCTGTCTTAAGTTATTACCTAATTAGCAAACCTAACAACATTTTATAAGTGACCATATCAACATTATAAAACTTTCATGTTTTAAATAAATAAATTGACACGACATCGTTATTATATTAGATTGTTTAGTGCGATTTCCAAGTAACAGCATACGGGGTAAAATATACCTCCGCCTTTAGCTCTGGCCATAAATCACTAGTTCAATACGCTTTGTGGCTTCGTACTACGTAGTATTTATTTACGACTAGGACAATGCTTTTACGTATTTATATGTTAAACGTCATTATATTATTTACTTAGTTTGGGAACACTGTAAAATGGCCGTGTTTTTTTTTATACCTAAAGTCTAGTATATTTAAAAACGCTGTAAGACTCCTTGGGGGTCAACAATCTTAATAAAAGATTTAGGAATCCCTGAGTATGATAATTATGTTTGTATCTCAATTGTAATAAATAGTTTAATTTTTTTTATTAGTGTTCTGTCCATAGATATAGGTATAGCTATTGTTGATCGAAGGTTCTGTCGACATTTTTTTAAAAAGGGATATTGACTGACATATCAAATCAGCTTTTTTTTATGAAATGTCAAAACGATAGTTAACATGGAGGTTTGTATGAAATACTGCAATGTGACGTCATAAATATCGCTATCAAAAGATATACTCTTTATTGTTAAATTGGTAATTAAAAATCATGTGATGGTTGAATTTTACAAAGTGTTCACTTTTTAAGAGTATGTTTAGGTGTTTTATACACTGGTTAGTGTTGGTTTTTTTTTATTCTGGATAAGCTTGTGTTTGACTACAATCTCACCATGGTAAGCGATGATGTGGCCGATGGTTCTAAGCACACAAAGCCTAGATAGGAACTAGCTCCCAAGTGCAACTGTCGGAACACACGGATAGGCGCTTGGTGACAGATTTTCAACTTGAGGGTGGTAGCCAGCCAGTCAGGTAGGTACTACAAAGTACCCTACCACCGTGCTGTGGTTTCCTCACGATGTTTTCCTTCACCGAAAGTTCAAGCTCATTGTAAGATTCGAACTCATCGCGGTATCCGACGTCACTACCACTGAGCTATCATCGCCTTAGGCCTTAGATGATGATAATCACGACTCAGCAATGAGGGTTCATCTTTCTATTCCAGTTCCATCAAATAACCTGATGAAATCTTCATAACGCATGCATCTTCTTAATAAACCGAAATTACTTTACACCCAATCAATATGTTGAAAACATATCTGTAATATTAATTAAAACGCGTCACAAAATATCCAGCCAATCGAACGTTTCCAATTCACAACGCTTCATTATGACAAATTGTAATTTAGCTCAATACAAATACTGTATTATTTGTACAATTGTTTTTATATTTGCACCTTATATATTATATAAAGTGTCGAAAATAGTGGGTCTTCAGTGGGAATACAGATTGTTAAGTCTGACCACTTAGTGGCAACATTTTGAGCGATGAAGTGTTTATTGGAGTTAATCACTTTAATACTGTTATACGTAAGTCATTGTGTCAATATTTACTTATAAATTGATATCAGACGTAACGCACATCAAATAACATCATTGTTTTTTAAATAGAACACTGCAAGTCGATTCGAAATCGATGCAGTATTCGAAAAACAAAATGGCGGTTCATTGCATAGTTTATCCCGCGTTTTCTTTAAAAACAACGTAGATAATCAATTTATTTTGTGTCTTTGATATTTTTGTCTTTTTTTCTATATGAGTAATTATTTTATTATTAGTTCTATTTACTTTATCTAAATTAAGAAAGTGCAAAACATATTTTTCTCATGTTTTCATCAATTAGTGCCTCTTGAAGAAAGGTAAATTAATCTCCACACGTGCTTGAAACCGTAGCTGTTTTTTTTTTAATGGACAGAAAGTTGGCATCATAAACAAGACAAATGAGGCAATTTGACAAAAAGCTACAAAAAGTATGACGTCTTAACGTGTATAGGGATGATGCCTATATTCAAGAAAAAATACCTAACTAATCAGTTTAAAAATCATCTAAAAAAACTCAAAAATAGCGAACACGTTGTATAATTCCGCCTTTTTATGATTTTTAATTACAACTTTAACGACAAAGAGTAGTTCTTTTGAGTTAAAGTATGTATTTCATACAAAACTCCATGTAAACTATCGTTTTGACATTTAATAAAAAGTTGCTGATTTGATATGTCAGTCAACATCCCTATTGCACTTGCTGATCTCTTTTTGTTTACGTCAGAGAGTTTATATGATTTCTGTTTATATGGAATTTAATATTTGCCTTAGATTAAGACAATTGGAATAAGAAATGAACCTAGTTGTTGTTATGGGATAGCAAAACTCACTATTATGGATAGTTCCATCCAACAAGTCGCGTCCCAATTATTCTTAATCCCTTACAGTTCAAGTGTACATCCTTTCGCTAGTCCTGTAGTGATGTCGATTTGTACATGTCCATTCTAAGAGCTAATTTGAGGATAAGTTCGTTGACTAATCTACTATGAATATTGCACGAAGAACCATCAAACGTTTCAAATCAAATCAAATAATTTATTCAACTAAGTCTTAGGTATTACAATGAGATGTTAAAATAAATATAATACTTCTTAAGACTGCCATTAAAATGGCGTATGAATATTTGTTGTTAATTGAAAAATAGAAGTTATGTCCTAATTAGTTAGATTTTTTCAACAGAGTAAAGAAGGCTGGAGATTTGTCTAGCAGCACGTTAAGACGATATTTAAAAATTTGTTTGTAAAGCATATAATAAATAAATTAACAAGAAACATAAACTAATAGAAGAAGTTTCGCCCTGTCTAATTAGTCTAGGTACGAGCAGGGCCGGATCTACCATACAGCTTTTTGGGCTTCAGCTCAGGGCCCCGTGGATTCAAGGGGCCCCCAGCTAAGTCAAGTAAAAGTCAAAAATAGACGATAATGCCAAACAGTCCATAATTTTATGGAATTAAACAGATCGTATGGTTTGCAGCCCTGCGAATCCTACGATTAATCAAACTAAGGCATAATATATTATGAAATAAATCAAATATTATACTGTCTCATTTTTTTCTATACTTTGAGTAATTAGGTGGGCCCCTAAGTAGTATTAGCCCAGGGCCTAATTTCACGGTCCGGCACTGGATACGAGAAATTAGTCGTGCCATTGATGGCGACAAACATCGGCAAGAAACTCAGCAGCTTTAATGGCTAAGGCGATGATAGCTCAGTGGTAGTAACGTCGGATACCGCGGCGAAGGTCGTGGGTTCGAATCCTACAATGAGCTTGAGTGAAGGAAAACATCGTGAGGAAACCACAGCACGGTGGTCGGTGGTTGGTACTTAGTAGTACTCGACTCGCCAAGCACCTGTTGGTGTGTTCCGGCAATTGCACTTGAGAGCCAGTTTGCCTTTAAGGCATTGTAATAAGGTGTACAACACATTGGCAATCCCGCTGGTATTGCTATTGTTTATAGGCGACGGTAGTCACTTACCATCAGGTGGCCCGCCTGCCTCGTTCGTTGTCACTTGTGACATAAAAATAAACTTGACAAGACTATGTCTACTATACTTTTCTTATATTAAGTATAATACAACAACACAATCAAAATCTATGTCTTATTACAAATCTTTTTAGGTCCTAGTGGCGGATACAGTCGCAGATCCTACCCGTAAGTGAATTTAACGAATTATTAATTTAAAAGTTGTTGCTATCTAAATTAGCTATTATTATCATCTCATTCTTGCTTCTGCTACGTTCTATATCTGTGACATTGACCGCTTGCACTATTTAGAAGTTTCATTGGCCGTATTTACAGCTCATTTGAGTTGAGTTTCTAAACGCATTATCGTCATAACACTTACTTTCCCGCAAAAACTGTTGAAAGGATTTTGATGAAACAAGGCATGTACGTAGATCGTATCCTGGAATAAGACATAGGATACTTTTTACACCGGGAAAAGATATGATCGAACGGGAAAGAAAAAAAATTAGGCGTAATATGCTCTGATAATAATCGTGCAAAGCCGAGTAGGGTCTTTCGTTTCAATATAACATTTTAGTAAATTAAACTGCGATGTGTCGATTCGTTGTGAATAGAACTATAAAAAAACATAATTTTACTGGACTAAAATATGCCCTTTACCCACCATGTGTATGAAGATGATTGTGATATCACTATTTTTTGTTATTTATGTCAAATTATGTTTTTTTCTCAGAGCTGAGTCTAGAAGGAAACTGGCTAGATTTACCTAACAGTACCTGGATGACCGAGCTTTGATCGTTTTAAAATTTAATACTTTTTCTCACAAAAGAAGAAACTTGAAAAAAAGGGAAATCCTGGTTTCGGGACCGCTCGGTTTTCCCCCTGAGCTATTATAATTAACGAGCGAAATTTACCTTCGTATTCTAATGATATTAATTGTAGCGTTTTTCATTGCATGAAAACACGGATAAAATGACGTTTTCTAAAAATGAAACCTAGCTAGATCGATTTATCGCCCCCGAAACCGCCTGCATACCTACTAAATTTCATGAAAATCGTTGGAACCGTTTCCGAGATAGATAGATTAACATTTTTTCCAACAATTTCATTCCTAAAAGCCGATAATACATTGCCTCGGTTTTCATCGTATTCGCTTTTTGACCATTCCATGCTATGCTTTACCAATTAAATGTAAATATTAATTGATGTTTTTGGTGATTTCTAGATTTGAACTCTATGTTTGTTGGGTGAGAGGTGTATTTGTCGTAATTGTGCTTGTATTTTTAGGCATCCTTCATAATGTGAACGTGATCCGTCAATATAAGAGCGGACGAGGTTGGTATCATGATTTATATATAAAAGTTCAGCTTCTGTTTGTGTGTCCGCACTGTAAAAGGAGTCGATGGTTTGGCTTGAAATACTGCATAAAGTTACAATTAAAATGTATCTATAGGGAGAAATATCTTCAGTCTTTTTTTTTAACTTTTTTTAAATAAGCTTGTGTTTGATCGCAATCTCACCATGGTAAGTGATGATGTGGCCGAAGGTGGTAAGCACACAAAGCTTAGATGGGAACTGGCTCTCAAGTGCAGATGTCGGAACACACCGATAGGTGCTTGGCGACAGATTTTCAACATGATGGTGGTAGTCAGCTAGTCGGGTACTACAAAGTACCCTACCACCGTGCTATGATTTCCTCACGATGTTTTCCTTCACCGAAAGCTCATTGTAGGATTCGAACCCACGACCTTCGCCGCGGTATCCGACGTCACTACCACTGAGCTATCATCGCATTAAATTAGTCAATATAAAATGAATTTTCGTTGGTTTTCAAGCAGAAAATAATATGTACAAAAATCATGTATCCATAAGAGTTGATCTCTTCGAAAAATGAAGTAAAATTAAAAAGATTCTTATCGAAAATGATATGGCCGTTCACATCTAGCATTATCACATTATACTACATATAGTTGATTCTTTATATATTTTCACATAATAATATGTTTTATTGTGCTGGCTCTTTCGGTTCGACGAATCAAAACCAATGTGAACATATGTTCAGATGTATTCAATTATTAGAATCTCGACTATGCTTCCCAAGGATTAAACTACTTACGTCATTGACAAAACTTTTTAACTAACAAACTTTCACGCAGAAACGAATGAACAGATTTTGATGAAAGACACACAGATTGATCACATCCTGGACAGCTAGTTATAATATTTTAATTTGTGATGTTTCATACTTATTTATTCGACAGACAAAAATGGCCACCACGAACCGCATCGCGGGCATCTCGAACATGGAAGATGGCGTCATACTGGACACCATCATCGGAATCAGGTAAGTCCTCACCTTAAATTGATACAAGTGCAAGTTTAAAGGCGAGGATAGCTCAGTGGTAGTGACGTCGGATACCGGGGCGAAGGTCGTGGGGAGCTTGAGCTTTCGGAGAAGGAAAACATGGTGAGGAAACCATAGCACGGTGGTAGGTTAGGTACTTTGTAGTACCCGACTGGCTGGCTACCACCTTCAAGTTGAAAATCTGTCGCCAAGCATCTATCGGTGTATTCCGACAGCTGCTCATGAGAACCAGTTCCCATCTAAGATTTGTGTGCTAACCAGTTACCACCTTCGGCCACATCATCACTTACCATGGTGAGATCAAACACAAGCTTATCCAGAAGTGAAAAATAAATAAATAATTTACAACCCAGACTTTTGTTACTCTTTCACGCAAAAACGGCTCAACGGATTTTAATGAAACTTGGCACCCAGGTAGTTCATATCCTGGGATAACACATAGGATACTTTTTATCCCGGGAAAAGGTAAGATCCCACGGGAACACGGGTGAAACCGCGGGGCAGAAAACTAGTATTATATAAGATAAAGTTGTATAATTTCGTTCACAGGACGATAGTCTTGTCGATTTAACATTAGCTATGAACGAGCACGACCAACATAAGACGGAGCTCGAGGAGTCTCACAGCTCGCACGAGGAGTATAAGAAGCATACCGAAGAACACAAGGAGCACAGCGAGTACGACAGGAGCCGGGAGGAGTTTAAGAGTGACAACGACGGAGAAAACTCGGAGAAGAATCACGATGAAGGTCTGTTACCGTTGGATCTTTTAGCTTAAAATCGTCTATAGCTTTCCGCGTTGCCTAGGTCACAGGTAGCGCTGCCAGGCGGCCGGATAAAGCCGGACATAGTTAGGCTTTTTGATTGCGGCTTTTGTTAGCAAAAGAGCAAACGCCGAGCGTGGCCAAGCGTAGGCGAGTCGACTGTCGGTTACATTAGAATTTGACAAGATTTATGGTAATAATCTAAAAAGCTTGATGCTACATTATCCACGAGTAAAAAGATAAGAACCACAGGAAGGCGGGTGAAACCGCGTGGAAGAGCTAGCAAGTATATAATATGAATGCTTATTATGTTTAATGCTTGTAGATTTGGAGAGTGACTACGACGTGTCGAAGACGCTTCATCATATCTTTGGCGGAAGAAGTAAGTAATAACGAATTTATTAATCTTATCAACAATCCATCGAAAGTGACTTTCAGGACTTTTTGCCGGGAACTTGTGAAGTGTCGTTGCGATATCGTTTTATTAGGGTTCCGTAACCAAAGGGTAAAAACGGAAACCCTGTTACTAAGACTCTACTGTCTGTCACCAGGCTGTATCTCATGAACCGTGATAGCTAGACAGTTGAAATTTTCACAAATGATATATTTCTGTTGCTATAACAACAAGGCGATGATAGCTCAGTGGTAGTGACGTCGGATACCGCGGCGAAGGTCGTGGGTTCGAATCATACAATGAGCTTGAGCTTTCGGTGAAGTAAAAAATCGTGAGGAAACCATAGCACGGTGGTAGAGTACTTTGTAGTACCCGACTGGCTGGCTACCACCCTCAAGTTGAAAATCTGTCGCCATGCACCTATCGGTGTGTTCCAACAGCTGCACTTGTGAGCTAGTTTTCATCTAGGCTTTGTGTGCTTACCATCTTCGGCCACATCATCACTTACCATGGTGAGATTGTGGTCAAACACAAGCTTATCCAAAAAAAAAATACAAGCACAAGGTTCCAATCTCATAGAGCCTAGAAGAGAACTCTCAAATGCAGCTGTCATAATACATCGGTAGCAACCCCTCCCCCTCCCCTTTTGGATCGCGAAAGCCATAAGACGTGTCTGCAGTGAATTTTAAATTAATAAATTTAAATAATATTTTATTGAAAATTATTGTAAAAATAAATCAGCGAAGTACCAGGGCGCGAAAGAATATCAAGAGCTCGTTATAAAGTACACGAAGAATCGTCACCGCCGCCTGACTACCCTCCTCTGTGGCCAGACTACAGTAATATCGAGTGAGTACCTACCTACATTAAAATACTCAGAAAGATCTCATTAGACTGGACGTACGGCGGATTTACTCCAAAACGTCGATCGTTGACCAGTTAGCTAGACACGTACGCACATTGTAGCTCAAGACAGCTCCTACACTGTGCTGCCATCCGAGTATCAGGAGGTAACTTGCGATGTCTACTCACCGAAAAAATATCTACTACCCAAAGAAATACGCCTGAAAAATCTACCCAAACATTATTGAAACCTAGTATTTTAGCACAATAGTCAGATACAGCATCGGACTATGTGGGCTCGGACCCTGACTGTGGAGGCCAACAAAATATATCACGTCGTTACAAACGGAAATATGATGATTCTGCGATATGTGAAATAAGAGACATCTTGGCAGATTTACAGCTTAGACAAAAAACCCAAACGCTAAAGTTTGATGAGGAAATGTTAAAAATGACAAAAAAAAAATGACATTAAGCTGTCTATTCAACACATGTCGGACAACTCTGACGACATATTATGTCAACTTCAACAAACCAAATCCGAAAATACTGTTTTTAAAAAGCAAATGAAATTGCTGGAGCAGAAAATTGAAGTACTTGAACGTAACGCAAAAGCGTCCAGCTTAGAACTGAGAAATGTACCAGAAACCCAATCTGAAAGCAAATCAACATTAATCAATATGGTAAAAAATGTTGTTGATGTACTGAAGGTTGAGATACTAGAACATATAAACTACTCTGAAACTGAAATAATCCTTGATATGGTAATGAAATAGAATATGCCTTGATATTCCATATACTATGCTGCTCGGTGTGAAATAACCTATGGAAATAATATAATGGAAAGTGCAACACAAATGGCAGTATTTATTAAACCTTAATCTAATCAATATTATTTATTAACTATTTATTAATATATGTTTCATAATCATATACTATCCTAAACATACACACACACACACACACACACACATACACTCTCTCACACACACACACACACACACACACACACACAGACACACACACACACACACACACACACACACACACACACACACACACACACAGACACACACACACACACATACACACACACATACACATAATAAGTACACAAAGATAGACCATAATAAGTAATGGGGGGCCTGGAGATTTAAAATACAGGCATTGGCTTAGTTTAGACTCCAGATCTCCCACAAATTACAATTTACTATCAACCTTCTTGTCAACTGTCCTTTTACTTAATGTAATTTGTGGAGATGAAATAAAATATTTTATTATTTATTATTATTATTATTTCCAAGTAGGTAGCCGGCCAGTCGGGTACTACAAAGTAACCTACCACCGTCATATAGTTCCTCACGATTTTTTTCCATTTTAGGTGTTTATTCGAAGACCAAAATCCATGATTTTGAAATAGAAATGGTATCAGAAAACAAAACAAAGATGCAAATGACATAACCAATTCATTTAAGTTACATAGAACTAAAATAAGTATTATTTTGTTCGTACGAGTAGGCACCTGTTCAAAATTAATAAAATGTTTTTTTTTCTTCAGGTAACAGAGAATGCACTGAGTTCCTCTATGAATTGACTGGAAAACGAGGTAAGAATTTTTTACTTGTGTATGAAAAGAAAGAGATTGTCAGATTCTTTTTTACGAATATTGTTACATAATATACAGGCTGTCCGGCAAGTAGTACGACAAACTTAAGGGGGGAGTTAGGTGGGCGAATCACCATGGGTAGGTCACCTACCAAATATATAGAAATGACCTTAGTAAAAGCGTCACCATTTTTGAGTTATTTAATATCTAAAATTCAAAAATCAATATGTAAAAACAGAAATATCGAAATATCTCGAAAATGGTGACCTTTTTACTGAGGTCATTTGTTGGTAGGTGACCCCCCCACCTATCTCCCCCTTAAGTTTGTCGTGCTACTTACCGGACACTCTGTATAATTGTTCATGTTTTGTGAGTATGTTACCGACTAGCCTCTTCCTACTTAAAACTAAACTAAACTTAACGGCACTACCGAGGTCACTACAATCAGCATACATAATATTTTTTTAAACAAACATACTTAGATTTTTTTTTAAACAATAAAGTAAAAATAAAAAAAGTGCCTAGAATCAAAAATTTTTTTTTAGAAAACATATTTTCTTAAATATGAATTTAAAATATTCTATTTTAAATTGTAGTTGTCTTTATACATAGATATATGAAGTTTAAAACAAGTTATAAAGTTATAGCTATATTTAAAATAATTTCTAGACTTCACGTAATGAGACTGATATGTTTTATTAATTATTTGTGACATTCACAACTTTTTAGCGCAACGATATCATGAACGTAACATAATAACATTCACGCATCAATAATATGTACATACATAATTTATGCTAATAGGTGCCATATTCTTTTATACACTTTACTGGCACTATATTCATGTTGCTACGTTCAAAACAGACCATTTTCACACTTATTTCAAGTTAAAAATAGTATCCAAAATATGTTATAGGTACGAGAACATTTTTAGAGTAACCTACATCAAAAACTGCAATCGAAAACTGAGTGAAGCTCTCTTTTTTAAAAGCTTTTAATTTACTTGCAATGTAGGTTTGCTGTCCTAACACGCAAATATCAGTGTAAATTGCCATTGAAAACAGTAATTGCTGAATTTATTGCCGGCTCTTCAACTAAAGCATGACCGTGTAGTCTAGCTAGAATATTCATGTCACACCAAAAACATTTCATGTTAAATTGGCCAAGACTCACAAGCTCATAGTGGTTTCGTTGTAAAAAAGTTATCAGATTTTAGTAAAAGCCTTCGATCATCGCAGGGAAAAGCCAAGCCCTGACTTAACTAACCCTACACCTTGGTTTAAAAAGTATCGCTGAGCGGTTTCATAGATCTATTGTATATTATTCATTGAAGACATATGACGTAATTTTCCGGATATAAAATGTCAAAATCATAATATAAAACGATTAAAAAATTACAAAAACTATTAGTACATAAAAAAGAGTAGGTAAAAATTGAAATGTCACTCGTTAGATGTCTGTGAGTTATTTTTAACAATTCATCTCAAACGCAGGAGAGAGGGCTCTCAATTCCGCGGCTGCCTAGAAGGAACGAACATGGGAAAACTCAAGACTTTTTTTAAACAATCATCAATTTGGATGACAAGTAAAATCAATTAACTTAAAGGCGATAAATACTTACATAGAACTACGTCACAATAAACGGTTTAAACAAATAACTTAATTCAAAATTAATATAGATTACTTACAAATGAAATATTTTGTACGTATAAGTTATTTGGTCATATGTTATATTCTCGGCCTCGCATTCAAGCACTTGTCCAAATATAATAAAATAAAGCCAATGGATGTATTAAAACTCAATAACGAGTGTATTGTTTATATAATATTGTTTGTATTAAATTGCGCACATACCTACTATCGTGTATGTGTGCGTAGAATTAGCAATAATTGGCTATTGAACAGTTAGGTACTTTAAACACAATTATGTGTTGTTCTAAGGTCGATGGCAAACAAGAATTTAATATATTCTTCGTCAATAGAACTACGTCAATCTTTCATACTAAACTGATATGTGTTTACTTTAAAATTTTACACTATGTGCGATTTAAAATAAAAATGTAACTAACTAGAATACACTACCTATCACGCCGCAGGTCGTGGGTTCGATTCCTATCCAGGACACACATTTGTGTGCATGAACATGTCTGTTTGTCCTGAGTCTGGGTGTAAATGTATTTACAAACAAAAAAGTAGTTTATGTATTATATCAGTCATCTGGTTGTTGGGAATAGGATCTATTTGGTTCTAATTAAATAAAAGAAAATGTTATTTTATATTAGGAATATGTATTGACTTGACATTACTTTCACTTTATTATATCTTTCTGAGCACACGTATTATTTATTATTTTTCATCCCATTGTGTTCCTCACAAGGGTTATGGGCCCAGGATACGTTTAATAAGTATTACGGAAAGCGAGGGAATCAGCAAAATGACTATGGGTACTGTAAAAATTGATTTATTGAACAAATCGAATTATGAGAGTTGGGTCGTTCATGCAGAGGCTCTCCTGATAAAGAGCGATGCATGGGGGTATGTGACCGGCATGCTACCCAAGCCAGTTGATTCGGAGGCTGCACAGTTGTGGATGTCAAATGACTCAAAAGCAAGAGCAGACCTCATAGACCTCAAGTCATAAAGCACGAAAGCGCAAATGCGTCAACGTACTATAATATAGACAGTATTCAGAACAACAACAATGACTTTATCACTGATCCTATAGGTATAGCCACAACATTTAACAAATACTTTACTAATTTGACTAATAATGACGAACATTCTAATTATTTTAATAGTAGTAATGACATGAAATACATTAATAAACTTGATAATACAATCTTTTTGATTCCCTTATCAGAGAATGAAGTTTTGAACCAAATTAGGACACTGAACGACACCAACTCTGAAGGTTTTGATGGAATTTGCACAAAAATAATAAAATCAAGTATAAATGAATTGGTCCCCATATTAACTTACCTTATAAATAAATCCTTTGAAGATGGAGTTTTTCCCAATGTCCTCAAACTCTCGATTGTAAAGCCGCTATTTAAAAAAGGCGATAAGGGAGACCTAAGCAACTATCGCCCTATAACACTGATACCCATAATTTCTAAAATATTCGAAAAATGTATGCATATTAGATTGTCCAATTTTTTTACTAAATTTAATATAATAAAAAATGAACAACATGGATTCCAAAAAGGTAAATCAACAACACTTGCAATTTATTCGCTTATTAATAATATACTAAATAACGTAGATAAGAAAATACTTACCACAGTTTTATTTTTTGATATGTCTAAAGCATTCGATTACGTATCACATGAAATTTTATTATATAAACTTGAATGTAACGGCATTCGAGGGCCTACGTTGCAATGGATTAAGACTTATCTAAACGACAGACAACAATGTGTGGTTATTAATAAATTAGATGAACACAACATTGTGACCTCCTATGAGTCTGAATATATATTCAATAGATTTGGTGTGCCTCAAGGAAGCGTATTAGGACCACTTTTGTTTTTGATATATATCAACGATATGCCAAACGTAACAAAGCATAAATGTATACTCTTCGCTGATGACATATCTGTTGTCATTTCGAGTAATGAAATTGAAAATCATGAGACAGACATCAATAGTACAATAAAATTAATAGTAAATTGGCTTGACATTAATAATCTGAAAGTAAACTTTAGTAAAACACATTATATTCAATTTAATCATATAAATACATTAAATATACGTTATAAGGATGATCCTATCTCAGAGGCAGAAACGGTAAAATTTTTGGGCTTGAATTTGGACATAGATATGAAATGGAAATCACATATTAGCAGTGTATGCGATAAAGTCAATCGCTTTGTATATGTCCTCAAACGTCTGACTAATGTTGTCAACCAAAAAACTGCTTTAGTGGCATATCACGCCTACGTAAGCTCAGTACTAAGGTATGGTCTGCTGATATGGGGGAATAGTGTGGATTTCAAAAGAGCTTTCATAGCCCAAAAAAAATGCGTAAGAGCTATGTGTGGTGCAACACCTTTTGAATCCTGTAAACCACTTTTCAAAGAATTAGAACTTCTCACCCTACCGAGTCTTTATATCTTTGAAGTCTGCACTTTTGTTAAGCTACACGGGGACTTGTTCTCACAGGCTGGTCATATATATCCACGGAGCACAAGAAACAATGCGAGGCTTGTTCTAAACCATATACCAAGAACAATGCTGTATATGAAAAACTGCTCTGCAATGTGCGTTCAAATATTTAACAAAATACCAAATGAAATAACTGCGCAAACTAATATAAATAAATTCAAAACTAGTTTATATAAATGGTTGAGTCAATACAATTTTTATGATATTAGGGAACTTATGACATTATAATTTTGATGAAATCTGACATTGATAGTTTTTATATTGTGTAATCTTTTACTATGAATACCTATAATTGTAAAAGTAATGAATATTTATTAGTTTTACAAGTTGCACGCTACATATTTTAGCAATACATGTTGGACCTGTTATGTACTTACCTTTAACATCTTTTACTACCATGTGTTAAGCAAATAAAATTTTATCATTTTTTATCATTTATCATATTATCGATGAGTGCGAGTGAGTTGCGACACGTTAGAGGGTGCGCAACTTCGAAGGAAGTGTGGGATAAATTATTAGGGTATTAATTATGGGGGTGTGTTGGGAATAGGATCTATTTGGTTCTAATTAAATAAAAGAAAATGTTATTTTATATTAGGAATATGTATTGACTTGACATTACTTTATTTATTTATACATTGCACAATGTACACAAAAATAACAATAGTACAGGTAAACTTATAACTATCATTAAAATTACGTACATGGACCCTGTTAGGGTGTAGCAAAAAAAAATAGCGAAATAAAATTAAAATCGAAATAAAATTGCCTTATTATAATAAACCTATCCTATATATCTAATAAACCTTATTTCTATGCATCATAATATTGGTAATTTAATGACTATATAATTATTATGTATGTATATCATGTTGGCTACCATTTATCTTCCATAAAATCTTTTATGTTGTAATAGCTTTTTTGTAATAAAATTTGTTTAAGTTTAATTTTGAAGTGACTATCCTTTATTATGTCTTTTAGGTTATCCGGTAATTTATTATATATTTGGATGCATCGGTACTGGGGGCTATTCCTAAACATTTCTAATCTGGGTGCTGAGAGGACCAATTTATTCTTACGCCGTTTATTTTTATCAAAACTAAATAAGTTAATATTTTTCCTAACAAACATGACAGTTTCTAATATATATATGGAGGGTAGGGTTAGTACTTTCTGTTGGATAAAATGAGGTTTGCAACTATCTCTAGGCCGTATGTTTACCAAAATGCGTAAGCATTTCTTTTGGGCAACAAATAGGTCGTCCGCATCAGTGCTATGACCCCACATGATGATTCCGTATCGGAACCACGCATACGCGTAAGCGTAGTATGCAGATAAAGCACACTCGGTGTTTGTGTTAGTTTTTAGTACACTAAGCCCGTAAAGAAACTGCGATATTTTTAGTTTTATTTTTTCAACGTGTTTTTTCCAATTTAAATGGGTATCTAGTGTTAGTCCTAGTAGGTTAAAACTGTCTACTTCCTCTATATTTATTTGAGTGGATAGTGTTGTTAGATTTACTTTTTGTTTTTGGTAGGGTTTGAATTGCATTATTTTTGTTTTTTTATTGTTCACTTCTAGGTTATGGTTCTGTAGCCAGGATTTGATAGTATTAAATGTTTCTATTATAAGGTAGTCATTATCTAAATTGTTTGTCGGGCTTTTGAATAAAAGGGATATATCATCAGCAAATAACACACAGAGTGTATTGCATATTTTGGGAAGATCATTGATGTAGATGAGGAAGAGAATGCATCCTAGCACACTTCCTTGAGGTATAGACCAATTTGTGGTTAAGGTATCCGAACGCACATTTTTTAACTCGCAGGTGTCGTCATCCAGGTGTTCTATTTGTACGCATTGCTTCCTATCAGTGAGGTAGGAACGCATCCACTCGTGTGCGTCTCCTCTGATCCCGACTCCGTTTAGTTTACTAAGCAGAATATTATGAGATACCCTATCGTACGCTTTAGTCATGTCAAGCATTATTCCTATCGCGTAGTTTTTGTCTCTAATATAATTGAGAATTTCTTGTACGTATTTATAAACTGCCAGGGTTGTTGATCGTTTCTCTCGGAAGCCAAATTGATTTGCGTTAAGTATATTATATTTTTCCATGAACTGACATATGCGGTTTGCCATAGCCTTCTCAAAGATTTTTGAAAACGCTGGAAGAAGTACTATTGGTCTGTATTGGCACGGGTCTCTCGATTTACCGCCTTTCTTAAGTATAGGTTTAATGATAGCAATTTTTAGTTTGCAAGGAAACGTTCTTTCGGAGAATGATTGGTTAATTAAATAAGTTATCGGGGGAGTTAATTCATCAGCACATGCTTTTATTAGTGAAGAGGGTATCTCATCCATACCACAACTACGTTTGTTAGGGAGCTTTTTAATGATTTTAAGTACCTCATCTTGAGTAACAGGCTGAAGAAACATAGAGTTAATTGTAGGCGTGATAACTGGGTGGCCATGGGGTGCGGGGGTACTGCTGGCGCTTTGTGTTAGTGGACTTCCAACTGACGCAAAATACTTATTGAAAGTATTCGTAACAGAATATGGGCATTCTATTAATATGTTATTCGAGTTTATTTTTAGATTTTCTTTATGTATTTTCTTAGATTTTTGAGTAATACATTTTATTATGTTCCACATTTTGTTTGTTTTGTTTTTTGATTTTTTCATCTCTTGTACATAAATAGATTTTTTTGATAGTTTTACGCACTTTTTTAGGATTTTTGAATAAAGTTTAAAATGGTTTTTGAGCAATTCGTTTTTTGATTGGTTTACAAGTACTCTTAGAAGCCTTTTATGTTTACATGAAATTTTTAATCCTTTGGTTAGATAATTATTATTTTCCTTGCTCGTAAGTTTAATGCGATTTAAGGGAATATTAGTATCCATAATATTGCGTAGTTGATCATCAAATATGTTATAGTTTACATTTACATTATTTTCTGGTAGGAGAATATTGTTCCAAACAGTTTTACTAAGTTTTATTTTAAAGGAGGAAATATTTTTTGGGTTATTTATTTTGCGTACATTTTTATAATGAGATTTATGTTTAGTCTTTGATTTTAGTTCAAAGTTGTAGGATATACATTTATGGTCGGAGATTCCATGGTCATCAACAGATAAAGTGAAGTTTTTATTGTTTGTAAATAATAGATCTATACACGTTGAACTCGTAGGCGTTTCTCTTGTTGCTATTTTGACTATTTGATGCAGGTTATATTCTAGCATTATTGCTAATAGTTTTTTGTAATTATTCGAGTTTTCAAATGCATTTATGTTAAAGTCGCCTCCTATAATTACATGTTTTTGATAATGCTGTGATTTTAGTTTTGTGAGAAGAATCTCAAGAAACTGAAAAAATTGTTCTATCTCTCGGTCTACCCTATACACACTTATTAATAGTATATTAGATTTTATTTCTATCGCGCAGCATTCAATTACGTATTCTTGAGTCAAATCCGTTAGATCTCTCCTTTCTGTATATTTTGTTCCAGTTGGCAACAGAATAGCGACGCCACCTCCCCGGCGCTGCCGACGGCAGTAGGCTGCGGCAAACTCATAGCCATTGACTTGTACGTAGGGACGTTGAGTTTCAGTAATCCATGTTTCTGAAAGGCATAGGGCCTGGTATTTATTTTCTTGCAGTATGTTTTCAAGTATGTGGACTTTGTTTTTTATACTTTGTACATTTTGTATACCAATATTAAATTTAGTTTCGAAAGGAGTGGTTTATTGTATCATGAGCGTTTCTGGAGTCGTTATTATTGTTAATATAACTATTCGCTTTTCTCTTACTGTCATCATCATCAGACTTCCCCAAAGGTAGTTGATCACATGGTGGTGGTAGGCTATGATTCTCACTTTTGTTTTTATTGTTGATAAATTCTCGACCATTAATATATAACTTATAGTTTCTTATCACTGCATGATGACCTTCTCTTCTTGCTTCGTAAAGCATCTTTCGCAAGTAGTTATGTTCCTTTAGTGCTTCGTTTTCCAAAAAATCACCAATCGCAATTCCAGTGTTCATGAAGAATCGTTTGTTTTGCAGAAGATATTTAGTCATCTTTTTACTAATTAGTTCAATCATTATCGGCCTGCGGTAACCTTGTTTTCCAAGTCGCATAAGCCCTTCAATATATCCATCTAGATTCACATTAACAGTATCAAAGAAAACATTAATGACACGATCATGGAGTTGGTCTTCGGTCTCCCAATTGTTTTCTTCTAGTCCATATAAGACTAGTTTCTTGCAGTTGTCATTGCCGGTTTGCAACTCTTTGCTGGTTAGCTTGGGCTGACTTTGCAAGCCTTTTATTTCCCTTTTAAGGTGATCGTACTCTTTTTCTAGGATGTTTATTTTTTCTGTCAGGCTGTTTATATCAGTTTTTAGCCTGTTTTGTTCAGTATTCATGGTGTCTAGTCGACGGGTGAATTCCAAGCTAAGGTTATTCATGGCATTATTAATTTCTTCCTGTATTAGAGACTTTATCTCAGTCTTTAGCATATCAATTATTTTTTTGTCATTGCTTTCCAATTTTTTGTCCAGTAATTGGCTTATTTGGTCGAGTGTAGGTGCAGGTGTGGATGGTTCTCGAGATTCTGGGATCACTATCTGAGAATTTATTGTATCTCCTAAGAAACTCTCGCCATTGTTTGATTGTTCATCTATTATTGAGGATTCATCACTGTCTATTTGACTTATGTTGTGGTTTTTGTTTGATCGGGTGAGTTTTCTTTGGGTGACGTAAGCATCTTGTGTAGTATATTTAGTGTTTTCTGATCGGGCTGGTGAATTAGTATTATTGCCTTTGGGTTGTTTGGCAATGCATACTGGACATTTCCATGCCTTTTTACGTTCATTATTCATAGTATTATAAAATCGCTTTTCGGAAACGTTGGCGCATTCTAAGTCGTAGTTATGAGCACATTTACAACACACCAAGTAGCATCTATCAGGAATTTCTTGACGACAACCTTCACACATCAGTAATTTTCTTTTATTTCTGTTATCCATGTTATGATATTTTTAAATCAATTGAATTATAAGTTACAAGTAGTAATCTAATATGTATTAACGCCCTCTATGTTCCAGGAGTAGTACCTACTTGCAATACACACAGTAGTCCCATCAGTAAATCGATTACCTGTTAATGTCCTTGCGTTGGCCTAGATGGCACTGTCGCATTAATCAATCGCAGAAAAGTTTGTTTCAACTCTCAAATTCTCAATAGTCTTCACTTCAGATATTGTTATTATTTGAGGTTACTTATAATAAGATATTAATTTTACCTTTTTATTGTATTATTTTTTTGTAAACTGGGATAAAAATAGGGTTTTAGTACATATTGTGTTATTAAGGCACTTTTAAAAGTTGTTGTTTAAAAAAATAATGGCAATGTTTTCACTGTATCTATAGCACTTTTTATTTTTGAATTACTTGGAAATGTCCTTATATTTTCATTGGATAACGATAGTACACATCATACACCACTTATAGTTCACATATTTTTCACTATTTACTCATAATATACTTGATAGCATTTTTAAATCGCGATTTTGTTCGGAGCTGATATTACCGTGTCGCGCGAGTATACATTACTTTCACTTTATTATATCTTTCTGAGCACACGTATTATTTATTATTTTTCATCCCATTGTGTTCCTCACACTGGTTTCCATATTTTTTATTTATTTATTAGTTTAAATCAGACAATTGTCCATATGAGATTAGTATAACAAAACTTACAGACTATGATAGTAACCTAAAACTATTTTACATTAATTAAATATTAATTTAAAATCTGTGTCCACCATCCACCAACGTCCATATTACAAGGTCTGCTTAGTTTGGGATCAGATAGCTGTGTGTGAACAAATGTCCGAGGATATTTATTTATTATTATTAGAATAGGGTTGTTGACTTATCAAATCAGCTTCTTTTTTTTATTAAATGTCAAAACTATAGTTTATATGGAGATTTATATGAAAAAAAGAAGATATTTGACGTCACAAGCAGAACCCATTGGCAATCCCCCTGCTAATGTCTATAGGCGACGGTAGTCACTTGCCATTAGGTGACTTTTTATATGTAAAATTTTGTATAGAATAAAAATTATTTAAAAGTAAAATAATTTTATGGTATTTTTTTTAGACGAAGAAGAGGCAATTAAATACGTCAGCAATGTAACTGGACTTCACAGTAAGTGATTTTTTTACATTTTATTACTAATTGTTTAGTCAGTCAATCAATCATATAATTTATCTGTAGATATATTTTTTTTCTTAAGTATAAAATTAATGTTACATAAAATATCTAAACATTTTTAAATAATTAAATACCAAAATTATTAAAATTTTATAAAAATATTCTTGTGCTGGAAGATCGGTCTTTTTTTTCTGTTTCAGGTCATGATGAATGTTATGTTTTCATCAAAAGGATTAAGGGCTCAAGAGATTGGCCTTTTGTCATAGATTTCTTGACGCAATTAGAAGGGACATCAAGTATGTATATTATCAAACCTACACGATTCAAATGTTATTTTTAATTATTACTTATTCTATTTATTTTTCTATTTACAGATGTCAAAGGGGTTGTTGAACTCTTGAATATATTGACCAACGAAAAGGGTAAGATAATTATTGTTTTTTTATACCCGTTTCTCCGTACAAACTTTGGACCCCCGATTCATCCCCTTACAGGGTGAATTTTAGAAAATCCTTTTATCGAATACCTACGTCATAATAACTATCTGCGTGACGAATTTCAGCGCAATCCGTTCAGTGGTTTGAGCTGTGTGTTGATAGATCACTCAGTCAGTCAGTAACGATTGCCTTTCATATAATCTGTATTTAGCTAACAATGAATAGTGTACTTTCAGGATATGAGAACTTATTGAAAATAACTTAAAAAAATTGTGGTGTGATCGTTTTTGAGAACTTGGCTAATGCACTGCCACGCGCCTTATTATGTTTTTTTAATTCATGAAAGCCTGTATAAAATGTATTTCAACACTATTTCAGATGTATTTAAGGCATTCGAAGTTTTAAAGAAGTTAACTGGCCATGCCGACTTCGACGCCATCTTTGAAAGCCTTCAAAAGATTTCTGGAGAGAGAAGTAAGTGGAATCAGCTATTATTACTTTATTATTACTGTACTACGGTTCATTTTCATTTAACACGTGACTTGAATATTGTGTGCCCAATTAAGGTGATGATAGCTCAGTAGCGACGTTGGATACCGCAGCGAAGGTCGTGGGTTCGAATCCTACAATAGCTTGACCTATTCGACATGCACCTGTTGGTGTGTTCCGGCAGTTGGACTAGAGAGCAAGCCTCTTCTAAGACATTGGGGTCGACAACACATTGGTATTGCTAATGTCTATAGGCGGTATTCACTTACCGTCAGACCCTGCCTGGTGGTCACTTGTCGTATAAAATACTCAAAAAATTGCTGCCAGAACCAGGAGTCGCTAAGCGATAGTATATACAATAATAGTCAACTAGTGTGTGGTAGCCAGCCAGTCGAGTACTACAAAGTACCCTACGACCGTGCTATGGTTAAAATTCAAGATCATTGTAGGATTTGCCCATCTTCCTATTGTATTTTGTCATCAAAAGCTAATATTTTGTTTAATTGTTGCAGATTCCTTCGAAATAGCCGATTATTTCAAGCATGTAGCTCACACTAATGGTAAGTATACAGGGTGTTCGGTAAGTAGTACGACAAACTTAAGGGGGAGATAGGGGGTGGGTCATCTACTTAATTTCCAAAAATGACCTAATAAAGGTGTCTTTATTTTCGACATATTTAACATCTAAAATTAAGATATAGATTAACATATACAACAATTAATTAATTGTTGTATATGTTGGTAGGTGACCCCCCCACCTATCTCCCCTTCAGTTTGTCCTACTGCTTATCGGACATCCTGTATATGGTTCTTAATAGCATCTAAACTAAAGAAAATAACTCATCAAGGTGGGCAACACAAAAATCGCCCTGGTATTGCAAGTATACTGTGACAATTTTCCATCAACATTTAAGAAAAGTAATGAATTTTTGCCTTGTAGGTACTAAATATTTTATCTTGTTTTAATTTTATTCAGGCGTGGAAGGTGTGAAGTTAGAAATTTACAAGCTGACGGGAGGAGTTGGGCCTTCGCACTTCCCAGATTTACTCAAAGTGTTATTCCCTGAAGTCGGTAAGTCAAACAACCTATTTAAAACAGTATATGTATGTAGTATATAGAAAGAAGAAGAAAGAAAAATATTTTATTCATGCGCGCCATCCGACGCAAACCAATTAGCAACACAAACTACATTAAAAAAATCTACCACCATAGTGGAAAGTAATATAATGGCAACACTGCTTTATACCTTTCATTCATTTAACTATGATAATAAAAATACTTAGGTTATAATTAAATTAACAATACAATTTTCCACTATTTTTTAAATAAAGGATGAAATTAAACACTAAATCAGTTATATGGTTTCCATATTACAAGCTCTGCTTAGTTTGGGATCAGATGGCTGGATAGATCAGACCGTATGTAGTTTTGGGTAGATCGCAAACGACCTAGCTCTAAAGAGCGCTCTGACTGACTTGCACCCGGACGCTACATGGGCTAGAGTCGACCCTGTATACAGGATGTGCATTAAGTAGTACGACAAACTTAGGGGGATATAGTAAAAGTATCACCATTTTTGAGATATTTAATATCGAAAATAAAAAATCTGAAATAGTTAAATATCTTGAAAATGGTGACCTGCACACCTATATCTGCCTTAAGTTTGTTTGTAGTATATAATAACATTGTTCCACAGATATGAAAGGCGCATGCAGCATCCTTATATCTGCAACCAGGACAGTAGGTACGTATCTTATTAGCTTTTGTACGCAAAAGCAGAATTTATACAAAAAATTAAAAGATTTTAAATGAAGTTGATTTAACGTTCTTAAAGAATAAACTATAGGTTTTTTTTTTAAATACCTATCCAATATTCAGCTCTCCTGATCGTCTTTTTTCCAAAGTCCGCCCACTGTTATATTAGTTGACCCAATAGACGTTGTACTCATCAGAAAAATTCCATAGAAAAAGTGCTTTCTCTTTTGCCAATTTTTTCCATAATAACCTTATTTCTCAATCGAAACACCAATCACAGGGCGTGACGTCATTCGTGGGTAATCAATCAATGTTAAAATAAACAATATTATCTATCGTGCGTGATACTTAGTTTTTTTTTACGACTTTTATTATCTATTATATTATAACTCCCATACAAACAAACATATTGGTTTACGGGAACCAAGAACCAATCATATTGTTTATGTTTTTGTAAAAAAATAAATTAAAAAAAAACCATTATGATTTTTAAACACATACTAAAAAGTTGTCCGATTCCCTATGGTAGTTTACGGAAGTCAAAAATTACAGAATTAAAATAATAAAGTCATAGGCATTAATATCTAATAATTAGAGTTTGCCCACTGATCTAAATATATATCTTCTATTTACAGATATAGGCCCAGCAATTCTAGAACTTAATAGACTACTGAAAACGAAATCATTCGCTGAGAGTATAAGATTGTTTAAGAAAGTCACTAAACAAAATCGTAAGTAAATATACGACGGTTATTTTGTCTGTGGTTGATTTTAGTTTTGAAAATGTCATTTAATTTGCAGAATTTAAATACGCCTTGGAGGAGTTTATGCAGGAAGCTAATCGAGGAAGTAAGTACCTTTTTTAAAAAAAAAAAAATTTGCACTATGTAATATTATGTATACAGGGTGTCCGTCCGGTAAGTAGTACGATAAACTTAAGGGGGAGATAGGTGGGCAGGTCATCTACCAAATATACAAAAATGACCTTTGTAAAAAGGTCACCATTTTCGAGATATTTCGATATTTCTGATTATATGTATATATGTATTGATTTTTGAATTTTAGATATTAAATATCTCGACGTGACGTCGTGTTTTCTTTTTATTTTAAGTAAATTGGTGTATTTTGAGTTTAATTGAATAATGTCTGTGGCGTTTTGTTCAAAAAAGGTCTAAAAATGTTTCATGTAATAGAAAAAAACGTTGTTTTATTTATGTACCAAATATTTTTGACCATCTGACTTGATTCAAATGCAATTTTATGCTTAAACTAAAACCAAACTCATAAACAGAACAAGCAAGAACTATATATTATACTTATTAATTAATACTGTGAGGCGATCTTGCCCCACGAACCAAATCCCTGGTTGGCTGAACCATGTTCGATCGTCTATTGATACTTTAAAATTGTAATTTTCCTTCAGGTTTAAAAGTAATTTTGGAAAATCTGTACAACATAAGCGGTCAATCAACCGTCGACGAGATAGTGGAAGTCTTCAAGGAAGTCTTCCTAACTGACAGTGAGTATCTTTGATTTATTAAGTATATGCTAGTAATCCAATGCACCGATTTAAGCCTATTACATTCAATAATTATTTTCTAATCTCACTGATAATATTATAGCTTTAATTATTTTCATCTTAGGTTGACTCACAATATTTTTATGATAACAGACCTAGTTGGAGGCATGCACAAAATAAACAAGGTGTCCAAGCGGCAGGATCCTATATTCTTCCTCAACTCTATCCTGGATGTGACCAAAGCTAAAAACATCCAAGAAGCCAGCGCCATCATACAGAAGTTAACCAAAAAGAAATGTAAGTATCAAAGGACCTCTCTAAAAATGAGACCGCAGCAACTTCAGTTGTTAGGTTATGCCCAAATAAACTAAGATAAAGTTCTAACACTTTTAGATAAATAGATATTAGATAATTTAGACAGCATGTAGGGTAAGGAGGAGATGGGTGACTTACCTTGGGCCCCAGAAACACTATTCTCCAGCACTTTTTAAGGAAAAAAAGGGAATGTTCTAACAGTCATTGAAAGAAATACATTTTAAAAAATTATAGAGATAATTTTGGAAATTAGTAAGAATAATAACAATGTAAAAACAAAACTGAATTCGAAACGGTAAAGTTCCGAATCCGATGTCAAAACAAAAATAAAAATAGAAAGAGCTCGTCTAAACTGAAATGACGCGCCCCACTACCGAATTTACAAGTATGTAAATATAAAAATATGGACGTAATACACAGAAATGAAATGAAATTGTTTATTTATCCAAATAGGCCTTCACAGGCACTTATGAATAGTCAGACTCTAAATGCTCGGTTCGGAAGGTTGCTTTTGCTGAGAAGACTCGACAATAAACTCAGCAATAACTTTTTAAAAACAACTTACACCTATTACATTCAATAATTATTTATCTAGTCTCACTGACAATATTTGCGTGTTATGGCAGCAAAATAGTAATCAATATAATTTAATTATGACTGACTTAATAAACAACAAACTCAAGCAGACCAGCCCCCACAAGCAGCACCTGTTCACAAGTATGGCGTGTGGAGCCACCGCCCTCCTCGCACATTTTATAGTGAGCGACCCGCCACACGACGCCGCCGCAAGCAAAGGCCTTAAAGCGAGCATGACTTAAGCTTGCTCCAAACAAAAAGAAAAATTAAATTATGAAAAACACACGTTTGTCCACCAAAATCACTCACCAAAATCAACTAATTAAGTCATTTCAACTTAGACGAGGCCGTAGGTATAAATTGAATGCACTTATTTATTTCAGTATCATTCCTGGAAATATTGGAACAAATCCGGATCAAATCTGGACACGACAGTATTGTGGACTTCTTGAAGAAAATGCTCACGTTTTCAAGTACTAAATGTGAGTATGCGTTTTTACTACAGAGTTTTGCCATAGTAAGTAACCTAAGCTTATAAATCTTTATTTTATGTCACAATATTGCTAATAGTTGTTTGTGAAACATGTTTAAGGGAGTAGAATTTAAATATCTGTTATTGTTATTAGATTTTTAGTTCTATTTGTAGTCTATTCCTGTTATTTTTCCATAATTTAAATAAATATTTAAACCTACTCTGGCAGTACTACATAGTACCCTACCACCGTACTGTGGTTTCCTCACCATGTTTTCCTTCACTGAAATCTCAAGCTCATTGTAGGATATGAACCTACGACCTTCGCCAATTCCGACCACTGAGCTATCATCGCCTTAATTAGATTTCTGAGCTGAATGTAATATTTCCCTATTTATTTCAGCTCTTACACAGGCATGGCAAGTGTTCATCGAGATAACAGAAATCACAGGTAAATTATAAATAATATATTCTTATTGTATAGACACAAACACACACACACACACACACACACACGCGCGCGTTAAATAAAAAGAAAATAATAAAAACAGATAAAAGAACACTCTGTATCTATTTAATTTAAACAAAATAATAAAAAAAACGGTTTTATTTGCACATAGTAGACAATAGGGATGTTGAGTGACATGTCAAATCTGTTTCTTTTCTTAAAATTTCATAACGATGATCTATATGGAGTTTTGTATGAAATACATACTTGTGACGTCATAAATATACACCATCAACAAATCAACAAAGAGTTGTTAAATTGGTAATCATAAAAATTATGAAATTAACAACGTTTTCAATGTTTACTAGTATTTTTAGATGTTTCATACCCTGCATGGTTAGTTATAATAATTTTCTTGAACATTGTTTTTATTTTTAATTACTTACAGATATCTTCGAACTATTTGAGAAAATAAATAATTACTCAAAAGTGGATGTTGTTATATTCTTTGAGACAATCCTGCGCATCACCAATTCTACCAACATCAGAGTTGCTGCCATCATGTTGGCTAAAATATCTAACATGCGAAGTAAGTGCTTATACTCATTTATTCAGTTTATGCATTGATAAGATATAGGTTCTGTTTATTGACCACTAATTTTTAAATATATTTTTTGCTGCCATTTGCTGCGGTTAATACAGCAAGGCTTATAGGTCTATTTTTTAGGGTCTGTACCCAAAGGGTAAAAATGGAAACCCTATTACTAAGACTGCTGTCCGTCCGTCTGTCCGTCTGTCACCAGGCTGTATCTCATGAACCGTGTTAGCTAGACAGTTGAAATATATAAATAATAAAATTAAAATTTAAAGGGGGCTCTCATACAACAAACGTGATTTTTGCCGTTTTTACGGAACCCTTCGTGCGCGAGTCCGACTCTAACTTAGCCGGTTTATTTTAAATTACTATCTCTGGTGCTACTTGAACCTCTAGAATTAAATATATTTTTTTATTATTTCAGCATTCTTCGAAGTAATTCAAGCCATTCACGAAATAACTGGTTTAGGTAAGTTTAAAAGATGATTAACAGCTAAGTATATGGAATCGAAATTTACATGTGAATGTTTCTGAACTGTTATTTTCCCCAAAATCAGTAAAGAAAATGTAATTTCGTAGGTATTTCACAATTTTAATGAAAATATTTTCGGTGCACCTTTTGTATCAATTTAATATTATTTTGTATACCTCCTACATATATTTCAACATTTCTTACGTATTTCAGGTATCGTTACTTTCTTCGAAACCATAATTACCATCAGTAAACATTTCTGTAAGTATTATTAAATAATTATTTTAAAATTTAAGACTATAGTGTAGCGACATCTATCGTATCGCAGATAAGTACCGCACTGCACGGTAGATGGCGCTGTTATGAACGACACTTCCAAGACACAATTTCATAGAATCCTATATCGCGATATCAAAGTTTTCCAAGCAATGGCATATATATCTGCTACAATTAGAACGCGCGTTATTATCTAGAGTTGCAAGCGTCTGTAGGCTTCAGTAACCACTTACCATCAGGCAGGATATAAGCTAAAGGCAATGGTATCTCAGTAAATGACGTCGAATGCTGCAACGAAACCCGTAGGTACCAATCCTTTATTGATTGACCTATCGGTGGGTTTCAGCAGCAGTACTTGACTCTTCAAGGCATTGTAATAAGGTCCACAACACAATGGCACACCCTGGGATTGTTAATGTCTATAGGCGACCGTAGTCACTTAAAAACCCATTTTGTGTATTGCGGACAGCTTTTGATAGAGTTTGTACTAAGTAGAAAGTACATTGTGATATTTTTACAGATTTCGAAGACGTGGTTATTACTATAGAAGATTATACGGAGACTACAAGTAAGTGCACGTAAAACCATTCAATTTGTTATAATTACTTTTGCGGTATAGCTGTGTAGAAGTAACATAATTAACTTGCACTGACTCTCAAGTTTAGTTGGGCATACATGAAAGGAACTGTCCTTTAACTTAAGTAGCGGTACAAATAAGACAACTATCTCTATATATTTTTTGTATAATTACAGACTTCATCGACGCCCTTAAAGACTTGAGGAGAGCCACAGGCGAAACAGGTATATAAATCATGAACCCTTTGATAGTTTAAGAAAAGACTAAAATGCGAAAATTACGTTTATATTATACCCATTTCCAGATTTCATTAAAGCAATCGAATGCGTTAAACAACACCAGCCACCGATTCGTCGAACTACAACAACGACTACAACCACAACTACAACGACGCCGCAACCAGAAACCACAACTCATCCGGAAACAACAACAGAACCAGAAACAACCACAACAACCCTTAAACCTGAAACAACAACCCAACCAGAAACGACAACTACAACAACCCCCAAACCAGAGACAACAACCCATCCAGAAACTACAATAACTCCTGAGCCCGAGACTACAACACAAGTAGATACGACAACCACAACTACGACAACAACAACCCCTGAACCAGAAACTACAACTTCGACTACAACAACCCCTAAACCTGAGACTACAACGCAACCAGATACGACAACCACAACAACCCCCAAACCAGAGACTACAACTCTACCAGAATCTACAACCACAACCTCCAAACCAGAGACGACAACCCAACCAGAAACCACAACTACGACGACAACAACTCCTGAACCAGAGACTACAATCCAACCAGAAACGACAGTCACATACACGACTACATCAACCCCAAAACCAGAAACTATAACAACCCCTAAACCTGAGATGACAACCCAAACGGAAACTACAATCCAACCGGAAACGACAACTACAACAACATCTAAACCAGAAACGACTACTCAACCAGAAACGACTACCCAACCAGAAACAACAACCACAACTACGTCTACAACAACCCCTAAACCAGAAACTACAACTTCAAGTACAACTACTCCAAAAACGGAGACGACTCCGTTACCCGAGACGTCTTCACAAACAAGCAGTGAAGAAAGTGAACAGTCAAACTCGACAAGTGAAATTCAAAGCACAGAAATAGCAACATCGGAAACCAGTAAGACTTTAAGCACTTCTGAAAAGTCAGGAAGCTCTGAAAAAACTGAAAGTACTAATAGAACAGAAAGTACTAAAGAAACGTCTGAAACTTCTTCAGAAACACAGTACACAAGTTCAACAAGTAAAACTCAAACTGATAGCTCTTCAGAGAAGTCAGAAACTTCTCCATTACCGGAAACCACGTCGCAGCCGGAAAATTCTTCTCCATCAGAAGTAACAGATTTTAATAAACAAACAAAATCAAGCACCGAAACTTCAGAAACATCCGAAAGTGTAACAGATACTTCTGCGAAATCATTAACTACTATTGAAGATCAGTCAAAATCAGAACATCCTATAGAAAACAATACTCTACATCCAGAAACGACTTCAAATTCAGAAACGAATCCAAAACCAGAAACTACTCATGCACCAGAAACTACTCCTTCACCAGACACTACTCCTTCACCAGACACTTCTGCAAAGCAAGAAACGTCAACGTCATCTGGAAAAGAGGTAGCTTTGCCAACTGAAACCGCATCAGAAACTCCTACTGATAACAAACCCAAAGAATCGGAAGCAACTACTCCACAACAAGAAACTATAAATCCACATCCAGAGACTACTACACAATTGGCAACTAATCCAGTGCCAGAGACTACTCCAACACCAGAAACCACAATAAAACCTGAAACTTCTTCAACACTAGAAATCACGCCAAAGACAGAAACTACACAAATACCAGAAACTACTCCTAAACCAGAAACTACTCTAGCACCTGAAACTTCTTCGAAACCAGAAACTACTCCAAAACCAGAACGAAACCAATCGGTTGACTCTAAAAAATCAGAACAATCGAAAGAACAAACTGAAAATTCCAAAGAAAATTCAGAAGAAAATTATGATGACGAAAACTTTGTTGCGTTCGAGCTACCTTATGAAACTGAACAGCCAGATGATCATGAGCCTACTGAAAAACCAGAAGAATCCAAGCCAGATCAACCAAAACCAGAAACTACTGTACAACCAGAAACTACTACAAATAAAGAAACTACTACAAAACCAGAAACTTCTGCACAACCAGAAACTACTGCACAACCAGAAACTACTACAAAACCAGAAACTACTGCGCAACCGGAAACTACGGCACAACCAGAAACTACTGCGCAACCGGAAACTACTGCACAACCAGAAACTACTGAACAACCAGAAACTACTACAAAACCAGAAACTACTGCGCAACCGGAAACTACTACAAAACCAGAAACTACTGCGCAACCGGAAACTACTGCACAACCAGAAACTACTACAAAACCAGAAACTACTGCACAACCAGAAACTACTCCAAAACAAGAAACTTCTGCACAACCAGAAACTAATACAAAACCAGAAACTTCTGCACAACCAGAAACGACTACAAAACCAGAAACTACTACAAAGCCAGAAACTACAGCACAACCAGAAGCCACAATAAAACCAGAAACTACTCCACAACCAGAAACTACTACAAAACCAGAAACTACAGCACAACCAGAAACCATAACAAAACCAGAAACTACAGCACAACCAGAAACCACTACAAAACCAGAATCTACAGCACAACCAGAAACTACTGCACAACCAGAAACGTTAACACAAACTGAGTCAACAAAACAAGATAGTAGCACAGAAGCTCCTAAGCCACCAGGGCAACCTGGAGCAATCAAACCAACATCACAAGACGTGGAGTCCACTGGGCCAGGCAGGCCGGGAGGCAAACTTGGCCTCAATCATGGAAGGCATCGTAAGTTGATATAATTATTTTAACACGAGCAATAAATGCTTACAAAATAGTTGCCGGACTTACAGACCTATAGACAGATGGACAGTAGTCTTAGTAATAGCACAGTATAAAGATATATTATACTGTGGTAATAGGGTGTCCGTTTTTACCCTTTGGGTACGGAACCCTAAAAACCTATTAAATTAGTAACAAAAAAATACTACATAAAACACTCTTCTTTTACAACTTTTCAACGAAATAATAAAAAAAAGAACACACCTAATAAATATGCAACACAGTTGAGTAGGTCTGTGGCCACACATATTTTTAAAACATTGGTCCTGTCGAAGAAATATGTTTACTATCTGGATAAGTAAGTGTCAATACCTACTTGAAGCATATAGGGTATCTATCGCAATCATTTGCGAAAAAGAGAAATATAACAAATAAGTTGAGACAATCTCTTTCTTTCATTCAGGGTAAGTAGGGTTAGAAAGAGAGTGTGATGTATTTGCTTCAAGCAGGTATTGAGTTACCTATCCACATAGTATACATAATTCTGGTCCTGTCAACATTCCCGCCAAATTTATTTTTTCTTTTCCAGAACTAGTGAACGCATTGAAAGCTAGCGTATCCGTAAATTTCGTGATATTACCCGAAGTAAATGGCAATAAAAACTGCTACTGCACGTGCGATAGCCGGAGCCCGCCAGAATTAATACCACTAAATAAATTACCACCTGGACTGACACATGGTTAATAATCGACAACACTATGTATAAATCAAACTACTATGTATATATTTTTAATTTTATGTATTGTATAAGAAAACATATAAAGTTTAAAGTGTGTGATTTATTTTATTTTTGTTCACCTCCCATATTATCAAATGCTCTAAAGCCAGAAACTGTTAGAAATAGTACCTAGTGCTAGCTACATTTTGTCGTGCAAACTTCCTATTTAATTTCAGGTCAGTTATTAAAAAAGTATTAATTTTAATTGCAATTAAATTAATCGCAATATTTTTTTAATCAATTAGTTGATTGAATTTTTTATTGATTAATGCCCAACACTGCTGACTGATAAAGATTACTGTTTGATGGTTTGACCATATCACTTTTTATCAATAAACTAGCTGTTCTCCGCAGTTTCACCCGCCAAAATATAGCCTATGTTAATGTGATATAATGTAGCAAGAATAATGGAGCAAATGGTTAAAATAATTTTTGACATTGCACCACACATACATACAAATCTTTCCTCTTTACAATATTAGATAGTCAATCTAAAACGTACACCACAAAATCATTAATTCTCCTAAGTTATAATTTCTGAGTACTTAACGAAGTATTAATTACAACTGTCAAATCACTCCATCTAATTAAAAATAGAAGAATTTGCTCCTGCGTGAATCCACCGTAACCCGTCAAATTGTCAATTAATTGGTGAATATAATAATATACCTACCTAATAATTATGGATTAACTAGTTATCCCCAGTGATTTCTCCGGCGTATCCGAAGGCATCTTATTTCTTACCGGAATAAAAACTATCCTTTCTTTTATTCCAGAATATGATCTACCTGTGTGCTAAGTTTTATCAAAATCAGTTCAGCCGTTTTAGCGTGATTGAGCGACTAACATCCAAATATACAAACTCTCACATTTATGATATTGATTGCTTTTTATAAACCTGATATTCAATGGAGAAAATTACCAGGAGTTATAAGTCAGATGGAGTTCTACATGAGAACTTCAGTCTATGAAGTATTACGTTGCCTTCGTAAGGCGCGAATTATACAGAAACTTCTTGAAGCGGCAAGATGTCTGCGCCACGCCTTCTCTTTACGCTGTTTCTCTATAATTTGCGTCTAAGTGTTCTCCTTGGGATTGGTAATGTTAATATTTGACCACAGGCTTGCTTATCAAATTTCTGACATAAAAAACAACATTAATAATAAAAAAAAACAATAAAAAATTATTTCATTTATTAAAATTTCATTGTAAAACGATCCATCGTTCGATCAAATGATTTCCACTTTTATTTAATAATAAAATTGATATAACAAAAAGGAATATTACTTCAACGCTTCGTCACTTTACACTTCATTTTAATATGGCGTTCAAGTGTAAAAATAATATAACTACTGCAGTCATTACCTGTAAAAAGAGAAATTAGTTACAGCGCCATCTGTTAACTGATTTCATAACTCGAATAAAAGTTTACGAGGACATGAATCTAGATGACACTAGTACGATGGCCTTGACCAGTCATTCTTCTTGTAACAGAAAATAAATAGACAAAAACAAAGGTAAAATCTTATTGAAAAATAATAATGATAATTATAGAACAAACACACTGTTTCAGCAGTGAGGCAACTGAGACAAAAAACAAAGCGAAATCGAAAATATTTATGAAATACTACAACGTTTCACCAACATATCATCAATGTAATCTGTAATTATTTACCAGAGATACTTATTCTTTTGAATAGAACAGTTTTTATTTTACTTCTGGATAAGCTTGTGTTTGACCGCAATCTCACCATGGTAAATGATGGTGTGGCTGAAAGTGGTAAGCACACAAAGCCTAGATGGGAACTGGCTCTCAAGTGCAGCTGTCGGAACACACCGATAGGTTATTGGCGATAGATTTTCAACTTGAGGGTGGTAGCCAGCCAGTCGGGTACTACAAAGTACCCTACCACCGTGCTGGGGTGTGTGTCATTGTAGGTTTCGAACCCACGACCTTCGCCACGGTGTCCGACGGCTATCATCGCCTCTAAAATAGTTCATCATCTATTAATTCATAAATCATAATCTAGAAATCAATCCACAAATTTAATCTAGAATCTGAAACACGAGCATAACCAAACTTTACTCTAAGGAAAATTTCTCCATGTTTTTACAATTATATACAGCTCAGCACTTTATTTTAAGTGTTCAATTATCGTCTCGATTAACAATATTGATATGTGGTAAAATGCAAATTTTAGCTATTGGAAACTTTACGAGCAATTAAGACATTTGTGAATCACCCCTACAATAAATAAAATAACTTTAATTTGATACAAAATTGGCCTCTAAGATATATAGAGACGAATTGATATAAAATAAAGCGCACATATTTATCATTCAAATAAAAATGTATAAGAGAGACCATTTTTAAATTCAAGAATAAAGAGTGATACTGGCAAGCCACCTGTGTTAAATATCCCATACCTACGTTGCTTGTAGACACTAATCATTATCATAAATGTATATTAAACGTTTGCATCGCTGAAAAAACCTTGAGGAATTACAATGAGATTACTCTAACATTCTATAGATTTCAGTTGGAAATTCTAAGCATCATATAAGCTGAAATTAATTTATCTGAGCAATACAAACTAAACATTAAATATTTGTAGGTATATATATTATTAACAAACCTATGGTGACATATTTGCCTTTGTATCTAGTTCAATTATTGAATTTTGTAATATTTTTTATGTAAGGTATGTTTTTTTTTACTCGAATCGCGATCCTCGTATATTATTTTTAAATGTAGTTTAGGTACAACCGTTACATTGGTAAGCGAATGGGTTAAAACTGTATTTTTAATAATCTATAGCTTTAATCATTAAAAATATGACAAACAATATAAACTCACCTCACTCAATACCAGACACATCCAAACTAACATTAACAAAACTGGCCCCCATATTTTCTCTGTGACGTGGGGATACGACATGCCTCTTGGCATTTTCGCCTTCTTCTAGATCCCCGTCACAGACACCACATTTCAGCTTCCCAAACTCATAATAAACATATTTGTTCCTCACCAGCATATTTATATTATGTTTCAATTCCAAATAAAAGCGGAAAACGCTTTCTGTCGATGGCTTATTTTCGTAATGCTCAGCGTAAATCAAATGCATTAGAAGAGATCGAATGGAATTAAACACTCCTTTGCAAGTCGTGCAATTGAATGTCACTCCTTCGCTGTGCAAGATAAAGTTTCCTTTCATATACACGCTTATTATATCTCCCTTGTTATTATTAATCTTGGAATCAGCTACAGCGGTTTCATGTTCGACGCTGGACAAAATATGTTTGATTGCTTCGCTCAAATCTTGGAAGGTAGCATCACAGAATTCACATTTGATCACAGGTTTTGTGGTTATTTTGTTCAAAGTCAATAATTCCTCGTCAGTTTCTGGATAGAGCGCTGTACGAATCAGTTTACAGATGGTATCAATATGCTTGCTGCACTCGAAATGTTCAACGATTGCTGCGAAAGACGGCAAAGCCACATACTCCGGGCAAATGGTACAAATGTAAAAATTGCCAAAACTTGCGTAAAATTCAGATGGTCGGCAATGGTTTTTAAACAGCATTGCGAGTTTTCTCGGCGCCGCGTTACGCAAATGCTTCTTCTGACGGATGTGATTGAACAACACCTGCCTCGGACCTTTCAAAGTCATGTCGCAGCAAGTGCAATGGTTACCGATCTTTCCAGAAGGCTTGATGAAGTTTTCTATTATGACATGGTCGCGGTTGTTCGCCGGTTTCCCGCTGCTGGCAAGGAATTTTGTCCAATTCAAGTCTTTGGGCCCCCATTCTTCTGGAATATTCCCCTCGGGGTTGTTACTTTTAGCTCTTAAGTACATATCATCAGACAATTTTGCCAAATGCTTCTCGTCCAAAATATGCAGGATTGACGCCTCAATTGATTCGATGGAAGTCTTGCAGAGTTTACAGTAAACTTCGTTGCTGCAAGAAATTTCATGGTTCAGAAGGAATTTTTCGTTCATGGCTTTAATTTTCTCAATAGACGAGTCATTCATCGAGAATGGAATATGCTTATCTAATTGTAGAATACTGGAGAGATTGTGGATGTGACTTTCACTGAAAACGTGATTCAGTACGCTATCGTAGTGGAAACGTAGTGTGTAATACTCGCATGCGGCGCAGAAGAAAGCCAATTTCCCCGTACGGTCGTCTACTACCGACAATAATTTGTGATTTACAAGCAACTTCAGTATAAGTCTCTCAATTGGTCCATAATAACGGTATTTCTTCGACAGACTTTTAGGTTTTTCAGGCGTTTGATCGTTTTCGTCATTATCAATGTTCTTATTCGCATCTGCTGCGAAATTTTGGTAAACATTGTCTCTAATACTCATTATTATGGGCGCAACAGAGCTGGTCTGCGTGCTAAAGTCAATAGCGGAAACTTCCAGACACAGTTTATCATAGGCTTCTTGATAAAACATCATGGCAGCACCGACACTGGCCTCGGATTTATCAGGAAGATTCTTCATTAAAGCCGTGCTGAGTTTACCGGAGAAACTGCGATCTAATCTTTCCACTGACTTCGCTAATTGTATCACATGATCTATAGTTTGAGATGGAGTTTCGCCGCAAGACATAGCCGACAATCGTCGAGACATATTTGGCAAGATGACCGGTTCAGAAACATCTATGCTTTCCCTTTTCAACTTGGGTAAATGGACGTCCAAGTTGAAATGTTTCTGAAGGGATTCCATCAGTGGTACTTCATCGTTCAACTCAATTTCAACATTGCAATCCGTACAAATGTGGACTTGTTTTGCATTATCAGCCGTGAGGAGCTCCGCTTTTAGTAACTCTGGAACTTCGCTCACTGGAAGACTATTAAAGCGCTGACGCTGCAAATTACTCTTCTTCTCAGTCGTAAATATATACTCGACTTCAACGTACTCTCGCTTTTGTAGAAAAACCTTTTTGTGCGTTTCGTCCAAGTTCTTTAAGTATCTATGAATAGCATGATTCTCTTCAGTCAACGGATGGTTAATGACATTACGAAAGTGTTTCGCAAGTCTTTTCACCTCGTCAACTTTACGAAATGACAGTATAGTCAGATCGGATATGGTTTCAGTTATATCGTCAACTTTATCAACCATATTGGCGTTAAAAATAAATGTGTATAAAATAAAATCTGAAAGTCAATCACTGTGATTCTTAGGAATAAAGAAAAGTCTTGGCGGTGCCAAGATATGAAAATCACGCCTTAGCCCTTATTTTGGAGCGTATAAAGCGCAGTTAATGAAATGAATTAATTTTTTTGCCCGTACATCCGAATACCGAAAGGTTTATGAATGTGTGTGTGAAATTAATTTGAGTGCCCAAAATAGGTTTGTCAATTTTTGATTGATTTTAAAGTGTTCTGGATCTTTGATGTGAATATCACCGCATTTCAAGATCTGAAACAGACGAAATAAACATTTTAAGGAATTGAATAATAGATGGCGTTGGATTAATTATTTATTTTAAGTATTAAATAAAAATTATCAGGAAATGCTTTTTCATATTTGATGACTACATCATTCCATAATAGGTATGGGCAAATGAAAAAAATGTATCGATTATCGATGTATTTATATTTTTCAAAAATATCGTTGTATCGAAAATAATATAGAGTCAAAAAATATCGATATTTTTACCCCAAAGCGCGACGCCGCCATTACAGTCACTATACAGTTTGCAGACAGACAGTACACTCACACACACAAACACACACACAACGAGGCAGAGTCAAACCATAGACATTTTTATGGCTGCATTCACAATTTAAATAAAAATTAAATTAATATAAAATATAACAAATCTCTTAATAACTAAACACGCCAGGAATTTCTAATCAATTGTTATGCTATTGTTTGATTGGTACGGCCGTCCCACTTAAGAAACAAACAAGAAACAATATCGAATTTTATATTCAGGAATAAATATCGATATTTCCAGATTAAAAATAGATATTTTTTGCCCAATCCTATTTCATAAAGGAAATACCATTTATAAGTTATCTATTCTATGTAGTCAGTAGTCTCATTAAAAGCGGGAAAATAACATAAAAATTATGGCCGCCACTACGAAATAAACTAATTAAAATATGATATCAAGAGATTGGATAAGATTGATTACGTTAAATTATTTCCAAAGTATTTTAGGACCATCTGCATTGTTCCAAAGATTTTTTTATATGCAAGATCTTGAAATCCTTTTGCGCGTATTTTTTTATGATTTTAAGTGGTCTGACAAGCAGTCAGGTCAAGATATTGTGAGTGAGTACCGTCACAGACAATATCAGGGGGATTACCAATTTGTTGTCTACCTTTTTACATGGCAAAAAACGTTTTTTTAATACTACAAGTGACAATGAAGCTGACGGTTCACCTGGTGGTAAGTGATTAGCGTCGCCTGTAGACATTAACAATACCAAGGGGATTGCCAATGTGTTGTACACCTTATTACAATGCCTTAAGGCAATTTTACTGCGAGTGACTTAGTAAACAACAAACTCAAGCAGGCAAGCAGCACCTGTTCACAAGTAAGACACGTGTGGCAGCCACTGTCCTCCTCACCATATATATTATATAGGTAGTATTAAGTATAATATTACATGAATGTGGCTAGTTGCCGCTGTTAAATAAGGACAATAATTAAACATGCTTATTGCTATAAATATCAGTAAACATACCTAATACTTGTAATAGAATTAGTTTTTCCTTTTGATTAATAATAAATGAATAAAAGCTAACGCGATGATAGCTCAGTGGTAGTGACGTCGGATACCGCGGCTAAGGTCGTGGGTTCGAATCCTACAATGAGCTTGAGCTTTCAGTGAAGGAAAACATAGCACAGTGGAAGGGTACTTTGTAGTACCTGACTGGCTGGCTACCACCCTCAAGTTGAAGATAAGTCGCCAAGCACCTATCTGTGTTTTCCGACAGCTGCACTTGAGAGCCAGTTCCCATCTAGGCTTTGTGTGCTTGCCACCTTCGGCCTCATCATCACTTACCATGGTGAGATTGTGGTCAAACACAAGCTTATCCAGAAAAAAAAATGTCCTCCAACATTTTTCAATTACAATTATGTAAGTAATAGAACTTGTGTTATTGAAACCAATCAACTTAACTAGATTACACCCAGACTTAGGGGAAACATGTTCAAGCAGACAAATGTCTGTCCTGGATGGGAATTGAACCCACAACCTGTGACATGATAGGTTAGTGTCTTAACCAATGCCAACCTACCTGTCAAATGTTTTATTTGCCAACAGTTAGTTTGGTACATCAATACAAAATAAAATAGTACTAAATGATAGGAAAATATAATGTGCATATTAACTATGAGATGCAGATTAAACCACAGGGATTAGCTAGTTAATTATAATCTACTATAATAAATTACTATATTTAAAATCATTTAATATGCATTTATGAAAAGAGGCGAGTGGCTGGTACTTAATATTGAGTTTGCTCTTGTTGTTATAATTCATTCTTATTATCTACATATACTTCTGGGCTGAAGAAAAAAGAAAATTCTAATGTAGGTCAAAATTCTTTCCCAGGTAAAATTATAAAAGTTTTTTTTTTTTTAATAATATTTTTCCCCAATCTTCCTTTAAAGTGGCCAAATATGGTAACACACAACCCAAGATGTGAATTTCATGAAGTAAATTGGTATTAAATACAGTTACTTTATTATTATTTAGTTATTTATTATCTATTATTATTTATTTATTTATTATCTTGTGAATTAGCAGGTCATAAACAAAAGATCAGGTTTTACCACTTTGAAATAGACTATGTAAATAAGCATAGTATTATCTTATCTATGCTATTAATTGTAGAACAGAAGTTAAATTGAGACAATATTGAGAGAGAAGTAAACAGCTGATTTAAAAAAATTAATTAAGGTCAAACTATGAAGAAGGTCAAAGGTATTTTATTACTGCAGAATTTTTTAACATGGATGAAATTACGGCTAAAATAATAATATTTGCACTAAATAGATAAGAATTTAGGTATTAAGCTTTGTATATTCATGAATAATAGTTATTTTTAGTATAAACAAAGTAATTTTCAATGTAGGAAAATATACTTACAAAGAGTTTGATTATATATTCGAATTCAGAACAGTATTTTATTCCAAAACACAAAAGGTCTTTTAAGAGATAATGTAACACGCCACATTCCAGTTTTAAATAGTAGGTAGGTACCTACGCAGTAGTAGAGAATTCAATACCTTTTCCTCACACATCGAAATAAAACGTATTCAAAGGAATTAAGACTAAATTAAAACAAAAGTAAACCCCGATGAAAAACAAGTTATAGATTTTTTTTATCATTATGAAAAAGAGAAATTTGTTATTGAAATTTCGCAAGATTAAGGTTAGAATGAGAATGCAGAAACGTTGAAATACTAAACAATAATTATAAATTAGTAGGAATATTTTAAAATGATCGTAATTACCTGAAAGTCTTGATTTTTTGCATGGCAGCGAATACCGCCTAATATTTTTTATTTTGTACGGGCATTCAGTGACAAACTGTTGGTGACATGACAGAAGATGGATTTTTGACAGATCAAACGTGATTTTCATTTCAATGCTTAGGGCAGCGTGGTAATAAATTTTTACCCAAAAATTGGTAGGTTTTGAAAACACGAATTTCATGTCGGCTCGGCACTCGCATCGCATAGTGTAAGATTCCTTAGTGCAGTGTGGTGTTTATGTGAAATGTGTTTTTTTTATTGAACCTTTACAGTATTCACGCGAATTAATCACTTAATCCACCATTAAATAGCAAATATCAATAATCGTTAGTTGATCTTGATACTCCGTGTCTATTACGCAACTTAGTTAGTATCACTGGACAACTCGACCACTGGCTGGTCACTCATTGTGTCAAGATAGCCCTGGAAAGTAATGTGCGTGAGTATTTTTCAATAATTTTTTCACTACAACACTAGTAAAAGGGTGCACACTTTCACTGTAAGTGATTGGGAAAAAGAGTGGGGCGCGTCGAGAGTAATTCTCAAACCTTAGTAGTAGTAATCTTAATTTGTTAATAAATATTTTTACATCATTTACCAACACATATTCAGTAATGTAAAGTAGACAGAATCTGCAAAAAATTACAAAGAATTTGCTGCGTGGCTCATATTTAATCTGTTGACTCCTCGCGCTCAGTTTTCAAAATTTCAAAATTCGCGCCCAATTTTCAAGTAAATGTCATCGTCCCGATTGTCCCATATTGTGAGAACCTAGTGGTGCAGACTCTGAAACCCCGATTGTCCCAAGAAAGAACTGACAGATTAATACCGTACTTCATATAAAAAAAAACAGGAATTGAGTGATTTGACAGTTGTCGTAATGAATATTTCTTTTAAAATATTGAAATGAAAATGAAATGAAATGTTTCGATGAATAAACATGAATGCAAATACAAATAATGAATGAGAATCGCGGACATTATATGGATGGACTATTAAAAAAGTGATATGGTCAAACCATTAAAAAGTAATCATGATGACATTGCGCTCATAACTGTCAGTTTACTGCAGTATTTATTTTTTATTTTAAGCTACAAACAAACCCACAGATATAAAAATAACCACATTATTTTTTCAGTGTTACCCATCGATATAGGTATAGACCTATATCGATGGTGTTACCAAAAATACGCATCGGATTTCCCCATTACTTTATAATCTATGATACTGAAGTAACAACGTCACCTGAATGTGAATACGTGTAGGTATTATTATCTGAAACTGAAATAAACACTACAATAAATGCTTTACAATGTATGGGCGTCATAATTAGCATTTATTGAATAAGATGACCTTGTTGAACAGTTTAAACACTTTTATTTGATGATGATTCATACCATACTTTGTAAATATCAATTTATTAGTATTTTTTTGTTAATAAGGCTTTTGTAGGTAGGTAGGTCTGATTTTAATTATATTAATTTTATTTGCGTCATTTTACGATAAATGAGGTTTTTTATAATAATGATCAGTCAAGCCACAAAAAATTCGAAATATAAAAAAAACGTGTTCGAAAATATTTCAGAGGCAACTTGGATTCTGGAATACTTAACAACTCATTTTAAATTATTTTTATGTTGTTTGGAGATGCATGAGCCATTATTGCATGTCAATGAGTTATAATTATGACTAAAGATATCTCTATTAAGAAGTGGGTGGGATAACAAAACTACTTCTAGAAGACTTCTAGCAAGCTATAGACTCGTGAGAACGAGTAGGTGTTACTGGACTAGGTTATAGGTACATAGTTTAATAACTTATATCTAATACTAGCTGTTCTCCGCAGTTTCACTCGCGTTCCCGTGGGATCTTATCTTATCCCGGGATAATAATATAGCCTATGTTAATTTGGAATAATGTAGCATTCAAATGGTGAAAGATTTTTTTAAATCGGCCCAGTAGTTTTAAAGTTTATTCGTTACATACACACATAACAGACACACACAGTTGTATTTCATACCCGATCGAATCGACAGTGACGACAGTTTGTCAGCACTGTTATCATCGTCAGCATCGATAAAAAAAATCAAATAGTGAACAATTGACCACCAAACCTGTTTAAAAGTGATTACTAGTTTTATGTGCTGGTTTTGTGATATTAAACTAAGAAGAGACGACAAGAATTTACTTGGATTTTGTGGATTTTGTGATTCAAGCTTGTGACCAATATCAACAACAATTACGTGAATACCCTCTAAAGTGAAGGATAAAAAAAATTTAAAAAAAAAAACGCCTAAAGAAAGATCAAAATGACTAACTGTTACGCATGCAATGATAACCTGAAACTTACTGAAAAGATTATCTGTTCACGGAAATCTTGTGCAAAACAGTTCCATTACTTCTGTGTCAACTTATCGGCTGACTTTAAGAAACATGCCTCAAACTGGATTTGTCCGTCATGCAATTCAAAAAAACCCAAGGCAGACAACTCTGTTAGGCAGCACGACTGTATATTGGAAGAAGATCAGGATTATGTCACTAAGAGGAAAATGACTAGTTCTACCAGCTCGTCTAAGAGTTCGGTTGATAAGCTACCCATAGAGTTGCATGCTACCATACAGAAGGAATCAGTTTCAACGGTTCGTGAGATACTTTTGTCAGAATTTGGAAACATTAAGGAGCAAGTTACTAACCTAGAATCATCTTTAAAGTTTGTAAGCGCTCAATACGACGACATATTGAAACAACTCAAAACTAATAGTGCTGAAACAAAGTCACTTAAAGAGGAAAACGCTAATATACGACAAGAATTAACTAAGTGTGAGTCACGCATAAAACTTCTCGAACAAGAACAAGTGCGCCAGCAGCAGTGGGCAAGACTACAAAATGTTGAAATAGTTGGGATCCCGGAGACGAAACAAGAACAGACCGCTGACATCGTGATGAAAATAGGCGAACACATTGGTACCAAGCTCACTGTTACTGATGTTGAGTTCGCCCACCGCATCCAGCCTCGACGTGCCAGCAGCGCCACCGCCTCCTCACGCCCCATCGTCGCCCGCTTTAGACTACGCTCAACTAAGGATGCATTCGTAGTAGCCTCAAAGAAACATAAGGGAACTACGGTAAAAGACATGGGATTGGGAGCAGAAGTAAATAAAGTTTATATCAATGAGCACCTTTTTTTTTTTTTTTTGTTGACCGGGTGGAAAATGCGTTACGCATACCCTCCACACATGGGAGTGGCGGAGGGTTATGTGGGACTACACTTCGCCTCTCCTTCCTCAGAGTGAGGAAGGGTAGGGAGTGCTACCCACTAAAAACCACCCGGACGTGCCCTCTTGCCGGTTTCGTCGGACACCGTGGTACCTACGGTGTCCACCGACGGCGCCCCAGCCATTGCCGGGGCTTCCCGCGCCGATGGGGAGATGGCCGAGCGCGCTTGGCCCCTCTCCCAGACCGCTCAGTGACTTGCCACGGCAGGCGGAGGACTCCCATCCTCCACCCGCAGTCACTATGGGTTTAGGCGTGCGGCAAACCGCCGCCGCCTCAACCCCTGCCGTCTGCGCCGGAGGGGATGCGCGAGAGGATCTTCCTCGCGCTCCCGCTCCGCGGTCTCCTTCTGCGAGATGACGTACTCGCAGAAAGAGACCATAGCCTCCCAGGACCCCTCGCTGCTGAGCATCGCGGAGACAATGCTCTCGAGCGAGAGGTCCGCCCGCTGGATGGTACGTGCCATGAGGCCACGCTCCCTGTCCCAACGACTGCACACCTCGAGGGTGTGCTGGGCTGTGTCGTCGGGATCTCCGCACTCATGGCACTGCGGGCCAGGCTCCCTTCCAATTTTGTGCAGGTAGTGGCCGAAACAGCCATGTCCGGTCATCACCTGCACGAGCCGGTACGATGTAGCGCCGACTGCCCTCTTTAACCATAGGTCGACCGATGGGAGGATCGCCCCTATGGTACGGACACCATAAGGGCTCCGCTTCAAGAGGGCCGCTACGGGCGCCCGAATATTTTTGGTGCCGGGTGCTGGTAGCGCAGAGAAGGCAGACTCCCTGGCAGCAAAGCTGAGGGAGGCCTTGAAGGAGGAGGACGTACAGGTGTCCAGACCTACAGCCTGCGCAGACTTGCGCATCATGGGTCTGGACGACTCTGTCACACCTGAGGATGTCGTGGCTGCATTGGCCAGGACAGGTGGATGTCCAGAGGCAGCAATTAAGCCTGGCGTGGTCCGCCAGGATCACTCGGGCCAAGGAACCATACTGGTGAAGTGCCCCGTCGCGGCTGCCCAAAAGGTGCTGGCCACAAAAACTCCTTTGCTCGTTGGCTGGGTGTCGGCTCAGGTAAAACTCCTTCAACCGCGCCCGACGCGCTGCTTCCGGTGCCTAGAGTTAGGGCACGTACAGGAGCAGTGCAAGGGAGAGGTGGACCGTGGCGCTCAGTGCTACCGGTGTGGCCAGCTCGGCCACAAGTCCGGTGGGTGCACTGCCACGGCCCACTGCACGGTGTGCGCGGCTGCAGGGAAGCCTGCCAACCACAGATTGGGCGGCAATGCTTGCGTCGCGGCCCGGCCAGCGAGCAAACGCAAACGAAAAAGAAGAAAGAAAAAAAAGAGGGCTAAAGCTGCTGCGTCAGGTGCAGCCGGTCCACAGCCAAGCACCAGCGCGGCAGCGGATGAAGTGGTGGTTCCAATGCTCACAGAATAACGGACACCCTTCGTCTGCTGCAGGCTAACATCAACCACTGTGCCAGGGCTCAGGATTTGCTAGTCCAGAGCATGGCGCAGTGGAGGATACAGGTGGCTGTGGTACCGGAGCCGTACTTCGTCCCACCGAGTGATGACTGGGTTGGGGACCAGGATGGCCTAGTTGCCATCGTCCGTCGGGGTGTTAATGGCTCCCCACCGTTCGAAAAAGTAGCGAAGGGCAGGGGATGCGTCTCAGCTCTGTTGGGAGAGATAATGACCATAGGGGTTTATTTCTCTCCCAACAGACCCCTCACCGAGTTCGAGAGTTTCATGGACGAGGTGGGGGCCCTGATCAGACGGAGCCATCCTCACCCTGTGCTGGTGGTCGGGGATCTCAACGCCAAGTCTGTGGCGTGGGGATCTCCCGCAACCGATGCGCGGGGTGAGTTCTTGGAGGATTGGCTCCTGGCACATGGCTTATCGGTCCTCAACCGGGGGTCGGTAGACACATGTGTGCGGTATCAGGGTGGATCAATCGTGGATGTTTCTTTCGCGAGCTCCGCCCTGGTGCGCCGAGTCCGGGGCTGGGAAGTACTGGAGGACGTGGAAACGCTGTCGGATCACCGATACATTCGGTTTGACATCTCCACTCTGCTCCAGGGAGTACCGGAAACTCCGACTCGACCCCCGAGTGGGATGAGTCCGACGTGGCGACTGAAGGTCCTCGACAAGGAATTGGCTCGTGAGGCGGCGATAGTTCAGTCCTGGGTGTCCGCACCTGAAGGACCCGCGGTGGTGGAGGACGAAGCGGACTGGTTCCGGGAGGCGTTGACGCAAGTGTGTGACGCTTTGATGCCCCGGGCCAGGCTCGGTCCTCCTAAAGGTCAGGTGTACTGGTGGTCCGCGGAGATCGCGCAGATGCGCGAGTCCTGCGTCGAGAACAGACGCCAGTACACCAGATTCCGCAGGCGAAGGCGCAGAGACGAAGCCCAGATGGCTGCCCTATACGCCGCCTATATGGACGCGAAGAAAGCGCTGCAGATTGCGATAGCCGAGGCCAAAACTCGTTCTTGGGAGGAGTCGCTGGAGGCTCTCAACCGTGATCCTTGGGGAAGGCCCTACAAGGCCGTAAGGGGCAAGCTTCGCCCTTGGGCCCCCCCGATCACACACAGCCTCCAGCCTAGGCTCCGTGAGGAGGTTGTTTCGACCCTGTTTCCGCACAGGGAAGAACACCTGCCTCCGGCGATGGCTACGCAATCTACGGCGCCCCCACCGGACGTGACTGATAGGGTCCCGGAAGTGTCACAAGGGGAAATGGGTGCGGCCATTCTACGGCTTCGTGCCAAGATTTCAGCCCCCGGCCCCGACGGCATTCCGGGACGTGTCTTGGCCCTGGCTCTGACCTCGGACGCCCTGGAACTTCGATTGAGGGGACTCTTCGACGCCTGTCTGGCTCAAGCCATAATTCCACAGAGGTGGAAGACAGGCCGTTTGGTCCTCCTCCGGAAGGAAGGGCGTCCTGCGGAATCACCCTCTGCCTACCGCCCCATAGTGTTGCTCGACGATATTGCCAAACTCTTTGAAAGAGTTGTGGCGGGGCGCATCGTCGAGCACCTTGAAGGTACGGGGCCGGACTTGGCGGAGAGCCAATTCGGGTTCCGCAGAGGTCGGTCGACCATCGACGCGGTGCTACGGGTTAAGTCCCAAGCGCAGGAGGCGGTTGCCCAGGGCGGAGTTGTCCTGGCGGTGTCACTAGACATCGCCAACGCCTTCAACTCCCTCCCCTGGAGCTGCATACGGGAGGCACTCCGGTACCATGGAGTGCCCCCATATCTGCGCAGAATCATCGGGGCTTACCTGTCCCAAAGGTCGGTGGTCTATCCATGCCGTGAGGGCTGGGGCCATAGGGTGATGTCGTGCGGTGTTCCGCAGGGTTCGGTGCTGGGTCCGCTCCTGTGGAACATCGGGTACGACTGGGTGCTGCGGGCACCATGTATCCGGGGAGTCGCGGTAACATGTTACGCTGACGACACCCTGGTCACTGCCCGCGGCACCAGCTATAGTACAGCCGCCTACCGTGCCACTGCTGGAGTGGCACAAGTGGTGGGCCGGATACGACGACTGGGGTTGGAGGTGGCGCTTAGCAAATCTGAGGCCCTCTGTTTCCATGGACCTCGACAGGCGCCGCCCCGGGATGCCCATATCGTCGTAAGTGGAGTCCGCATAGACGTCGGGTTGACGATGACGTATCTGGGTCTCGTCCTCGACGGTCGGTGGCACTTCACAGCCCACTTCGGGCGCCTAGTGCCAAGGGTGATGGGCGCGGCAGCTGCTCTTGGGCGGCTGCTTCCGAACACTGGCGAACCGGGCGCCATGTGCAGGCGGCTGTACTTGGGGATCGTGCGATCCATGGTCCTGTACGGAGCTCCCGTATGGGCGGACGCCCTGAACCGCGCAAATACTACTCTTCTGCGGAGGCCGCAGAGGGTGGTCGCGATCAGGGCGATACGGGGATATCGCACGATCTCCTTCGAGGCGGCGTGTGTGCTGGCCGGCTCATTGCCTTGGGACCTTGAGGCGAGAGCCCTCGCGTCATTATATTATTGGCGTGAGGAGGCGCTGGCCCAGGGCGATCGGCCAGCACCACGCGAGGTTGAAGGGAGCAGAGCTCAATTGCGCAGGCTCGCTATCCAAGAGTGGAAGTCCAGGCTTGAGCACCCTAGTGCGGGGCTTAGGACCATTGAGGCCATCCGTCCAGTGTTGGAGGAGTGGCTTGAACGGCGGCACGGCACGTTGACCTTCCGCGTGACGCAGATCTTCTCAGGACATGGTTGTTTCGGGAAGTATCTGTGTCGGATTGCCCGGAGGGAGCCGACCGCCGTTTGCCACCACTGCGACGGATGCCTGGAGGAGGAAGCCCAGCACACCTTGGAGGTGTGCCCGGCCTGGACGAGCGAGCGCAGCGAGCTCTGCGTCCAAGTGGGGAATGACCTCTCGCTGACGAGCGTGATTCGCGCCATCGTCGACAGCAAGAGGTCCTGGGATGCATTCCACTCCTTTTGCGAGCGCGTCATGCTCGCAAAGGAGGCGGCGGAACGTAACAGGGAGGACACTACCACCCTGTCGATCCGCCGCAGGAGAACAGGGCGTCGGAGGGCGGCTTTCGCGAGCCACGCCCTCTCCCCACTAGAGCCCATGGGCGGCAGACTCGGGGGAGTCAGCCGCCCTCTAACAACGGGCTCGGGTAGTCTAGTGCGTGTTTCCACTCACTACCCAAGGCGAGATGGTGAGGATACGAGCTCCGATCCTCCCGTCGTAGCAGTAGAGGCCCGCCACCGGGCCGTCGCTGCTGGGTACGCGGACGAATGCCTCGGCGCCCCCGTATACCCAGTACCAGCAGCGACAGGTTGAAGCACCGTGGGGTTTTAGTCAGTAGGAGTCTGACATAACCCGGCCAGCTGCCCCCCTCGAGCGGCCGGGTATCCATGAGGATTTCCCCACGTAAAAAAAAAAAAAAAAAAAAAAAAAAAAAAAAAAAAAAAAAAAAAAAAAAAAAGGATCTTGGGGTGCTACTTGACTCTAAATTAACCTTCTCAAATCATATTGATCACATCGTTAACAAAGCTTATAAAAACCTTGGCTTCATAATGACAGTGAGCAAGGCATTCGACGACATAGACTGCATAAAGTTGCTATACTTCACATATATCCGCAGTGTTTTAGAGTATTGTAGTAATATCTGGAATCCTCATTACATAATATATAAACAAAATATTGAGCAAATACAATCCAAATTCCTGAAACATCTCAATTTCAGGATAAGCTATAAACCCAGCGATTACGCGAAGGCATGTAATTATCACCATATCATGTCTCTCGAAGGCAGGCGCACCCTACTGGATATGCTATTCCTGCATAACGTGTGTAGTGGCAGCATTGATTGTACCGCTCTGACATCCCTCTTTTTACAACTTCAAGTACCTACAACCCGAACTAGACATACTAGTTTGTTTCATACACCGCGCAGTCACACTAATTACGCTTACAACTCTGTAATAAATAGGACATTACGCACATATAACAAGGAATTTGCATCTGTGGATATTTTCCACTGTACTAAAGCTACGTTCAAAAAAAACATTACAAATGTGATAAATGTGGCATGTGGTATATCCGACACACACACACACACACACACACACACACACACACACACACACACACACACACAGGAGGTTTAATCACGACGAATCCTAGAACAATAACGCACGTGCAGCGACGCTCGTGCCGTGTGTTGCGCGCGAAGTGGTCATGAATCAACGAGTGCGCGGCGGGAACGCGGTCGGGGTGGGAGCGAGCTTATGTCATTTTTCAAATGATGCACAACAGGAATCAACCTGTCGAAACTACTTAAATGAAAATGAATGAAAATGTTTTTATTCAAATAGGCCTTTACAAGCACTTATGAATAGTCTAGACTGTAATACTCGGTTTGGAAGGTTGCTTTTGCTGAGAAGAGCCAGCAATAAACTCAGCAATTACTCTTTTCGTAAACAACTTACACCTTTCACATTTAATCATTATTTATTTATCTAGTCTCACTGATAAAATTTGCGTGTTAAGGCGGCAAAATAATAATAAGTAAATAACAAGTGTACCTACTATAAATGTACGTATTTGAAATAAAGATTTTGTAATCGTAGATAGTTATACCGGGTCTATTCGCGCATAGTATATTATCCGCCATTTCAGTCCACTCGTGATCACGATCAATGCAACTTGATCGAAACGTCGAGGTTAGTCAAAATTATATTTTGATAATATTCTATGCGCGAATAGACTGGTATAACTATCTACGAATTTTTTTTTTTCTTTTTAATATGTTTTTTTTTTAATATGAATTTTTTCTACATCCACTTTCATCTCCGCCTCCGCCTCCGTTAACCTTCGCATCCGCGGAGGTGAAACTCGTCGCCTCCGCATCCGCCTCCGCCTCCGCATCCGCCTCCGCCTCCGCTAAGAAGGCTTCAGTTACAACCCTAATTCAAATCTTTCCTCTTTATAATCACAAACTACCAAGAGAACTAACGTTTTTATAATAGGTACTACTAGAAAGAAAAGAAGAAAGATGTAAAATATCGGGTCCCGACATATCTTTATTTTTGGGTTATGTAAACTAAACAAGTTCATTAGAGTTTACAAATAGAATAGAATAGAAATATCACTGGAGGAAGTAAGTATCTCGTAGTTATACGTAAGAATGTAGGTATACGTCAGAAATGCTACAAAATGGCGTCGGATCGGATCACCGGCTGGCTTAATAGGTACTCAAAGGATCGGACAGACTTAGCATAAAATGCTCAAGGAAATATGCTAGCTTCATTATCCCTGAGTGCTAATAGACCTGATTCTTAATTCAAGTTTTCTATAGAGAATTTGAATTAAGAATCTGCTAAATAACTAGTTGCTAAACACCGTCGAGATTTTTATGAATAACTCCATGGTACGTACGTACATAATTATACTTGAATCTCTAACTCCACTATTTTTCCTAATCTCTAACAGTGCAAGTGGGCATCCGTGCGGGAACTTGGAAGCGAAGTGACGTTGCGTAATATTTTCATGAAAGAGTAAATGTATTTCTAGTTTTATTTAATAATATCAGTGGTGTTTTATCAAGCGTGTATCGTGACTTCAGAAAATCCGTGAAAAGATTTAATGGAACAGCCACCAACTTTAGTAAAACTTCACCGGACTTGTACGGATGAGGACTAGAATTTACAGTGAATGTGACAATATAACGTGAATATAACATAACATAAAAGATATAAAGAAATGGGTTAAAGATCTTGATACATAACCAAAAACCTTTTAAAAAAGAACTCGTTTAGTTATCTTATCTGTGCTCGCTCGCTCCTTTGGCTTGTACTGAAAAAAAATAACGTCAAAAATTCTGATTGAATGAATCCTCTTTATTTTTCATTTCATTCATAATTTTATGAAAAAAGTGCAAATAACAGTCAAAGTAGTCTTAATTTTTGGTCTAATCAATGAAAACAAATATAATGGAATATTCATAAAACCAAGAAAAACAAACGCTATTCTCAAAATGGAAGAATACGATCCAATTTCAATTATGGACTCAGATACGACCTGCAGAATTTGCTACGCCGAGTTTCTGGATCCAGAAGACTTAGAAATACACTTCCGACAAGTCCACTCGGCTTCGAAGAAATGCCAGCTCTGTTCTTCAACTTACACGGACTCGTTGGACTACGCACTGCATATAAGAGATACGCATATAACAGAGATAAAATGCTGCACATATTGCGGAAAAGTCTTCAATAGTAACAAACAATGGTTGAGCCATACGAAGAAGCATGTCTGCCATTACGATTCTAGAATGTTCAATTGCTCGCAATGCTCTCAAAAGTTTAATAACAAGTTAGAACTTGAACAGCATGAGTATGAGAACCATAATAATGATTTGGATGGAGTTCTTTTCTATGAATGCAGTAGGGAACTCTCCTCAATTCTCAACGTTAAGGCTTCAGTGTTTCTTCAGTCTCTCGAAGGTAACACCAACTATGTTTGTATTCAATGCAACTTGGAGACGGAAGATGTAAGAAAGTATATTGAACATTTACAACGTGATGGATGCCGGTCTTTTGTCTGTTTCAAATGCTGTAAAGTTCATAATTCAAAGAAGAATGTAGTGCGGCATATGAAAACTCATGAAGCTAATTCTGACAATGCGATGAAGCAGACTAAAGTATGTAACATTTGCGATAAGGAAATCAGCTACTTGCTTTATATTAAGCACAAACGCATCTGTAAGCCTATAAAATGTTACAAATGCAATGAAATCTTTAAAACAATGTACGAACTTGGTACTCATCAAACAGAGATGCATCCGTCTTCACTTGAATTGAAAACTTGCAAGTTTTGCCAACGAGAATGCGTTGGGGAAGGAGTACTTGAGAAACATATAGAGAGAACGCACAAAGGTCAATTTCACTTATATAAATACTTGTGTGTTTACTGCAACCTGCCGTTCAAACACCCGCAGAAGCTATTTGGGCACTTCTTCTCTAGGCACAAGGATCTTGAACCCTACACATGCAAGATATGTGATAAGAAATTCAGAGTTCGTAAACGGTTTACGTTACATATTAAACTAGAACACAAAAGCATTGGGTTTGTTGAGTTTGAAGAAAATTATCATGTCTTTTTTACTGATAAAAAGTCTGAAAATCCGTTCCAACCGTACAGCATATATGAGGCCGAATATTTATCAGATTCTTCTGAAACCAAAGACAACACAACTCGCGAAAATGTGAGTGTAAACTCAGATTTCTTGGATCCTACAGAAACTGAAGGTAACCAGACAGAAGTTGAGGAAACTGTCAAACAGAAAATATTAAAACGTAAGAGCATGCCAAAAAAAACTTCCGATGCAAAGAAGGCAAGAAAAGACAATATGCATTTAATGTCTGATGAATCTTCAGAAGATGAGCCTTTGCAACTGTTGAAGGAACGCACAAGAAAAAAGCCCAAGCAAAAATCTAAAGTCAAAGCCATCAACCGAAAGAAAACATTCACATGCAACATTTGTAACAAATACTGTTATACATTTCAAAACTACCATAATCATATGACACTACACTCAAGAAGTGATGAAAAAGTATGCATTAAATGCTCTAAGGCTTTCAAAAGTAAATTCGCACTTCAGGAACACATGACTAAAGAACATTCCTCATCACGTCTCACAGATACGTTGAAGAATGTAATCGAAAAACGAAAGCTTGGTCTGAATATGGTGCGAGATTTGACCGTATCAGAAAGGTTTAGACGGACTATCCGAGCTGTTGAATGTATTAGAACTATGCCTGCTAATGTGACTGAGATATCAAAAGACGGCTTATCTGTTCAAAAATTCATAGAAAGTTTCACACCTGAGGAATCAGTTAAAAAGTCAATTAATATCAATAACAGTGTTTCAATAAAGGCTATTAAAGGCCCATATGTTCGTAAAGATATAATAAAAATGAGTAAATATAAACCAACAGATTATTCCTCACCTGTAAGGCTAGCACTGCCTGTTAAATTCAAACAAAACTTTACAGAAAAAGTCACGGCTCACATCAAATTAATACAGCAACCTATTAGAAAACAAAATACCTTCCCTGTAGAATCGGAAGCTAACGTAGGAGACGATCCTTATGATGATAATGATATGGATAGAGACGATAATATACCAGAAGTAGCAGAAGAAGTCATGCTTGAAAACACAGAGGAAAATGTATCAACACAGGTACCACATAAGATCATCATTCCAAAGCTACCAGCAGGGTATAAGGAAGTCCATATTGCCCATATGCTACCGGAAGCACCATTCTTCAAAATTGTTAAAGTTAGAGAAGGTACAGAAACTCAATTTGATGTAAAGGATGATAAAAAAGATATGATTCAATTACCGGATGGCACAAAATTGGTAACAGTAAATCCTCTGGCACATTTATTAAAAGATAAACCGGTAGACGAGTTACTTTTGCCGATAAAGAAATATCATAAATCTAAACCGCAAGACTTTGAGTCAATTTTAGCTAAAGCTTTGATGAAATTGGACCATCCCCCTCCGAGGATAAGAAAAAAACCTGTAAAGAAGGACCATGTTATTCCTATTGAGCAATAAGGAAACAATATGCTTTCTATATACCGGGTGACTCTTTTTACCGTCTTGAAAAAAATTGGGCGTGATAGGTAAATGGAATAGAAGCCTATGGCATAGTTACTTTATTTATTTAATTATTTTACTAACATAGTCTGAAATTATTCTACCAATATATACTACTCATTTACACTCTATTTTGCACATTAAAAGATTTAAAATATAAATTCGAAAAAAAAAAATTAAAATAATCCAAAACCGTAAACATAGTTACCCTAATAAACGCGCGACAAATTTTATGAATGATTTCGCTACAAATGCCTACAACTCTCTCTCAAGCACACTCGCACCCGCCGGGCGCCCCTTCTCGCCGGCCGCCGTCGGCGCAGGTAGGCACAGGCATCCCGAATTCCGCCATTCCCCACCCCCCGCCCGGCCGCCCGCCAACCATCCACCGCCCGCCGCCCGCGCAGTCGCCTGCAATTAGGCATTCCGTGACGTCGTGTTTGTGACGTGGTACCTACGTCATCTATTCGCATTGTTAACATTACCTTCGGTCGCTCGCGCTCGCTGTGATATTACCGTAAACATGTAGAAATACAACAATGTAGAGTATTTAGCAATGGTGCAGTGTTATATCATGTCTGGTGAAAGCTTAGATGGTGCAAGGCGAATGTATACAGAACCACAACATCTTCAATCTCTTCGCCGGCAGGTTATTCCGGATCCGCAAATTCCCAGCACTACTTTGATTTTGAATACGTATCAACTGTCCAGCCCTTTACAAAAGATCGGTGCGCGAGTATCTGGACAGTCAGTTCAGTGGCAGGTGGATAGGTCGCGGGGGACCTGTGAACTGCCAGACCTAACCCCTTTGGACTTATTTGTGGGCCGAACTAAAACGGTTGGTGTACACTGAAGAAGCTCGCAGTGTCAGTGTGTTAAAACATCGCATAATAGACGCTTTTAATATTTTAAAAAGTGATAGAAACACCCTTCGTAGTTTAACAAACGAGAGAAACGGTGGACACTTTGAACAATTACTGCGATATCGCTAAAAGGTACTTAATTATTTTGTCATTATCAGTGTAATTTGTAAATAAGTTGATTTCAATCTTTTAAATACGCCTAGTATGTTGTAGTTGTAGTTAACGTATAATCTTGTAGGTATCAACTATTTTATTCGTTCTGACAAATAATGTTATGAGTAGGTAATGATAAAGTTTAACATGTAACACAACTACAGCATGTTAGATGGTCCTAAGCCCTTAATAGTATGAAGGGAAGATCGAAATCTCTAAAATAACAGTTTGTTAAACCGCAACGGTAGAAATGCGTAGGTACTGACGCTATTTATTTCGCTCGCACTTCATTAATGCGCGATCTCGTTCTTGGTAGTAATAGGCAGTGTAGGCACCTATTTTATTTACTATAACGCACGCGCCGCCGCGCCGTGTAGAATGTTATCTTTTTATGTATTTTATTGGATTTTCTGAACTTTAATAACCGAAATGCTAGTACACAAATATTAACGTCCATAGATTTTATTCCACAAACATAACACACCATGTTATTATCAAGACGGTAAAAAAAATCACCCGGTATAATATACTTTCATTTCCCGAAAGTTTTTGAATTGATCTAATTAGAAGTATCAAAGAGTGAATAACAAAATTATGTATTAAATGCTACTTTGTATCTAAATGATAAGATAGGAATCTTTCCAGGATATTCAGTTTTTGTTACTTTAAATAAGAGCTTTTACTCGGCCCATTAAGCAAAGAAAGCTTATATGTTATTATTTAAAATACAAACAAATAAAAATCTATCTTACGGTTATATATATACCTATGTTAACATATAATTCTTTACTGAGTTTAATTAAGGTTGATCGACATTGAGAGCTTAATGGAAAAACAAGTCATCGCCATAGAATCCGTGGGATCATAAGATATTATCTTTTCTCTGTTTAAAAAGTATCCCATCTCATGTTCCAGGACAGGATATATTATTTTTGTGTGCCAAGTTTCATCAAGATAGGTTTAGTTGTTTTGGAGTTCGACGTGGACCAACATCGTGACACTGGAATTGATATTGATGAAATATTGTGTAGCATAGTAAAGATAATGAAATTATTAAGAATGTAAAAAAAAATCCATAGGTAGGTTACATCTTATCATAAAAGAAAAACCTTATTCCAAGTTATTTTATATTTATGTTCTATGAAGTTCATAAACGTGGAGAGGAATTTATCTGAAATACGAAATGTATGTAGTATTTGCAACATTCTTTAGTTCAGCAAGAAGCTATCGTGGGCGCATGCCATAAATATTAGTTTGTTTCATTTAAGTTTTATATATTAATAACATTAAATAAATATATTGACCATATTATATGATCTTTCAATGATTCTAAATGACGAAGCATGGATTTGCCAAATAGAATCTAATTACCAGTGGCTTTTGTGACATTTAATGATTTTTTTACGTTATCAAACCATATGGATTATGGCTCCGCCATTTTGAAAATCTGAATCACCAAAAATATTCCATATAATTATAGCACCTACCCTCAAAATTTCACGAGAATCAGTTGAGAAATGCGACCTGTAGAGATCGGACGCACAGCTGGACAGATAGACATACGTAATCATTTTTGCCCAAACTGAAATGAAAGTAGGTATTCTGTGCTTGGTTTTGATAAAAAAAAAATAGATTTAAAACAACAAGAATTCACTATGGATGAAGGTTCCGCTCGAAAAAAAAAGTTACTGTACCTGGTCCTGTAGGTATTTCTAGTAATTTATGAAAAAGAACTAGCTGTCCCCCGCGATTCCGAGGGTTCTTATCTCTTCCCGGGATAAAAATTATCCTATAACTTAATCCAGGATAATGATCCACATAATATATGCCCAGTTACATCAAAATCCAGTAGTGTTTTTGCTTTATTGATTAACAAATAAATAAACCGCCCTTCGTTTATCCAAACATACTTACTTTATGATATTAGTAGGATTGTATCTAAGGAAAAAAATACTTGTATAAAAATAACATCACTTTATTTCATTCATTTATACAACATTATTCATAATCCACACCTCGATATTTTGTACTAAAAAATTAAAAATATTTTTATAGACTAAAAACAAAATTCAGTAAATGTCAAAACTATACATTAATTCTATCGAGGTATGGACTTCACATTTTTTAACTAAAAACTAACTTATAATTCCTTAATAATGAAACTAATCTTATAGGAATATTTTTATCTTATTAGCTAGTTAATTTAACACAATACAAATTATTGAACGAAAAATATTAGAAAAATGTTTATTTTAAGTGACTACCGACATAATCCACAAGTCTTTCTGTATTATTAACAATATAGTTCTAATTCACTATCATTTAGAACTATCTTATGTAATATTTTAAGCAAATATAGAAAAAAAAAGTCCTTTTCCAAATACGCTTTTATGAGATGTGCTCAATCAGTGTGAAACTAGTTAAAAAAAAGAGAAAAAATAACATTTTTTAATGCATTATTTTGCGATTTCAGAGATTTGTCTATATTTGTAATTACGTCCCACCTTACCCACAAAAAGATAATATGTAATGGAGTGTAAATGTTTAAAACTGAGTTTTCCTATATTAATATTTGTAATTAATTATATAATAAAGAATTTAATTTAGATCTGGTTAAGGGCTATATTACATCAGGCAGCAGTAAACACGCAATGATATTAAGTGAAAAGGTGTAGATAGGTTACCTACACAAAATTCGATCATCAAAAATGGCACAATAATAAATATTGAAATATCCTACAACATTACAAATATCTAACAACATAAGATGCCATGTTTGGTTGTTTTGGGTCACTTTTAATTGCACTCAGTACGTGAAGTGAATCTGGCTACAAAAAATAGCCAATATAGTCAGATGGTCCAAAAATATTTTAAAAATGTCACATTGCCGAGTTACTTTCCAGTTCTTCTCAGTGGTTGTCTGACCGAACCGGCGGTAACTTCTAAAATTCGACATTAATAGAGTGCTCTTATAGGGCCTAAACTGAATAAATGACTGACTTTGACGCGACACAGATCAAAGTTGGCTAATTAACCAGGTCTTAACATAATACTCGCGGAGCGTTTATAACCTATCTACAGCCTATTATATCATTGCACGGTGTGCACGGTAAAGTGCGCGGGACAAATAAGACGTCTATTTAAATACAATTACAATTTTACAATAAAAGCGATTATTATAAAACGTAAAATAATACTTGAACATTTTGATCTCAACCAATATAGTTAACGATTGTGAGCCAAGTTTTAATATAATAGCAGACCAGCATCCGCCACGCGGTTTCACTCGCTTTTTCTATATGAAAACTAGCTTATTATAAGTGAAAGAATTTTCAAAATAGGATCACTAGTTTCGGAGATTACCCCCTAAATCCAAACATGCAAACATTAACATTTTTTAATATTAGTGTAGATGAAGTAAACAATATTTCCATCTGTCTAACGTCATGTATAGATAATGATACCACTAAGACGCCCCCCACTCTTTTTCCTTATCCCTTACAGTGCAAGTGAGCATCCTTTCGCTAGTGTTATAGTGCTGCATATTCACAGCAGCGGATAGAGGGGGATTGACAAAAGAAGCGGATCAATTGGGATTGACAACAGTAGCGGATCTAGGGGGATTGACAAAACTAGCAGATCCAATGGGATTGACAACAGTAGCGGATCCAAGGGGACTGACAAAAGTAGCGGATCTATGGGTATTGACAACAGTAGCGGATCCAAGGGGATTGACAAAACTAGCGGATCCATGTATGGCGGGGAGGCTAAAGGGCCCCCCAAAATAATCTAAGCCCATGTGTGATAAATTAAATTAAACTTTTATATTCAACTTAATGTTTTTAGCAAATACCTATCACATGCTGCATTTCGATAGCACGACAACACTAGCGAAAGGATGCAAACTTGCACTGTAAGGGAGGAAAAAGAGTGGGGCGCGTCATTCGGATGACACTATCTATAACAAAAAGAGCCAGGACCATAAATTAGTTACAAATTTTCATGAAATAAGATTTTTTTACAATCAACTATTGAACGTTACAAAAACAAGTAAACATATTAATGACATCATTTTCAGAAAGGCTACATGCTAACTCTCTAACAGGCTAATATACCTGTCTCGTTCTAACTTTGCACGGTTGCTCTGTGGTGCGAGGAGAGCGGCGAACTGGATGCAGATTCTATGCACAATTGCGACGCCTGCTCTGCTAGATCTGTGGTTATCTAGAAATATACGAGATTATTTTATTTTATGTCGGCACATTGACTACAGTAGCGGATCTAGGTGGATTGACAACAGTAGCGGATCCAGGGTGATTGACAACAGTAGCGGATCCAGCAAGATTGACAACAGTAGCGGATTTAGGTGGATTGACAACAGTAGGGGATCTAGCAGGATTGATAACAGTATCGGATCCAAGATGTTTTCCTTCAACGAAAGCTCAAGCTCGTTATAGAATTGGAACCCATTACCTTCGCCGCGGCATCCGACGTCACTACCACTGAGCTATCCGGATACTTCTGCGAGACTAATAGATACCTTATGTTGTGCAATGGCAGTATAGTCTGGGGGTAGTTTAAGCGCCTTCAGCAATGAAGCTAGGTGATGCGGGGGTTCCCCGGCCGCCAGCGCTAGCTGTACCAGCCGCGCACCCATCTCAGCGCGGGCCGCGCAGTGCCGGGGCGTCCTGTGTGAGGAGGAGAGTTCAAATTAATGGTTAGGTCACCTGATGGTAAGCGAATACCCTCGCCTATAGATATTGTGTAATCGAATTTTTACAATGCGTCAAGGCAACTGGCTCTCGAATGCAACTGTATGTTTGTTACTCAATCACGTAAAATTACAAGGGAAAAGACAAATACACTCGGGAACGCGGGTGCAACTGCAGGGGAAAGCTAGCGTGGTGAGGTGTGGTGTGGTATGTGTGGTGGTGAGGTGTGGTGCGTGTGGTTGTGTGTGGTGGTGTGTGGTACCTGGTGGTGAGTCCCCCGAGTGCGCGGCAGGCGGCGGCGACGGTGGGGCGGAGCGCCTCGACGCGGCTCTGTACCGTGGCGCGGTCCACACCACCCTCCGCAATAGAGACCAACCCACGAATCTGTTACAAACAACAATCACAACAGTTATTATAATATAATTAGCGGAAACAACAACCGCAGAGGGCGTGTCTTAGCTGTGACGTCAGAGTGGCGTGATCTAACATGGAGGGGCGCGCTTAGGCACCGAGCGGCGCGCGTGTCATTCGATCGACACTTTTGCTGCATCGCCAGAAATAGATAGTTGCCTTACCTTTTTGCTATATTTTGTATATTTGATTTAATAAGAAATAATTATGTTCATTTAGTAGTTTTTTTAATAAAATAAATCGTAGTTTCTAACTATAGTGTATTTATATGAAATTAAATAAAACATTTTAGATGCGATTATAGCTCAATAATAGTGACATCGCCATCTCCCGCGTGTTATTCCACCTGTGTGCCAAGTTTTATCAAAATCCGTTCAGCCGTTTTTGCGTGAAAAAGTACAAACATCCATCCAAACTTTCACATTTAAAATATTTATGGGATAACTTATCACAAGACCTTGGCAACTGGCTCTCAAGTGCAACTGTCGCAACACACCGATAGTTTCTTGGCAAAGTATTACCACCGTGGTGTGGTTTCCTCACGTTTACCTTCAAATCTCAAGCTCATTGTGGGATTCGAACCCACGAGCTTCGCCACGTCACTACGTCCAAGTAGGCTGAGTACTCACCTCGTCACAAACGTGCAAGTAATGATAGAGCGCTTGTCCGCCGGTCTCCCATCCGCTCACTTCGTGCCGGCGCGCTGCTTCACTTAACTTCTCAAGTAACGGCGATATACTTTGTAGTTTATCTGGAAATTATATGGAGACTAACAGTGTTGGCAAAAAGTCAATTTGATTAACGATATAGACCGACAATAATGTAGAGACAATATAGACCGCATCGATTACTTTAGTTTGTCTGTTAAGTAGCGCCATCTAGCATCTACTTTAGGTTAAAATATATAGGTGACGTAAGTTTTTTGCTTGTTATTAAAAAAAAAACAACCTGTTTAATCAAATTAACGATTAATTTTATTACATTTTATTTACACGATTACGATTTTTATTATAATCCATATTAATTTTGTTACGATTAAGTTTAAACCGATTAAAATTAAGTAATCGATTGAAAACAATATCGATTAATGCCAACACTGGAGACTAATAATGAAACTGAAAACCTGAAAAGGTGCCATTTTATTTATTATATTAGGGGGGGGGGGGGGGGGGTCGACCGTGTCTTATTTTTTCTTACAAGGGGGTGGGAGTGTAAATGGGTAAAATGCCACTTACCAGCCAGTACCGCTTCAGGCAGCAATTCGTCGAGCAACACTTTGTGCGCCGCGTTCCACTGTTCCGCACCCACCAGGTACTCAGCTTCCAGCATCGGGAGACGCTGGGAATAAACCATCTTATTAGACCTAACACATCCAAAGAGATGGATGGATTGTGTGAGAGATGATATGAGTAAGAAAGGTGTGAATTCCGATATGACGGATAGAAGGAATGGAAGAAAAGTACACATTGCGCCGACCACAAATTAATTGGAAACAAAGTAGGCAGTTTTTTTTTGGCTTGGTATCTAGTACTTTAAGCCATTTCTTTATTTTAAATATTCTTATTTTATGTTATAGTCACATGATATTGTAAAGTCTAGTCTCTATATTCTCGTCCGTAGGTACAACTCCGGTCAGGTTTTAGTGAAATTGGCGACTGTTCCAATAAAACTTTTCACGGACTTTTTGGGAGAACCTGAAAAGTCACGATGCACGATTACATTTCACTTCACTTGTTTTTTCAATTGATCTTTATTGGACAAAACACCACCGATATTATTCAATAAAACCCAAAATACACGAATTTAATGAAAATAAAACGAAAACGTCACTTCGCAAGTTCCCGACAAAAAGTCCCAGGGTAGATAGATGATGATGACCATAGAAATCTCGTATAAGTGATGATGTACCCGACGGAAGCCCAAAGGCTTGATGGGAACTGACATACCTCATACTTAGCCCGGTGCGCCTGCGCGAGCAGGACCCATTTCTGGGGAACCCTCAGTCTCTTCATCAGGTCGAGACGGCTCCTCAATTCAGGAGTGTCTGCCTTAGCGGGAGCGTGGCGGGATAACACACCACGGATAAGATGGGTGCGACTGTTGGAACAAAATCAAATTAATATCTCGAGACATTTGTTCACACTCGGCTATCTGATCCCAAACTAAGCAGATCTTGTAATATGGAAACCAGATCACTGATATACTACATATATAAAGTCTTAATATTATGAAGTGGAAAGATTTGTATGTATGTAAGTAACGAATAAACTCAAAAACTAGTGGGCCGATTTCAAAAATTATTTCACCATTTGAATGCTACATCATTCCAGATTAACATAGGCTATATTTTTATCCCGGGGTAAGATAAGATCCCACGGGAACGGTGGAGGACAGCTAGTTTTAAGTACATATCCTGTATATAAACTTAATTAAAATTAATTCCGGTAAGTAGATCGACAAAGGAGATAAGTGGTCGGGTCACCAACCCATGGTAAGCATGGTGTGTACGGACACAACCTAAAAGGAAACTGGCTCAAGCTGGCTATTTACAACTTGGGTGTGGTAGCCAGTCAGTCGAGTACTACCACCGTGCCAAGAATGAAGTTTTTTTTTTTTTTATATTCGATAGGCTTGTGTTTGACCACAATCTCACCATGGTAAGTGATGATGTGGCCGAAGATGGTAAGCACACAAAGCCTAGATGGGAACTGGCTCTCAAGTGCAGCTGTCGGAACACACCGATAGGTGTTTGGCGACAGATTTTCAACTTGAGGGTGGTAGCCAGCCAGTCGGGTACTACAAAGTACCCTACCACCGTGCTATGGTTTCTTCACGATGTTTTCCTTCACCGAAAGCTCAAGCTCATTGTAGGATTCGAACCCACGACCTTCGCCGCGGCGTTCGACGTCACTTACCACTGAGCTATCATCGCCTTAAGAAGAAGTAACGATTATAAATACTTACGCTGTACGATCAGGATGGTAAGCGAGTGCTTGTACCGCTAGATGCCAGGCGCCGCACGCTTCTAACTGCTCCGCCACTCCTGTTATACTCTCTATTGAGGGATTTCCGAACCATGTGCCTAGCAGGAAACTGGAGAAAAACAATAATGATTGTGGAAAAAACATCGGGGAATCCCGTTCAGGAACGAAATTCCTCACTTTTTTAACTAAGTACTGTAGTATTCACTGCCGTGAATGGGCCCTTAAATTAACTTCATTAAAAAAACTGACTGAACGCGGTTTTACTTAACCAAGGGTAACCTTTAGGCGTTAATTTTCCAAAAATACTATTATTAGAAATGTACCTGACAAATTTCAAGTTTGCAGCATTTATACTTTCGGAGATTTTGTGATAGGTATTATAACTAGATAATGGTCGAAATTTTACCATATTTTTTTAACTAACTACCTATTTCCATATATTTTTATTGAATTGAAAACATCATCGGTTTACAAACAAAGGAGAAAAAGGGGTATAAACTATTTCCTTGACATCTATATAATTCTTCTGTACGTGTTTGTCACCTAACCCCTCCTAAACGGCTGGACCGATTTGGATGAAATTTTGCGTGTATACTTCAATGGGTTGAAAACACAATTGGACCCGGTAGTTGGCGCTGGAATCGGGTTCTAAGTTTTGTTTTAATTTCAGGGCAGGACGACGTCTGCCGGGCCCACTAGTATTATTAACTCATCTTGATTATGTAGTTTTGTTATCTTATTGTTATCCTGGAACATCTGTCCATATTATAGACAACAGGTGTTGGCGCCATTCAATAGAACATTTTGAAATTCAACGTGTCTCAAGCAATGCCGCTAGATGGCATTGTAATTTATTATTGTATTCAGTCTATTGTCACATAACTTTTTAATTTTACTTTTTTATACATTCGATTGTCATCTTTTGGCGGGAAATGAATAAATTTTTCAACATCATCTCGTCGTATTATTTCAATACACAAAATATTCACAATAAAGAAGATTTGCCATAAAATCTATCTTTAACGCTTAAAAGAAGCAACATCTTTTGGACCGTCGAGCCAAATATATTCAGAACCAGGAATACACGGGACCCGGACCCATTACCTACATTTTCTTCGGAACATTACTGAATCAAGCTTATACCACACATGAATAAGCTGAAGCAGGCCGAAGAAGACACATCAGCAGGAGTGGTCAAGTCTGGGCAATTCATCCTATCCATATATTCGATTTGCGTTAATATCTTGTTGTTATTTCAGTTGTAATACAAATTTCAACAATCGTCATTTTGCGGACTTCAACTTCAAATTTGCCATTCACACCATATTAAATCGTGAGTACTCTTGTTTTCCATAATCCCCAAAATGAGTGAGTCTAAAATAACTGATTTGGTAAAAAAAAGAGGAGTTATCAAAGGAAGGTTAACATTATTCGAAAAGTACATTAATTCATTCAGTTTACCAATAAACGAACAGCAGTCAGTTGAATTGAAATTACGTTTGGAAAATAGTTCAAATCTGTTAGTAAATTACAATGAGATACAAAGTAGTATAGAAAATAAAGTAGAAGACAATGAGCTTTTGAAACAACTTGAAGAGAGAGAGTCTTTTGAGGATCAGTTTTATAGAGTAGTAGCTTCTGCAAAGATCATGCTTCAGAATGATTTCCATAGCAGTTCCAAGTGTAATACAACGGCTGATCACAAAAGTATTGGCATTAAATTACCTGATATAAAAATACCTACCTTTGACGGCACGTATGATCATTGGCTAGAGTTTAAAAATTCTTATATTACTATGATACACGAGCGCAATGATTTAAATTCAATTCAAAAGTTTCATTACTTAAAATCCTCCTTGAGTGGGGTCGCGTTACAAGTAATAAGTGCTCTTGAATTCACTGCTATCAACTACTCACACGCATGGGACCTACTAGAGAATAGATTTAATAATCATCGTCTGTTGATACATAACCACGTTAAATCTTTATTTGTAATTCCATCGTTAAATAAGGAATCTGCTTCACAGATTAGAAAGCTAATAGATACGATCCTACGGAACTTACGTGCGCTTAATACATTAGGTGAACCGACAGATTCGTGGGATACTTTAATCATATTTATGATAGTTTCAAAGCTAGATCAGTCTACCGAAAGAGCGTGGGAACAGTTTAAAAGTTCATTAAAATATAGTTCGCAAAATGAGTCCAACTCAGTCCTGAAATTAGATGATTTACTTAAGTTTCTAAGAGATCGGGCTGATATGTTGGAGATGATAAAAGTAAGTCATAACAAATATACACCTGATAATAGGAATAGCGATTGTAAGAAACAGTCAACCCATAGCTATAGCCATCTCGCTGCACGCGCTAGCAGTGGTGCGGTCGGCGGCGGCGCCGGTTCCGCCCTCGCATACCGTACAGGTACACGTGTATGTGCGATGTGTAGTGCCAATCATGCGCTATATTCATGTTCAAGTTTCCTTAACTTACCCATTCATGATAGGATTAAGTTAATAAACACAAAGAAACTTTGTACTAATTGCTTACGCAAGGGTCACACGGTATCAGACTGTAAGCTAGGACCGTGTAGACTATGTGGTAGGAAACATAACACTTTAATTCATATCGAGAGTAAGGAAGACGGCGCATTACAGGTTACCGGCACGATGACGCAATCACAGTCGGCTAACACTAACGTCCCTACTAGCTCTACCACATTTCATTCCACATCCAATACTCATTTTAATTCACAAATAAACAAGGGCGAGCAGTCATTATTACCTGCAGTTTTATTATCCACAGCGTTAGTGGATATTGCAGACGTTAACAATAAATATCATACTGCACGCGTACTTCTCGACAATGGAAGTCAACATTGTTTCATTACCAATTCCTTATGCGAAAAATTAAACGTACAATTAATACAGTCCGCTTATCGAGTTACCGGAGTAGGTCATTCAGTAACACAATCTACTCACTTATGTAAAATACAGTTACGGTCAAAAACAAACAACTATCACACACAAATTGATTGTTTAGTTTTGCCGCGCATTACTAGTAACTTACCACAATTCGCTATCGATGTAAATAACATGGACATTTCGGAAAATATTCAACTCGCGGATCCTACCTTTTGCTCACCGTCAGATATCGATATACTGATAGGAGCGGATAAGTTTTGGGACTTGTTGAGCCTTGGCACAATTAGGCTGACAAGCGGGCCGTGCTTACAAAACACACAGTTGGGTTGGATAATTTCTGGACCATTACATAATAAAAATATACACATTAATAGATCTAATCAAGTTCAGTGCAATTACTCACAGTCTTCAGATGCTCAGTTAAACTTATTTTGGGAACTTAACGTAATTCCTAATGTAAGTAATATTCTCAGTGCCGACAAACGTGCATGTGAGAGTTAGTCAACCAAATCATCTTTTAAAAATAAAAAAAATTCTATAGTTTCTCAAATATACGATATCCTTAAGGTTTGCTAGCCCCCGCGGTCATTAAAGCAAAAATCTTAATTAAAAAATTCCGATTCCCAATGATATTGCACTAAAAAACAAAAACGTGCAACAGGACCGTTAACAGTAGACGAATTGAATACGTCTTCGCATATGCTAACCCGTTTTGTTCAGATGGAATCTTTTCCTAATGAATATCGTAATTTAAAACATAACTCACATTTAAAAACATCATGCACAATTTCCAAGTTAAATATATTATTAGATAAAAATGATATTATCAGAGTAGGTGGACGCCTAAGTAATTCACCTGAATTTGATTATAATAAGAAACATCCAGTACTATTAAGTAGTAAATATTATTTTACAATGCTTCTGTTCCAACAACAACATAAACAGCTACTTCACGCTGGTCCCCAGCTACTCTTATCTACCATGCGTGAGAGTTGGTGGCCACTCGGTGGTAGAAATCTAGCACGTAAAGTTGTACACCAATGTGTCAGATGCACACGAATAAAAGGAAAGACATTAACACCAATAATGGGTAATTTACCATCGTCACGCTTGGAGCCTGGGTTTCCTTTCATTCGGTGCGGAGTATACTATGCTGGACCCATGTTCATTTTAAGTCGCAAAGGTAGGGGAGCGAAGCTCGAAAAATGCTACATTTGCTTATTTATATGTTTCACAACTCGCGCAATACACTTGGAACTGGTTGGTAGCCTTTCTACACAAGACTATCTGCTTGCTCTTAAAAGATTTATCTCTCGTCGAGGTAAACCAATACAAATCTTTTCCGATAATGGTACGAATTTTGTAGGAGCGATGAAAGAACTTTCATTATTGTTCAAAACTAATTCACGTGAAATCATCGACTTTGCTTCCAATGATAACATTAAATTTCATTTTATACCACCTTACGCACCTCATTTTGGTGGATTATGGGAAGCAGGGGTAAAGTCCTGCAAAAATCACCTAAAACGAGTCATGGGCAACGCTAACTTAACTTACGAGGAATTCAGCACGGTATTGACGCAAATTGAAGCCGTCCTGAACTCCCGCCCTATATCACCAATGTCAACGGATCCACATGACCTACTTCCACTGAGTCCTGCTCATTTCTTGATCGGTCGACTACTGACATCACCAGCGTGTGCCGATCTTACAATGACACCAATGAATCGCCTGGCACGCTTCGAGAAAGTCGAGCAAATGAGACAACTGTTTTGGAAGCGCTGGTCACAAGAATATCTATCAGAGCTCCAACCTCGAACCAAATGGAAGACTCATAATCAAGACATAGCATTGAATACACTTGTAGTCATAAAGGATGACCATTTACCACCTTTAAAATGGCGCTTGGGCAGAATTTTGAAGGTATTCAAAGGGAAAGATGACGTGTCACGCACGAGTAGCTATCATTCAAACATCGTCAGGGCCTGTACAACGAGCTTTTTCTAAGATCTGCCCACTCCCACTGCAACCAGAGGTGGACAGCAGCAACAGTGATGCCCACAGAACACTATTACTCCTAGGAGGTGATGCATGAGAAGTGGTTTCCGTGTGACACTACCTACGTGAAGCTTTTGGAAGTTGGTACTTCCAAGGCGGCCGGCATGTTGGCGCCATTCAATAGAACATTTTGAAATTCAACGTGTCTCAAGCAATGCCGCTAGATGGCATTGTAATTTATTATTGTATTCAGTCTATTGTCACATAACTTTTTAATTTTACTTTTTTATACATTCGATTGTCATCTGTTGGCGGGAAATGAATTAATTTTTCAACATCATCTCGTCGTATTATTTCAATACACAAAATATTCACAATAAAGAAGATTTGCCATAAAATCTATCTTTAACGCTTAAAAGAAGCAACAACAGGTTAATATAATTCAAGGTTTTTGGCTTGGTATCTAGACCTTTAAGCCATTTCTTAATTTAAAATATTCATTTTTTATGTTATAGTCACGTTTTATTGTCACTTTCACTGTAAAGTCTAGTCCTCGTCCGTACAAGTCGGGTCTAGTTTTAGTGAAATTGGCGGCTATTCCACTAAAACTTTTCTCGAACTTTTTGGGACAACCTGGAAAGTCACGATACACGCTTTCATTTCATTTCACTTCACTTGTGCACTTAGATTGACCTTTATTGGACAAAACACCACCGAAATTATTCAATTAAACTCAAAATACACTAATTTTAATGAAAATAAAACGAAAACGCAACGTCACTTCGCAAGTTCCCGCCAAAAAAGTCAATATGTTATTATGTAATAAGACTCACCATAGACTATAGTCGAGCGGGTCTGGCGTGTATGCTGCGACGCGCAGTTTAGGTCGCGTGTGGAGCGCACGCGCACGGATCAACTCGTAGCGCAGATCTAGTACACGACGCTGCTTGCCGCCCTGTACACCAAATTACACTATACTAGCCGTTCCCCGCGGTTTCACCCGCGTTCCCGTGGGATCTTATCTTTTCCCGGGACAAAATATAACCTATGTTCATCAGGGATAATGTAGCTTTCTAATGGTGAAAGAATTTTTCAAATCGGTCCAGTAGTTTCAGAGCCTATTCAATGCAAACAAACAAACAAATCTTTCCTCTTAATATTATTAGTATAGATTATAAATGTGAAAGTTTTTTAGCATATTTGTTACTCTTTCACACAGAAACTACTCAACAGAATTTCATAAAACTTGGCATACAAAATCAAAAGTTCAGTTTAGGCCCTGGTAAGGCACTTATGAACGTTACAATTGACTCTATCTAATAGATCATATCCTGGAATAAAACATAGGATTATTTCTGTGCCTCCAGTGAAAAGTGATACAAGTAAAAAATCAACACTTTACAGGAGAGCAAAAACAAGATTTAAAAAATTCTAGTTCACGATCTAAGTGGGCTAGGATAAACTTCAGTACTTTTTTTTGTAGGTCAAAACATTTACTTTCAGTGTGCATTTAAATTCTTCTGTTAAATATACATAATAAATTTTAAAGTTATTCCTGAAAAACCTTTTGAATTGTACCTGTTATTATTCCTAATACATGCAAAAGTTCCGTGATAAATGATACAAGTAGAGTTAAATTATTTTGCGCTTATAAGTTCTCTAAATATACTGAAAAATAAAATGTGAAAATGAATAAAATCGCACTTATACCACGAAGCACGACAAATAATGTGTGCAGCAATTACTTAAATACAGGTTACAACTTGAAATATATCTATATTCACGTCATTTTTCCAAAAATCCTGCCAGTTATATCACTTTGCACAAAATTATCTCCGAAACTATAGTAGATAAAAGAACGTGAGTTAGACCAAAACAATACTATTTTTCTTCTTATCATTTCTATGTAAAAATCACAAAAAGGGTACAACTCGATTTAGATCACTTTTCACAGGAGGCACAGACTTTATCCCGGGTAAAGATAAGATCCCAAGGTACCGCGGCGGACAAGTAGTCTTATACTTCTATACTATTATTATAAAGAGGTAAAGTGTTGTGAGGTTGTAGGGGGTAATCTCTGGATCTACTGAACCGATTTTGAAAATTCTTGTACCAATATAAAGCCACGTTATATTAGTGTATATTTTTATACCGAGAAAAAATAAAATCCCACAGGAACGCGGGTGAAACTGCGGGGGACAGCTAGTTCACAGTAAAGCACTTCGCAAACAAGTACGATCGGCCAAGAAAGTGGTGTGCCAGTTTTGATTTAGTTTCCTACTCATCGAAAATTACAACAATGTTCAAACTAAAAATATATCACTGAAAGAGATGCATAATAATGACGTTGTCATAAGTTGTCAGATTGATCTGCAAGCGAAACTTAATCTTTATCACGTATGAATCTGCAAGCGGCATTCAACCTTAGGGTGGTACACCACTTTCTTGGCCGACCGTACGTACCTGCCACAAAGTTATGGAAATCACTTAAAACGTAGAAATGTTTCTTCAGTTCATCAATAGATGGCTCTGGTTTGTTTTTAAACGAGCTATGGTTACGTTCTTACTCTCGTTAGGTACGCTTTATATTTCTCTGAATGAACTCATAGTCCGCGTAAGGGTGTCTATGGTCCTTCAGACCGCCACCTTTAAGTCCTCCTCACAAAAAAAAAAAAAATGAATGAACTATATTCAATGCCGCCTTCGCCACTGAATCATCACTTACCATAGTTCGGTTTGAAATATCAGCCGAACGTATTTTTGCACGTTGTATTCAATCGATTATATCGAATATCGATACGACTTTAAGCAACTTGATCTAACTAAAGTTTATTAGTTAAAAAAAAATACATGCTGCTAGATAGAAACCTTAGTCGATCGATAGTTTTCGGTAATAATGGATTAATTAGCTTTCACATTAATAGGGTATTACGCCCATTTTTGAAAAGTGTCTCAATTAAATTCTATAGTCCTAATAAGCCACAAAAAAAAAAAACACAAAAAATTTATTAAATCGATAAGTGCCATAAAAATGAATTAAAATTTTACATTTTCAAATTTCGCGCGTAATTTGACGAAAACGCTGATCTCAGCAGTATATAGTGTATTATCTAAGAAATCAGCTGTCATGACGTCAGAGGGCTTGGTAAACAAATGTTGCCACGTTTTAGTTTGCTTACATAGCCGGATGTACGTCATCCGGCTATGTAACATGGCGGCTACTATTTCACTGTGTTAAAAAACAGATTAAAAATACTGAAAACTTTGGATTAAATTTTAAAATCTATTTGGTAATTTTATGAACTAAAACTAACATTTCCTGACTGCTTTTTGCCTAAGCTATCTCAATAATATATTTTTAGATTTTTTTTTCATATAGAGTAAAATACCCTACATTAGCATCTTCGATGTACACAAAATACGTCACACAAATCTTACTTAAGGCGATACCCAAAAAATTATTGAGCTTTTTGAAATAGTTTTATTTCACTATGGCATAATTAATAGATATTTTTTTTAGATAATATGCTTATTGACTATTTGATTAATGTTCTGGTAGACGTGAAGACACGATTGGATTACATTGCCTCGATAGAATTTAATTCCGAAAAGACCCTCTACTTTCTTTTATTTTTGCATTTTATTCTAGAATCATAACGAATTTCATAGCTTAACTCCATTCAAAATATGATAAATAGCGTAATTAATTTTTAATGTATTTTTATTTGGTTTGGCGCTTACGTATTTTTATTTTGGGAGCGAGCGCATTGTTGCGCTCTCTTTCTTCGCATATGGAAGTAAATAACTCTGTAACTTACGTAGCTCCGCCCAGTCGGCCTGCCATCAAGCGTTTTTACGTTTTTTACGGATCACCTTAACGCTACGGACGTTTTTACCCCTCCGTTCCAAAAAACGTAGTAACATACTTACATGATTGATATAAACATCGTATTCGTCGAGGTATGTAGGCAGGGGGTACTTCATTCCCATCTCGTCGCCCTCCAGCGAGGTTAGGTCCACTTCATCATCGCTCGTGGTGAACAAACTCTCGTATGTGCGTAAAACTGTTTCTAGAGTCGGCACTTGAGGGCAGAGGTATCTGTTTGGGCGAAAATTGTATTGATTAACATATTTTGAACTCAGTCAAAGTCAAAAGTTAAAAGTCAAAACCATTTATTCAGTTAAGGCCCTAGAAGGGCACTTATGAAGGGCGAATTACAGAAGTTACCACCGGTTCGGAAGTCAGCCTTCAACTGAGAAGAAACTCAGCAAGGCAATAATTTTAGCAGTGGATTGACAGGCGAAGTTTGTGGGTTCACAGCACGGTGGTAGGGTACTTTGTAGTACTCGACTGGCTGGCTACCACCCTCAAGTTGAACTGTCGACAAGCACCTGTTGGTTTGTTCCGACCGTTGCACTTGAGAGCCAATTACCATCTAGGATTAATTGTGCTTACCACCTTCGGTCAAGCCACGGTGAGATTGCGGTCAAACACAAGCTTATAGTTTCCAAATTTCATAGTTCTAGGTCAACGGGAAGTACCCTATAAATATTGATTCCCTTGAGAGCGTCGAAATATATGTTTTTTTGCGGCATACACGGCCGTAACTCAGAAGTTTGATTTATTTCACAGCTTCAAGGGACTGTAGACCTGAGTATATAGTTTCCTCCACGCGTTCCCGAGATAAAGGGATCCTATAAGGGTTCCGTGTTTTTCCGTTTGCGGTACGGAACCTGTCTGAAATGTCCTATGAACTAACCTAGCAGTAGCATGAAGAGCCCTCAGCCAATCGGTACGTATAAGCAGTTCCCTCGGCGTCGCCTGGCCGGCGCACAATTGTAGCGCGGCCAGTCTGTGCGCGGAGATCAACGCGTCGGCGCCACACTCGCGCCAGATAGATAGCTGACGGGATATCAGCGAGCGGAACGTCGGGTCACCTGGGTTCAATTAAAAAAAAAACTAGCCTAAAAAAAGCTAGGCCTAAAAAATATTTCAAGGCTTGGAATAATTAGGCTTAAAAATAGTAGATATAAAAGAAATTAGCTTGAAAAAAAATAGGCTTAAAAAAAATAGACTTAGAAAGACTACGCTTGAAAAAACTAGGCAAAAAGTAGTAGACTTGAAAAAATTAGGCTTAAAAAACTAAACATAAAAAATACTAGGCTTGAAAAAATTGACTTTTTTTCATTCTGGATAAGCTTATGTTTGACCACAAACACACAAAGCCTAGATGGGAACAGGCTCTCAAGTGCAGCTGCCGGAACACACCGATAGGTGCTTGGAGACAGATTTTCAACATGAGTGTGGTAGCCAGCCAGTCGAGTACTACAAAGTACCCTACCACCGTGATATGGTTTCCGCACGATGTTTTCCTTCACCGAAAGCTCAAGCTCCCCACGACCTTCGCCCCGGTATCCGACGTCACTACCACTGAGCTATGATCGCCTTAAAAAAAACTTGAATGGAAATAATAACTCGACATTGGCAGAAATGGCTTAAACACTAAGCCAGCCTCTAATAAAATAAAAGTATATAAACATAATCTAATAATAATAATGAACTCACCGGCCCCCTGTGCTATCAATAAAGCCATGTTCAGGTCCCCGTGTTTCCTCGCCACTTTGCAAGCTTCGAGCACTCGCCCGCCCAGTAGGAGCGTCCACACTTGGCCGCTGTGCCCGTCCGATTCTGTTCACATACATTACTAATATTATACAGGGTGTCCGCCGTACGGTAAGTAGTACGAAAAACTTAAGGGGGAGATAGGGGGGTCACCTCCAAATTTACAAAAATGACCCTAGTAAAAGTGTGAGCGTTTCCGAGATATTCAAAATCTAAAATTCAAAAACTTAAAACTCAGAAATATCTCGAAAATAGTGACGTTTTTGCTGTGCAAATTTTTGTATATGTTGGTAGGTGACTCGCGACTGGATTTGAACCCACAATCTTGCCGCGGTATTCGACGTCACTACCACTGAGCTATCATCGGTGTGGGATATGTTATATGTACCGCGAAAAGGGACAATCTACCACCGGGCTAGGTATCAATGCCCGGGGACTGAACTCCAACGTTTCTTGTCATATACATAGTAATTTTTTTATTTATTTTTTATATCTGTTTTCCCAAACTAAGCAGAGCTTGTACTATGGAAACCAGATCACTGATATACTACTTTGTTTTGTAAATACATACTTAAATAGATAATTACACCTCGACTCAGAACAAACAGACACGTTCATGCACACAAATGTGTGTCCTGGATGGGAATCGAACCCACGACCTTAACAACCACGCCAACCGGCCCGTCAATAAGGTCCATGTTGTTGTATGACGCGCTTCTATTACTCCGCTGACTCGACTCACATGTAGCGCTGTTACTATAGCCGCTAAAATCGGTTTAAAAACAAAAATCTTACCATCTTCCGTTTCCCCCGGGCTGGGTTTAGCAAGGTCTTCGTCTGTGATGTCAGCCACAGCGGAAGTCAGCCATTCTAGTAATTTTCTGTGTCTATTCACTATTGATAGTTCATCTGTGCCTGGTATACCTGGAAACAAATAAAATATTCTAGAACATTCACACACGGCCATCCGCTCATACTTAATCTTTCAAATGGATCCAGTAGTTCCTGAGATTAGCGCGTTCAAACAAACAAACTCTTCATCTTTATAATATTATAAATATGTATAGGTAAATATATAAACTCACCACCATTATCGAGGTCAGCTCCCCACAAAGCTTCACACAGCTTCCAAACTTCGTAACTATATGAACCGGACACTCCAAACTGTAAATAATAAATTATTTATTTATTTACTAACTAGTTGACTTGAGTTAGAGATTGAGAGATGGGAAATGTATAAAAAGAGTATTTGACAGGTTTTAGAAAAGTATTTTAAATTGTTTATTATAGCATAATACATTTGCAATTTGCTTAATTTTCTGTAAATTTCTCTATTTTCTTAAAAAAATACCATCAAAGTTTATATTAATAAAAAAGGCCACCAAAACGTGCACGACAAAATCTAAGTGCACAAGTGAAGTGAAATTGTGTATCGTGACTTTTCAGGTTGTCCCAAAAAGTCCGTGAAAAGTTTTAGTGGAACAGTCGCCAATTTCACTAAAACCCGACCTGACTTATACGGACGAGGACTAGAAATTACAGTGAATGTAAGAATGTGATTACAACATAAAAGAAGAAATTAAAACTGAAGAAAATTTATGCGGCTGAAAAACTTTGTATCTATGGTCATGAATAAACATTAATAAAAATAACATACGCTAGCTTTCTGATTCCGTCCCATGGCAGCGTGTTGTAAATGTTTGTGTAGTACGGATCTACGCTCGCTGGCGCCATCTCTGATCTTGAGTTGAGGACACTCGGTGTCGGGGGAGGGGGAGAATGATGACCACTCCAGAAGGGTCTCCAGGTGCCGGGAGAGACTCTCCTAGTAGGAGAGAATATTATCAAAGTCAACTACGCGTTACGTAACATAGTATTTTTACATTTCCGGTACTTTACGGCCACATAATGGGGATGATGGCTATATTCAAGAAAAAAAAAAACCTAACACTATAAAACATACAAATACTCCTTGTAAAGTTCCGCTTTTTATGGTTTCTAATTATCAATTTAACGGAAACAGTAGTTCTATTGATGGTGTATATTTATGACGTCACAAGTACCTATGTATGTCATGTTAGACGGGCCGGTTGGCGTGGTTGGTTAATACACTGCCTATCACGCCGCAGGTCGTGGGTTCGATCCCATCCAGGACAGACATTTGTGTGCAAGAACATGTATGTTTGCCCTGAGTCTGGGTGTAATTATCTATTTAAGTATGTATTTACAACAAAAAAATGTAGTATATGTATTATATCAGTGATCAAGTTTCCATATTACAAGCTCGGCTTAGTTTGGGATCAGATAGCCGTGTGTGAACAAATGTCCGAGGATATTTATTATATAAACTATCGTTTTAACATTTAATAAAAAGAAGCTGATTTTATATGTCAGTCACCATCCCTATTGTGACTTTTAGGTAAAAATCTCCAAAAATTGCGTTACGTAATACTTGAACGCTCCCTAAGGGGGGGACCCCCCTTAGTCGAGGACTAGTCACAACAGGCTCCATTTCGTATACACTAATCTTGAAAATGTTGACACTTTTACTGAGGTCATTAATTGTATACTAGTGTGAAAATAAAACTTAGAACTCGATTCCAGCGCCACCTATTGTGAAACTAAACCATCTGTCAGTCCGTTCTCGAGACATGTCAAAACGTCGTTCTATACAAAATGTATGACAAAAATAATTTTCTTCATTTTTCTTTTTTTTTTTTGTGAATTTTTCATATTTTTTAATTCTATGTGTTATTCCTGGTTCTAAGCTACCTCCCCAACAATTTTCAGCCAAATCGGTTCAGCCGTTCTTGAGTTATAAATAGTGTAACTAACACGACTTTCTTTTATATATATAGATGTTGGTAGGTGAACCCCCCCCCCCCACCCCCCTTTATATCCCTTAAGTTTGTCATACTACTTACCGGACACCCTGTATATACATACCTGTATATTATGTGTAGTGTCGTTGTGTGCTATACCCAGCCGGGCGACTATGGGCTCGCTCCAGTCGTCCTTAGAGCGCCCGTACACGTATCTACCCAACTCTGACAGATCTGCCGCTGAAATTTATAATACTAGTTTTACATCACTATAGACTAGAATAGAAGAAAAAAACTACAGAGAAAATATTATACCTTTATATATGTTAAATTACGTCATATTTCCGTACCTAAAGGGTAAGTCAAAACCATCTATTCAGTTTAGGCCCTAGAACGGCACCTATCACCAGACTGTATCTCATGAACCGTGATAGCTAGACAATTTAAATTTTCACAGATGATGTATAACAACAAAATTTGTACGGAACCCTCCGTGCGCGAGTCCGGCTCTCACTTGACCGTTTTTTTAGAATAAGCTAGTGTTTGACCACAATCTCACCATGGTAGGTGATGGTAGCCGATGGTGGTAAGCACACAAAGCCTAAATGGGAACTGGCTCTCAAGTGCAGCTGTCGGAACACACCGATGGGTGCTTGGCGATAGTTTAACCAGCCAGTCGAGTACTACAGCCAGATGTTTTCCTTCACCGAAAGCTCAAGCTCACTGTAGGATTGCAACCCAACCTTCGCCGCGGTATCCGACGTCACTACCACTGAGCTATCAACGCCTTAAACAGGTGTAACAGTATTGCAGTTTCAACCTCATTCCGATAGAAGCCTTTAGGAGTTTAGTTTACAGCGTAACCTATTAGAAATCTACCTCCCATACAAGTTAGTAGCATGTATAGTTTATGAGATGTACTGATTAATGTGTTTTATGTACTATTAAAAAAATAAATGACACAAAAATACTTACTTTTCGGCAAATCGGATACTGAATCATAAGTTGTGGCGTAGACTAGAGCGCCGGCTGGACCGAAACCGACGCGGCTGTGGCGCGCGCGACAGACCGACATATCGGATATACACGCCGCGTCGAGACGACCTGGGGAACAACAATAAAGTCATCATAATAACCATATAAGATGATAGTTTGTAGTACTCGACTGGCTGGCTACCATCCTCAAGTTGAAAATCTGTCGCTATGCACCTGTTGGTGCCTTTAAGGCATTGTAATAAGGTGTACAACATATTAGCATCTAATAATGCTCGTCTGCTCGAATCCCTGACAGAGTTATTGAAAAAAAAACAAGCGTGCCTTACAGTAGTCGCATTTGATGTGTACCAACCTCTCGGAGAATATGTTGGTACCATCTGACAGACAACTCTACCACCGCACGTGATCATTGCTCAATAAATTAGTTTGAGGCTGTATGGGCTAAAACCCTTTGCCTGCACTACAATAGAGGAAAAACATACACACTTCCGTCCCTTTTCACGAAATCACTCCCACAGATAGGACAGCGAGAGGATGTTACACATCCAAAACAATTTTATTAAACGGAAGTATACTCTTACCACCACACAAAAATCACATTTAAGTTTTTTTTTTTTTTTTATGTCACTAGTGACAACGAGGCAGGTGGGTCACCTGATGGTAAGTGACTACCGTCGCCTATAGACATTGGCAATACCAAGGGGACTGCCAACGTGTTGTACACCTTATTATGCCTTAAGGGCTAGGGCAACTGGCTCTCAAGTGCAACTGCCGGAACACACCAACAGGTGCTTGGCGACAGATTTTCAACTTGAGGGTGGTAGCCAGCCAGTCGAGTTCCACATAGTACCCTACCACCGTGCTGTGGTTTCCTCACGATGTTTTCCTTCACCGAAAGCTCAAGCTCATTGTAGGATTCGAACCCACGACCTTCGCCGCGGTATTCGACGTCACTTACCACTGATCTATCATCGCCAAGTATGGCGATTGACGACTATATCCGAAGTACGCCGGACGGAACCGAGTCTAAAGGACATAACGTTTTTTCCTTACGTGACGATTTCTACTAGGCAACTCCTACAGCACGCTGCGTTAAGGAGACTCTAACGAACGGCAATAAGGTTGCTTTTGCTAAGAAGAGCCGGCAATAAACTCATTCCATGGTTTTCTATAAAGTACCTTTTTTTTTTGGTAAAAATTTAATAGTTTTTCTCACAAAAGAAGGAACTTGGAAAAAAATTGAAAATCTGGACTCGAACGTCGAAGGTTTTGGGAACGCCTGATTTCCCGCCTGAGCTAATATAACCTTGTAGATGGTGGCGATGATTCTAATGATATTGTAGCAATTTTTCACTGCCCGAAAACACGGATAAAATGACGTTTTCTAAATATGAAACCTAGCTAGATCGATTTATCGCCTGCATACTAAATTTCATAAAAATGGTTGGAGTCGTTTCCGAGATTCAGATTATATATTCATATACGAGAATTGCTCGTTTAAAGATATTAGATGCGATATTGCTACCATCCCCTGTGTATAGCTGGATATCTAACATATTTTCCAAATTTCCAGTAAGTAGTTTTAGTTTACCTGCAATAGTCTGTTTGAATGGCGGCACTTTTCTGTGATACTTCAGTACTATAGTGTGTGGGTGAACTATAAGCGGCTGCATCTGTTGCTCTGCAATTAATATAAATGTTTGTTCAATAAAGTTTAATCTAAGTGCACCGGTGAAGTGAAGTGAAATGAAATCGTGTATCATGACTTTTAGGTTGTCCCAAAAAGTCTGAAAAGTTTTAGTGGAACGGCCACCCAATATCACTAAAATTTTTATGATTTAGTGCTCAGTCTGCGGTCACACTGGCCTCAAAAATCAATAATGATCTTGATGGTCATAGGATGCTGAGCTGACGACCAATTATTAATACACATCGCGCAATTTCAACTAAACATATTAATAATATTGTGTTTATTAAGGCGATGATAGCTCAGTGGTAAGTGACGTCGGATACCACGGCGATGGTCGTGGGTTCGAATCCTTACAATGAGCTTGAGCTTTCGGTGAAGGAAAACATCGTGAGGAAACCACAGCACGGTGGTAGGGTACTTTGTAGTACTCGACTGGCTGGCTACCACCCTCAAGTTGAAAATCTGTCGCCAAGCACCTGTTGGTGTGTTCCGGCAATTGCACTTGAGAGCCAGTTCGCCTTAATAAGGTGTACAACACATTAGCAATCCCCTGGTATTGCCAATGTCTATAGGCGACGGTTGTCACTTACCATCAGGTGACCCGCCTGCCTCGTTGTCACTTGTGACATAAAAAAAAAATATTATGTGTTTTGGTAAATAAATGCATTTCTTTCATTCTAAAACCTGACCTGACTTGTACGGACGTAACTAACACTGCTGTAAATTAAAGAAGTATAATAATAATTTGATATTGACAGAAATGTCCTAAAGGACGGTAGCTAGAAAAAAAAAGTGTGATGAGATTAGTTTACCATCAGTGTGTATAGGTGGCGTGACATCCATGTCGTGGTGTTCCACTGAGGGTTCCGAGTCGCGCTCGTGCGTTGTTAGCGAGGGTCGCAGGGGAGCCGACAGTGGCACCAGCTGGTCTCCCGTAGACACTGATATGTCATCTTCCATGTCTACAGGAAAGGAAAATGATTTTTATACTATTTCTATTATGACAAAATATAGCCTATGTTCATCAGGAATAATGTGGCTTTCTAATGGTGAAAGAATTTTTCAAATCGGTCCAGTAGTTTCAGAACCTATTCAATGCAAACAAACTAATCTTTCCTCTTTAAAATATTAGTAAAGACTAACAATTAGATTATAATATACGTATAAGCCTACTAAAATGAGTTATAGTCAATTGAATGTTTTTTTTAAGCAATAACGATAAGCAAAGAAGGGGGAGGCCCTTTATTTCCGTACGTATTTTATGAACGGCCCCTAACCAGTATTTGATATTTCTTTCTTAAATATCAATCAGGCAGCCTTCCATCACTCGCGTATTGCAGCGTTTTAATTGCCTACCGCTAAGTAGCTGGCCGGCGAGCCGACCGGCAATATGGCGGCGCAAGTGTGAGTGAGCGCGCATACTGCACGTTTCTCACTCGCACTCAAGCGGTGTACGAGAGAATCTTTGTATGCTAATATAACGTACGGTATTTTAGTTTTTGTATCGGAGGGATATCTTGGAGATCCTTGGGGGAGGCCTTTGTCCAGCAGGGGACGTCTTCTGGCTGACATTATGATGACGATGATGATATGAAGACGCAGCATGGGCAGGCCTCCCACACGGTGGACCGACGATCTTGTGAGGATCGTGGGAAGCCACTAAGATACGAGTACACGAAGATACAGTAACAGCCATGGTGGAGATTCTTGGGGGAGGCCTTCGTCCAGCAGTGGAAGTCTTCCAGCTGATATGATGATGATGATAATCATGTCTGAAGCTTACCAGTGTCAGCATAGAGGGAAGCTTTCATCAGCTGAAGGTTGTGGCTCTGTCGGTGTTCTAAGCGTGCCAGCTCACTTGTGGGACTTTTGACTCCGTACGCTGAAATTATATATAAAGTTAATAACTAAACTCGCGAGGAATTTCTAATCAATTGTTAGGAACCAACCGGTTCATTCTATTTGGGGTGAAAGAATATTTTATTTCTCAGAAGAATTACACGTGAGATATTATATGATATGATGAGGCGATGATAGCTCAGTGGTAGTGACGTCGGATACCGCGGCGAAGGTCGTGGGTTCGAATCCTACAATGAGCTTTCGGTGAAGGAAAACATGGTTGGCTACCCTCAAGTTGAACTGTCGACAAGCACCTGTTGGTGTGTTCCGGCAGTTACACTTGAGAGCCAGTTTGTCTCGAATGCATTGTAAATAAGGTGTACAACACATTGGCAATCCCCCTGGTATTGCTAATGTCTATAGGCGACGGTAGTCACTTACCATCAGGTGACCCGCCTGCCTGGTAGTCTCTTGTGGTATAAAAAAAGTATTTCTACTAACCTCTGTTATCCTGGTAGAGACTCTGCGACTCGGCGTTATCTTCTGTCGTATCCATTTCGAACGCTGTAAGCAAATATAGTTTTGTATTACTTTGTGTGGCTGCCACCCTCAAGTTTCCAGTTAGCTATATTGTTTCATTTTAATCTGTATGTAAGGGGATGAAACGGGGCCAAAGCCACAAATTTTAGTAAAACTAGACCGGACTTGTACGGACGAGAACTAGACTTTACAGTGAATGTGACAATAAAACTCGACTATAACATAAAAGAAGAATATCCTACTAATATTATCAATGCGAAAGTATGTTTGGATGTGTGTAGATAGATGTTTGTTACTCTTTCACGTAAAAACTACTGTATGGATTATAATAAAACTTGCCACACAGGTAGCTCATATACTGCAATAACATATAGGATACTTTTTTGTCCCGGGAAAATATGATTCCTAAGGAACGCGCGCGGGTGAAACCGCGGGGCGGAAAACTAGTCTATATATCGGGTCAAGTCAGGTTTGTTCCTACACTTATAACTCGAGAACGGCTGAACGGATTTTAATGATCTTTGATTTGTTGGATTTGTCCAGAAGAGCAGAATAACTATTAAAAAATCGAAAAATTCACATAAAAAAAAATTATGAAGAAAATTATCTTGTCATACATTCTGTATGGAACAACTTTTTGACATGTCTCGAGATCGGACTGACAGATGGTTTAGTTTCACAATAGGTGGCGCTGGAATCGAGTTCCAAGCACCTTATAACCTTTAGCAGCTCCATTGAGCAAGTTGAGGGATGTGTGGTGCATCGCGAACAGATTGTCATCAGCCGGCGCCATCGAGGTGTACCCGAGACCGCCCAGTCCACCCAGTCCGGGGCCAGGGGATGCCACCACACCCGCCGGGGGCTTCTGGGCTGGAGGAGACAAACAAATCAATATATTAATACGTGAAGAAAAAACTTTGTACCCTTTTTACGAAAATTACGCGGACCGATGAGTATACAATTTGGCACAGTCCATATAAATGGAGAAGGAGTGCAGAAAGTTAATAAATTGAATTAATAAAAATATAATTACACACACTACCATGCGTGTGACACACACACACACACACACATATCATTATTCTCCTCTGTTTGTTAACCGATAAACTTTTTTTTATTGTCAGTCTTTGAAGACTTTTTGACAATACATATAAATCAGAAATAACGAATCTCGAAAATGGTGACCGACTGAGGTCCTTTTAGTATATATTGGTAGGTGACCCCCCCACCTATCTCCCCCCTCAGTTTGTCCTACTACTTACCGGACACCCTGTATATAAACAAAAAAAAACATACTTAATAAACACCACTGAGATTTTTGAGTGCCTTCAAATCATTGTAAAATGGTCGACAGCACATTGGCAATCTCCCTGTCATTGTTGTCTATAGGCACCGGTAGTCACTTACCATCAGGACTGCCTGGAAAACAGGTAGGAGCATGGTTCAACTTGAGGGTGGTAGACGCTACAAAGTAACATATTCGAGTTAAATTTCCTTACCAGGTGGTGCAGACTTCTGCAGAGACTGGTTCACCAACTGCCTCTTCAACACATCGGGCGTCGGATCGTCCTCTTCATCGGAATCTGTTAAACCGTACTTGCTGAAATGTTCCACCTGTGAACAAACCGATTTTTTTTATCTATCCGGGCGCCTTGGGAACCGGGAACCGGGAACCGGGAACCTTGCAAAACCGGTTTTCGCTCCCTTCAAATATAACCGATAAACCGGTTTTTCTGTCATTTTAGAAGAAAACCTAATCCGGTTTTGAAATTACATGAATCTCTTATTCTTCCATAAGAGAGAATAAGTATTATAAGACAGAATAAGAATATAAGAGTGCGTCAGAGTCATAAGAGAGCGTCATTCCGTGCCGAGTCGGACTCGCGCACCGAGGGTTCCGTACAAATTTTGCTGTTTTTTTTTAAATTATTTTATTCTGTTTTTAGTATTTGTTGTAATAGCGGCAACAGAAATACATCTGTGAAAATTTCAACGGTCAAGCTATCATGTACATGAGATACAGCCTGGTGACAGACAGACAGACGAATAGTTAGAGCTCATTCCACAACCTGATCGTGCGCGAGAGAAAAAAAAAACAAAGCGCACTGTACGCGACCAATTTGGTTCTAAGTTGTGAGGATGAACTTCGTAAGTCTTTGTAAAGGGTTTCCGTTTTTTACCCTTTGGGTACGGAACTCTAAAAAGAGTGTATACTTACTCTGAACACCCAGCTGCCAGTCTGCGGCCGGTACTCTATGAACTTGGTGTCGTGCTTATCGCACACTCGCCGCAGTTTCCCCTCGTAGTCCATCTTCATTAATCTGACAATATTCATTACACATTAAAAAACGTCCAAAATGTGGCCCTGTATCTTTTTTCATTCACGTTTCTTGGTTAACAGGGATAACTCTATAGATTCTGATTTGACTTAAATGCCTGATTTTTTAGATTTATTCATTTTCATAACACTAAGTGGATAAGGGGCCATCCATAAATTATATCACACGTAAAGATGGGGGGGGGGGGGGGGGGAAGAGACACATTTCTAATATTTTAAGTCTATAGACTTAAGTTGATAAGTTTGTATCTTTCATAATATTCTAATGATGTTTTTTTTATAAAAAAAAAAAAAATTATGGGGATAAAACTAATTTCCGAACTGCTGTTTTAATCTAATAATTTCTAGATGTAAAATTGCAAACATTTATGTGACGTCACATTAGGGAGGAGGGAGTCTCAGAAATGTGACCAGCTGTCACAAGGAGGGGGGACGGGTCATGAAATTCGTGTGACATAATTTATGGGTGGCCCCGAAAAAGCTTACGGCCAGGGGACATAGGACATTAAGTCAAGTAAGTCATGATGTTGTGATGATTACCTGTCCGGGTCGGTGATGGGTCTCTTCTCAGTCTTGTCTCTCGGCCAGATCCTGTCGAGCGTGACGATCGCTCGTCTGTTCAGTGCGCTACCGACGGGCGGTTTCTCCGCGTCTTCCGGATACACTATCACCTCTTTGTTTAAGAAGTGTACTATAAGAAAAGGAGTTGGAATTATTATTTAATTATTGTACGGTGGTAGGGTACTTTGTAGTACCCGACTGGCTGGCTACCACACACAAGTTGAAAATCTGCCACCAAGCACTTATCAGTGTGTTCTATCTTTGTTTCTAATCTAATCTAGGCTTTGTTTGCTTACCACCTTCAGCCACATCATCACTTACCATGGTGAGATTGTGGTCAAACACAAGCTTATCCAGATTATAAAAAAAAATACATAAACAAACTCAAAACTCATTTTTAGGTACTTACTCTGAAAATACTACAGTAAGAAACTCGGAAAAATATTTGTTACTCACCCACTCAAAAATTGTTAAACCGATTTTGTTGAAACTTTGCACACGGGTAGACCATATGCTGGAGTATAAGATAGGATACTTATTATCCCGGAAAAAATAAGAACAGCTGGTAAATATTTTTTCATACCACTAGGTAGCAAACAAGCTTACAGCCCACCTGATGGTAAGCGGTTACCGTAGCCTATGGACGCTTGCAACACCAGAGGCGTCACGAGCGCGTTGCCGACCTTGCATAAACCTTACTCCTCTTTTAAAGAACCCCATGTCAATAAATTGCATTAAAAAGAGTAGAAAGCGACACTCAGGAAAAGCAACCTTCCGAACCGTGCGTTAGAGTCTATTTTCATAAGAGCTTGCGAAGGTCTATATGCCTGTATAGGGATTAAAAGAGTCTCACCCAATGCATCCAAATCTAGGCCAGCGACATCAATGGCGCAGTCGTAGTAAACGTTACCGTAGTTCTTGCGCCCGATCGTGAGATAAGGCACTATGCACGAACCGTCAGAACTCATGTAGGCTGTGGACAGTAAATAAAAAAAAAAGTTAATTAAAAAAAAAGAGATGGAAACAATATGACCAATTTCCAATACCTACTGTAAACAATCTTTATTTTTCAGTTATTCTCAGCAATTTGATACCCATATTGTAGGATTGCATTAAAAAATAATAGTTCGCCATCTTAGATGTTCCGCCATGTTGTATTTAGAATGACGTCACACAGCTAACCATGGATTGTCGTCCAAACTAAGCGTGTATATGTCACCGTAAAATTGTAAATACCGTTAGATTATAATATATCTCGCGAGATTGTGAACTGTCGAAAGATTGTGAACCGTATACTGCTTACAATTTAACGCATTAAAAAGCCATGTCGATTTTTAATAGAAAGAAAGACCGAGCAGATTTGTCAATTTTTAGATTGTGATTTAACAGTTTCACTTCGATAGATTATAATCTATCGAAAAATTATGCGTTAAATTGTAAGCAATATGTTACGGTGATTTATACAAAGGTTAAAGATATCTGCTTCATAATTGTGTTGCAAGATTCCACCCGATCAAACATGGTTACATACATACATTGCAAGTTAAATAAAAGCTTTTAAAATACTGCTCACCAGTCATCTCGTCAAGCGAAGGTATAGTGTAGTAACCCGCACGGGTCAGTTTCACCCCAGTAGGGTGCGGCGGGGCATCACACGGAGATACGTTCTCCTCTTCTGATACTGTAAGAATAACTCAATATTCATTTACGCCTTCGGTTTTTTTTTATGTCACTAGTCACAACGAGGCAGGCGGGTCATCTGATGGTAAGTGACTACCGTCGCCTATAGACATTAGCAATACCAGGGGGACTGCCAACGTGTTGTACACCTTATTACAATGCCTTAAGGGCAAGGGCGGTTACCTATATTAGCCCATCTATACTAATATTACAAAGAGGTCGCCTTTAAGGCATTGTGATAAGGTGTACAACACATTAACCAATCCCCTGGTATTGCCAATGTGTGTAGGCGACGGTTGTCACTTACCATCAGGTGACCCGCCTGCCTCGTTGTCACTTGTGACAAAATAAAAGATGTTAAGTTTGTAAGGTTGTAGGGGGTAATCTCTGGATCGCGCTAAACGCGGGTGAAACCATTTCACTTTAAGGGACGCAGGGATCACCAATTTTTTAATCGGCGTCGGTTAAAAAGCGCGGGCTAATTTAAATTACGTACTCAATAATACAAGTTCATTGAAAAAACACCGCCGATATTATTCAACAGAACTCAAAATACACGAATTTAATGTAAATAAAATGAAAACCCAACGTCACTTCGCAAATTCCCGCCAAAAAGTCCATTTTTTAAATTAACTGAACTACAGATTATTTAATAGTTACTAAATAATACATCACTCTATACAAAAGCTAAAATACCTACGTTATATTAGCCTACAAAGATTATTAACGTGCAATATGCGCGCTCAGTCCAACATACGGCGCCATGTTGCTATTCGGACCGCCGGCGAGCTACTTAGCGGTAGGCACAACGCAGCATTACGCGAGTGACGGCCTGACTACACTATCTACCTAAATTCTACATTCAATCAAAAGGTACAAGTATCTAGCAGGGGTTCCCAAGTACAAGGGGGCGTAGAATGGTCAAATGGGGGGCGTATTAAAGAGGGGAGGGAAAAATCGACACTAAAACACTAGCAAAAAGATGTACACTTGCACTGTAAGGGATTAGGAAAAAGAGTGCGGCGCGTCTTCCTGGCACTATCTATACACACAGACAATGAGCATAAATAACTGTCCTGGATTGGAATGTAACCCACGACATGGTAGGAAGTGTAACCACGCCAACTGGCCCATCAAGAGGGGGACCAAAGTCCCAAAAACTGTAAAGGGGGCTTAAGGAAAAACTTTGGGAACCGCTGGTCGAAAGGTTAGTGAGATATATAACCATAAAGCCCTTGTATCTGATGTTGTATCTTCTCACAGGAGCAGCAGGCGGCGCGCTCACCGCATCGATGCCGGCAGAATTGTAGCCGCTCTGTACCTTACAATAGTGGCTATTTTACTACCACAAAGATTTTAAGGCGATGATATCTCAGGTAGTACTGATTTTAATGCGATGATAGCTCAGGTAGTACTGATTTTAAGGCGATGATAGCTCAGGTAGTACTGATTTTAAGGCGATGATAGCTCAGGTAGTACCTACTGATTTTAAGGCGATGATAGCTCAGGTAGTACCTACTGATTTTAAGGCGATGATAGCTCAGGTAGTACCTACTGATTTTAAGGCGATGATAGCTCAGGTAGTACTTATTTTAAGGCGATGATAGCTCAGGTAGTACTTATTTTAAGGCGATGATAGCTCAGGTGGTAATGACGTTGGGTAAAAAACCCCAAATATAATCAGATGGTCTAAAAATATTTAAAAAATGTAACCTTGCTGACTTTCTTGCCGGTTCTTCTCAGTTGAAGGTTGACTTCTGAACCGGTGGTAACTTCTTCTTATGAAGGTGGAATTCTAGGGCATAAACTGAATAAATGGTTTTGACTTTGACGTTGGATACCGCGGCGAAGTAAGCTTGAGCTTTCGGTGAAGGAAAAACATGGTGAGAAAACTATAGCACGGTAGGTAATCTTGGTGTATATTTATGACGTCACAAGCAAGTATTTCATACAAACCTCGCATATAAACTATCGTTTTGACATTTAATAAAAAGAAGCTATCAATATCCCTATTTAAAATTGCTAATACTTTTTTTTAATTTCGACAACACCAGCCACTCAAAGCATATCCTAAACCAAAATAACATAAGCTACTTTTTATGCCCGGAAAAAGTTGAAATCCTTCGACGTCTTGTCGGGGGGCAGCTAAGTGAAAAAAAAACAGCAATATTTAGGTACTTACCGGACAGCGTGTCTAGGTTATCATGGTCTCGATTGTCGGGAGTGGCTCGCACTCCGAGGTCTCTCACCGAGCTCTCAGCACATTCCGGGTTCGAAGCGGGCGGAGCGCGGAGTGGCTTTGTTGTCAACCTATATAAGAGGGGGTTCTTCGAGTCATTTTTTTCGATCATAACCATAGATGCAAAGACTTTCAGCCAATACTCTTCTTTTGCCAATATATTGTTATTAGTTAATAAAATATATGTAATAATAAACATTATCACCAAATCTCAAGTTCGGGTCAATGGGCAAGGAATTGAAAAATTATTCGGAACATTTTTTTTTTAAATCTCACTTTGGTGACTTTTCCTTCCTGTTTTCCAAATATTTTGTTTTTAAATAATACAGTATTTATCTGCTCAACAAGATCAAAGCAACAATAGCCCACGCGATGGGGTAGCTTAAAAATACCGATATATTTTCTTTTTTTTTTCATTGAATCGCAGTTCCATATTACGTAATATAGACAGACTTACCAACTAGCGCGTCTTTCCGATGTTTGTTCTGGTAGCTCTTTATCTGAAACACAAAAGAAAAATACGTTTTAAATACTGCAATATACCAATTATACCCAAAGGTCTGATATTAGGCGAGGCAATGATGCTAAATTTGTAGTTACTCGAGCGTCTTTGGGACCTACTGGAATTTGAAGATTAGGTGGAATAAAGAAAAAAAGGTTATGTGATATTTTCCCCTTCAGCGGTAAAATGTAAAAAAAAACAGTCACCAAGAAATACTCGAGCGCGTCAGATATTAATAGGGTAGTCGCGCCACGTCTGTCTGATAACGGAAATATAATAATCTGCCGTTTTGCGTGGTGGGGGTGGCCGTACGAAGGGGTCGAAAATATATTTTAAAAAAAATTACTCGAGCGCGTCAGACATTGATAAGGGATGTTAAGTGAACCCTCCAGTAGCTCCTATTTTAAAGACTGACGATTTGGACGCGACCATCAGTCAGGGCCGATTTTTGAAAATGCAAAAAAAAATCGTGACCTTGATTTACTCGAGCGCGTCAGATTTTTATACAGGCGGTTCTTCTTGATAGCCTTGTTGTACTGACCCATAATCTGACAATTATGTTGAGGAATTTCCTTAATCTGACAGTTTGAAAAAAAAAATATAAAAAAATTCGAAATCTCGAAAATCGAGGTTTTCGAGTATTTCAAACCATCGATTTTTTTTACTAATCTGACGGGCTACCCTAGACGTTCGACACTATATAGAGGGCTCAGATTTGATGAGAGTACTTCACAAGGTGCAAGGTTGCCCCCCTTATGTTAATCTGCCGCGCTCGAGTAAATCCCGAAATCCCCTATTCGTCTCCCCTACCATGACATGCAAACAGGCGGGATAGCAATTTAACGTCTAAGAGTAGGTCTTTTGATGGTGTAGATATATTTATGACGTCACAAGTATGTATTTCATACAAAACTTATAAATCATCGTTTTGACATTTAATAAAAAGAAGCTGATTTGATATTTCAGTCAACATCTCTATTGTATTTTGGATAAGCTTGTGTTTGACCACAATCTCACCATGGTAAGTGATGATGTGGCCGAAGGTGGTAAGCACACAAAGCCTAGATGGGAACTGGCTCTCAAGTGCAGCTGTCGGAACACACCGATAGGTGCTTGGCGACAGATTTTCAACTTGAGGATGGTAGCCAGCCAGTCCACTGTGCTATGGTTTCCTCACGATGTTTTCCTTCACCGAAAGCTCAAGCTCATTGTAGGATTCGAAACCACGACCTTCGCCGCGGTATCCGACGTCACTACCACTGAGCTATCATCGCCCAGGCATAGCACAGGCTAGCCTAGTTTGGGGGCCATGAAACAATGAACACCGAGTTCTCTTATTTACTGACCTGTCTATGAATAAGAATACATTGTAAAGTAATTTTTAGATGTCTTACCTATGTTAGGATATAGTCTAGGCGTTGATTCTCCATCCGTACGTTTTTCTTTGTCGCTCCATGGCAATTTTGGTGAGCTGAGCCTGAAGATGAACAATATTATAAAAATTAAATAAAACAAAGCCTTTTTTTTTACATAGACTATATTATTCTAAGTACAAATGAGTTAAGCATCTGTATCTGAACTAGGCAGAGCCTGTATTTCGGCTAACAGCGCCAATCTACTCGAAAAATTATGACAATTTATCGTAGCCATTAAAATCAATCAATGCTAATATTATGCAATAGTAATTCTGAAATTAAATAGTGTATGAATGAGTGAATGCCCTCTCTTTGTGAATGCCCTAAGGCGATGATAGCTCAGTGGTAAGTGACGTCGGATACCGCGGCGAAGGTCGTGGGTTCGAATCTTACAATGAGCTTGACCTTTCGGTGAAGGAAAAAATCGTGAGGAAACCATAGCAAGGTGGTAGGATACTTTGTAGTACCCGACTGGCTGGCTACCACCCTCAAGTTGAAATCTGTCGCCAAGCACCTATCGGTGTGTTCCGGCAGCTGCACTTAGGAGCCAGTTCCCATCTAAGCTTTGTATGCTTACCACCTTCGGCCACATCATCACTTACCATGGTGAGATTGTGGTCAAACACAAGCTTATCCAGAGTAAAAAAAAATATATATGTAGTTGTGTAAGTGTGGGTTTCATATTTAGTCTGTCTGTTACCTTTTCACGCCAAAACACCTGTACCATTTTTAAGAATTAATTTGGCATAATATAAGTAAAATACTCCTTTTTACCGACACAACATTCGATATTAAAAATGGCCGAGTAATGGCACTGTAACGTACTCATAAATAATTTAAAATCGTACAAAAAAAAGAAAAAACAAAGTAAATAAATAAATATCCTCGGACATTTGTTCACACACGGCTATCTGATCCCAAACTAAGCAGAGCTTGTAATATGGACAACCAGATGACTGATATATTACATATACTACATTTTGTTGTTGTAAATACATACTTAAGTAGATAATTCCCAGACTCAGAACAAACAGACATGTTCATGCACACAAATGTGTGTCCTGGATGGGAATCGAACACACGACCTGCGGCGTGATAGCTAGTGTGTTAACCAACCACGCCAACCGGCCCGTCGCTAAACTATTTAATAACTACATATATTGTATGTATTAAGTTACTCACCAACTGCCATTTTTTTCAGAGCTTACTTCCAGATCTGAAATATAATATAACAATATTTATTGACAATCGAGGAAATTTGTTTACACAGGGTGTCCGGTAAGTAGCACGACAAACTTAAGGAAGAGATAGGTGAGCGGGTCACCTAGCAGCGATGTGTAGTCCCACATAACCCTCCGCCAATCCCATGTGCGGAGGAAAAAAAAAAAAAAAAAGTGAGCGGGCCACCTACCAAGATATACAAAAATCATCTCAGTAAAAAGTTCACCATTTTCGAGATATTTCGATATTTCTATTCGATTGTATTGATTTTATTTTTAGAATGTTAGATCTTAAATATCTCTAAAATTGTGACACTTTTACTGCGGTTATTTGTTATATATGTTGGTAGGTGACCCCCCCCCTATATCCCACTTCAGTTTGTCCTACTACTTACCGGACACTTACCTATACTAATATTATAAAGAGGAAAGATTGTTTGTTTGCATTGAATAGGCTCTGAAACTGAACCGACTTGAAAAAATCTTTCACCATTAGAAAGCTACATTATCCCTAAGTAACATCCTACTAATATTACTCATTTACGCCAGAACGGCTGAAGGGATCTGGATGAAATTTGGTATACAGATAGGTTATAGTCTGGAATAGCACATAGGGTACTTTTTATCCCGGGAAAAGATAAGATCCCTCGGGAACGCGGGTGAAACCGCGCGGAACAGCTAGAAGTGTATATACTTACTATTACTTTGTCCAAAGTTGACTTGTCGTGTAACTCGCTCCAACTGGTCAGTATTAGAGTTGGTTCGCTCCACACAGTTTTCTTTGTCGAGAGACGGCGATGAGGTCGGTCTAGATGGACGGTCTTCTGCCGACCTGCTTTAAAAACAAACAAACTAGACTCGGCCGATGATAGTTCAGTGGTAGTGACGTCGGATATCGCGGCGAAGGTCGTAGGTTCGAATCCTACAATTGAGCTTTCGGTGAAGGAAAACATCGTGAGGTGGTAGGGTACTTTGTAGTACCCGACTGGCTGACCACACACAAGTTGAATATCTGTCGCCAAGCACCTATCGGTGTGTTCCGACAGCTGCACTAGAGAACCAGATTCCATCTAAGCTTTGTGTGCTTACCACTTTCGGCCACATCATCACATACCATGGTGAGATTGCGATCAGACACAAGCTTATCATAAATTTTAAAAAAAATGTGGGTGTTTTTTAGTTCCTTTTTATGTTAACTAGACTAACAGTCGTATTAATTAATAATTGCTAGTTTTAATGAAATAATAATACATTTAATGATACTTACAATCATAAACTGAGGTTAATTTTAGAAATAAACATGGCGCGTAACGATATAAATTTTTTCTCATTCCATGTATGAAGTTTCACTACAGAAATAAAGTATTGGAGAAAAGCTACATAAACCAAACCAGCGGAGCGGTAACAAGAGAATGAATAACATACTTGGTAGTAGAGTCCGGTTGATCCATAGATCCATTGTGATCACCTCTCTGATTAGGACGTAGAGACAGCCGCTTTCTGCTTGGCTTTAAACTTAACTTATCTTCTAAACTCGCGTCTGATTCTTCTAGACCGTCGAATAGTGACTTCTGTTGAAAAAAGGCGATGATAGTTCAGTAGTAGTGACGTCGGATACCGCGTCTGAAGTCGTGGGTACGAATCCTACAATGAGCTTGAGCTTTCGGTGAAGGAAAACATCGTGAGGTAACCATAACACGGTGGTAGGGTACTTTGTAGTACCCGACTGGCTGGCTACCACACACAAGTTGAACTGTCGACAGCCAGTTTCCTTCTTACTTCTGGATAAGCTTGTGTTTGACCGCAATCTCACCATGGTAAGTGATGATGTGGCCGAAGGTGGTAAGCACACAAAGCCTAGATGGAAACTGGCTCTCAAGTGCTACTGTCGGAACACACCGATAGGTGCTTGGCGACAGATTTTCAACTTGAAGGTAGCCAGCCAGTCGGGTACTACAAAGTACCCTACCACCGTGAAAATTCAGTCAGACTCTTAATAAACACACGAGTCGTTACACTCATGTATGTCGCGGTCGGGTATCGAATCCACGAGCGGTGCTAACACGTACCTTATCCCTGGTGAGTGCGGCGGGCCTGGGCTGCAGCTTGAGCCTGGAGGGGGGCGAGGAGACGCGGTAGGAGCCCCCGGAGCGCTCCAGCACGGCCTTCATACACGCCGGGTTCGTTGGCTTCAGGACGTCGTCTGCCGTTGCTGGGATAATTAAACAATTATATTAATACTAGCTGTTCCGCGCGGTTTCACCCGCGTTCCCGAGGGATTTTATCTTTTCCCGGGATAAAAAGCCTATGTGCTATTCCAGACTATAATCTATGTCCATGCCAAATGTCATCCAGATCCATTCAGCCGTTCTGGCGTAAATGAGTAACAAACATCCGTCCATCCAAACTTTCACATTTATAATATTAGTACGTAAAAGACGTAGCTTTAGATTAATATATTATAGCGTAAAATAAAATTTAGACGGGCTGGTTGGCGTGGTTGGTTAACACACTACCTATCACGCCGCAGGTCGTGGGTTCGATTCTCATCCAGGTCAAACATTTGTGTGCATGAACGTGTCTGTTTGTCCTGAGTCTGGGTGTAATTATCTATTTAAGTATGTATTCACAAAAAAAAAGTAGTATATGTAGTATATCAGTGATCTGGTTTCCATATTACAAGCTCTGCTTAGTTTGGGATCAGATAGCCGTGTGTCAACAAATGTCCGAGGATATTTATAATGTGTACTTTTCTTCCATTCCATTCCTTCTATCCGTCATAACTTAATTCAATCCTATCGTACTCATATCATTTCACACAACCCATATTTTTCGGTCTTCCTCTACCCGTGTATTTTTTTTTTTATTGGATCAGTTTAGTGTATCAATCCAATTAAATTAATTAAACACTTACATGTATCAGGTAGTAAGTCCTTGAACAGCGGGGAATCCCCGTAAGGTCTCGCGGCCAGAGTGAGGATCTGCTCATGGACGTTACCCGCCGCTGATGCACCTAACATGTTGCTGCTGGAACAAATACTTTAATTAGATATACTAACACTATAATAAATAATAAATAAACACTGTTAAATTTGCCTATACATAAATTTAAGGAACGTGTTAAGAATGTTTTAATACAGAAGGCGTACTACCATATTAACGAATATTTAAATGACGACAAGGCTTGGGTGTAGCGCTCGCTCTTGCAGGACATACATTTATGTAATAATTCTAAGTTTGTTTTGAAAAGAGTAATTGCTGAGTTTATTGCCGGCTCTTCTCAGCAAAAGCAACCTTCCGAACCTTCCGTGCACTAGAGTAATTAAAGTCATTAGAATCTGACAATTCATAGGCGCCTGTGAAGGCCTATTTGGATAAATAAACATTTCATTTCATTTACTGTGGACGCTAACTATGGGCCTCATAAGAAAGCTCAAGGTCACTCAGAGAGCTATGGAGAGGGCTATGCTCGGAGTTTCGCTACGAGACCGAATACGAAATGAAGAGATCCGTAGACTAACAAGTCACTGACATAGCCCTACGGATTAGTCGACTGAAGTGGCAGTGGGCGGGGCACATAGCTCGAAGAACCGATGCCCGATGGGGCGGAAAAGTTCTGTTGTGGCGACCATGCACCGGAAGACGCAGCGTGGGCAGGCTCCCCACAAGGTGGACTGACGACCTGGTGAGGGTCGGGGGAAGCCGCTGGATGCGAGCAGCACAGGATCGGTCGTTATGGAAAACTTTGGGGGAGGCCTATCGCAGAGATTTTCACCTTGCAAGCCTCCTCTTTGGTATCATAAAGAGTCAGTCTCCAAAATACTTGTATGATAAAATCAAATGGGCATATGATCATAATCCATTTAGTACACGTGCATCAAAGTACATGCTTTTGATTCCACATCACAGAACAGCAACTTTTAAAGGCAGTTTTCGCTACGCCGCCACCAAATGTTGGAACAATTTACCACCACCACTTCGTGACTGTCAAACTATGTCAAGCTTTAAATCGAAATATAAAATTTTTGTTTCATCTTTTTAATTTCGCCATTGTAATATTTCTGAATTTGTAGTGGCGGTGTATTGAATCGAAATTTAGCACAAAACAATTATTATATAAGTGGTCAATAATATTTTTTTTTTCGTAATGATAAAAACACCAATTTAATTTAATTATATTTGAAGCGGTTTGAGGTGCATCCATATTGACGCTGGGGCGTCCAAACGTCAACTAAGGTTGCCACTGAAAATCAGCGTTGTCGGTTTATTCCGCAACTATATTGCTGAGCGGTTGCCTTTTTTTTGGCAGTATATTTAAATAATTTTAGTATTATCATGTAATAGTTTTAGATTATTATTATAATACTGTCAAATAAAAAATAAATAAATGTTTAATAAATAAGTAAAGGATGATAGCTCAGTGGTGACGTCGGATACCGCGGCGAAGGTCACGGGTTCGAATCCTACAATGAGCTTGAGCTTTCGGTGAAGGTTGTATGTACTCGACTGGCTGGCTACACACAAGTTGAAAATCTGTCGTTAAGCACCTGTTGATGTGTTCCGGCAATGGCACTTGAGAGCAAGCCATTGTAATAAGGTGTACAACACTATCAATCCTGGTATTGCTAATGTCTCTAGGCGACGGTATTCACTTACCATCACACAACCGTGTCAGTAGTAAAAGTGATAACATATTGTGTGTTTTAATTCGTTTTGTTTCTTTTTGTTTGGAGCAAGCTTAAGTTAGTCATGCTCGCTTTAAGGCCTTTGCTTGCGGCGGCGTCGTGTGGCGGGTCGCTCACTTCCCTATAAAATGTGCGAGGAGGGCGATGGCTGCCACGCGCGTCATACTTGTGAACAGGTGCTGCTTGTGGGGGCTGGTCTGTGCGAGTTTGTTGTTTATTAAGTCAGTCATAATTAAATTCTATAGATTACTATTTTTGCCGCCATAACACGCAAATATTGTCAGTGAGACTAGATAAATAATAATTATTGAATGTAATAGGTGTAAGTTGTTTTTGAAAAGAGTAATTGCTGAGTTTATTGCCGGCTCTTCTCAGCAAAAACAACCTTCCGAACCGAGCATTTAGAGTCTGACTATTCATAGGTGCCTGTGAAGGCCTATTTGGATGAATAAACAATTTCATTTCAATTTCATTTCATTTCATTTCATTTCATGACCCGCCTGCCTCGTAATCACTTGTGACATTAAAAAAAGGGGCTTTTTGAAAATTCAACCCCTAGGGAGACAACTGGTATATCTATACTAATATTATAAAGAGGTAAGTTTGTGAGTTTGTAGGGGGTAATCCCTAGATCTACTGAACCGATTTTGAAAATTCTTTCACCATTAGAAAGCCACATTATCCCTGATGAACATAGGCTATATTTTTATGCCGGGAAAAGATAAGATCCCACGGGAACCCGGGTAAAACCGCGGGGGACAGCTAGTATAAAATAAAAGGAACTAACCTGTTGAATGTAGTGTTATTAGTGCCAAGAGCCCCCATCCCGAGACTAGCGCCCCCCAAGGTGGCCGTGTTGCTGAATAAGCCACCACCTAAACCGCTGTCCAGACCTGATGGAAATAAAAACACCAGAAAGTTAGGTGAGGTAGAAAAAATATTCAAATATCCTACTATCCTACTAAAGTCGTCATAATCTAATAGGCCCGTTTTGACAAGATGGCGTCTCTTCTTGTCGCACTATGTTTATGTTCTGTCAAAAGGAGCCTTTTATTTTTTGACAATTTTAATATTATAAATGTGAAAGTTTTTTTTTTTTTTTTTTTTTTTATTCTGGATAGGCTTGTGTTTGACCACAATCTCACCATGGTAAGTGATGATGTGGCCGAAGATGGTAAGCACACAAAGCCTAGATGGGAACTGGCTCTCAAGTGCAGCTGTCGGAACACACCGATAGGTGTTTGGCGACAGATTTTCAACATGAGGGTGGTAGCCAGCCAGTCGGGTACTACAAAGTACCCTACCACCGTGCAAAAAGTTTGTATGTTTGTTCCTGAGTCACGCAAAAACGGCTTAACGGATTTTGATTAAACATGGCACACAGGTAGATCATATCCTTGAAAAAAACTTAGGATACTTTTTATCTAGGTAAAAGATAAGAGTTCTCTGGAACGCGGGTGAAGCCGCAGACGGAAAACTAGTTATGAAATAAATTTTAAAACAATTGTTTTATATTAGACTACAAGAGGCTGCAAGAAACAATATCTAGAAACGTTTGTTTCGTAGGTACTAATAATTTTTATTTTTTTGGCAATAATCAATTTCGGTTTTATCGCAAAATCATTTACCTATTATGCGGATACCGCTATTTCAAAGTACAATCTTAACTTAGCACATTTTTGCACATCATAAGAACTATCAAGACTCCCTACATTATCATACGAAATAAATAAAAGGCGACTAAGTACTTAAAAGGTAGCATTACACAAGTGTCGGAGTGATTGTCGTGCAATAGTTACCAGTTCTAAACGTGTTGGCAGCCTGCGGTTGTTGGAACATGTTGTTGGTACCGAGCTGACCGAAAGGCGCCGCCGCTGGCTTCGTTTGGAACGCGGCTCCGCCCAGTCCACCGCCCAAACCACCGCCCAGACCTGCCCCTAGATACGACGAAAGGGAAAAGCGTGTATCGTGAGTCGTGGCTTTACAGGCCGGTCCAAAAAGTCCGTAAAAATTTCTTTACAGGCCTTCGCAAAAAGTCCGTAAAAATTTCTTTATAGGCCGTCCCAAAAAGTCCGTAAAAAAATATTTTCAGGTCTTCCCAAAAAGTCCGTAAAAATTTATTTACAGGCCTTCCCAAAAAGTCCGTAAAAATTTCTTTATAGGCCGTCCCAAAAAGTCCGTAAAAAATTATCTACAGGCCGTCCCAAAATGCCCGTATTTTTTTTTATGGAAGCCTCCTATTTCACTAAAACCTGACCCTAACTAGACTTGTAGGGACGATAACTTTACTGAGAATGTGATATAACGTAATTATAACATTAGTCTACTGATTCCTGGCTTGGGAAATTATTTTTTTGTAAATCCTTTAAGAGTTTTTCAGCATTCCCTTTACTTAAGGATTTGGCCATCCACGCCCACTTGAAAAAGTATTTGCGACTGAAAGACTTTGTATCTATGGCCAGGAATAAAATTATTAAAAAAACAGTAACTATTACAAAAAAGAATCTGTTGACATGAGAAAAAGGGGGTACAATAACTTACCAAGGCCCGTGGGTTGTGCGTTGAAACCAAATGCGGGTTGCGCGGTGGTGGGTTTGCCGAAAGTGTTGTTAGCGCCGAAGATGCCGCCTGCAGTCGACGTGTTCGTACCGAACCCTCCCGCCAACGTACCGAACGCTGCGTTACCATCAAGTCAAAGTCAAAACCACCTTTTTTTATTCTGGACATGTGTTTGACCACAATCTCACCATGGTAAGTGATGATGCGGCCGAAGGTGGTAAGCACACAAAGCCTAGATGGGAACTGGCTCTTAAGTGCAGCTGTCGGAACACACCAATATGTGCTTGGCGACAGATTTACGATGGATGGACGGACAGACAGACAGACGGACAGCAGAGTCTTAGTAATAGGGTTTCCGTTGTTACCCTTTGGGTACGGAATCCTAAAAAGAATGGATATCACAATGCAAGGCGATGATAGCTCAGTGGTAGTGACGTTAGATACCGCGGCGAAGGTGGTTCCAATCCTACAGTGAGCTTGAGCTTTCCGTGAAGGAAGACATCGTGAGGAAACCATAACTCTGTTGTAGGGTACTTTGTAGTACTCGACTGGCTGGCTACCACAAACAAGTTGAAAAATCTGTTGGTGTGTTCCGGCACTGCACTTGACAATCAGTAGCCCTTAAGGTATTGTAATAAGGTGTACAATACATTGGCAATCCCGCTGTTATTGCTAATGCCTATAGGCGACGGTAATCACTTACCATCAGGTGACCCACCTGCCTCGTTGTCACCAGCACAACTACTAGTATAGCACTTACCATTAGTGGTGGTACCAAAAGCCGGAGCGCTAGTCTGTTGGGGCTTAGACCCGAAGAGAGGTCCTTGAGTGCCGAAACTCCCGAAACCTGTAGTCGGTGCAGCCGTACCGAATCCTGTCGTTGCAGGCTTGGCCCCGAATAGACCACCAGCTTGCTATAAAAAAAACTTGAAAATTAAGGTAAATTTTGGTTCTTTTTTTTTTTTTTTATTCTAGATAGGTTTGTGTTTGACTACAATCTCACTATGGTAAGTGATGATGTGGCCGAAGGTGGTAAGCGCACAAAGCCTAGATGGGAACTGGCTCTCAAGTGCAGCTGTCGGAACACACCGATAGGTTTTTGGCGACAGATTTTCAACTTGAGGGTGGTAGTCAGCCAGTCGGGTACCACAAAGTACCCTACCACCGTGCTATGGTTTCCTCACGATGTTTTCCTTCACCGAAAGCTCAAGCTCATTGTAGGATTCGAACCCTCGACCTTCGCCAAGGTATTCGACATCACTACCACTGAGCTATCATCGCCGGTTCTTAAAGTTTTCGCGAAAATCTAAATTTGCCCATATCTTTCTATCGTGTTGACTCAGGACCTTGATTTCTATACACCTAATAGGGACTATTAATAGACCTCAGTATCTGGTATAAATTTCAACTAGCTAGGTCCACCCGTTCCTGAGAAAATCGGTGGTGACACACGGACAGACGGACAAGAGAGTGATCTTAGGGTTCCTTTTTTTACCATTTGAGGTACGGAACCCTAAAAAGTATACTTATTACTAACTTGCTAAGACGCATTATTGAGTGGCAAAGAACATAACATGTTTTCTTTAAAAGCTGAAAAACGTTCTTCAGACAGGAACTTCTAAACAACTTGGTTCAGTTATCTTTTATTTATAACTAGCTATCCTCCGCAGTTCTACCCGCGTTCTCGTGGGATCTTATGTTATCCCGGGATAAAAATATAGCCTATGTTCATCTGGAATGATGTAGCAATCAAATGGTGAAAGAATTTTTGAAATCGGCCCAGTCGTTTTTGAGTTTATTTGTTACATACATACATACAAATCTTTCCTCTTTATAAAATTAGAAAAAATCTGTACTAATATAATAAAGAGGTAAAGTTTGTGAGTTTGGGGTAATCTCTGGACCTACAGAACCGATTATGAAAATTCTTTTACCAATAGAAAGCCGCGTAATTTGTGAGTGTCATAGGCTATATTTTTATCCCGGGAAAAGATAAGAACCCACGGGAACGCGGGTGAAACCGCGGGGGACAGATAGTCTACTAATTCAGGCGGTCAAAATCAATATCATTACCTGATTCTGTGTAGTAGCGCCGAAACCGAACGACGAGGAAGTTGTCCCGAAAGATGGCGCCGCTTGAGTGGTCGCCGCGCCGAAAAGACCCGTGCCTAAGAGAAAAAAAAAGAAAAAAAAATACTTAGTTTGACTTAAGGTAAATTTTTTTTATGCCACCTAAGTAAGTGACTACCATCGCCTTACATTAGCAATACTAGGAGGATTGTCAAAGTGTTGTACACCTTATTACAATGACTTAAAGGTAACTCTCAAGTGCAACTGCCGGAACACACCGATAGGTGCTTGTTGACAGTTCAACTTGAGAGTGGAAGCCAGCCAATCGAGTACTACAAAGTTCCCTACCACCGTGCTATGGTTTTCTCATGAATTTTTCCTTCACCTAAAGCTCAAGCTCATTGTAAAGCGAGTTTTTTATTATTATACCACAAGTGACAGGCACCGACGAGGCAGACGGGGTCACCTGATGGTAAGTGACTACCGTCGCCTACAGACATTAGCAATACCAGGTGGTAAACCTTATTACAACGCCTTAAAGGCTACCTGAACTCACGACCATTTAAAGCGATGATAGCTCAGTGGTAGTGACGTCGGATACCGCGTCGTGCGTTCGAATCCTACAATGATGATTTAGGTGAAGGAAAACATCGTGAGGAAACCACAGCACGGTGGTAAGGTACTTTGTAGTACTCGATTGGCTGGCTACCACACACAAGTTGAAATCGATCGCCAAGCACCTATCGGTGTTTCGACAGCTGCACTTGAGAGCCAGAGCCACACACACACACTCACACTCACACACACACACACACACACACACACACACACACACATAATAGGCATGCAATACCATCTTATTTCATATTTATATCTTTAGGTTTAATTTAAAATTAAAATTATTTATCTACATAGTTACAAAATGCAATTCACGAACAATTACAACCACTTCAGCTATGGGGGCTGCTGCCTAGAATACAGGCTTGTCCTAGATTAGGTAGTAGATTGTACTAAATAGTGTTAACAATGTAAGTTGTATGTACTTCTCATTATGCTTGTGACTATATTGTGATTTTTAGTACAAATAAATACATAATTATTATAGTTTCCATCTAAGCTTTGTGTGCTTACCACTTTCGGCTACATCATCACTTAACATGGTGAGATTGCGGTCAAACACAAGCTTATCAAAAAGTTAGAAAAAAAAACTTTCGCTACCACCGATGTTTTTTTTTTTAATTCTTATGACGTAGAAATAATCTTTTACCTGTAGTTGGTGCAGCTCCAAAAGCAGGTTTATTAGCCCCAAACAATCCAGTGGTAGCAGTTGAATTCTGTGCGGCGCCACCAAACGAAAACGTATCTGTTAAATTTACACAATAAAATGAAATGAAATTGTTTATTCATCCAAATAGGCCTTCACAGGCACTTATGAATAGTCAGACTCTAAATGCTCGGTTCGGAAGGTTGTTTTTGCTGAGAAGAGCCGGCAATAAACTCAGCAATTACTCTTTTCAAAAACAACTTACACCTATTACATTCAATAATTATTATTTATCTAGTCTCACTGACAATATTTGCGTGTTATGGCAGCAAAAATAGTAATCTATAGAATTTAATTATGACTTTTTTTTTATGTCACAAGTGACACCGAGGCAGGCGGGTCACCTGATGGTAAGTGACAACCGTCGCCTATAGACATTGGTAATACCAGGGGATTGCTAATGTGTTGTACACCTTATTACAATGCCTTAAAGGCGATAATTGTATTATACAAGTGGGCCCGGCAGACTGAAAATAAAAAGAAACTTGGAACCTGAACTAAAACTGATTTTAATAGTACATTACGATACGTGTGACGGCGTTTAGCATCCTCGCTGCGCTCTGGCGCTAACTTCACACCGTGCAATAATAGACAACTTCGGGCACATGTATCGTATACTATTTTATAGCAAGTGTGACATAAACCCGCACTTTACGCACACTTCTCCGTGCAGAAATAGGCAACTTAGGTCGGAAAAGCGTGCGTAATATGCGGGTTTAGGTCACACTGTGCTATAAACAATATTTTCGGCGCGTATTCTGTCAATTGCGCCAACTGTCACACAACTGGCAGTTATGTCAAACGCCATGTTTATATTAAGGTTAGGAAATTTAAAATGTCGTTAAGTATTCTTAAATTTTCCAATGTTCAGCGCAACTTTAATACTTTTTTCATTCATAAGAACCTTCTCCTTACAATAACAAACACAAGAATTAGCGAAATTGGTCCAGCCGTTCACGCGTGATGCCGTGACCAATAGGGATTCATTTTTATACAACGTGTTACAAAATACCCCGTAAAAAATATAATTAATTATCAAAGCCAAAAAATTTGTCAACCCTAGTAAGCTGTCATGACAGGGACCCAGATTATTTAACAGAAAGGTCTACGTACCTATTTTACCTAATAATTGTCTACTTTAATATTTATTCTATTTTTCATTCATAAATGTTTGCTACCTCAATACAAGGATGTCATTATACTCAAGTACTGGCTTCAAACATGTCAATTTGGAAAAAAAATGATAATTTTTGTCGTTCCGCGAATTAGGTAGACATGTAGGTACATTCTGCGTAGTACTCTTTAATTTGACAGAAATAGGGTTTGCACATCAGTGAAAATAATAACATTTTTTTGGGGTATGTTATACAGAGTTACTACGGTTCTTAAATATTGTGAATGGACTCGTTATAAGGCCCCATTAGAATATACCTAATCAAATAAAATAATAGTTTGATAAAATAATAAAAATGCATCAACCTATATAGCGCGTAAAACCGTCGCCTATAGCAGAATTAGCAGATAGATGTGTGTGTGTTGCTTGAGCGACATGAGTGGGTAGGTAGGTAGGTGTTTTGTGTAGCTCGCGCTCTTCTGGCTGTCTGTATGCTTTTAGGTAATTCGTAAAGATAATAGTAGTTTATAGTCTAATCTGTCATTTGTACAGAGGATTGTGGAACTCCCATACAAACCAACATATTGGTTTACGGGAGCCAAGAACCAGTAATATTGTTTATGTTTTTTAATTAAATAAATAAATAAAAAATTAAAAATTTTACCTCCTTTCAGCTTTACGGGGAGTTTTATACAGAATATATAGATTTAAAACTTACTGGTCTGTCCAAATCCACCTGAAGTGCCGAGACCCCCGCCGCCAAACACACTGGGCGCGCTCGTCGTCGCTGGCTGGGCAAAACCTAACCACACATATTATAATAATATTAAATGCAAAAACGTATAGATTGACTACTTACACAACATCATATTTTAAGGCGTTGATAGCTCAGTGGTAGTGACGTCGGATACCGCGGCGAAGGTCGTGGATTCGAATCCTACAATGAGTTGGAATGAAGATCATAGCACGGTGGTAACGTACTTTGTAGTACCCGACTGGCTGGCTACCACCCTCAAGTTGAAAATCTGTCGCTAAGCATCTATCGGTGTCTTCGGATAGTTGCACTTGCGAGCCAGTTCCCATCTAGGCTTTGTGTGCTTACCACCTTCGGCCACATCACCACTTACCATAGTAAGATTGTATATTGATTTTTATAGGTGGAGATTTTTAATGGCATTGAACAAAATTTTACATGTCTACCTATATCAATAATTTGGCTGTAAATCTTCCTAAAAGAAAATAAATAAATAAATGAAACACAAGCTCATCGAGAATAAAAAAAAAATTACTTGAAGAGTATTGAGCATGAGTGTGGATGGATGAGGTTGAAGACCGAAGAGTGAAGATTGATGTGCGTATGAAAGGTGTGACAATTTGGACAACAAATGTTGGACTGCAGTCCCCGGGCTTTGATACCTAGCCCGGTGGAAGATCAGTCAGCCAGTTCCCATCTAGGCTTTGTGTACTTACCACTTTCGGGCGCATGGTGAGATAGTGGTCAAAGAATAAAAAAAGTCTATGGGTAACTTCAGTTCTAGCAATACCAGGGGGATTCCCAATGTGTTGAACACCTTATTACAATGCCTTAAAGGTTCTGGCTCTCAAGTAACTGTCGGAACACTAACAGGTGCTTATGGACAGTTCAACTTGTGTGTGGTAGCCAGCCAGTCGGGTACTACAAAGTACCCTACCACCGTGCTGTGGTATCCAACTTCAATACCACTGAGGTAACGTCGCTTCAATTCAAATTATACAGGATGTCCGGTAAGTAGTACGACAAACTTAAGGGGGAGATAGGTGGGGGGGACACCGGTCAAGTGCGAGTCAAACACGCGCATCGAGGGTTCCGTATAAATTTTGTAGTTTTTTTTTTAAATATTTATTGTTACAGTATTGTTACATATATATATGTCTAGCTATCACGGTTACATGAGATACAGCTTGGTAACAGACAGACGGACGGACAGACAGCAGTCTTAGTAATAGGGTTTCCGTTTTTACCCTTTGGGTACGGAACCCTAAAAATGACCTTAGTAAAAATATCACCATTTCCGATTCTAAGTTTGTACCCTGTACTCTATACAGGGTACAAACCGGTGTCCGGTAAGTATCACTACTTACCGGACACCCTGTATAGAGTAAACCTTAAAACACTTGCGTCACAGGTATTTTCGATATGATAAACAAATGCACAGGGAAAATAAAATAGTTTTTAATCTGCTTATTTCTATAAGGAAATAATATAATGATGGCTTAAAGGTCTATATACCAAGCCAAAAATCTTTAAAAAAAAAATATTAAACGGAAAATCATGTATACTTTATTACATTGATAAAATATTATTAAGAAAATAACAATTTTGCACTTATTATTATTATTTACTTAAAGAAAATGCAGATATAATAAAAATAAATCTATTTATACAATCGTTACATAAATAGAATAACATCAGAAAAAGGCGGACTCAGAGAGATACAGGGTGTCCCGTAAAAGTACGACAAACTGAAGGGGGAGATATGTGGGTGGGTCACCTACCAACATATACAAGAAAATACTCTAGTAAAACTATCACTATTAAAAAGTTATAAGTTAAAAATATTTTTTAAAAACAAGCTTTGGATTCAGAGTGACGTCACTTTATTTATTTTGAGTTATTCTCAGCAAGCCCTTTCATTTGATACCCATAATGTAGGATTGCATTAAGAAATAATAGTCCGCTATCTTAGGAGTTCCGCCATGTTGGATTTAGAATGACGTCACACAGCTGACCATGCATTGTAGTTTGGATGACAATGCAAAATGACTGAAATTTTGTATAGCGGTTAAAGGTATCTGCTTAAAGTTGCAAGATTCACCTCGGAAAAACATACATACATTGCAAGTTAATATAAAGCTTGTAAAAATCATACATATCAAAATATATCAATAATGGTGACACTTTTACTGAAGTCGTTTTTGTATATGTTGGTACGTGACCCGCCCACATATCTCCCCCTTTTGTCGTACTACTTACCAGACATCCTGTATAACAGTCACACGAAGAAAATGACACAGAATTACGTAGAAAAACTAACTTTATAAGCTAGATAATTAAACACAAAACACAATACAAAGCTATATGCTATCAAAAGGCAGAACACCTCAAATTTTGACAATCTAAAAGCCCTTTTCCTCTCCGGTGTGATTTCTACATTTATTTCTGCTTTATACTCACTGGTGGTAGCTCCGAATAGAGGTTTATTCTCAGTTGGTTGCTGGAAGCCCCCAAATACACCAGAAGTGTTACCTTTTCGACCGGCCGTATAATCTTCTAGACGGAGCTCTTCGAGGGATTTATTCTCGTATTCCTGTAAATATGCGATGATAGCTCAGTGATAGTGACGTCGGATACCGCGGCGAAGGTTCGAATCCTTCAATGAGCTTGAGTGAAGGAAAAAATCGTGAGACAACCATAGAACGGTGGTAGGGTACTTTGTAGTACCCCACTGGCTGGCTACCCTCAAGTTGAAAATCTGTCGCCGAGCACCTATCGGTGTCTTCCGACAGTTGCACTTGCGAGCCAGTTCCCATCTAGGCTTTGTGTGCTTACCACCTTCGGCCACATCACCACTTACCATAGTAAGATTGTGGTGAAACACAAGCTCATCGGGAAAAAAAAGAAAATTACTTGAAGAGTATTGAGCATGAGTGTGGATGGATGAGGTTGAAGACCAAAGAGTGAAGATTGATGTGCGTATGAAAGGTGTGACAATCTAGGCCGATCTAGCTCCAGTGTCACTCTAGCGTGTTATTTATGGGACACCCTGTATACAGATCGCTGGGAAAACTTCGATAGCGCGATGTAGATTATTGGAGCGCCATCTATCTAAGAGTCGTGCGGACTATATCTATGTGTAGATAGATGTCGCTACATATATGTAGGCGCCTGCGCCATCTAGCGTGGATAGAAGGAATCTTGTAAACTACACATAACGCCACCGAGCGCGTCATTCGATGCCCCCACTCTGTAATCTTTATAAATAGACGGGGCGATCGCCGTAAAGTCAGTCTTTGCTCTGGCGTGGCCCGATATACTTGTTGTCATAGTTAATTTGTGCAAGCGAATTAATTGTTATTATCCTGAACTACCCTCTATCCGTCATATGCAACACTAACCTTCATACAGGTGATGCAATGGTGTTTGATGTTGATGTTCTGCGATGTGCCACTCTTCACCACCACATCAGTGCCGACTACAGGGTTGTACTTGACGTGAGCAGTCCCCGGGGCTGACTGCTGTTGCCCAAAAGCACCTGGTGGCCACACAAAAGGATAAATTAATATTTTATGCAACTAAAATCCTGCTAATCTTACTAATACGTGAAAGTTTGGATAGATGGATGTTTGTTACTCTTTCACGCAAAAACGGTTGAACGGATTTTGATGAAACTTGGCACACAGGTAGATCTTTTGTAATAACACATAGGATACTTTTTATCCCGGGAAAGCATAAGATCCCTCGGTAACGCAGGTGAAACCGTAAAGAAATAAAGTAAGTTTTTTAACTACTGATCCGGTTTTGTAAATTCTTTCATCAATGCGATGATAGCTCTGTGGTAGTGACATCGGATACCGCGGCGAAGGACGTGGGTTCGAATCGGTGAAGGAAAACGTCGTGAAGAAACCGTAGTACGGTGGTAGGGTACTTTGTAGAACCCGACTATCAAACATGTGACGATTAAAAATACTTATAATGAGTTCACTTAATAAAAAGATATTTGAATTTGACTGGCTGGCTACCACCCTCAAGTTGAAAATCTGTCGCCAAACACCTATCGGTATGTTCCGACAGCTGCACTTGAGATCCAGTTCCCATCTAGGCTTTGTGTGTTTACCACCTTCGGCCACATCATCACTTACCATGGTGAGATTGTGGTCAAAAACAAGCCTATCTAGAATAAAAAAAATAAATAAATACATACTAGTGTTGGTAGCAAACAGTCCCCCACCGCTCATGTTGTTGGATTGTTGCCCGAACATGCCGGTCCCCGCGGCAGGCGTGGACCCAAACAGTCCTCCGCCAGTAGAGCTGCTGGGTGCAGCGCCGCCAAACCCAAAACCTGACAAAGGACAATTATTATTATATGCAAAAGACAAAATAATGTCAAAAAGCTTAACCTATCCCTAGCTATTATATAATAATAATAATAATTTATTCATTTTCTCCCAATACATACAGAGAAACTTAAAATATAAATCACAAAAACATGGGCTTACATATGTATGTAGCGGGAGACAGGAGTCCAAACTGAGTAGACCCCGTGCTATGGATCTCCTGGTCCCCGCCTCTCAAGATGATGATGAGTAGGTATTACCAATTTAGGAAACAGTTATTTTTGTGACTTAAAATGTAAAATCATGACAGAGAGACAGACAAAGCGAGCAACTTAGATATAAAGAAAAAGGGAAAGTTTAACAGATGACGGACGATCTATAAGAAGGAAAAAGCAGATATTTATTTTTCAAGTTCATGTATGTTCTTATTGTGCTGATACCACTACATAAGTATATCTAATTATAATTTTTTTATGTATTTTTGTATTACTTTAAGAATAAAATTGTTAAACATTCGAAAAAAAAGCCAATTTAGTCCAAAAGATGGTCCTAAAATATTTAAAAGATGTAACCTTGCTGAGTTTCTTGCTGGTTCTTCTCAGTTGTTGTCTAACTTGCGAACCGGTGGTAACTTCTGAAATTCGACCTTCATAAGTGCCCTTCTAGGGCCTAAACTGAATAAATGGTTTCGACTTTGACTTTATCTCTATGCAACTGAAACTTTAAATCAACGTCATAAAGTTCGAAATAACTCACCGGCAGGCTTAGCCCCAAAAGTGCTAGCATTCTGTGTGTTTCCAAAAAGGCCGGTTGTTGCGTTGTTGCCGAATAATCCGCCGGAGGTGGACGTAGAGGCGCCGAAACCGAATCCGCTAGTACTGGCCCCAAAAGCCGGGGCTGAAGGTGACGCGGTTGTCCCACCGAATAGACCGCCCGTGGTATTCGTTTGACCGAAAAGACCTGTCGAAATTATGAATTAATCTTACAACCATTATAAATGCTAAAGTTTTATGCACACTGGTAGATCTTTTTTTTTCTTCTGGATAAGTTTGTGTTTGACTCGCACCATGGTAAGTGATAATGTGGCCGAAGGTGGTAAGTACACAAAGCCTAGATGGGAACTGGCTCTCAAGTGCAGCTATCGGAACACACCGTTAGGTCCTTGGCGACTTTTCAACTTGAGGGTACCACCGTACTATGGTTTTCTGACGATATTTTCCTTCACCGAAAGCTCTATGTAGGATTCAAACCTACGACCTTCGTCGCGGTATCCGACGTCACTACCACTGAGCTATCATCGCCAAATGATTATGATAGTATAGTAAGTATAATAACCTCCACCGGCTGCAGGCTGGGTGGCAGTGGCGGCCCCAAAGGCAGGTGGGGCCCCAAACGCGCTCGTACTCGCTGTCGGCTTGAAACTGCCGAACGGAGACGCTGTAGTCGCCGTGTTGAACGAACCTGTACCACGAATAAATATATACAGTATATCCCAGATCGACTTCAAGCCGGAACCGGATGATAGGCAAAGACAAAAATAAAAAAAAAACAAGGGTTATTACTCCGGGAGTGCCGGCAGAAGTGAAACTTTGAACATTAACGTTGTGTATTTTTGAATATTTCGGAATGGTTAGGGAATAATTTCGCACGAATTGCTTTATTTATCAGTATAAAAGTACTATCATTTATGCGGTAAAATACAATATTCAAAAACTCGACTAGTGATAGAGCGGAGTGGATGAGGAAAACATGTTGTGCCGACCCCACCTAGCGTGGGATAAGGACAAGAGAAGAGAGAGACGGACAAAAAGTGTCATTTATTCGTAACTGGAGAAATTGGCTTTAAATTTTAGACAACATTTTAGAGAAGTATTATAACCTTATTGCAATGGCTTAAAGGCGACTGGCTCTCAAGAGCAACTGCCGGAACACACCAACAGGTGCTTGCTCAGCCAGTCGAGTACGACAAACTACCCTACCACCATGCTGTGGTTTCCTCACAATGTTTTCCTTCACTGAAAGCTCAATTGCAGGATTCGAACCTACGGCCTTCGCCAAGGTATCCGACGTTACTACCACTGAGCTATCATCGCAAAAATATTGACTTACCAAACCCGGAGGTGTTGTTACCAAATGCCGGTTTTTGGAACATATTGATGTGGTTTCCGTTTCGTGTTCACTTGAGATGCTGTCACTTGTCACTCTCAACTTACTTCTGTGCTAAACGTGATCCATAATTATTGTTATCTGTGAAGGAATAATTTATTTTCGATATATTTAAATCATAATATTGAAGTGATGATGTGGGCGAAGGTGGTAAGCACACAAAGCCTAGATGGGAACTGGCTGTCGGAACACACCGATAGGTGCTTGGCGACAGATTTTCGACTTGAGGGTGGTAGCCAGCCAGTCAGGTACTACAAAGTACCCTGCTATAGTTTCCTCACAATGTTTTCCTTCACCGAAAGCTCAAGCTCATTGAGCCACCCCACGACTTTTACCGCGATATCCGACGTCACTTACCATTGAGCTATTATCGCTCTGTTGAGACTTAGTACTTATACTATACACAACAAAATACCTAATAAGTGTTTTAAGCTCTTCTTTTTTATATGTCAGAAGACAGAAAAGCAGGCTGGCGTGTCACCTGATGGTATGAGACCACTGTCACGTATTTATTTGCCAGTTTATTTCAAAAACAAACTAAAGAAATTTTGGGATATTGATTATATAAATAAAATAAACATCTGATCCCAAGCTATGCAGACCTGGTAATATGGAAACCAGATTATTGATATACTACATAATTATCCTACTTTTTTTTGTAAATACGTAATTAAATCCAGACTCAGGACAAACAGAAATGTTCATGCACACATATGTTTGTCCTAGTAGGGGAATCAAACCCACAACCTGTGGTGTGTTAACTACAATCAGCCAGTCAACCATTATTTAACCCAATATACCAACATTGCAGAAATAGTAGATTTTTGTAATAAACCAATGATACAAACATTAACCTCTTGAATATTGAGACGGAAAATACGAATTTTTTGTGTTTTTTTTATTCTGGATAAGCTTGTGTTTGGCCACAATCTCACCATGGTAAGTGATGATGTGGCCGAAGGTAGTAAGCACACAAAGCTTAGATCTATGTGAACTGGCTCACAAGTGCAGCTGTCGGAACACAGCGATAGGTGCTTAGCAGCAGATTTTCAACTTGAGGGTTGTACAGCCAGTCAGGTACTACAAAGTACCCTACCACCGACCACCGTGCAAAGATTCTACTTATTAACAATACAAAGGGGAATTGCCTTGAAGTCAACTAACTGGCTCTTGAGTAACAGAATAAGAATTTGAGAATAGACCAATGAAATAGTCCATTTTATATTGTTGTGCAGTATTTGATGTACTATGCAGCATTGGTAGTCAAGAATGCTATAGCCCGAGTGAAGAATGTCATAGACAATTTAATTAAGCAATTAATGTCATATTTGTGTAGTTTCTCTGTAGGTAGGTATCAAGTCATGGTTTTTTTTAAGATATATTTTTTTATGTAAAATATGCAATTTAATTAGTAGGTACCTATATACAATTTTCAATCGATTTTCCATTTAATGTAATTATTAATTTTGAATCCAGTGTTTTGTAATAAAATGAATAAGTATACATCCAGATGTTGATGTCCATGTAAGCAGAACCGTGGCATGGTGATAGTTAACTTTGTTTTCTAGACTTTGGTTGCGGGGGATTGTATTTATATCAATTTGTGGGGAACAAATTTTTTTAATATTTCACAAAAATTACAGAATTAAATTATGGGATATATGATTACTAATATTTTTTTAATTGTACAATACTCATACTGCTGTATGTAAATAAAGCACATTAAAAAACTATCAAAAAACGAAGTTACTAACGTACAAGCTAAAAATATACACATTAATATATAAAAAGTACTTGGAAACTGAATACTACCTTGAAATAAATTATATATGTATAACAAATAAAACACAGATGACACTAATTTATGGTCTAAAAATGAAAAGGGTGGGTTTAGTAACGCTCCACGGTTCTTTCGTAAATGAAATCTCACAGAGTATTGAGGTTTTTATACTAGTGTTTATAAACATGTTTTCCTCCAATTATTTCATAATATTTACACACGTGGTCGCAAGAATGATTGAATTAGTAATGGTGAAAGTATTTCGTAATAATTTTATTGTGAAATTTTTTTAGGTCCGTGTGAAATACCTTCATAAAAAGAAAAATTGGGGATAAATGGTTTTGAGTAGGTAGTTTTGGCCAGGAACATGAAGATGACGGTAGGTTTTGATTTTATTGTTTAAAATTTTGAAAGTAAACGCAAATGCGTCTCATTTAAACATAAAAACTTCTTGGATCGCTTCCATAGTTAACCTAACATTATTTTAATGACAATAAATTCACTAACCTTTAAAAAACGATTGCTTTAAAAGTAAACAAGTTTCACGACAATAACAAAGAATTTATTACGTTTTATTGTGTAATTTCACAAGAATTTCGAGTAACGAAAAATATTTCAAATGACGTACGTATAACCCGACTGAGTCCAATTGGTTGCATCACAGATTACTGACACAATATTAATCTTTGATTACTGATATGTAGCTGGTTGCATTGCAACAAAATTACATTTGTCAAGTTCGTTCGGAAATTCTTTGCAATCATTTAATAAATAAAATTAAGTTTAGGCTCTAATTAAGCGACTGTTAGCACTGAATAATAAACAGTACTTAAATCTATACTTTCATTGACGTGAAAATATTAACATCATAATAATCAATCAATAATTTTTATTTGGTAGTATTTATTTTAATAGTATGGGTTTTGAATTTCAGAACGGTGTTTATAAAGGCGGTTGGTTGATGACCTACATAATTCGATAGTATAGTGCAAACAGTTTTTCACTATCTACAAAGTAAATATCTCAAAAACTTACTCGTATACAATGCTACAAAGTACTCTCAACTGTTAAACACAGGTATTTTTTAGTATTTAACTTATTCGAACACAAATTGTCTCACTATTACACATAAAATCGGCAGAAAATCACATTTAAGCAGCGATTTAATTTACATATGTCAAAAAAGGATCACAGATAGTAAAGTAATAGAGATGTGCTGTGAAATTAACTCCTTTTAGGTTTGGCATCATTTTAGTCGATTATTAATCGTGCGTGAATCTAGTACGGTTTTTTATTATGTAGAAAATATATTTAAAAAAGTGGATGATCGGTGCTTTGTTAGTATTTTTAATATTTTCTTATCAAAACCATATCTTTAGTTGACACGTTAGTTGTTAGCCTGTTATTTTTATGTTAATTTTTATCATAGTGCGTTCTTTAAATGTAAAGAAGTTTAAGTAGGTACATATACTTATTTTTTCGCCTAATTCAAATGAAATCGTGATAGAATGTTGTGAAAGTTTATAAAGATGTATTTTAAATAAGCTAATAATGGTTTACTATTTGAGCCGACAAAATAAAACATTGCGTTTCAATAAATAGGTACAAACATATTATAAATAAGAAGTTTCATAATCACTAAAACATTACTTTTCTGATATCAATAAATTGAATAGCTCTGAATAAGAAAAAACATTCAGAATTGAAGGCAATAAAAATTGAGTAATAAACGTGTTTATATTTTTTCAACGTTTGTCGATAAGGATGTTTTATTTTGTAACCATTGCTTTGATTCTACGTAAGTGAATTAAATACAGCTTTATATTAAAATTTGACTAGGTATTATTAGATAATCAAAACATTATCTCTGTCACCAAAATGATGTTGTTGAATTTGTGTACCTAACAAAATATTCGTTTTGAGGAATAAAATAATAAAACCTTCAAAGTGTGTTCCGACAGCTTTATTTGAGAGCCTTAATGCGAGTTTAGATTAGTTACCATGGTAGGAATGGGGTTCAACCTTTGAGTATTAAGCCAACCTGGAGACGTCACGCGCACTAATGTCTATGCAATAAAGTCCGTCACTTTTTGGGGGGGACGAGGCAACGCAAACATTAATACGCATGACATGCACACGACAAAATTATCAAACACTAGCATAAACCATACGCACACAAGTACATTCACACACAGGGACAACGTGTCAGTCCGTGTAGTTTTAAATAACCGACGTGATTGGTAATTACGTACATTTGGCAGAGTGGAACGCCTGTCAGTGCCCCCTCCCAGCTGGTTTAATGCTCTAAGGATTCAACACACAGTACCTATAATGAGATTGATAGATAATAATCCTATGATATAAGAATTACAGGGTGGTACCCGATTAGATGGCTACCATTCTCAAGTTGAAACTTTGTCGCCAAGCACCTATCGGTGTGTTCCGAAAGCTGCACTTCAAAGATAAGTCCCATCTAGGCTTCGGCCATTGGCCACATCATCACTTCATCATCATCATCATCATATCAGCCGGAAGACGTCCACTGCTGGACAAAGGCCTCCCCCAAGGATCTCCATGATGACCGGTCTTGCGCTACTCACATCCAGTGACTTCCCGCGACCCTCGCAATATCATCATCACTTACCATGGTGATATTGCGGTCAAAAACAAGCTTATCCCAAAGTAATAAAAAAAACTGAATGTTCATCTTCATCATTTTAAACACGACCCTACTGCTGGAGCACGAGCCAGTGATTTCAGATTAACCTAGTCAATTCACAACTATGGTCAATGAGCATATAGTATACCTATTACAGATCTATCACTGGTCATCGGTGGTATCGACGTTAAATTTAACGGCATGATCGATTTAGGCCCAAACTGGAACTACAATCATCAAATACAACCTTATGCTGAAGATTTTGATGCTCTTAGTAAATCAAGTAGTTACGCTGATCCTGAACAATTAAGAGGAAACAGGAAAAAACGAAAGAAAATTAAAAATAAGCCTATTGCAGTACCTTCAGTTCTTAACCAATTAAGAGACTACCTCAGAATTGATCCGGTTCCACAAAATAATTCAATGAGTTTAATACCGGAGGATATTAAAAACGAGACAATTCAATTTCTAATTAATAATGGTGATCATGTACCTATAACTGAAGTTAATATCAGACATCCAAAAAGGGCCACAAGGCACGTCAAAAACGATACATTGAAAGAACTATATGGCAGAGAACGTAAAGTTAAAAACGATGATTTAGTTAGAGGCTTTATAGAACAGGTATACAAGCGAAATTTAAAGGTGATCGGTTCAATAAAAGATAAAACTTCAAATCGTCACATGAGGAGTAAAATAAATTCTCTAGTAGATAACTATGAACATAAATTTATAGAATTTTCAAACGCAACGCAAAAACTAAAAATTAAAACAAAACTGGGAGCGCAGAAAGTTATTTTAGATACAATTGATACTTCGAATAGAATTTTAAAGAGATTAGCCAATCATTTAATGAGCGAAATTAATAAAAAGGGAGCGTTAAGAAATGGTATATTAACTACAAACGTATTGCTAAAAGAAGTTGAAAAAGAAACGGAATCTGAACTGCAATATGCATGCAAGAAATTTGGAATTTGTCGTTCAACCGATAGTTTTAGTCGATTTATAGTCGATATCATAACGGATCTACTTCACAATAAAGATAATAAATTGAAACAAGCGTGTGATTCGTTGACAGAGTTATTGAAAAATTCTGATTCTGGGGGCTTTATGAACCCGGCGATGGAAAAACGTTACCTTAAATGGATAGATTACATAGAAAGGTTACCGCCAAATTTACTAAGGTCAGGCTTGTTGATTATCAAGAACACTATTGCGAATAAAAATAAGCCAATTGTAGTTAATGGAAAGACGGACAAACGTGTAAACAAAACCGTAGCGTTCCTCGTTCTTATTGATAAAATGGACGCCAATCTTCCAAGTAACGAGGCAAATAGACTAGAATGGAATGACATAAAAAATAGTTTGCATCAATGGAGCGAAGGCAGAAGGTGGGACATCGAAGATATTATGCAGACATTATTAGTCCTTTTAAGAAAAGGTATTCAATCAATGGAAAATTCATCGGCAGAAAGCAATTGGCAAATTTTATTAAATTAAGTAATATAATGATGTGATAAATATGCGATGTTTTTATTCCGATTCATATTTTACATGATTAGTCGATATTTGATTAGTCTGTCTCTAGCATAACTATACAGTCAGCCAACCAAGTTGGTGGACATACTTTTAGGCGGGAACTTGCGAAGCGACTTTGCGTTATCATATCAACGTTCAATAGTTTATTTTGAGTATTAATAATATCGGTGGTGTTTTGTCCTAAATAAAGTAAAATCTAAGTTCACCGGTGCCGCGGTGAAGTGAAAGAGTGTATCGCGATTTCTCAAGTTGTCCCAAAAAGTTAACTACGAGTATTATAAAGAGGAAAGCTTTGATATTTCAACTCAGAAACTACTCGACGGATTTTGAAAATTCTTTCACCATTAAAATGTTATATTATCCCTGAGTGACATAGCCTATATTTTATCCCGGGAAAAGATAAGATCCCACGGGAACGCGGGTGAAACCGCGGAGGACACCTAGTTATCTAAAAAATAATTTATTCGATCTGTCAACGGACTCAATAAATGGCGCTCATTTCAGAGATAGATGCGAAGATGAGAAGGCAAAAGGAAAATGATCTCAAATTCGATTTTAATTATTTCATTTATGGTGCTTCTTACAACATCTCATTTCACTAATGTTTGTTTCTTTTAACCGACGCATGGCGTTAAAATGTTATGTACGTTCATTACTCAAATATGCCTAGCGGAAACAAATTTTGATGAAACTTGGCACAAAGATAGATGCCTGGAATAAAACCTACGTTACTGAACAAAGTCTTTTATATGATATCTCATTACACAAACAAAAATATTGAGTTATTGTAGCTTCACTATTTATAAAAAGAAATATAAATAAAAGTAAGAAAAATAATGCCTTGCTGACTTTCTTGTTGGAGTGTTCTCAATTGAAGTGTATTCCGAATCGGTGTTAAGGCCATAGCTCATTTAAACGACTCTACTCCAACACCGACCTATACAAAAAGTCAACTACCGAGCAGTCTGATGGCGGTAAACTCGCTGACAGCGAGCTGTCTGCTAATTTATGTTGCCAATATAAACTATATCTAAAGAGCACGACCTGAAGCCCATATTTGAACGATATTTTATTTGTCGGGTGGGAGCGGAGGCGTGTAAGTGAAGTCAATTGTAACGTTCTTAAATGCCTTATCAGTGCCCCTAGCATGAGTTGGCACCAAAAACACACATCAGACGGTAGCGGAGAAACGCGCATCGAATAGTTTTTGGTTAAACTTGTTCCTACACGCTAGTAACTAACGTTTTTTATCCATTGCTTTTAGAATATCGGTACCGTGAGTCACAAATTTGACAGATGTCATCGAGAAATACCGTCTCGATTATAGTTAAGTAACTCACGGGCAAATTGAACCGTGAGATCTTCGATCGTATAGTTTACGTAGTGTTTATATACCTACTCTTTGTAGTTTTTAATGAAAGTTTATAAAATTTGAGTGTTATTTTGTTGTACTTGTAATGAGTTTACTTAATAAAGATATATTTGACTTTGAGTTTGAGTTGAAATAATGTGGGCAATAAGTTATTTAGCATATTTTAGTTTGGAAATTCACTTGAACATATCAGTGTGGTTTATAGGCCGTGATATTATTGAGAACAATTACATAAAGGAATAAATACTTAGGTACTATTACTTACATACAATTTTAATCCTAAGCCACATTCCTCAACTATAAGCATCCACTTGAAACATTCACAGACAAACACATGTTTCTATAAAAATAACCTACTTATTTAAAGTACATTATGTATTATTTATTTACAAACGTATTGTTTATAAACACACACCACAGCACACACACACACATGCGCATGACCTAGTGCGCACGACTGACTGACTGACGACGGGGCGTGCAGCGCAGCGAGCAAGCGGGACGACGCGACGCTCCGTCTCACGGTAGATATGGTTGTATACCGTCACCGTGTAGTGAGCCACTACACGGTGAGGGTATACAACCATATCTATTTAAAAATCACTAAGAATAAAAGCAAATGAGCATTCGTCTATGACGTTTTCAATTAGCAGGGTTATAACTGAATACTTAGATTTTTTGGGAGTATATAACTTACTCTGCCTTTACAGTATAGTTAGAAAGAGGCAGCATTATTCGTTGTGAAGTAAGAAACGTTGCTCGATGTGAGCAAACACTAGAGTGTACGTAAACCATCACTTGACTCATGGTGCGTACTACCAATTTTAGTTCTTTACGTGACCGCTAGTGGCGCTGTGCACATTTTCCATACAAATATTTTACGCAGTCGTGAGCGTGTGCGGTTTTTGTAAAGTCATGGTAGACGTACAGTACCTCTACCATCGATACTCTCTAGCGACTACGGTAAACATTTAATATGAAGATTTGTGTAGCGCCTCTAACGGGCAGTTGTGACAACACAGTTTTTCATACAAAGTTTGTTACAATATTCGCTAGCTATTATCGATTACGATACGATTTACAGGGCCCCAACTAAATAGATGAGTTTTAATAGGTAGGTAGTAATCAATGAAACAAATTCACTTTACAAAACATTATATTCTGAAATTAAATATTTACAATAAACTTATGTTTTACTAGAATAACCAAAAATCTGCCTTTCTCATATATTTGTAACTATTCTTATTTCCACTTATATTAATATTCGTCTTGCTCTAGCACAATTATGACGACAACGTCAAAATACTTATATTTAATAAAAAAAAAAAACCTTTCGTGCATCATGATTATTATGATGTAGGTATGATATTCATAACTTTCCTTAGTTGGATAAAAAAAGAAAAAAAAAAACGAGCGAGCCGTACAGTTGTTGCATATGATGTGTAAAACCTGACATCTTACCTTGGTAATACCATACATGTACCAACCTCTTTGGAGTTAGAGGCTGTATGGGCTAAAAACCTTTGCCTGCATTACAAGAGGAAACAAAATTAAGCACTTCCGCCCTTATCTGACAACCCAGCTTCTTGAAGCGAGGAAAGTTGTTACACATGAAAAACTTGACACTTTTTGCACGGTGGTAGGGTACTTGTTGTACCCGACTGGCTGGCTACCACCCTCAAGTTTAAAATCTGTCACTAAGCACCTATCGGTGTTCCTACAGCTGCACTTGAGAGCCAGTTCCCATCTAGGCTTTGTGTGCTTACCACTTTCGGCCACATCACTTACCATGGTAAGATTGTGGTACACTTACAGGTAATTTACCACTTATTGCTAAAACAGGCTAAGGCCAAACTTAAACTTGTAAGTTGCTTTCGTAAGTTTTAAAGTAACTTACGGCTGCATTTAAAAGTATTAAGAAATTACGGTAAGCTACTTACAAAGCGTGTTTACATTTGAAAATTTAATGTAAGTTAATTACGTAAGTTACTTACGTGAGTAAAACTTACAAGTGTAAGTGCGGCCTAAAATGCAGCCGTAAGTTACTTACATAAAACTCACGAAAGCAACTTACAAGTTTATGTTCGGCCTTAGCCTGTTGTAGCAATAAGTGGTAAATTACCTGTCTTATTTAAAAAAAAAAAGATTTTTGCCCCTATATCTAGTAATTAAAAAAAAATACGCTCAATCAGGCGAGAACGCGCGGTGCCCGTGGCTAATCCGGCACTGCTTGCACCGCGCACATATCACCGTCTCAGCGAATCGGCGTAGTAACCCTGGCTAAGACCTGCATTCGCGACAATTCTAAGGGCACGATTCCTCTGAAGCGGACGCGACATGCAGGAAATATACTGTGTTTAAATGTAACATTCATACATAGATTTGATTATATACAGGATGTGGCGTAAATAGTGGTCCAACGTTCAGGGGTCGATAAACTGTATATTCAGCTATCACACACCAAAATTTGGTTCACTTTTTACCCCGGGTCTCAGAATTATAATTTTTATTATTTATAAAAACCATATCTTGGGTTACTAATTTGGCTGTAATTTCTACTGAAGATTTTTTTTTATGTTTAAAAGAAAATATGTGGTTTGTGATCGCTGAGCATACGGTGTATCGACCCCTTTACGTTGGACCACTATTTACGCTACAACCTGTATTTATTTAAAATCAGATGTCTTAAACACGTTTGGGGCAAGATTTTTATTTATCACTAGTTTAGTTCTATCAGTAGGTATAAAAAATTGTTCATGTATAAATTTATACTATTATTATTTTTATTTTAACAGTATCATCTAATGATATTAACAGTATTTGTCTTGTTTTTTATATTTTTATTTCGGATTTGTATGTGCCCGAATTATTTTTAAAATTTCTACACCGCTTCATTGGAATGGCGCCCTTATGGTATTAACTTTTTAGTTAGTAGTTAATTATTTACATGAATATACCATTACCTCATGCCGTATAGACATACATTTGTTAAAAAATACTTATACAGCGTGTATTCTTAAAAATAGGATATTTTCGCAAGCTGTTCCTTAAAAAACCTTTTCATTATAAATCGAAATAAGAAAAAAAAGTTATATGCGAATAGACTTGTTGACCGAGCAATAGAAAAGATAACAAAGTATAAACTTGTATATTTATACGCTTAAAGTATAGACAATCTTTACACACCTGTATAATAATTGTTCAATTTATACACTATTTTCAACTTAAAAACAAAGTAAATAAAATCACTTTTTTTGCTTTACTTGGTGAAACGAAATCAAATTATTTTCACGAAAATCAAGCAAGGCGTGTGATTAAATTACACTCATTAGGGTGATTTTCCACCAGAAATGCGCCATGCAGCTATGATCAAAGGCGTATTCAGCTGTGTGCCATCCACGATGTCGCGCCCCATTCTTTTTTCTGTACCAATGTTTTCTACATCTCTGGTGGAAAAGCAGCCTTAAGGCCCGATGATAACACAATCATTTGAAGTTTCTTTTTATTAGTTAATATTGGTATAACAATATTAAGAAAATCTGTCGGCCATTGTTTTTACGGAAAACCTACCGATAGTATATTTGTAAGAATTTAATTGAAAAATGAATCTTAACTATATAAGATTCGTTTATGGTAAAACTTAACCCTATACATAAGTTTCAGGATAAATTCTCAATGACATTACTAAGATTTGTGATAAAAAAATGCCCCAGCAAATAAGGCGTATTATAAACTACACATCAAAATTGAAATCATCATCAGAAATACTGTCCAAATCTAATGATTTCAAATTAGAATTATCACTCGTAGTTATAAGATCATTCAGTGTTATTTTATCATTCAGTTTGACGTCATTGTTAATATCTTGATCATTCTCATATTTGTCAGTAGTATCTTTTATTTTTGCTCTATTATTATCAATGTTGGACATATTATTAGAAGACTCTGTTTTTTCACTCGTGTCTACTGTTTCTCCAGTATTTACCGAGGTATAATCAACATGATTTAATTCATTGATTTGACTGTCTTGTCGATTGTTTTCTTTATTACTTTTAATATCGTTTACTTGAGAGTTGCTCTCGCCAATTTGTGCATCGAGTGCTTCCATTAATTTGGTATCATCCATTTCAGTATCGCTGATATCTTCTAAATTGTTCAATTCATTTGATTTAAGGTCAGCATCTTCTTGGACACGAGCACTACTTGGATCATCTTTTTTTACTTGATTAATATCAATTGGTTCATCACATTTTTTATGAAAATCCTTATCAATATTATTGCTTGGAGTACAGTCTTCTGTAACTTCTGGTACTTCGTTGTATATTTCTAATCTAGTATTATTTTCAGATATATATATTTTCTTCACATCAGTTTCTTTCGCTTCACATTCAAATGCAACTTTATCAACTGTTTCGTTAGGTTTAATTTCCTTTATGTCTTCGCTTATATCTTCAGTATTTAACACTTTATCATTAACACCAACTACATTATTTTGTTCATTAGAAATATTATTAACTACTTCACTATTCTCACTATCCTTAATTTCTGTAGTAACTTCACCTTTTCCAACATCATGATTGGATAATTCAACAATTCCATCATTTGGAGTATCTGACTCCATCTTATTATGAACTTTAGACGTTTCTACATCATCAACTTTATCAGTATGATCATCATTCGTTTTAGTGACTTGACCTAAATTATCAAAATTGCTAGCGTCATTTTTATTCGCATCATCTTCCTTCTCTATCTCATCACTTTTTACAATTTCATCATAATTTTTAAGTGAATCATCAAAACTATCTGCTTTAGGCGCATCTTTAGTTTCCATCTTCTCACCATCGTGATGACCATCATTTTTAGTTTCGTTGACTTTATCTTCATCATTTTTAAGTGAATCTACTATAGTATCTGCTTTAGGCGTATCATTGGTTTCCATCTTCTGACCATCATTTTTAGTTTCACTAACTTTTTCATCATCATTCTTAAGTAAATCATCAAAACTATCTGCTTTAGTCCCATCATTGGTTTTCATCTCCTCTACACCTTGGTGATCATCATTTTTAGTTTCAATGACTGTATCATTATCATTTTTAAGTAAATCATCGAAACTAGCAGATTCGCTAACTTTAGCATCATCCTTGAGCACATCATCAAAACTAACTGCACTTGCATCATTTTCACCAGCCACCTCTTTATCACCAATCAAGTTATCAAAATCGATACTAAAATCACCTTTAGCCTTACCTGAATCATCACTAGTAATCACAATATCATCGTTGCCCAAATTATCGATAATACATGTGATGCTTTTACTGATATCCAAATCAGTACTCATATCAAACTTCTCCATTTTCACTCTTCTACGTCTCCGAGGAACTTTTCCCAGGCACTTTTGTGAGAAGATAGTTTTTAATGTCAATGCAGACAGCGATTCTATAGGTTTCCTGTTCCCAAAGCTGATCTCGGTATCACTATCGGATTCGTCTTCGGAGTCCCAGTGTACGAAGGCTGCTGAGCAAAATTCTTCCTTTATACCATCCCCTATATTTACCATTCCATTCAGGTTGATAGAATATTCAGATTTTATACGGAAACTGCTGTTATATATGTAGGGGTATACGTAGTTTCTGTCGAGGCCGTATTCCTGTAAGAAAATATATTGTTTAAATCACCTGATGAATATTATATTTAAACACAGTTAATAACTACAAATATAACATTTTCAAAGACAAAATCAAAACCATTTATTCAGTTTAGGCCCTAGAAGTGCACTTATGAATGTCGAATTACAGAAGTTACTACCGGTTCGGAAGTCAGTTAATTTTCGATGGTTTTTCAAATCGGTTCAGTAGATCCAGAGATTACCTTACAACCTCATAAACTTTACTTCTTTATAATATTAGTATAGATTAAACTAGTTAAATACTCACATGGTGTACGTTAGACACGTCGACGTGACCTTTGTTGACGTTAGACAGTAGCGGGTCACATCGGGCCACTCGCACTTTTAGGGGCCTCATACTTTTCATCACCGCCGGATCTACATTCAGCTCACCTGCGGAATTAATCATCATTACAGGACTCACCATTTTTTACACCTTTTTAGGCGACGATAGCTGTCGTGGGTTCGAATCCTACAATGAGCTTGAGCTTTCGGTGAAGTAAAACATCGTGAGGAAACCATAGCACAGTGGTAAAAAGAAAGAACTACATAATTTGTACGGAACCCTCGCTGCGCGACTCCGAATCGCACTTGACCGGAAATTTACCTAGAAAATACTTTGCTATTTATACAGGTATTCACCATCACCACTGAGCTATCATCACCTTCCCCAAAAGTGGTGAAGAAGTAAGGAAACATAAATAATTACCTTTCTTCTTCGCCGTGCATGAACTCTCGTGCTTTTTGAGATTCTTCAATAATGCATAGTTGCGATTGCATTTGTTGCACTTACCTGAAATATAAGAAATAATTATAATCACAACGCTTCTGATTAAAAACAACTATGACATTAAATTAGCTTTTTCTGATCAAACGTCAAAACGATAGTTTATATAAAATAAATATTCTCGGACATTTGTTCACTCACGGCTATCTGATCCCAAACTAAGGACACAGGACAAACAGACAGGTTCATGCACCCAAATGTCTGTCCTGGATGGGAATCGAACCCATGACGTGCTTGCCGCTACAAAAAGTAGCGGCAACAGAAATACATCTGTGAAAAATTTTACTGTCTATCTATCACAGTTCATGAGATACAGCCTGGTGACAGACAGACAGACGGGCAGTAGAGTCTTAGTAATAGGGTTTCCGTTTTTACCCTTTGGGCACGGAACCCTAAAAATGAGATAATTTGATGTCACTCAAAATCCCTATCAGTAGCTACAAGTCTGGTTTCCATAGTACAAGGTCTGCTCAGAATGTGATCGGTGACCTAATCACTTACCACCAGGCCTGGAGTCTTCCCCACCACACTTATGCTCCTCGTACAGGTTATTGGTCGGGTAGAATCTCCAGCAGACCTCACATTTGATGTCCGGCACCTCTACTGAGGGTACGCAGTCATTCTTGTTGTAATGCCTGCAATTATACAGCATGTTGTTAATTATTACTATAACCGTCTACTCTTAACATATCCATACTAATATCATAAATGCAAAAGTGTGTCTGTCTGTTACCTCTTCACGCTTAAACCGATTTAGATGAAATTTGGTATTGAGATACATGGAACCTTGGAGAAGGACATAGGATACTTTTTATCCCGGGAAAAGATAAGATCCCACGGGAACGCGGGTGAAACCGCGGGGGACAGCTAGTATGACTTTTTTTAAATTCTGGATATAAGGCTTGTGTTTGTCTACAATCTCACTATGGTAAGTGATGATGTGGCCGAAGGTGGTAAGCACACAAAGCCTAAATGGGAACTGGCTCTCAAGTGCAACTGTCGGAACACACAGATAGGTACTTGGCGACAGATATTCAACTTGAGGGTGGTAGCCAGCTCAAGCTCATTGTAGGATTCGAACCCACGACCTTCGCCGCGGTATCCGACGTCACTTACCACTGAGCTATCATCGCCTTAACTACTAGATACTGTTATTACAATGTTGTAATAACAGTACCTGTTGAGTAGGGTACTGAAATCAATTCAACAAAAACAATTATAATTTTAATTCCATTCGATAATTTTTAATTCTCTTTTTTATTTTTATTATTATTTTTTAACTTTTTTTTACGTGCCAAATATGGTCAATGTTGTACACATCTGTCATTGGTGTGCATATCAGAAAATTGTATGTATAATATTATGTTGTAATGTTTGATAATGTATACTGTTGATGTGTCTTTTTCATAAATAAATAAATGTTTATAGTGGGATATACAGACTTATCGAAGGAGTGTTGCTGTTTGATGCGTGCGGAGCACCGCGGACAGATGTAGGGCTTGTTGTTGTTGCGGTGACGCCGGTGATGGGTGGCCGCCTCCTCGCTCGTCGTGAACCACATGCCGCAAGCGTTGCAAGCCAACCTGGATAACATATTCAAAATACAATCATCTTAAAAACCACCTTTTTTTATTCTGGATAGTCTTGTGTTTGACCACAATCAAAGTCAAAACCATTTATTCAGTTTAGGCCCTAGAAGGGCACTTATGAAGGTCGAATTACAGAAGTTACCACCGGTTCGGAACTGAGAAGAACCGGTAAGAAACTCAGCAAGGTTACATTTTTTAAATATTTTTGGACCATCTGACCATCTCACCATGGTAAGTGATGACGTGGCTCGAAATTGTAACACTTTTACTAATGTCATTTTTATCACCCCCGAAGTTATCGTACTTATCGGACATCCTGTATATATAGATGCAGTACTAACTTGTGATTAGTGTAGGTGACGACATGGCAGCGCATGTGGTGAGAGTTGCCCTGCGCGGTCTTGTTCACCTGGTGGCAGATGGAGCAGGGGTACGAGGGGGCCGGGCTGGGGGCCAGCGGGGGACTTGGGGCCCGGCGGGGACGAGGCGCCCGTCGCGACTGGGGGGACAGCTTGGGGGACGACTTTGAAGTTGACACTGCGTTCTTGATTGCTATCCTGTGGAACATTTATTTTTTAATAACACGTAAGCTTTCGTTTTATTTTCATTCGATTTTAAGGCGATGATTTTTTTTATTCTGTATAAGCTTGTGTTTGACCACAATCTCACCATGGTAAGTGATGTGGCCGAAGGTGGTAAGCACACAAAGCCTAGATGGGAACTGGCTCTCAAGTGCAGCTGTCGGAACACACCGATAGGTGCTTGGCGACAGATTTTCGAGTTGAGAGTGGTAGCCAGCCAGTCGGGTACTACAAGGTACACACCCTACCACCGTGCTATAGTTTTCTCACTTTGTTTTTCTTCACCGAAAGCTCAAGCTCATTGTAGGATTCGAACACACGACCTTCGTGGGATCTTATCTTTTCCGGGATAAAAAATATAGCCTATGTTACTCAGGGATAGTGTCTAAATAGCTGTCTAAATTAGAGTAGTTTATTCGTTCTTTCCTCTTTATAATATTAATGTAGATCTCTTATCAACATCATACGTATTTTCAAATATAACGATGGTTAAATTGGTTTAGAAAAATGTTTACTGCTAAGCTAACAACAGCTTTATTTATATTTTCATTGTACTCAAATAACCTAGAGGTACTTACTTGACTTTTTTAACTGGAACCTCTGGTTTCGACGTATCCTTATCACGCGTTCTCTTCAAACGAGATGATGTTAAAGACTCGTTTTCATTCTGCAAACATTGAAAGATAGTTTTAGTACACGATTGCACCCTTTATGGGTTGAATTTTCCAAAATCCTTAGCAAGTAGATTCATAAAAAAGAGTAGGTATCAATCACTCCTTATTAGAATCTACTTGTCTATCAAGTTTTTTTTTACTTTAAGGATAAGCTTGTGTTTGACCGCAATCTCACCATATTATGTGATGATGTGGCCGAAGGTGGTAAGCAGACAAAGCCTAGATGGGAACTGGCTCTCAAGTGCAGTTGTCAGAACACACCGACAGGTGCTTGGCGACAGATCTTCAACTTGAGGGTGGTAGCCAGTCAGACGGGTACTACAGAGTACCCTACCGCCGTGCTATGGTTTCCTCACGATGTTTTCCTTCTACGAAAGTTCAAGCTCATTGTAGGATTCGAACCCACGACCTTCGCCGCGGTATCCGATATCACTACCACTGGGCTATCATCGCCTTTTATATCATTTATGAGAGACCTGGAGTAAAACATAGGCGGGATTATGTACATAGATATGATTTTGTGATTGTAGTTACCTTGATTACATCTTTACCCCTTTTTAATATGGATTTGGGAGTCGTTTTTGATCCATGACCCTGTAAAAAAAAAAAGAGAGGTGTCAAGTGACACCCGGATGGAACGAAGTTATATAAGTCGAGACAGTATATATATAAAAAAAAAAAATTATATATATAAATAAAAAAAATACAGAAAATATCTGGCTTGCTTTCTATAAGAGAGAGGGAGAGAGACAGGTCAACGCACTTTTGACACTAAAAGTGTCGGGAAAATTTTTCGTAAGATTTTTTTCCGTCTAGCCCCCTTTCACAACGCGCGATAAGGAACTTCGTTCCAATAAAACAACTTTTTAATTTAATTGGGAGTCTATTTCCAAGAGTACCATATGACGTCAGGGATTTCCACTAATCACGTGATGTTTTTAGCAACTTTTTGGTCAGCCCACCTCTCTCCCAAGTTTATCGTGCTACCTACCGGACACCCTGTATATGGCACTTTTTATGTCAATAGGTTGACAAACAGGCAGACGGTCCTGAATTTGCAATACCAGGGTGGTTACGATATGTTGCCGACCTTGAAGAGCTCTTTTTACGGCCTTTTTGAAGAACCCCATATCATAGCGCGGAGGGAATACCGTAATGGGGAGCTGATTCCACATCCTAATGGTCCTTGGAGAAGTGCCCATCGAGAACTTAAGAAAAGATAGACTATTGTAAAAAAAAATGCGGTCAGGGGACCCTCACTAGAAACGAAATTCCTTATTTTTATAATTTTCTCAATGCATAACGCTTTTTTCTTACGCGACGATTTCTGCCAGTTAACTCTTAGTATAAGCCGCGTAAAAGAATTTCGTTCAAAAACCGGGGAGTTTGTATCGCCGTTTCTTCTCCTGACAGGAGACATGGGACGTGGGACGACTGAAAACCAGCGCGAGGGCTAGTGCTTTTGCTAACCCTGGCTTTATACGTCGGAACCTATTCCAGGAACCACGTAACATTACATTATTATTTGTCCCTTTTGTATTGATGTTTTTGTGTAAGAAGGTTAAGCAATGTTGTTTTTTTTTTTTAAATTCTGAATAAGCTTGTATTTGACCACAATCTCATCATGGTGAGTGATGATGATGTGGTAAGCACACAAAGCCTAGGTGGGAACTGGCTCCCAAGTGCAGCTGTCGGAACACACCAATAGGTGCTTGGCGACAGATTTTGAACTTGAGGGTGATATCCAGCCAGTCGGATACTACAAAGTACACTACCACCGTGCTATGGTTTCCTCACCTCACGATGTTTTCCTTCACCGAAAGCTCAAGTTCATTGTAGGATTCGAACCCACGACCATCGCCGCGGTATCCGACATCACTACCACTGAGCAATCATCGCCTTAAAATGTGTTTTCGTGAATAAATGTATTTTCTTTCATTGACAGAACTTTATTAGGAAATGGTGGTCAATAAGTGTTGAACTCACACGTGAGCTGATGAGAGCATCATCATCAGAGTGTCCACTACTGCGACTAGTTCGAGTCACTCGGGGAGGGCTCACTCGCTGGTGTCTCTGTGGACGGTACCCTGAGGATCTCGTGTCTCGGGGCTGGTCTTCCTTCTGTTAGGAGAAAAGTTTAGACATGTAGAGTGACAAATCAAATTAGCTTCCATTTATAAACTTTTAACTATCCCCCGTGGTTTGAACCGCGATACCGTGAGATTTTATGCTTTCGTGTGTCAAGTTTCATCAAAATCCGTTCAGCCATTTTTACGTGAAAGAGTAACAAACATCTAAACATCTTCACACACATCCAAACATACTTTCGCATTGATAATATTAGTAGGATGTTACTCAGGGATAATGTAACTTTCTAATGGTGAAATATTTTTTAAATCAGTCCAATAGTTTTCGAGTTAAAAGGCAACAAACAAAAAATCTAGACTTTCCTATTTATAATATTAGTTTTGATTTAGTTTAGTCTAATTTGTATTAAATTGAAGCCCATATCAGACTACGCTATAACATATAACATATAAATAATAAATAAATAAATAAATATCCTCGGACATTTGTTCACACGCGGCTATCTGATCCCAAACTAAGCAGAGCTTGTAATATGGAAACCAGATGACTGATATACTACATATACTACTTTTGTAAATACATACTTAAATAGATAATTACACCCAGACTCAGGACAAACAGACATGTTCATGCACACAAATGTGTGTCCTGAATGGGAATCGAACCCACGACCTGCGACGTGATAGGCAGTGTATTAACCAACCACGCCAACCGGCCCGTCAATAGTAAATACATTTCCAATAGTATAATTATTATAGCTAAGTGTGAACGTGTTCTAAAATAAATTAATAGTGATATTATTGTGCTATATGAAACTGAGAACCTACCCATCACTTTGCCCTAAATTCTTAGATATAACCTTGCCGGCAAAATTCACTCACATACACACTCACCTTTACACATACACACTTATACACACACACATACAAACACACTACACAACCATCTCCATATACACCATACCAAACATACATACATACATACACAATCACCCAACCTCCACACACACTAATAATATTAACACTATATAATTATTTATTACTTACAGTCAACTTTATTAATTTCATTACTTTGTGTCTTTTTGTTCCAAATTCAAATTCATCTTACTACTTAGTATATTATTGAAATAGCCATACAGTAGCTACTCGAGGGGCGAGGGCCTGGTAACTTGTAATACAGGGTATCCTAGTACGGGTACCAGTCTCTCATAAAGGAAGTTTATCTTAAGGAACTGTTCATGTAAATTTTAAGTACTAGATCTTAAGAACACCTTTGTGAAAGAAAATAAAAAAACAAGAGTAATACTATGACATTGGCAGAAATGTGCTAAAGGATGATTAAACAGTAAAAAAAAAATTATACATAGTAATACCTTAACAGCAACTTCGTGCTTAATTTTCTTGGTATTTTTGGACTTATTCTTTTGTTTAGCAAGAGGCTCTCCATCAGAATCTTCATTGATGTACACAGGCTCTGACAATCCTAGTATGCAGTCACCGGATTCTATAGACAACTGAAAAATTAAACATTTTTAAAATTGAAAGGTTGCCTTACAAACTTTTCTTTTGAAAGAAATGAAATTGTTTATTCATCCAAATAGGCCTTCACAGGCACTTATAAATAGTCAGACTCTAATGCTTGGTTTGGAAGGTTGCTTTTGCTGAGAAGAGCCGGCAATAAACTCGGCAATTACTCTTTTCAATTTAAAGCAAGATGGCATGTTTGGAAACCACAATCTTGTAATGAATCAACCAAATTATATGTTTCGACAGAATGCTAGCTCAATGGTAGTTACATTGGATACCAGGGTGATGGTTCTGGGTTCCAATACTACATAAGCTTTAGGTGAAAAAAATTGTGAGGAAACCTCAGCAGTTAGGGTAATTTGTAGTACCCAACTGGCTGGTTGAATCATTGCCTAGCTGCACTTAAGAGCCAGTTTCCCTGGTTGAACCATCGCCTAGCTGCACTTAAGAGCCAGTTACCTTCTAGGCTATGTGGGTTTACAAACACATCAATAATAATACTAAAGCCTTTTACAGTACTCGTTTATAATTTATGTATTTGTGAAGTGGTTTATGTTAAGGACCCCTGATGGGTATAGGCCTCCTCCACCTCCTTCCATATAGCCGTCTTTGTCAGTGTTGAGCCAATTGCATCCGATAGTAGTCCATCTTGATTTCGGCCTCCCCACTTTTCTTCTTCAATGTGGTCCAAGCCATTTTGTGACAATGTTGGTCCACCTTCCATCCGTCATTTGGGATATATGGCCAGCCCATCGCCACTTTTGCCTAAGTGCAAACTCAAGGGCATCTGTGAGTTTAGAGTGTGTGTGTGTGTGTGTGCGATGTTATGTCATCAATACTTAGCATAGTAAAAAATTATGTTAATACTCACGGATCCATGGGACACACTCTGCATTGGTAGGCCCAACTTCTTCCTCGTCTTTTTGTAGGTTTTTCGGCACAATTCAAGGAACTCATAGAAGTCATTCACTTTGTCCACACACAGTTCACAGATAAGAGGAGGCATCTTATCATTTTGGTGCACCTACAATTAAAAGAAAGAAAGAAATACATTTATTTACCAAAACACATAATAAAGTTTAATAAACACAATAAAATAAATATCCTGGGACATTTGTTCACACACTGCTATCTGATCCCAAACTAAGCAGAGCTTGTAATACGGAAATATACTACATATACTACTTTTTTTGTAAATACATACTTAAATAGATAATTACACCCAGACTCAGAACAAACAGACATGTTCATGCACACAAATATCTGTCCTGGATGGGAATCGAACCCACAGCCTGCGTCGTGATAGGTGGTGTGATAACCAACGAAACCAACCGGCCCGTCAATATTATGAACATTGACTTCTTTGATTTTGAACATATTTAGTTAAAATTGTGATTGACTTGACATAATATAATATTACAAAATTATTGAGAGGTTATGTAAATAATTCATCAAATAATAAATGTGCTTAGACACAATATACATGCCAGATTAGAAGAGAATACTTTAGCTTTGGTCAAGTGTGGGTACAGTTCCAAACCTCTTGATAACAGAGATGAAGTTAGTATTCCTTCAGATGAAGAACAATTTTTTTAAACACTAATCATGAGTTGTTCTAAATACTCATACTGCTGTGCTCTCTATAATATAAATAACCTTACTTTATGGACAAGACTACTTCAGATTAGCATTAATTCAACAATTGTTGATCAAAATTATAACTTGAACCGGCAACCAAATTTTATGAGTAATTTTAAGATAGCATAAAGTAAAAAAGCATTTGTTTGACAACAACAGTAAACAATGTCGTGAAAGTTGTGTTTTTCAAGTAAATAATGGTGGCTTCATGGTAAATAAAGGTAGATAGTGAGTTACTATTGGTGTTATGTACCTCTAATTGCAAACATTCTCGTATTTTCTGCTTCAATTCCACTTCTGAACCATCAGGATCGACAACATTTTGGATTATTGGCATTTTGTATCCAGCCCCGGCGCCGCAGAGCCGACATGATCTATAAATCTGATATATTATCTGATTTTTATCTAATGTTCGGTCCATTTTGTAATAACATACAACTCAACAACAAACTCAATAAATGACGAAGACAATTGCCGCTTTTTCATTTTTCGCCATTATTATATAGTTTTTACTTTTTTTAGTGATGGAGACAGATGAAAAAGAATACTACCTTTTACCACCACATTGTTAATATTTTGTCTAAGATCTGTTGTAATATTATTTTTATGCTTTTTTTTGGGAAAAATAATATAAATGATTTATATCCAACATTATTTTAAGTTATTCAAAATGTAAGCATTAGTACTAAAACGTATATAATTGCTCCCAAATAGTAGTACTTTCGCTATGTTTTTTTTGCTGGCAATCGTCCTTTAGGATATTTCTGCCAATGTCAAGTTATTGGTTTACTGATTTTAAGGTTTTTATATCATATAATATCAAGATAATAACCAATAATATTGGCTGGCTTAGTACTCAAAGATAATATCACATTCCTGTCAGTCAAATCAGGTCAGGCTTTAGTGAAATTGGTAGAGATCTTTGAGTATTAAGCTGGTTTAATAATCAAAGGTAGAGCTATTTAAAACTTATCTGACTTTTCACTGAGTTTTTGGGACAACATGCTTTCATTTTATTTCACTTCAATTCACTGGTGCACTTGAATTGAATATTATTGGAGTTTTGGCCACCGATATTTATCAATAAAACTCAAAATCCACTATAATTATGAAAATAAAACGAAAACACAACGTCCTTTCGCAAGTTCCCGCCAAAAGTTATTTTTGTTCCTACTAATCTTTACATAGTATAAAATGAAGTCACATCCGCTGTCTATTCGCTTAGATCTTTTAAACTACTCAACGGATTTTAATGCAGTTTTCAGCAATAGATAGTGATTCAAGAGGAAGGTTTTTTTTATTATTAATTTATTTATTTATATGTCCATCCGTCAAATACTCAGTTGTATTTTTACTTTACGTTAATAAATAGTAAACTTAATAATAAAATAAATATTTAAGGGGGGCTCCCATACAACAAACGTAATTTTTTGGCCGTTTTTACGGAACCCTTCGTGCGCGAGTCCGACTCGCACTTTTTTAATGACGTGGCAATGTAATTAATTCATACGGAATTTCAGGAACTTGGCCCCCTTTTCATAAAATGTTTAGATTTTATCAACAAAAAAAACATAAAACTCTATCGTAGCTAAAGACTAATGAAATAATAGGTACCTGTGGTCCAATTAAGTTTTTAGTGTCGTAACAATTATTTTTTATTTGTAAGTAACTAACAGTAGATTTATAATTGTAGTTTAAATTGAACGCTGCCACAACGCAGCATGGATATAAAATTATTTTTTATTTATTTTACCAATATTTTAATTTTAACGAAATGTGGTTATGCACCTGTAAGTATGATCTAATTCAATTAGATGGTAATTTTAGAATATTTTTAACGTTTTTATTGAAAATGAAGATAATAATGATGTAGATAATGTACTAAAGGCTAAAAAATAATCTAATAATTAGACGGGCCAGTTGGCGTGGTTGGTTAACACACTACCTATCACGCCGCAGGTAGTGGGTTCGATTCCCATCCAGGACAGACATTTGAGTGCATGAACATGTCTGTTTGTCCTGAGTCTAGGTGTTATTATCTATTTAAGTATGTATTTACAAAAAAAGTAGTATATGTAGTATATCAGTCATCTGGTTTCCATATTACAAGCTCTGCTTAGTTTGGAATCAGATAGCCGTGTGTGAAAAAATGTCCGATGATATTTTTTTTTAATTCGGAACCCTCAAGTTGAAAATCTGTCGCCAATCATCTATAGGTGTGAGCAGGTATATAGGTATCAGCAGTTGCACTTGAGAGCTTTTAAAAAGACATTAAATATAAAATATTCCTCTGGTTATTTTCGTACGTTTTTAAAAATGCTTGAACTGTACTACCAAAATGTTCGTGGTTTGCGAACAAAAGCGTCAATTTTCTTTAGAAGTGTATGTTTGAATAGCTATAACGTGATATGCTTGACTGAGACGTGGCTTAACAGTGATTTTAACAGTAATGAACTATTTGACGATCGATATCTTGTTTGGAGGCGGGACAGAAGTTACAGTGATACACATCAGACATTGGGTGGCGGTGTTCTTATCGCAGTTCGGCGTGAACTTGTTGTGGAAGAGCGTACAGACTGGTGCTCTTCTGCCGAGGACATATGGGTAACGTTAACACTTAGACGCACTAGGCCTAAAGTCTCATATAAATTACACATTTGCACTATTTATTTATGCAAACAGAACCTGGGCAATTCGTTGATTGCTCAACTTGAATGTTTTCACTCTAAACTAAATGACATAGTAATGAACAATATTACTGATACTTTTGTCATCGTAGGAGACTTTAATTTGCCAAATATAATCTGGTCACCGTCACAGGGTAGCGATGACGGTTACTCACTTTTTCCAGATAACATACAAGGGTCAACTCAGACGGATTTTTTTGATATTTTGAATACATGTAACTTGTTGCAGTTTAACTGCCATAAAAACGTTAATGATAGAATACTGGATTTAATTTTCTGCAACAATCATTTATCAGTTACAAAATGTTCTGACCCCTTAGTGTCCGAGGACCCACATCATGTTGCTCTCAATATATGTGTTGATTTCGTCGAGTACCATGCTTTAGCATCCCAACCAACTTTGAAGTATATGTATCACCTTGCTAATTTTACGCAAATAATGCATGATCTTGACGGCTTTGATTGGTGCCACGATATCGCTAATAGGACAGTTGAAGAGGCATTGTCATTGTTATATGACAGACTTAGTTTGGTGCGAGATATAAACGTGCCAACAAAAATAGTAAAATTGTCTTCAAAATATCCCCCCTGGTTTAAATCCCCTCTTATAAAAATTTTAAAAGAAAAGTTTAAATATCGCTCTAAATATAAAAAGTACGGTAATCAATCAGACCAAGAATCCTTTTTAACATTACGTAATCGCGCTAAAATATTGGAAAAGGAAATGTTTGTTAATTACATAAACGTTGTAGAAAATAATATTTATAAATCCCCCAAAGCCTTCTGGTCATTTGTTAAAAGTAAACAGTTATCTAACGCTTATCCTTCTACTATGAAATACGAGCAGCTTTCGTCAGGGCAAGGGGACGTTATCTGTAATATGTTCTGTGACTTCTTTTACTGTAATTTTCTTCAAAGTACCCATATGAGTACGGCTGATTTTGAGATTGCCCAGTGCCATTCTAAGTCGACTGCGGATATTAGTGCAGTGGAAGTACATGAAACTGAAGTATTCAAGCTACTTAAATCCGTCGACCTTAATAAATCTGCTGGACCTGATGGTATACCTCCTCTACTAATATATAAATGCGCCAAGAGCTTAGCATTACCTCTTACAATGATATTCAGGCGTTCTCTTAAAGAAGGTATCGTTCCTCGTATTTGGAAGTCGGCGTTTATTACCCCTATTCATAAAAATGGTCCTAAAGACCGAATAGAAAACTATAGGCCTATATCTAAGCTCTGTTTATTCGCCAAAATACTTGAAAAAATAGTTTACTCGTCAGTCTATCATAGCATCAGACAATCACTAAGCGATTATCAACACGGTTTTTTGAGAAATAGGTCTACGGTGTCCAACCTCCTTGTCTGTTCTGACTACTTGACAAACATCATGTCTGAACCCTCGCAAGTAGACGTAGTCTACACAGACTATCGCAAAGCGTTCGATCGAATAGATCATTTTATACTTTTACGTAAGCTCTCAGAAGTGGGAATCAGAGGCGACTTGTTCAGGTGGTTTAAATCATATGTGGAAAATCGCTGTCAGACAGTTGTTCTAAATGGTTACGCTTCTGCATCAGTTCAGGTACCTTCTGGAATCCCTCAAGGATCATTGCTGGGACCATTGCTTTTTATTATATTTATCAACGACATAGGTGCATGTTTCAATCACTCTAAAATTATTCTATATGCAGATGATATGAAAATTTTATGCCCCATCTCAAAAATTTCTGACTGCTATGGTCTTCAGGATGATCTTAATCAACTGCAAAATTATTGTGCAACTCATAAGCTTGAATTGAATGTCTCCAAGTGTTTTGTCCTAACTTACACTCGTAAACCTAACCCTTTGAACTTTTCCTACAAATTACATGACACTGCTATTAATAGAATAAAAAAAGTCAAAGACTTAGGCATCACATTCGACTCTAAATTACTTTTTGATACGCATGTTGAAAATATTATAAAAAAAGCCAATAAGGCACTTGGTTTCATATTAAGACTCTCAGCTGATTTTAAAAATGTTAAAACTGTTAAAATTCTCTATTGCGCTTTTGTCCGCAGCCATTTGGAGTACGCATCTCAAGTGTGGAATCCTAATTATAACATTTATATTGATAGGATTGAGCGTATTCAGAAACGTTTTCTTCGTTGTCTGCAATTTAAAACTAGAAAATACATTTCAAACTATACCGCCCGGTGTAAATATTTTCATATTTTGCCACTGTTTGAACGTAGGCGCATGGCAGATCTAGTGTATTTGTTTAAAATAGCGAATGGTATAATAGATTGCCCAGAGCTGGTGAGCAAACTGGGGCTATTGACTCCATATACTTTGTTACGCAGGCCTAATTTACTGTACACACCGCGGGTCAAATGCACTTACAGGCAGAACTCCTTTATTATACGTGCATGCAAAGCATTTAATGATATCTCAGGCAAACTTGACTTGGACTTATTCCATACCAGTGTCTCTCAACTTAAAAATAAGATGTTAAGAAATATCTTTGACCTATCTTTGTAACTTTCATTATGTTGTGAGTTGTGACTTGTTTTACTTACTTTCTACTATACTACATTGCTATCCAGTTTATCTTTCATTATGTATGTATGTATACTTTCCGACCTTTTATATTCTATTAGCTTTCTTTTTATATGTGAAAACTTTTAAATGGCCTTCAGATATTTATCCTTTACTTCTTTTGTATGTACTAGCTGTAAGTTTTCCGAATAAGTAAAAATAAAATAAAATAAAAATAAAATAAAAAAAGGTGTATGTACCTACAACTCATTGGCAATCTCCCTATGCTAATGTCTTTAGGCGACGGTAGTCACTTACCATCAGGTGACCCGCCTGCCTGGTCGTCACTTTTGGTAGGTAGCAGTTTCACCATGGTAAGTGATGATGTGGTCGAAGGTGGTAAGCAAAGCCTAGATGGGAACTGGCTCTCAAGTGCAGCCAGTCGAGTACTACAAAGTGTACCACCGTGCTATGGCTGCCTCACGATGTTTTCCTTCTCCGAAAGCTCAAGCTCATTGAATGATTCCAACCCACGACCTTCGCCGCGGTATCCGACGTCACTACCACTGAGCTATCATTATTACAGACAGGGGATGACGTGCAAGTTGGGAGCGTGCTACTGCCCGCGTCACGGCGAGGAAGGTACCTCGCCAATATCGTGAGGAGACAGGCTGTTGTAAGTACCCTCAAAATCGCTTCCCTTATTTCTACTTCTTCTTCTTTAGGTGCCATCTCCTACCGGACGTCGGCTATCATTAAGGCTATCTTTATCTTGGACACAGCTGCGCGGAATAAGGATCTGGTGCTTAAGTTAAACCACGTTCTGAGGTTTTTGAGCCACGAGGTACACCTTCCAGGTGGTCGCTTTCCCTGTATTTTCCCCTGTATAAGCAGCTGGAGCAGTTCATATTTGTTATTCCGCATTATATGACCCAAATACTGGAGCCACCTTCTTGTTCATTATTTGCAAAACTCTTTCATTTGTCACTCTATCCGTCTACGATATTTTCAAGATTCTTCTGTATACCCACATTTCAAATGCCTCTAAGCGTTTACTCATATTCTGAGTTAAGGTCCATGACTCTACGCCATACAGAAGAAACGAGAACACGTAGCACCGTGCCAGACCAGTGTGGTGTGTGTATCCATAGCAAGTACAAACAAAAAAGGTAGAAGGAGCGTACGTAAACAACAGTTTCCAATGAAGTGAAGCAACGTGCACGGAGGTGTGTGCGTGACCTGCACGTACTTTATCCCGCGTCACTTACGTCGCACACGCGATCGGCTTCCTTTACTGTGCTTAATTTTAAGTGCTTGCTCAAACTCAAAACTCTTTTATTCAGTTTAGGCCCTGGTAAGGCACTTATGAACGTTACAATTGACTCTACCACCGGTTCGGAATACACTTAAACTGAGAAGACTCCGGCAAGAAACGATGTAGATTCCTCATAGAGAGTAGAAACGATTTTTGGAAATTCAACCCCTAATGGGTAAAACCACGGCGACAGCTAGTATAATTATAAACAAAGGTATTCAAACACTTCTTGATCTTTCCCTTCCCCTTTTGTGCTTGGAATATTTCTGAGCAGATAGATAATGAATTTTAATACATCTTATGCGATATTCTGTCGGTAACGTAGTAATAAATGGAGATACTACAGAAACTAAAAGACATTATTAAATTGTTTTTAGGACGGCACTGGTATAAAATTCAATAAAGACGCTGATCGAGTAAGTTGAAATTTTATTTTACTTTAATTCAATTAAAACTTTAAATTTAACCAAATGTGGTGTAGGGGGTAATACCGTACACTTTTCGTTTAGATGAATGCAGAAGCGAAGAAAAAAGTTGATGTACTATCAGAAGAACTGCTCCCATATATTATAGCGGAGCAAGAAAGACGTACAACACTGTATAAGAGAATCATGACAGCTATTCAGAACGGAGAGAAAGGGGTCACAGTTGCGGAGATTAGGAATAAACCACCATTGATTATTAGGAAAGGTGAGTACCTAATTAAAATATAGGTACTTATAGTTACTATTTATTAACGTAGGTCCCAAAAATACGGACGCTTCTGTCGCTCACATATCTGACTTAACGGTCACATTAACGAAATAAATACATACACAACACCACAAACATATATTTTAACTAGTAATGAGTCATAGTAATATTTATTTACAATATATACAAACAAATGTACAACTATAATATATAAAAAAACTTCTTCGAGGCTGCCACTGCTGCCGATCGGCAAGGTTCCCAGCAGGCTGGCAGCGTTTCCTCTTTGGATAGCCAAGCTGATGCGTTCTAGTAATATAATAGAAAAATAAAGTGGGTAGTGTTGTGTGACTTAAGATGTATTTAAAGATATTTGGTTTGGTAGCATTCTGTTTTTAAACAAACAAATATCATAATAGAGTCGCATTACTAGAGCTGATCGCGAGCGGCAAAGATTTGCTCCAATTATGCTCGAGTACCCGTCTTTCTTAATTTGAATTTATGTCATTCACAGGTCTAATGTACCGCTGTCCTGCGAACCGAGCACCTAAAGAACCTGATGGTTCCGGAATTATTATGTGTGAAGAAGACATAGAACCAACGCCAGTCATGTACGATTCTTGCCTCAGCGCAGAGGATAAAGAACTCTATGTAGCTGAGAATAAGTTCTTTTTCTGCAATCGTGAGTAGAGCAATTTCATATTTTACGGGCATTTTGGAAATGGCATTGCTATATTTGTAGTAAAAATACCCAATAATACAGATCCAGTGCAGTATTTTTGTATTATTTAATTTAAAGGTCACAAAGTAGAGGGTCCGGATTTACCCCGCAATGGTTCTACGGTTATAGGTTGCGCTCCCATTGAGCGCACCTCTCTCAATTATACGATTAGCAAATGTGCCCTGGAAGACACCGATGACGTTGTGGTACACTACCGGTATTACCCGGACAGGGTAAGATCGGATGAATATCCTGCTAATATTTTTAATGTGAAAGTTTGAATGTTTTAGATTTTTGGACGTTTGTTAATCAAATACGTGAAAAAATCTGAATGGATTTTGATGTAACTTGGCATACATATAGATTATAACCTGGAATAAAACATAGCATACTGGAATGCGGGTGAAACCACGGGAGACAGCGAGTTTAGCTGGTTGCCTTAGCTACTTTCTGGATACGAAAATGCCTTTAACTCCACAATATGGTGTATAAATGTTACTATTACCTATATTTGAATTGCGTCACCGTAACTAACTCAGCCAGAATCTTAGCATTTTAGCCACGGGCAATGGCACTCCAGAAATCTTTTAAGTATTATAAAAACAAAATCACATTTTTACAGACATACAAGTTTGTGACAGAATTGGATCCAGATCACGAGGTCTGCGATCACTGGAACCCTTGCCAGATCGGCTACATCTACAGCCTGCCTTCACCTGATCAGGCCACATCTGCGAATGAATTGTGGCGTAAGTTCATGATATTTTTGGATGCCGTACCTCAAAAGGAAAAAAACGGAACCCATGATAACCTTGTTGTCCGTCTGTCTGTCAAGACCCTTTTTCTCAGGGACACGAGGAGGTATCAAGTTATCTTTACATTATTAAATGTTTACAATAATAGACTCATTCAAATATCATTGTTTATTTTCTGTTTCAGATGACTACGGTAAATAAATATTTTTAATTTTATTTTACCACGTTTTTATTGTCACTTTCTTGTTTGTTTGTCTATCGTTCCGGGTAGAATCTTAGAACTCTGAGACTCTGTCGATTAGCTATTCGACTTAATCTTTTAGGGTAGCTCACAACTCGATGACAATGCATTCTAAATATATAAAACGTGGTTTTTAGATTAATTTTAATCTATTTTCAGTTTCAATATTTATCTTCGTTTATATAATACAATATTTGGATTATAATTTCAGCGGAAAGTAAGAATATTTAATTATTTGAATAACCTATTTATTTATGATTGATATTTTTAGAAATATTGCCTTATTTAATTGTAATTTTTAAACAATTTTTATACCTAACGAAAACTCTGTATTATGTTATTTATTTTTATTTTGTATATAACACATTAAAAACGTTCTTTTAGATTATGATGGTAAGTAATCTTGCATATAATTTTATTAAATTAAATATTGTGTAATTAAATATTCTGGATTTTTGCGAGGCCTTTGACTATGTCGATCACAAAAATATTTTTATAAACGATTGTACTTACCTAACTTTTAGCTATAAACTTTTACTCTCTCACTCATGTAAATCAAGAATAAAGCCATAAGTACAGCTATAAGTATTAAAATTATTGGGGATCTTAATTAAAATTGAAATAGGAGTCCCCCAGGGTGTGATTTTGTGGCCATCATTGTTTCTAATTTATTAATGTATCAAAAAAGATATTTACCTTGAAAGTAATTCTGTATTTATTATAATTATTACAGAATATGATCGTAAGTATTATTTACGAAAGTTATTTGTTATTTAATATGTGATATTATAAATACTTCTTTATTTCCATTAATTAAATATTTGTCTTTTTTCAGGTGACGGTGAGCAGATTGCATTAATTTTATCAAAAAATATTACATACAAAAAATATTTTCCGCCCCGCGGTTTCACGCGTTCCCAAGGGATCTTATCTTTTCCCGAGATAAAAAGTATCCCATGTTTTATTCCAGGATATGAACTAAGTACCTGTGTGCCAAGTTTAATCAAAATCCGTTCAGGAGTTTTTGCGTGAAATAGTATAAACATCTTCATACACATACTTTCACATTTATAATATTAGTAGGATAGGATGTCACAATGTTATGTCGGTACTGAAGAAGTATTTACTAATAGATAAGAGGTCTGCCATCGCCTTATTGAGGCCTCTCGTGAAAAGAAGGCTGGCATGTTTTTTGCCCAAAGAATTGGCATTGCCATTCAGCGCGGCAATGCTGCCAGTCTTCTAGGGAAGGGACGCTTCCATCGGTCAGCGATTTGGGACAATTTTTCTATTTAGAAATAGTTTAGTTTAGCTTTTTAGTTACATTTTGTTTTAAATAATTAGCATAGTTATTTATTTATCAAGTTATTATAAAATATTTATATCTTAATTTTTTTCAGAAATTGTCCCACGTAAGTTTTATAAATAGTTTTTATTTTTGACTAACCTCGACGTTTCGATTAGTCACGAGTGGTGGAGTTTTTACAAAAATATTATCAATATTTTTGAAGCTTTGATCTGCAATAACGTAATTATTTAAATTTTTTAGCTGTACCCGGTGAGTTGTCTATCGTTTCTTATATTCAGATACTAGCTTTCCGCCCCGCGGTTTCAACCGCGATCCCGTGGGATCCCCTTTACTGGGATAAAAAGTAGCCTATATGCTATTCCAGACTATAATCTATCTCTGTGCCAAATTTCATCCAGATCCGTTCTGGCGTGATTGAGTAACAAACATCCATCCATCCATCCATCTATCCATCCATCCAAACTTTCACATTTATAATATTAGTGGGATTGAACTAGCCCTTTCTACTATCGAAGAGCCTTATTAACCAACTTCAAAAAAGAAGGAGGTTCTCAATTAACAAACATAGAAACCTCAGAAATTTGAACGATGCTAAATCATCATCATCAACATAATGCAAAAGAAAAAAAAATATCACTTGCTTTTCAGAGGATAACCTTAATGAATACGTGCCCTTGAACCTGGGTACTTATGCAATCAGTAAACGAAAAGTGTTGATACCAGAAGGGTATACTTACAATGGAATCGGACGATCAAGACCTATGGATCCGGTAAGTCATGCTTTTTGTAGAGTTAGAGGAAGGCCGAAGAAGGTATGGATGGACTGCGTGAAGATTGATGTGCGTACAGAGACTAGTGATAGAGCGAAGTGGAAGAGGAAAATGTGCCGACCACACCTAGCGTGGGATAAGGACAAGAAAAAGAAAGAAGAGAGAATTACAGTATCCATTTAAAGATACCACTCGATAAGTGCACGGTCTACTACAACTATACCATTTTACGTAAATAGTGTAGAGCGCATATTTATAACTCTACTAGCTCAGTTGAAGTGTATGTTGAACCGGTGGTAGAGTCAATTGTAACGTTCATAAGTGCCTTACCAGGGCCTAAACTGAATAAATGACGTTTTGAGTTTGAGCTGTCGCCCGCGGATTCACCCGCGTTCCCGTGGGATCTTATCCTTTCCCAGGATAAAAAGTATCCTATGTGTTATTCCAGGACATTATGTTGTGCGTGTTGAATGTTTTTGCGTGAAAGAGTACCTAACAAACATACATAAATCCATCCATCCAAACTTTCACATTTATAATATTAGTGGGATTAGTTTACCTACGCAGCGCACTGCATGATGTTTTTCCGACATTTTCAACGAATTTCATCCAACTAATTAACACAAAACTTAATGAATTATACACTTAAATCTTCCTCATGTATCACTTCCATTGGTGAAGACCAGATGGTAGTATTTGATTGACAAAACTTGAAAACAGTTTGTTTAGTATCGTTAATAGAATCGATAGTTTTTTAACGAGGTATGTATATTTGACTCAAAATTAGTAAAACTTAATTTTCGATGAAAATTAATTATTCATATATTTTCAATTGAAAATCTTTTTAGTCTGTTCAAAATGATTACTGATAATGATTGAATCGCAAGACCACCAACTTAAAAATTATTAGTACAGGGGCCCTAAAACCAACTGTTATGGCGATCGGCAACTCGGCCTGAACTGAATTGTCTTGTGTCAAAAGACGTCATGGCCAAATTGACAAGTGACAGAAAAACAAACCTAATCTTGATGATTAGGTAAATTTGAACCGCAGTAAGAATTGGTGATTGGGCCCCAGGGGCTAAGTAAAAAAATCTTGTTGAGTAATAGATCACTTTATTAAAAGGAAATCATACTTTATTCACAAAATATAGGTATGTATGTGTAATGATTTAATAGTGTTAAATATATATTTTGTACATTAACCCAATCAAAGGATAAATAAATCTAAATAAAAAAGTCGTTGTCAGTAGGCAACGTACCCAGAATGCTGGCAGCATTGCCACGTTGGATGGCAATGCTGATTCGTTGAGCGAGGTATATGCCAGCATTCTGGTCACGAGATGCGTCGACCAGTCGTTTTGACATTTCTCGGAAAAGGTGGTGTGCACAAAATACAATTAAAATATTACATACATACTAAATTAGAAATAAACTAAAATACCTATAAATAAAACTAAATTATAAATAAAACAAAAAACTTCCTCGAGGCTACCGCTGCTGCCGATCGGCAAGGTTCCTAGCAGGCTGGCAGCGTTTCCTCTTTGGATGGCCAAGCTGATGCGTTGGCGGAAAAAAGTATTTATGTTGTTATTATTTTTATTTCAGTCGAAGAGTGTCGTAAGTATTTGTACTAATATAATTTTATCACGTTTGTCATTAATTAAGACAATTAAAAAAATTGACATTGAAATAATTCAATTTGCATTTTCAGCCACTTTCAGTAAGTTCTTTATTTAAATAATAAATTGAAAAGATATCTGTGGTGTGATAAAGTTAATTATATTTATGTTTTCTTTTATATATTTTTTTGTTATTTAGTATAACTATGACTGTAACTGAACATGCACAGGACCCTGAAAATAAATAATTGTCGTTTGTAAACAATTTAAACAATTACTAACTAACGCGTAAAGTTTGCTTTTACTAATATTTTGTATGGAACATTAGTTCCTTGATTATTAAACGAGAGGCGTTGTTTCAAATCTTATAGAGAAATGTCGTAAACGCAAATGATAGAAACGACAATCGGTTTGTCGTTGCAGTATTATTTGTAGAATTTACGTATTGTTAAAAAATAACAGATATTCAGATTTACCCATCAGGGATGAAATACCAATAATATTGTTTTTAGCAACACATGCATGTCGACTATACACTCCAAGGAAGATGGTTATCAGCTTCGTTGAACTTCAAACCGTTCCAGAGTTCAGACATAGGGAAATATTTCGTGCGAGTCGAGAGAGAGGACAAGAAAAACGTCTTTAAATTTATACCACTCGTCATTTTACGTAAGTTTTCTATATTGTATGGTATATACCTAGTGCCTACCACTTATTGCTACAACAGGACAACAGAAAGGCAAGCTTGCAGCACCGTAAAACTAACAAAGGAATTTCGAGTCTATTCAATACAGCCCGCACTGATTTGAAAGTGTGACTTAGCGTGACGTAGGAGGGGTCCAAAAAGATGAAATTCTGGGTGACGTATTTTATACTTACGGCTAGTGATCATGCGGCTGAAAGTGGTAAGCACAAAGGCTTGACGGACTCACGTGCAGCTATCGGAACATACTAGTAGAAGCTTGGGTGGTAGACCTCCAGCAGTTACTACAAAGTAAAGTTTACGAAAATTGATATAGAGTCCATTTCGTTTTAGATACTGCTTCAATATCTTTGACCCCGAAAGTCATGCAAGCCTTGCCGGGCCAACGAGTCAATACCTCTTTGGTACCACTGAAATGTAACCGGTGCCAATTGAAGGGTGTCATGCTCAGGTAAGGTGTCATTTTGTTGGATTATAGCAATTGCCAGTGGCGACAAATATGGTGGCAGACCGGGCACAAAGCCCTCAGCCCGTGGGGCCCTTGGATTCTTACATATTAGAAAAATTGTAAAAAAAAACTTTTTTTTTACAAAGGTTTTAACGTTAATTTGATTAGGTTACGCTCGTCACATTTATTAGATCACCAACAAGACACACACATATACATTCAAAAATTAAGTATAAATGGTGCCCCAATTAGAGGTGACGACCACAATTAATATAAAAAGAAGACAGACAACAGAAACCGAAAATTAACTAAAATAAAATAAATTATGCAAGCAAATTTCATTTAAGAATACAAATTATAAATGTAATAGTCTTGGGTAGTTTGCGAACGACCGAGATCTACCTAAAGGGCACTCTGATCTTTTTGTTTGCACGCCTACGAGTGCTAGAGTACGCCAAGGTATTTGAATGCAATCGAACGTTACATGGGCTAGAGCCGACCCTGTATTTAATTAAACTGTTTTCAGAGGATCCGATGGTGGAATACAAAACTTGGAAAGCTCAAAATATAAAATGAAGACTTTTAATGATGGGTAAGTAAGCATCAATAATCCCTTTTTTATATTCAATTTGTGTCTGATTTATTGTTTTGCCATAACACGCAAATATTATGAACTAGGTAAATAATTATTGAATGTTCTAAGTTGTTCTAGAAAAGTATTTTTTTTGCTGAGTTTATTACCGGCTTTTCTCAGTAAAAGCAACCTACCGAACTGCTGGCTAATAGTTTATTAAACGGATTATAGTGGCATAACTTAGAATAAAGTCGATACTATAAATATTTGTACGTTTTTAAATATTTTCAGACAAGGAAAACAGTTGAGTATTGACATTTTCTTTTTTTATAAATGAACGATTAATCTTTTACATAGCCATAAAATAAACTTAAGTCTCTTAAAAAATATTCGATGATTGAATTTTGCCATTTAAAGTGGTAAAATGCCATTCTGGGACAGTTGCTTGCTGATTGACAACAATTTTTTGAATAGTATATCCTATGAAACTTTAAATTGTTAATTATTTAAATTAAAGGCAGAAATATATAGAGATAGACATAGCTGGAACGAGGCCGCAAGACTTTGGTGACTACTTCGTCATAATAGGGACTGAAGACGGCACCGAAGAACGAGTGAAAGCTTTGAGTTTAATGGGTAACTTAATTCTTCATGTGTTTTTAATATTGATTTCTAAGTTAATGTTTTATTATAAAATAAAAATTCTATTTTCCAGCGCCAGGTATGTTCAGCTGTATTACGCAAAAGTTATGTTTTAGAATTGTTGTAAATCAATTAAGCTCATAAAAATAAATTGTTGTACGAAGACGCGTCCCACACTTAAATATGCATCATTTCTCTAGTGTTATAGTGCTATCGATATCGTATCTATTGATATGCATCACTATAACACTAGCAAAAGGATGTACACTTGCATTGTAATGGATTAGGAAAAAGAGTGGGACGCGTCTTCGTGGAAGGCATTATCTATATATATTACAATATTAAAAGCTTAGCAATAGAAAAAGCTTATTACAAGGTAGCCCAATACATTGAGAATAAAGATGTCTGGAAGTAGCTGCACTCTGTACAAGTACCTGCACATTGTTTTTTTTACTGTTAATTATCATTTTTTTTAATACGCTGTTATTAGCTTGGTATTTTTTGTTTTAGTTTTCTATGTAGGTAACTAATGCGGGTTATCATTTTTTATGTATTACTTTAAGAATAAAATTATTAAACATTTGAAAAAAAAGTCAATATAGTCAGATGGTCCAAAAATATTTAAAAAATGTAACCTTGCTGAGTTTCTTGCTGGTTCTTCTCAGTTGTTGTCTGACTTCCGAACCGGTGGTAACTTCTGTAATTCGACCTTCATAAGTGCCCTTCTAGGGCCTAAACTGAATAAATGGTTTTGACTTTGACTTTATTGATTAATAAATTATATATTTTCAGAACAAGGTACGTTTTACTAAGGTTTTCATATTACGCAATTATAAAAAAAAAAACATACTTTTGAAAATTATTTTATGTCACAAAATACGACTACTTACTATCATAATTATTATCATTATTGTGTGTTTTATATTAATATTAAATGTAAATTAAGTTGGTACATAATTACATTTTGAAATTAATAATGAATGACATTTAATTGTTTACATCCAACACAGACTCTGGTAAGTATCCCTTCTGTATTTATATTATTTATTTACGATATCAAAATATAATTTGCGTCTCAAATTTATTTACTATTAAATTCTGGGGCCCACCAATTCTTATTGCGATTAAACATTAACTAAACTTCATTGTTTTTCTGTCAACTGTCACTTTTGTCCATACATTCTGACGTCCTTTGACACAAAGACGATTCAGTTCATGCCGAGTTGAATCTCAATAAAAGTTGGTGGTAGGGCCCCTGTACTATAATTTATTTTTAATATAAATTATTATGTTGGTTTTCAGAAAATGGTAAGATTAAAACTTTAATAAAATAATTTGTATAAGCTTGTGTTTGTCCAGTGTCACTATGGTAGGTGATGATATTACCTAAGGTGGTTAGCAAAGAAAGCGTAGAAAGGAACTGGTTCTAAAGTGCAACTATCGTAATACTTCAGTAGTTGATTGGAGACTGATTTTCAACTCAAAGGTCCAGCCAGTCGACCACCGTGCTATTATGTTTTTCACGGAAACCTCAAGCCTCAGCTTATCTATGCTAGTCTAGTCTAGACTTGGAGCCTCCAAGTCTAGACTAGACCTCCAAGTTGGAGGAGTCTAACAGTGTGACTGCTGAGACCTGATGCAGAGTGCTTGAGAGTAATGCTGCATACTGCTGACATTCCAATCACGTTGCGGTCACTAATATCTCGGAGCGAGGTGTAAGACTCCTCCATTGAAAAGGGAAGATCTTCCGCCAGGCTAGGTCATCGTGCCTGGGGACAGCACCACAACTGTACATGTTGGAAGCTTGTATATATGCAGATCGCTCGGAAAACTTCGTAAGCGCGATTTAGATTATTGGAGCGCCATCTATCTAAAAGTCGTGTGAATTATATGTTGTAGATGTAAGATGTAGCGGCTATAGTAACAGCGCTACTGAGTCGAGTCAGCGGAAATAAGCGCGCTAATAGAAGGAGCTAATAGAAGCGCGTCATCACTACAACATGGACCTAATGACTATATAGACACAGGAATTCCTACATCGCGCTAGCAAAGTTTTCTCTGCACTTTTTTTTATTTTTTTATTCTGGATAAGCTTGGTAAGTGATGATGTGGCCGAAGGTGGTAAGCACACAAAGACTAGATGGGAACTGGCTCTCAAGTGCAGCTGTCGGAACACACCGATAGGTGCTTGGCGACAGATTTTCAACTTGAGGGTGGTAGCCAGCCAGTCGGGTACTACAATGTACCCTACCACCGTGCTATGGTTTCCTTACGATGTTTTCCTTCACCGAAAGCTCAAGCTCATTGTAGGATTCAAACCCACGGTATTTGACACGCGGTATTCGACGTCACTTACCACTAAGCTATCATCGCACTTTGCATATATACGAGTTCTCAACAAGAAACGTTGGACTGCAGTCCCCGGGCATTGATACCTAGCCCGGTGGTAGATCTTCCCTTTTCGCGGTACCTACGACATATCCAACAGATGTCGCTACATGCTTATTATGTTCAACAGTTATAAAATCCACGCGTCTCAGGACCCATTCAGCGGTGGGTGAACATTACGACAAAACACTCACATACCAATGCGATAAATGCGAAGTGATTGATGTTTTATGTAACGGGGAGAGTGTGTTGTCTAATGGCCGGGTGACAGTTATTCCGGGACCTAAGTTGGTCAGCTTCAATTTCCCAAGGTGAGCTTTTTTTTCATTTACAGAATTCGGCCAGTGTCCTTTTTAAATGTCTAAGCCTCGTTGGTCTTTGGGCTACGAATTAGCGCGTCAATTAAAAATAAAAACAGGCCAAGTGCGAGTCGGACTCGCGCACGAAGGGTTCTGTAAAAATAGCAACACGTTTGTTGTATGGGAGCCACCCTTAAATATTTATTTTATTCTGTTTTTAGTATTTGTTGTTATAGCGGCAACAGAAATACATCATCTGTGAAAATTTCAACTGTCTAACTATCGTGGTTCTTGAGATACAGCCTGGTGACAGACAGACGGACGTTACGGACAGACAGCGAAGTCTTAGTAATAGGGTCCCGTTTTTACCCTTTGGGTACGGAACCCTAGAAAGATGTCGACGAAGTGTGACATTGTGTGATAAAGGGTACACCCTTAAGGTACTGTTAGAAGGGGTCCAAAGTTTAAAATAAATGTTGCCTATATTCAATAAAAATTATCTAACACCTTGTAAAATTCAGCCATTCTATGATTTTTAATAACCAATTTAACAACAAAGAGTAGATCTTTTGATGGTGTATATTTATGACGTCACAAGTAAGTATTTCATACAAACCTCCATATAAACTATCGTTTTGACATTTCATAAAAAGAAGCTGAATTGATATGTCAGTCAACAGTCCTATTATGTGAAGTCTCACAATAATTACCAACTGTGACAAAAACATGTGACGTAATTTATGGATGACCCCTCGCGTGTTATTTTCAGGTTCGAAGACTCCAACTCTTGCGTGTACATCGGCATCATTAAACAAGGAGAGAAGACTTATAAGAGAATTCTCGCCGTTCTTGACAGTAAGAGAATATTATAGGTTATAAAAAACTATTTTTCAAATTGAAGTATCAACCGCATTTATTCCTCTATTAATATTATATTAACTCCTTTTCAGACGACTGTAAGTAATTTTTACACATGAAAAATAAACAAAACAACAAGAAATATTATCTAGATACTTCTAACTATTTTTATTATTTCAGCTCCCGGTAAGCAGTGATTCAGTTATATTTTACCTTCTATAATTATCTTAATATACAGAGGTACAATCTACATCAAATATATTAAAAAGAAACTTCGTTAATCATCCGTATTAACTTTATGGTCATAGATTGTTTTGGTTCCAAAACATAGATGAATAAATCGTCGCGCCCCGCTCCATGCGGATTAATCATCTATATTTATGGTTTTAAACCTCTATAAACTCTTGCTTTAAACAACAGATTTTGACTTTTTACGTTACATCTGCCCTGCAATTTTACCGGGCGATTCGGAGGGAAGTTTCCTGGAATAAAAAGTATCATTTTATTCAAGGATATGATCTAGCTTAGCGTTAAATATCATCCAAATCCGTACAGCCATTACGGAATTCAGTGGTAAAAAACTTTCCGCCCCGCGGTTTCACCCGCGTTCCGGTGGGATCTTAGCTTATGTGCTATTCCAGACTATAATCTATTTCTGTGCCAAATTTCATCCAGAACCGTTCAGCCGTTCTAGCGTGATTGAGTAACAAACATCCATCCAAACTTTCACAATTATAATATTAGTGGGATTTTCGCGTACATCATTTCTCGGAATAAAAAGGATACTATGTACGAGTATATATTATGGAGGATATGATCTACCTGTGTGCCAAATCATCCAAAATGTAAGGTCGGCAACGCGTTCGTGATGCCTCTAATGTTTAATAATAATCGTCCATAGGCTACCGTAATTACCTTCATGTGGGCCGTAAGCTTGGTTGCCACCTAGTGGTACAAAAAAAACATAATATATTATTCAATAAAACTCAAAATACACCAATTAACCTGTCAGTTCTTTCTTGGGACAATCGGGGTTTCAGAGTCCGCACCACTTGGTTCCCGCCGAAACGAAAAGTCATACAATGATTAGTGTTGCCACTCGAGAGTGATTCTACCATTTGGTGTTAATGTTTCCAGCTTTAAGCGTACCAACTGCGGAGGTGGTGAAGGCCCCCACTGAGGGGGAACAGTTCGAACAAGCGGTGCCTTTCTCTTGCACTGAAGACTGCACTGTTGAGAAGGTACAGTACCTCCAGGGCCGGATTTAGAGGTGTGGAGGCCCTTTTTTTTACGAGTTGAAAATCTTCAAAAGGTACCCGGTCACATTGGGGGACGTGGCCGGGTTATGTGGGATTTTTACCCACTAAAACCACCCCGGTGTTCCTTCTCACGCCTTAGTGGCGGCGCTACGGGACCAGGCTCGCTATCTCCGCCTGGAGGTGTGCAGGCCCTGGGCCAACCAAAGAGTGGAGGCCCCAAATATTTATCTTGCAAGTGTTTCACCTTATATAGCGGATAGAAACCTCCGACGACACTTCTAGAACTTTATGAATATACATATAGAATTTATGTGGGGGCCCTCTCTTGTGGAGGTCCCGGTCAGTTGCCCTCCCTTAAATCCGGCCCTGGCTACCTATAAACTGCATATTACATACAGTAGTTATTAGTACATCATCTCATTTGCCTGCCCTGTTCCTAATCATTTGTGGTCGGCGTAATGCGTACTTTTCTTCCATTCGGCCTTTCTAAACGTCATATCTGAATTCACTCCTTTCTTACTCATATCATCTCTCACACAATCCTTCCATCTCGGACTTTATTTTTAGGACTAGATGTAGGAATCAACATTTCTGTCACATATAAATATTCAGAGAAAATCTACCATGTTAAAGGAGACGAAATAGTTTTGTAAAAGGCACCTAATGATTAGACCGAAGTGGTAAGCACACAAAGGATAGATGGGGACTGGCTGCCGGAACACCAGAAGGTGCTTGGCAACAGATTTTGAACAAAGTACTTTAGGAGCCGTCCACTAATCACGTGATGTTTTTTTAACCTCTCCACCTTGGTGATACGTGATGAGGTTTAAGACTAACCAATAATCACGTCTATTTTTTAGTACCTACAAAGAATCTAAATTTTATTTGACTTCGTTCGTTGTATGTCAACGGCGAGTCGTGATTTTTGCCGAACCCCTTCCCTCCCCTATTCGAGCCTCACGTGATTAATGGACGGCCCCTACCACCGTGCTATGGTTTCCGCGTACCGAAAGCTCGAGATTGCATGTCCAGAATTTTCTTATAAGTCCAGGTGCTGGTCAATGGAGTACCTTTGGAAACTGCTTCAAGAAGAAACTCTCCTGGGTCGATTGCCTTCTACGTGGTAAGTCTGCTAACAGATTTTCTGTTATAGATTGAGTGCCGACGAAGTGGAACACCAAATGGGTACTTTGAGATGACATAGTGTAAAATTCCCCTATTGAAATAATTCAGGTTTCTGTTCACCCGCGTTCCCGAGGGCTCTTATCTTTACCCGGGATAAAAATAAAAAGCCTATGTGCTATTCTAGACTATAATCTATCTCCATGCCGAATTTCATCCAGATCCATTCAGCCGTTCTGGCGTAAACGAGTAACAAACATACATCCATCCATCAAAACTTTCACATTTATAATATTAGGTAGTAAGATTTTCCGTTGACTAGAAATTTGTTTAGTACTACAAATTTGTACGGAACCTTTTTAATATTTATTGGATTATCTGACTAACTATCTATATTGTTAATTAAAACGAAAATGTTTGTAACACATGTAGGCGACAGACTCTGCTGTAATAATTCGGATCACGGAATACAACCCCACATACGAAGGAGTCTACCAAGCTGTATATCGAACACCTAGTGGACTAGTCACCAAAACTATTTTGGAGATCAGGTACATACTTACCAGTCTGGTAAGAAGTGACGCTCACTTTTTAAATATGGACAAAGTCAAAGTCAAAACCATTTATTCAGTTTAGTCCCTAGAAGGGCACTTATGAAGGTCGAATCACAGAAGTTACCACCGGTTCAATCAGACAACAACTGAGAACAACCGGCAAGAAACTCAGCAAGGTTACATTTTTTAAATATTTTTGGACCATCTGACTATATTGGCTTTTTTTTTCAAATGTTTAACAATTTTATTCTTAAAGTAATACAAAAATACATAAAAAATTATAACCCGCATTAGTTACCTACATAGTAAACTAAAACAAAAAACAAAAATTTAGACTGAAATTTAGACAATTATTTAGACTGAAATAATGAATTGGAATTAACATTTATTAAACTTTTTATTGTATTTTACAATCTGTAGGGATCCATCTAGCCCTGAAATAATAGGTAAGCCTTGGTCAATATAACATAATACACAGCTACCTTTTGTTGTTATTATTTTTTAAATAAATATTGCTTTTTATTTTATTCTGAATAAGCTTGTGTTTGACCACAATCTCACCATGGTAAGTGATGATGTGGCCGAAGGTGGTAAGCACACAAAGCCTAGATGGGAACTGGCTCTCAAGTGCAGCTGTCGAAACACACCGATGGGTGCTTGGCGACAGGTTTTCAACTTGAGGGTGGTAGCCAGCCAGTCGGGTACCACCGTGCTATGGTTTCCTCACGATGTTTTCCTTCACCGAAAGCTCAAGCTCATTGTAGGATTACGTCACTTACCACTGAGCTATCATCGCCTTAAAATGGCTTGCTATGGCAAAATATGATTACTTTACATTTTCAGCCTGGAATAGTAATCGTTACCGATAATAGAAAAAAATGTTGAGACTGTTGCTAAACTTGTTGCAAACACACTTGTTTGGTAAACAGAGACAAACATAGTGCGGCAAGGAGAGACACACTCTTGTCAAAACTGACATTATAAATTTAAGGCCAAGTTTAGCATTAAATAAAATACTTAAAAATCCACAGAAAATGACGGAGCAACCACTGAGAATGGTAAGTAAAAAAAACATGTTATTTATTAAATCTATAAATTATAAATTGGAAAGTAAAAGTCTGTCAGTCTGTTACCTTTTCACGCCTAAACCGCTGCACCAATTTTAATCAATTTTGGTACAGAGATAGGTGGACCTGCGCTTTAAGGCGATGACAGCAGTAGTGACGTCGGATACGGCGGCGAAGGTCGTGGGTTCGAATCCTACAATGAGCTTGAGCTTTCGGTGAAGGAAAACATCGTAAGGAAACCATAGCACGGTTTTTTTTTTTTTTTATTCTGGATAAGCTTGTGTTTGACCACAATCTCACCATGGTAAGTGATGATGTGGCCGAAGGTGGTAAGCACGCAAAGCCTAGATGGGAACTGGCTCTCAAGTGTCAGCTGTCGGAACACACCGATTGGTGCTTAGCGACTGATTTTCAACTTGATGGTGGTAGCCAGCCAGTCGGGTACTACAAAGTACCCTACCACCGTGCTATGGTTTCCTCACGATGTTTTCCTTCACCGAAAGCTCAAGCTCATTGTAGGATTCGAACCCACGACCTTCGCCGCGGTATCCGACGTCACTTACCACTGAGCTATCATCGCCTTAGTGGTAGCATATGCACCTATCGGTGTGTTCCGACAGCTGCACTTGAGAGCCAGTTCCCATTTGGGCTTTGTGTGCTTACCACTTTCTGCCACATCATCACTTACCATGTTGAGATTGCGGTCAGACACAAGCTAGTAATAATAGAATTTCTTTCACTATAGCTGCCTCCGTCCCAGAAACGGATTCGCCGACGGCCGCAACTCCGGATGGGTTAACCGATCCCGCTGATCCCGGATCAACCGGTCCCGCTGTCACAAGTACTACCACAAAGGTCCCTGAGCCGACAACAGTATAATGCATGCTGTACAGAACATATCAAACCCTTAATAAAGCCACAATCGAGTAAGTGTATATGTATACAGGGTGTTCAGTAAGTAGTAGGACAAACTTAAGGGGGAGATAGGTGGGCAGGTCACCTACGAAAATATATATACTTTTCATGTACTTTGCGAAAAGCTATTGCCATTCAGCGCGGCAATGCTGCCAGTCTTCTTGGCACGCTTCCATTGGGCAGCGATTTGGGGCAAAGTTTTTATTTTTTATTAGCTTAGTTTTATTTTGTCTTTAATAATTAGTTTAATTTGTAAATTTAAGTATTTAATGTGTTTTAAATTAATTCTTCGTATCGTTTATCTATAAAATAAAAATAAAACTAATTTATGTTGTTTTTATGTGTATAAAATAATAATAAATATAAATATCCTCGGACATTTGTTCACACACCGCTATCTGATTCCAAACTAAGCACAGCTTGTAATATGGAAACCAGATGACTGATATAATACATATACTACCTTTTTTTGCAAATACATACTTAAATAGATAATTACACCCACAGGACAAACAGACATGTTCATGCACACAAATGTGTGTCCTGGATGGGAATCGAACACACGACCTGCGGCGTGATAGCTAGTGTGTTAACCAACCACGCCAACCGGCCCGCCAAATGCTATCCAATACCTAAATATTTGTTAATTTCAAACCAGTAGTTCCTGAGATTAATGCGTTCAAATAAACACCGTGAAAGAGTAACAAACATCTTTACATCCATCCTGACTCCTGACAAACTTTCACATTCGTGAATTGTAATAGAATTAAATTTATTATTTACATTTTCAGATGTAAATCTTATCAAAAATCCGGCGTGAAAAATGGTACCCGATAACGAAGAAATAATATACAATATTTAATAAATATATATTTTTATTGAGCATCATTATGGTTTCTTTTTTTGCATTTCCAAATTGCCACGTTATTTGATGTTTGGTCAGTGCCTAATGTAATTATACTTACAAAATAATTACAGCACCGTTCAACTAGCAGCCTGAATTATATTCATCCACTAGTTGTAACCCGCAGTTTCACCCGCGTTCCCGTGGAATCTTATCCTTTCCGGGGATAAAGAGTATCCTTTGTGTTATTACAGGATATGATCTACCTGTGTGCCAAGTTTCATCATAATCCGTTCAGCCATTTTAGCGTGAAAGAGTTACAAACATCCATCCATGCATCCATACTTTCACATTTATAATATTAGTGTGATTCAATCAAACAGCTAGACAAATGGATCGATAACTTTGAATTACTTGCAATCCCCCTGGTATTGCTATATCTATAAGGCGACGGAAGTCACATACACACATCAAAAAAAGTTTGCGATCACTTTGAAAAATCGAAATCATCATTATGATTAATTACCTACTCATTTTTTTTTATAAAAAATAAATAAAATAGAAAATAAGAAATAAACTAAATTTATTTGTGGCAAAAAATAATAAAAAAATAATACAAAATTTGATATGTTACAAAACAAAATAAAAACTAATTAAAAAAACGATAAGAGTAAAAATAAAAAATAGATAATATTGCAACAAAACGGTCCCAGCTCAGCATAGTGCTAGTTGTTTATAAACGAACGCTGCTCTTCCGTTGGGACGTAAAAAGAGTTTTTTTTTTTATTTCAAACAACTACCTTGTTTGAAATAAAAAAATAAATCTCTACCTATTCATAACAAAGATTTTTTTTTGATAAAGTTCAATCTAAGAAATTATATCAGCTTATGCTAGTGATCACAAACTTTTTTTGATGTGTGTACCTTCAGGTGATGCTTATTTATCACTTGTGGTATAAAAAATAAATCGGTTGGCAATTGGCGGAGAAATCGGTGAACATACATAAAACCTCCTCCTTTTCTGGAGTCTTTTAAAAAAGAGAGGTTTTCAATATCTACCGTAAACATTTTAATACAGTTAACTAAATATTTTCACTGTCGGTAGGTCATCGATTTGACTAATATGTGAAACTGGGCAAGAAAATACAGTTATACTTACAAGGAAACCCCTTTCATAGATTAGGTATTTATCGGGTAGATATTTTCAGACGGCATTACGCGGACGGAGGAGTATGAAATTTTTTCACAGTTAAAGATTATGGAGGACTGCAGACAGGTGATATTTTTTTGTATAAGATCCATTAGAAATAAATTAAAGAAAACGTTAGGGCCCTCTTTATCATTATCCTCCTCTGTCAATATTACTTACGCATCTTATAAGATCCTCCGGGATTTTACCCAAGTCCTCTAGGATCTTATCTTTTCCTGAGATAATTAGACTCTAAACCAAACTAAATAATGGGTTACGAAGAACAGTTTTTTTTTAAATTCTGGACAAGCTTGTGTTTGACCACAATCTCACCATGGTAAGTGATGATGTGGCCGAAGGTGGTAAGCACACAAAGCCTAGATGGGAACTGGCTCTCAAGTGTAGCTATCGGAACACACCGATAGGTGCTTGGCGACAGATTTTCAACTTGAGGGTAGCCAGCCAGTCGGATACTACAAAGCACCCTACCACCGTGCTGTGGTTTCCTCACGATGTTTTCCTTCACCGAAAGCTCAAGCTCATTGTAGGATTCGAACCCACGACCTTCGCTGCGGTATCCGACGTCGCTACCACTAAGCTATTGTCCCCTTGAAAGATGTTTGTTTTTAGCCATCTAAATCTTCTGTGCCATCTGAAAAGCTTTTAAAATGTTATTGAGTACAAAAAAGGTGTAAGGTCAGGGTGAAATCAGGCCGTTAGAACATTAAGACCAAGATGGCTAATATAAGTGAATTATTTGAGTACTCGCATGCATCTTCGGAACTTTCGCCGTTTAGCACGGTGACAGAAAGTGATGGGCGCGAATAACTGTGGGGCTAATTCGTTATAGCGTTACTGCTATTTGTTCATTATAACGTTATTGCTATTTTGCTTTTGGATAAGCTTGTTTGACCGCAATCTCACCACGATAAGTGATGATGTGGCCAAAGATCGTAAGCAATAAAAGTTACACAATTAGTTATATTCTACGTAATAAGTATATTCATTTCATTGTAGCAAAAAGCTCTTGGCATTCTTTTGGTTTTCCTTGGTTCTTTGGTTTTCTGGTTTTTTGAAGTTCCTTATCGCGCGTTGTGAAAGGGGGCTAGACGGAAAAAAAATCTTACGAAAAATTTTCCGACACTTTTTATGTCACTATGTATGTTTATTAAGCTGTGCGGCGTGCGCATGTTTCTCTGTCGGTCTCTCTCTCTCTCTCTCTCTTTTATGTTTAGAAGTTTAGAGAATAAAGTAATTATTGTTTGTGTAGGTTTGTGACGAAGTGACGAAAGGTTAGTACACAAAGCCTAGAAAGGAATCAGCTCTCAAGTACAGCTATGGTGCTATAATCGATTGCTTATTTTTTTTTGACATTGAGACTATTATCCATTGTGATTCAAGCTAATATTTACGGCCATCGTGGAGATCCTTAAGCCTTTGTCCAGCAGTTGACATGATGATGATGATGATGATTTTACGGAATATCAATAAAATCAATGGCTTGAGTAACCTTAATGCTAGTTAAATGCAGTAATAGGTACCTAAAATTTCAGTGATTCTGTGATCTACGAGTATGAATCAAATACTGCTTAGTTAATGATAAAATTAACACATTTGTGTACTTTATCGTTATTTTACAGACAACAGACGTTGTCCTGCACTGAAAATAAATAACATGATTATAGCGCTACCTACCGGGTTCAATTGTAAATCTAAAACATCAAAGGACCCACTCAAACACTCACAAAAACTATCATCAAAATCGACCTAGTTTACTTTTCAATAAATAAATTTCTGTTATTTTTTTCAGAGTCATTGGACCTTTAATGTTCAATTAGGTTAGTTTTACAAACTGCTGGTTAACCTGAAGTAAATACAAAAAATAACGTTAATTTTAAGTGCTATATTTCCAACGCTACAAATAACAGTTATTTTAGTTAATTTAACGCAAACAACATTGCACTACTTGCGACAGTACGTTAATGTACAATAACTGTACCGTATATTTTAGTACGGCAAAAACATTCAGTTGGCATACACGCACCATTTTAGCTCGGCGCGCGGTCATTCACTTCTATAAAAAAAAGTAAATATTGCACATTCCTGTTGACGATTTTGTTTTTTTTTTACAAGTGACATTTAAAACCAAAATAGGCTCTAGTGATGTGTGACGTTAAATTGTTTTAACGGTAAAAAGTGGTTTTTAGAAAGGTGGTTTTGAGTGTCTTTCGCTTTGTCGGTATGTACCTACTTATTAATATTGCTGTAAAGTTATAGATAGCGAATTATATTGCGAACAAAATTTGTGAATCTAATTTTGAGTTTCTTCAATTTACCCATGTTATTCTACACAACAAAATAACTTACTGCGAAATTATTATAAACTAGCAGTCCCACGCGGTTTAACCGCATTCCCGAGGGATCTTATCTTTTCCCGGGATAAAAAGTATCCTATATTTTATTCTAGGATACGAACTACCTGTGTGCCAAGTTTCATGGAAATCCGTTCATCTGTTTTTGCGTGAGAGAGTAACAAACATCTTCACACACATCCATCCAAACATACTGTACCTACGTCGTAAGTTTTGATGAATAAATGTTTTCTTTCTTTCTACTTTCACATTAATAATATTAGTATCTAGGATAAGCAAATATTGGGCCAGGATGGCTTATAATATTATAATGCATCTTTGCCAGCGCAGTGGTAGGTAATTTAGTGATGCCATTCTTAAAGAAATTAGCTGGACGGCTGACAAGTTGGCAACAATCTATTCAAAGGCATTTTGTACTGCATCTCGGGAACTGTGTAGGGTACTTTGTAGTACTCGACTGGCTGGCTACTCAAGTTGTTAATCTGTCGCTAAGCTCCTGTTGGTGTGTTCCGGCAATTACACTTGAGAGCCAGTTGCCTTTAAGGCATTGTAATAAGGTGTACAACACGTTGGCAGTCCCCCTGGTATTGCTAATGTCTATAGGCGACGGTAGTCACTTACCATCAGGTGACCCGTCAGCTTCGTTGTCACTTGTAGTATAAAAAAGAAAAAACTGGATTGTATTTTTTTTCTTGCCAATAAGTTGTCCAAATTCGGAAAAACTAGAAGTCTTTGAATGGGCAAGTCCTCTGTTGGGAAAGAAATATATAGAAATGATTCACCCGCGGTCCCGAGGGATCTTATCCTATCCCGGGATAAAAAGTGCCTATGTGCTATTCCAGACTATAATCTATCTCCATGCCAAATTTCATCCAGATCCATTCAGCCGTTCTGGCGTAAATGAGTAACAAACATACATCCATCCAAACTTTCACATTTGTAATATTAGTAGGATAGAAATAGAAATGATTAAGGTTTACTGTTACTGAAAAAATACTTAAGGCGTCCTAGGTTGGTGTCTATTGTTCATCTCCTTATCAATAAATAATGTCGTCCTGATATTCTATTAGATAATAGTAGGTACGTACCTACCTATCTCCATTGAGAGCCCTAAGCGCTCGCCGAAAAGTCCGCGTAAGGGTCCCTCAGAGCTCCACCTTTTAATCCCCCTAAAAAAAAAGTACCTACCCATAGTGTGTAGATGCAGATGCACCCTGAAAGTAATCTTGGCGGCGCCCATGAGTCTGTGAGCGGTAGATCTGGCAACTGATAGATGACGGAAAGCTTCCGACAATATATAAAAAAATTACTAACTTTTTAGTACAAAACGCATTTTCATAGGTAAGACCTATGTGAGAGATGTAATCAATAATGAACCACTTATTACAAGGGTTCTTCCCTTAGCATAATTTGACGAAAGTTACGTGTTCATTACATCCTAAAATAGGTCGTGGGTTCGAATCCTACAATGAGCTTGAGCTTTCGGTGAAGGAAAACATCGTGAGGAAACCATAGCACGGTGGTAGGGTACTTTGTAGTACCCGACTGGCTGGCTACCACCCTCAAGTTCAAAATCTATCGCCAAAACACCTATCGGTGTGTTCCGACAGCTGCACTTGAGAGCCAGTTCCCATCTAGGCTTTGTGTGCTTACCATCTTCGGCCACATCATCACTTACCATGGTGAGATTGTGGTCAAACACAAGCCTATCCAGAAAAAAAAAAAAGAGGTATATTTGGATTTTACGAGAAGGGAAACTTCGTAAAAAAAAAAACCGGTCAAGTGCGAGTCGGACTCGCGCACCGAGGGTTCCGTACAAACTTGTAAATAGTTCGTTCATCATGGAATCTCGAGGATTTTTTTCGATTTCTGTATTTGAGGTTGGTGCCAATTAAGCTAGACCTCTAAATTTTATGAGCGCCGATACAGCTCAGAGGTCTATCTTAATTGGCGGTACTATGTATGTATTTAATTTTCAACTTATTTAATTTTTTGGAATTTTCCCTTTGTTTATGCTGCCCCTTGCTTTTTGCCAAATTTTGTGATACTAGGCCAACGGGAACTACCATATAGGTTTTCGACCCAAAACCTATAGGGTACTTCCCGTTGACCTCGAATTGTCAATTTTAGTTAAAAGCAAGGTCTTACAGCACAATTAAAGGGAAAATTCCGAATAATAAAAAAAGTTGAAAATTAAGGTAAATTTTGGTACTTACAAGTTATCGCGAAAATCTATATTTGCCCATATCTTTTTATCGTGTAGATTTAGGACCTTGATTTTTATCAAAAATCAAATAGACCTCAGTATCTGGTATAAATTTCATCTTGCGAGGTCCACTCGTTCCTGAGTTCGTTCCTGAATCGGCGGTGACACACGGACAGACAGACAGACAAGAAAGTGATCTTATAAGGGTTCCTTTTTTACCTTTTGAGGTACGGAACCCTAAAAACATGCAAAAAAGCATGGTGGTATTCATTTATCTGGGGTTAATAATAGTACAAGCTCAAAGCATTCCGAAGGGATTTTATAAAAAGTATCTTACGTCCTTCCAAGGTACCAGCTATCTCTTACCAAATATATTAAAATATTTCACAAACATTGGGTAAGCGGTTTAGGCGTGAAAAGGTAACAGACAAAAAGACAGAGTAACTTTCGCATGAATAGATAACTAGCTTTCCGCCCGCAGCAGCACCAAAGTTCGAAGACACTCCTCTCACCATCTCTAAGAGTATCGGGATCCTCGGTGTTGACATTGCGAGTGATGTCCAGTTCCGAGGTCATCTGGAAAGCAAAGCCAAACTGGCTTCAAAAAAGCTGGGTGTGCTAAATAGGGCCAAGCAGTACTTCTCACCTCCCCAGCGGCTGCAGCTTTATAAAGCGCAGGTTAGGCCGCATATGGAGTACTGCTCACATCTCTGGGCTGGCGCACCAGCTTACCAGCTTGATCCACTTGCCTCGGTGCAAAGGCGGGCCACTCGTATAGTTGACGATCCCGAACTCACCAGCGGTATAGAACCTCTCAGCCTTCGGAGAGATATTGGCTCTCTCTGTGTGTTCTACCGTCTGTATAATGGGGAGTGTTCTCAAGAACTTTTTGACTTGGTGCCACCGTCACCATTCTACCATCGCACTGCTCGCCGGCGATGTGGAGCTCATCCTCACATCCTCGAGCCGCCTCAATCGTCCACCGAACGATTCAGTCGGACGTTCCTTCTGCGGACCATTAGGATGTGGAATGAGCTCCCCATTACGGTATTCCCTACGCGCTATGATATGGGGTACTACAAAAGGGGCGTTAAAGGGGGCTCTTCAAGGTCGGCAACACATCGGCAATCACCCTGGTATTGCAAATGTCCATAGGCGGCGGTGACCACTTACCATCATGTGGACCGTCTGCCTGTTTGTCAACCTATTGACATAAAAAAAAAAAGCTTCGCCCGCGTGGACTACACGATTTTGCCTGATTCGGTTTTTCCAGTTCTGGCGGGATATTTCAAATTATCGCCCGCGCCTTTTCTTGCGTAGAACCCAAAATTTTCTTTGAATTTTATTCTCGCGTAATTTTTTTTGCGATTACTCCTAAGATATTCGTTTAAATTATATGGTGTAAAAGAGTAAAATAATGTGCGTGAAATGCTTAAAGCCTGTAACTTATTTAAAATAATATACATATATATTTTTTTTTAAATTATTATTATTAATTACCGCTTTATAATTGCCCATTTTTTTAAATATTAAAATGGATATACATCGTACTTATGTTATCCTTAGGAGATAGACATATGCCATCGCGGACTTTTCTGTAGACCTATTTAATACTCGTATACATAATTCCACCATAAGTACCTACATCATTTTGTTATATGCATCTCAAAGGGTTTAGGCAGCGTTTTCGTTGATAACTCTAATAATATGTAGTACTTTTTTGCTTTGTAATAAGCTGTTGATTTACCTTATAAATAATTTAAAAAAATATAGTATCGGTAATAGAATCTTCCCTTTTTTGTCGAAACATTTCAAGTTCACACTGTAATAAAAATGACTGTTAATATGACTGCGTAGTAGACGTTTGGACATTGTAGAAGCATATTTCCTTAAAGTTAAAAACCAGTTCAAGTAAAATAAAACCGAAACATTCACTTTGCAAACCTTGTTGCATATTATACGAATTATGTAGTACAATATTAAGGTCTGCCCTTTAAATCAACTCGTTTTTTAGAGTTCCTTAGTCTAATGAACCCTTATAGTTTCGTCGTAACACAGCTAATTTACTGAACTAATTGAAATGTAAAAAAATATAGCAACTAGCTACAAAGTTAGAACCAAATATAAAAATAAAACTTGAGAGGTGTCAAGTGACACCCGGATGGAACGAAGTTCTATAAGTTATATAAGTCGAGAGTATATATATATATACCGGGTGATTTTTTTTACCGTCTTGATAATAACATGGTGTGTTATGTTTGTGGAATAGAATCTATGGACGTTAATATTTGTGTACTAGCATAACCGTAAGATAGATTTTTATTTGTTTGTATTTTAAATAATAACATATAAGCTTTCTTTGCTTAATGGGCCGAGTAAAAGCTCTTATTTAAAGTAACAAAAACTGAATATCCTGGAAAGATTCCTATCTTATCATTTAGATACAAAGTAGCATTTAATACATAATTTTGTTATTCACTCTTTGATACTTCTAATTAGATCAATTCAAAAACTTTCCGGAAATGAAAGTATATTATATAAAAAAAATATTATATATATATATATAAATAGAAATGAAAATATCTGGCTTGCTTTCTATAAGAAAGAGAGAGAGAGAGAGAGAGACAGAGAGAGAGACAGACAGAGAAACAATCGCACGCCGCACAGCTTACAATAGCTTACTACACACAACTGTCACCGACAGTGACAGTGACAGTGACACTAAAAGTGTCGTAAGAGTTTTTTCCGTCTAGCCCCCTTTCACAATATCACACGTAGATACGTAACTGTTTGTTTTTTTTAAACCTACATCTTAAAAAAATCATGGACACACTTTAAGAAAGGAGTGTTATTATGGTAGCAGTTATGCATGCGTATGAGTTACGTGTTCCCATCGCCTACAATTAAAACTGCTGTTTTGAAAATCCAATATAGTCAGATGGTCCAAAAATATTTAAAAAATTTAACCTTTCCGAGTTTCTTGCCGGTTCTTCTCAATTGAAGGCTGACTTCTGTAATTTCTGTAATTAGACCTTCAAAAGTGCCCTTCTAGGGCCTAAACTGAATGAATGGTTTTGAACTCAACAGCGCTTTAACAAGGATTCATGTGACAAGAAAAAATATCACTTCCAAAGAGACTCTTAAAGTTCATAATGGGCCTCACCAGGAGGGGCACCTAGAGATTAAAAAAAAATGCAAAATGTAAATCAACCAAAGATCTAAGTATACATTTGACTTGCTTGGCCATAGGTAGAGGTACACTTTCACTACTAAAACAAGTCCAAAACTTCATATGGTCTTGTCTGTTACTACAATTTATACTTTGACCATATTCTCCATTAACAACCTCCCCCCCCCCAGTCCCCCAATGGACCATCGGCTGGCAACGCTGCTATTCATAAGAAAAAAAATTGAAATTAATCTGTTGACTCGCGAGATTAACCTGTCAAACAACTCGTCAACTCGCGCACAGTTTTAAAAAAAAACAAAATTCGCGCCTAATTTTCATGTAAATTTCATCGTCCCGACTGTCCCATTTGAGAACCAAGTGGTGCGGACTCTGAAACCCCAATTGTCCCAAGAAAGACAGGTTAAGTAAAATACTCCGGAACCCTATATGCATGCTACATGCACTTAACCGGTTCTTTATTAAAAAAACGATATCGAGTTCCCGCTATGTTCCACATTTTTTTTAAAATATTATTTAGGCTTTAGTTACAAGAATAACCATGAACAAAAATATTATGTTGCGTTCGAAAGCTACACTTTCGCATTTGTTAAGTCTAGATTTTTCTGTATTCTATCTGAATTTCTTTCCTTCCTAAAGTTGTCTGTACCACTAATAAATAGGTATATCCTGTTATTTTTGTTAACTTTTGGATAAGCTTGTGTTTGACCACAATCTCACCATAATGTGGCCGAAGGTGGTAAGCACAAAACCTAGATGGGAACTGGCTTTCAAGTGAAGCTGACTTCAACTTGACTGATTTGTTTTACAATAAAGAGTTATCTCTATCTATCTTCGATACACAAGCCTCCTTTTAGGACCTACACAGACGTATATAGTATTTGTAAACAATTTTTTTCCAAGACCCAGGATCTTTCAATGGCCAGATGTATTAATATTAGTGGGCCCCGGCAGACGTTGTCCTACCATCAAATGAAAATAAAAATAAACTTTCACACAACTGGCAGTTATGTCAAACGCCATGTTTATATTAAGGTTAGGAAATTTAATATGTTCGTAAAATTTTCTAATGTTCCGCGCAACTTTCATACTTTTTTCTTTCACAAGAACCTTCTCCTTACAATAACAAACACAACAAAAAAATAATTAGCGAAATTGGTCCAGCCGTTCAAGCGTGATGCCGTGACCAAGGAAATAGGGATTCATTTTAATAGAGATTATAAAGAGGTAAAGTTTGTGAGGTTGTAGGGGTAATCTCTGGATCTACTGAACCGATTTTGAAAATTCTTTCACCATTAGAAAGCTACATTATCCCTGAGTAACATAGGCCATATTTGTAACCCGGGAAAAGATAAGATAGCACGGGAACGCGGGTGACACCGCGGGGGACAGCTAGTCTTTAATAAGCATGATTTTAAAACAAATAAATAAACAACACGGTTTTATAATTCATTATCTACTATTATATTTAAGTAAGTAATGTTTTACTTGTAGTAAGTAATATAAGGTTACGATAATTAAATCCAGTGCATAGACAATGAGTATTTGAATGTGACACGACGCATTATAATGAGCCTTTAGTTGTGAAATTATTTAATATAAGTAATTTCGTATTATTTATTCGTAAAAACTACTTGGATAATTAATAAAAACGTTGGCACATAGATAGATATCATCATTTCTTTTCGGGACTTTTTTTAATACTGGTCACACAAGAATCTTTTAATTTTTAAAGAATTGGGTTGTTGCCTAATGCCTATATTCAAGAAAAAATATCTAACACTAACCAGTGTATAAAATATATAAAACATTCGAAAATAGCGAACACCTTGGAAAATTCCGCCTTTAATATAATAATAAATAAATAAATATCCTCGGACATTTGTTCACACACGACTATCTGATCCCAAACTAAGCAGAGCTTGTAATATGGAAACCAGATGACTGATATACTACATATACTACTTTTTTTTTGTAAATACATACTTAAATAGATAATTACACCCAGACTCAGGACAAACAGACATGTTCATGCACACAAATGTGTGTCCTGGATGGGAATCGAACCCACGAGCTGCGGCATGATAGGCAGTGTATTAACCAACCACGCCAACCGGCCCGTCGGTTATATGATTTTTAATTACCAATTTAACGATAAAGAGCAGCACTACGATTCCATTACGACTCTATTGAGCTTACATGCAAGTTTTGCAGAATACCAAATTTGTTTAAATCGTAATGGAGTCGTGATTGAGTCTCAATTGAATATCAATAGCATGTGATTTAAATAAAATTAGCAGACTTGGGGCCCAGGTCTTTGGATGGTATATATTTATGACGTCACAAGTACATATTTCATACAGAACTCCATATATAAATCATCGTTTTGACATTTAATAAAAAGAAGCTGATTTGATATGTCAGTCAACATCCCTATTAGGATCAACTGAAATCAATCTTACTAATATTATAAATGTGAAAGTTTGGATGGACGGATGTTTGTTACTCATTTACGCCAGAACGGCTGAAGGGATCTGGATGGAATTTGGCATAGAGATAGATTATAGTCTGGAATAGCACATAGGCTACTTTTTATCCCGGGAAAAGATAAGATCCCTCGGGAACGCGGGTGAAACCGCGCGGAACAGCTAGTATTTCAATAATATGAATGTTGCCTACTTACATACAAAAAAAATTAACAAACATTAACTAGTGAATAAACACCTAAAATCGAATTGAGAATTGAGAAACTCCTCCATTTTTGAAGTTGTTTAAAAATACCCTAAAACATCTGGGGTGCTTTTTAAGATATTTAAAATGACTGCTTGTACCAATATCTGTCAATAAAATATTTATAACAATTGACATCTAGCACCCCACGATTTAAAAAAAAAATGTTTTTTTATCACACTATTTATTGAAAATTATTCTTTACTTTTTAGTTTGATTTTCTATAAAAGCGTGTTTTTTTGATTAATTTCCAATATTACCACAAGATTATATATTTTGATGGTCAATCAGATGTCTGTCTTGGGTGGGAATCGAACCACCAATCGACGTGCAAAGTAGAATTAAATTAAGTTTATTCACTAGAAAACAGAGTAGGTACCTACCTACCCATGTACACGCTTGGTCAATTCATTTTTGCAATTCAAATTAATGTTTACTCCAGTTTCACGAACGCTTGGTAATGCCCAACATTCGATATATCAATTCATTGTATTCCTACATGCAAACTTAACACTTTTAATTGGTAAAAGTGTAATTTTATAGCCAGTATTAAGAACGTTAAGGTTAGGTGTGGCACTAAGACGATGATAGCTCAGTGGTAGTGACGTCGGATACCGCGGCGAAGGTCGTGGGTTTGAATCCTAGAACGGGCTTGCACTTTCGGTCTACAGGTCAACAGAAATACATCTTCTAAGAACCGTGATAGCTAGACAGCTATCACGGTTCTTGAGATACAGCCTGGTGACAGACAGACGAATGGACAGACAGCGAAGTCTTAGTAATAGGGTTTTACCCTTTGGGTACGGAACCCTAAAAAGTTGTATTTGTATATCAGTAGTCTGGTTCCTATTAGTACAAGCTCTGCTTATTATGTGATCAGATTCTGATGGCCGTGTGTGAAATAAAAATCACAGGATATTTATTTATTATTTAAATTGACAAGTTCTCTAACTGACCCCTTTTTTTTCTAATGAACGGATGTAGGCTTAAGTTGTACGTCGATGCAGCCGGATGCAAAGATGATATCATATAATGTATGAGACAAGTAGAGCATGCACAACTCTACATTCTAAGTCTTAAATGGCACATGACGGGGACCCGAGTTAATATTATAGTGGTAATTATTCCGGTGTAATCACTTGAAGATTATCGCCAGCTGGGACTGACAGTTCTTTTTTTTATTCAGTGATGGCAAAGGTGTTAATCCCATACAGCCTAGAAGAGAAGTGACTGTCAAGTGTACCAATCGGAACACACATGTATATGTTTAGAGAGATTATCAACTATAGCCAGATCCAGAAACTACAGAACGGTGATTGGGCTAGGGTTTTTAAATTGAGGGTGGTAGCCAGCCAGTCGGGTACTACAACCCTACCACCGTGCTGTTGTTTCCTCACGGTGTTTTCCATCACATAAAGCTCAAGCTCAGGACAGTTCCAGCTGTAGGATTGGAACCCACGACCTTCGTCGCGGTATGACACTGAAAACCAGTGACATTCCGATGCCAATATATCTTATGTTAGACAGTTATAATGTAATGTAGCTTTCCTTTAGAAAATAATTTTAGAATCGGTTTAGTAGTTCCAAACAAAGAGGTTCCAAAGATTACCCCCTATAAACAAAAGACAAATCTTACCTCTTTATAATAATATTAGCTGTCCTCCGCAGTCTCACCCGCGTTCCCGTTGGATCTTATCTTTTCCCCGGATAAAAATATAGCATATGGCACTCACAAATAACGTGGCTTTCTATTGGTAAAAGAATTTTCAAAATCGGTTCAGTATATCCAGAGATTACCCCCTACAACCTCACAACACTTTACCTCTTTAAAAATATTTGTACTTATAGACGCGTAGTTTTATGCCTTTGTTACCACTTAGCTCCAAAACGGCTTACAGGATTTGGATAAATCATTTCCAGGTTTAAAACATAGAATACTTTTATGCCGGGGAAAACATCTCGTAAACATAAAACTGGTTCTGCAAATTCCCCCCCTGATAGCGCAGCCTCGGGTCTACGGTTTTTCAAACCGGGGCAGCATGATTGTGCGGCTCATTTATTGAGCTTGGTCATTTCGTTTCCCATAATTAAGGAAGGAAGAGTTTGAACAATAAATGAGAATTTTGTTTGTAGGTAAAAGATTTAACTTCTGATTATGACATAGAACCATAAGGTCGTGAGAAATATTTGTTAATTGTTTACAATGCATTGGCTGAGAAGAATTTTTGACGGTATTTTAATGAGAAATTAATATGGTGGAAATAAGAAACCAGTCAAACTTGGTAGGTATAATCACAAAATATTCATCCCACCAAAAATATAAATGTGAACGGTCAAGTTCATCTTTCCTCTTTCTAATATTATAAAGAGGAAAGATTTGTATGGATGTATGTAAGTAACGAATAAACTCAAAAACTACTGGGCCTATATAAAAAATTCTTTCACCATTTGAATGCTACATTATTCCAGATTAACATAGGCTTTTCTTTATCCCGGGATAAGATAAGATCCCACGGGAATGCGGGTTAAAAAGCGGAGGATAGCCAGTATTGATTATAGGCATCATCCTGATATTTATTTTGTCAACTATAAATAAAAATGTACAGAAATCCCCGGTCAATTGAACAAGCAAAACGAAAGCGCACTCCTAAGTACACTACTCTATCTAATTTGACAGTAATACAGCTCGTTAAAAACAGTAACGATCATGCTGTTTTCACTGCGAGTGATTTCAAATAGATCGGCTTGAAAACCTTTATGTCCTAAGTCATAGAGTGTATAATCGCTTAGTTTCGAACGACGATGCTTTTCCCACGGTACTTAAATCCGATTTTATGGTGCGATGAGCGTGTTGCTGACAAAATTGTATGTGTAACTGAACTGTGGGGAGACGGATTGCTGTTATTTTTACGTGCACGCACTTTAATAAGTGCAGGTCCCGTTTGTAAAGTATATGGTTCCGTAACTTTTAAAAATAGTGTATAAAACACTTAATCTTTTCCCGGGATAAAAATATCCTATGTGTTATTCCAGGATATGATCTAACTATGTGCAAAGTTTCATCTAGGTAAATCCTTTCAGCCATTTTTACATGAAAGAGTAACAAATATCCATCCATCCGAACTTCGTTTTTTCATTCCGATCCCTCGGGCGGATGAAACCGCGGTGGACAGCTAGTGTTCAAATAATAATATGTCACTTGAGATCAAGCACACAAAGCATAGAAGGAAACTGGCTCTCAAGTGCAGCTGTTGGAACACCGATAGGATTTTCATCTTGAGGGTAGGGCCAGCACCCTAAAGTAGCTTACCACCGTGCTATGGTTTCCTCACGATTTTTTCTTTCATCGAAACCTCAAGCTCATGGTAGGATTCGACTCCACGACCTTCGCCGCGGTATCCGACGTCACTACCACTGAGCTATCATCGCCTTAAAACATTTTCCATCTTTGATTTTCTGTTCCAGAATAAAAAATGTTTCAATACGAATATGAAAAGCGTCCGCCATCGGCGAACTCCTGCGACAGCCGAGCTACGACGACAACCGACTGGAGCCGAAGTTACCCGAGCACAGCACGAGTGATCCCGAACGCAGAACGAGCGCGCCGCCCGCTGCCTCCGCGCCCAATCGTGTGCGAGAGAATGCCTACTAAAACAACGGTCAGTATTTAGAATGTTTAGAGTCGCCGTCATTTCCAAAACTACTAATTTGGTAGTATTTTTTAAAGTATCATTGAATATTGCTATCTTTTTTTATACATTAATTAATTAATATCAAAGTATGCATCCTTTCGCTGTCGATATGTCTATATGTATATCTATATTGATATTTATACGTTGATATGCAGCACTGCAACACAAGAAAAAGGATTTCCTGATCCCTTACACTGTAAAGGAATTGTCAAGCATTTCGATCTCCGTTTGAAAGAAAGAAAGAAAATTGTTTTTTTATTTCATTGACACACGCAACATCACAGATAAAGATCTTTAAGGCGATGATAGCTCAGTGGTAAGTGACGTCGAATACCGCGACGAAGGTCGTGGGTTCGAATCCTACAATGAGCTTGAGCTTTCGGTGAAGGAAAACATCGTGAGGAAACCATAGCACGGTGGTAGGGTACTTTGTAGTATCCGACTGGCTGGCTACCACCCTCAAGTTGAAAATCTGTCGCCAAGCTCCTATCGGTGTGTTCCGACAGCTGCACTTGAGAGCCAGTTCCCATCTAGGCTTTGTGTGCTTACCACCTTCGGCCACATCATCACTTACCATGGTGAGATTTTGACCACAAGCTTATCCAGTATAAAAAAAAAAAACGTTTCAGGAAGCTAGTTAGCTAATTGCCACGTTAAATGTTGCTGTACTTTCCATGATGATATAGACAAGACAGTTGCAGCCACAGCGCACGCGCACGCGCATGTCATTACGTTGTGCAATGAGACATTGCAATCCCGGAACAAGTTAACTATGAGTTATGCTGGCGGTTATGTAATAGGTTAAATAGGAACAATGATATTATTGAAGAGTTGTGTAGATTTACGATTACATTTATGAAGCTTGAGCTTTCTGCAAAAGAAACCATTGCACGGTAGCTGGCCACGTTGAAAATCTATTGCTAAGCACTTTTTGATGTGTACCTACACAGTAAACTTCCATCGCATTGGTGAACGGTGGACTTCCAGTACCAAGTTTATTCTTATGATGGCGTAATTAGACACTTATGAAAGAAGAAAACCATTTAAAATACTTATCAATTATCGATTTCATCGAGAACATCATAAACGTTATAGGAGAATCTTTTCTAACATGGCGAGGAGGGCGATGGCTGCCACACGCGTCATACTTGTGAACAGGTGCTGCTTGTGGGGGCTGGTCTGTGCGAGTTTGTTGTTTACTAAATCACTCGTAACTAAATTCAATTTCTTTATTCCTTTTTTGCCGCCATAACACACATATATTATCAGTAAGACTATATAAATAATTATAAAATGTAATAGGTCTAAGTTGCTTTTTTTTAAAAGAGTAATTGCGGAGTTTATTGCCGGCTCTTCTCAGCAAAAGCATACCTCGGCGAAGGTCGTGAATTCGAATCCTACAATGAGCTTGAGTTTCACTAAAAGAATAAACGTGAGGAAACCATAGCACGGTGGTAGTACTTTGTAGTATCCGACTTACTGGCACTGACTTAAGTTGAAAATCTGTCGCCAAGCACCTGTTGGTGTGTTTCGGCAGTTGCACTAGAAAGCCAGATGCCTTTAAGGCATTGTAAAAAAATAGATAACACATTGGCAAAAACATTGGTATTATTGTCTATAGGCGACTGAAGTCACTTACCACCAGGTGATTCGTCTGCCTGATATAAAAAAACATCAAAAAGGTTACATAAAACGAGATTTGATATTAGTATGTCTTTGGTCGATTAAGATAAAGACTCAAAAAGGAGGATCACGGTTGGCAGCGCTTTGGCAATTATTAAATACTAGCTGTTCCCTGCGGTTTCACCCGCGTTCCCGTGGGATCTTATCTTTTCACGGGCCAAAATATAGCCTATGTTCATCAGGGATAATGTAGCTTTCTAATGGTTAAAGAATTTTTCAAATAAGTCCAGTAGTTTCAGAGCCTATTCTCCTCTTTATAATATTAGTAATTTTATTCTGGATATGTTTATGTTTGACCACAATCTCACCATGGTAAGTGATGATGAGGCCGAGGGTGGTAAGCACACAAAGCCTAGATGGGACATTAACATGATGCTCAGCGTTAATGATTAGTTTAAGGCGAAATCCTTTCCTAGTTAACACAGAATTCTCTTTCAGGTTCCGCTAAAAGTTTGGATCATTGCCAGTGCTTCTTGCTTCGCTGTGTGCGCAGCGCTGGTGTTAGCAACCGTCGTCATCACTAAATGGGGGACAGAGAGGGGAGAGAGGTTTACCACTAGGGAACTTATCTCTGAGACACCAGTAAGTATAAACCTCTTTCTACTCTTTGACATCGCAAATAGCAATAGCAAGTGTTATAAGTTATAACACATTTGGATCGAATGAATTTGTTGGATATGTCATAGGTACCATGAAAAGGGAAGATCTTTCACCGGGCTAGGTAGCAATGCCCGGGGACTGTGGCCCGACGTTTCTTGATGATAACTCGTATATAAAAGTGCCGAGAAAACTTTATTAGCGCGATGTAGTATTTCTGTGTGATATTTCATTACGTCTATGTTGTTGTGACTCCCATGTAGCGCTGTTACTATAGCCGCTACAAATTCATTATTTATTTTAGATGTTTGGTCTGAATAAAACTTTATATTTGCAGGAACCAATATATTCGAACCCGTACCCACTAATAATACCTCAAATGCCTCAAGCAATTGAAGTAACAACTGAAGCTGAAGATGTAGATATTCCAATAGAAGATGTAGACAATGAATTACAAATACCGGTACTAGAAAAACTATCTATATTTAAAAACATAGTCTCCAATCGAGATAAGAAAAACCTTGTTTCAAAACCACAATTACATCCAGTCCACGATGACACTCTTCATCATATTGAGAGAAAAATCGAGAAGAAAGATCGAGCAAAACTACCGGAAAATCAAGCGAATATCCAACTAGATGGTGTACTAAAATTTGATAAGCTCAAAGATTCTAACGAAGTTATCGAATCCGGAATACCGGATTTCAAACCGACACTACCAGATATCAAAGATTTAGAAATACAATTGCCAGAAAATTACCTTGATGGTCTAAAAACCAATGAATTTTACGATTACTACAACGATGAAAATTTATATGATGATTATATGCAAAGTAATACAATGACTAGCTACTTAATTGAAAAAGTACAAGAATTACATGATTGGATTACTACTGATCCTGATTTTGAAAAAGTAGCCAACACTACTAAGAAAAGCAAAAATGGCAACGAGTTTGGGCAAGTTTTAAAAGCGCTAAACGATAGTTTGGTTGAAGGTAACGTTACTATAATAATGAATAAGCTCAAAGATATATATTTTGGTGATAATTATACAAATACGAATCATAGTAAGAAAGTTATATTGAGTAATAGTACAGACTTGCTGTCGTTCGGCATTTTGACTTTGGATGTGATGTTACTGCATAACATTCAGTTGATGGCTTGGGAGAACCAGGTAAGAAAAAACAACCCGAATTAACATACCTTTTTGAAACAATGTCCTAGCTTGGATGAACAGCCACATTATTGTGTTTAGAGATATAACTTTAATACTCTTTAAAGTCAACAAACCATTAACTTTAATACTCTTTAAAGTTAACAAACCATTTATTCAGTTTAGGCCCTAGAAGGGCACTTATGAAGGCCTAATTACAGAAGTTACCACCGGTTCGGAACTCAGCCTTCAACTTAGAAGAACCGGCAATATTACCTCAGCAAGGTTATATTTTTTAAATATTTGGCTTTTGGAAATTCAAAGGTTTAACAATTTTATGCTTAAACTAAAACAAAAATTATAACTTGGAGTGTACTCCAAATTACAAATTTCATGCCATTCTCCAATTTCTTACTCTATTTTTTCCGAAGGTTTTATCATACGTAGACCTATTGAAACTCTCAAATGTCTTTTGTGACTATAAATCACAATACCTTCCGATTTAATGAATAAAATATCCAACTTTTACTCATATATAAATAATATTCAGGAAGCAGCGCGTGCAAAAATGATGAGAGACCCTAATGTGTTTGCATTCAACGCGCTATTTTTGGACCCAAACAAAGTTGATAGCAAGCAGAATGAACTGAACCATTTTGATGGAACTACTGCTTTTGCGTAAGTATTCTAATATATCCTTTTTATTTGTAGGAAAATACATAGATAACTAGCTGTCCCCCGCGGTTTCACCTGCGTTCCAGTGGGATCTTATCTTTTCCCGCGATAAAAAGTATAGTATAAGTATAAGTATCCTATGTGTTATTCCAGGATATGATCTACCTGTGTGCCAAGTTTCATCAAAATCCAATAAGCCGTTTTTGCGTGAAAGAGTAACAAACATCCATACATACAAACATACGCGTTTATAATATTAGTAAGGATTAGGAGATATCTTCTTAATATTTCCTAAATTATTAATCCTCGTTAAGATACACTTGCTTGCTTGGGGCATCATTAATTTAATTTTGCGTCCGATTCCCAAAACAAAACTCATAACATTTTTACTGCATAGATCCACTGCCACCTTGACATTGGTAGAAGACTACTTAACTGTAAGACTACTGAACTAACTAACTACATAAGCAATTCTTAATTTCCCTTCCTTAAAATATTTCAATGCAAAAACAATGTAGAGATTGATGTGACAGTTCATCCTCACACCTTAGAACCAAATTGGTCGCGTACAGTGCGGTTTGAGAGACATTTTCTCCCGCGTACGATCAGGTAGTGGAATGTGCTCCCTGTAGAGGTTTTCCCTAGAGACTACAGCATGGGGTTCTTCAAAAGAGGAGTAAGAAGGTTTATGCAAGGTCGGCAACGCACTCGTGACGCCTCTGGAGTTGCAATCGTCCATAGGCTACGGTAACCGCTTACCATCAGGTGGGCCGTAAGCTTGTTTGCCACCTAGTGGCGTAAAAAAAAAAAAGATTTCATGTATCTATGCATAAAGACCCAAACATTCTGCCCGTAGTACCTAGTATTCTAGTCAATCATACAGTGAATCTTTTACAGTAAGCGTCAAAATCAACGCCAAGATACTATAGAAGAGTTCGACTTCGGGAAGAATCTACTCGAGAACATTTTAGAAATTGGCATGAGCACAGCAAGAGCTGCCATTCATCTTGGGAGAGCTTATAAGAATACTAAGTATGTTAACTCTTCTACTCTAGCCTGCAAAGGAGTTAACGCCTTTGTTAACTTCCATCTCCCAAGTAGTCAAGAAATATAAACGAATATGACGATGTGTTGTGTGTAGACACTTTATAAAATATAGTCTGTGACTAGCATAAGGGAATAGGTGGTCTATGGTAAGGTTGTCTATCATATAATAATGGATAATTAATACACAGTTGAATTAATAAATATTCTTTTATTAAATATAAAACAATATGGCTGCGTTTCCACCGCAGATGCGTAGGATGTTTTAGCCCACTAATAGAAACGTCAAAAAAATAATGAAGCGATCCTATTGGCGGGCTAAAACACATCCCTCGCTACGAATCTGCAGTGGAAATGCAGCCTAATACTTGCAAATTATTACTTCAATATTACTTTTTTTTTAAGTCTTTTTTGTACTGACTAGATGTTTAGTTCCAATTTAGATTTCAAGTGCTTATCGCTTGTGATCAGTAATAGGTTTGTACAAGATATTTTTATTTACAGATTAATCGTAAACCAGCTGTCAAACAGAGAGGTTATTAATACCAACATTCAAAACCAATTCTCGCGCAACATCAACGGCAACACTCACGCACTAAATCATCTTCAAACGTCATTCAATGAAAATGATAGTTCCAGTATTTCCAACACTACCGGACCTTTTTATACCGAATTGGATTGCGTTTGGTTATTGTATTGCAGAAATTTGGTTGCAACGTCGAAACTTAACGCGCCTTATGGGACAATGGCGAGGATTAACGGGTTAGTTAACCCTATAATTAAAAAAACATAGAGCGTGGATTTGATTCCCAGGCCAACACTGACTTTTCAGTGAATGTTTTAAAGATACCTACATATTTGCGTGGCAGAAAGATAGTTGAGAAACTGATTATTATCTAATGTTTAACTATTGTAAATACTTTTACGTCCAAAACACCAAGTGTAAACTCAGTGGTAAGTGACGTCGAATACCGCGGCGAAGGTCGTGGGTTCGAATCCTTACAATGAGCTTGAGCTTTCGGTGAAGGAAAACATCGTGAGGAAACCACAGCACGGTGGTAGGGTACTTTGTAGTACTCGACTGGCTGGCTACCACCCTCAAGTTGAAAATCTGTCGCCAAGCACCCGTTGGTGTGTTCCGGCAATTGCACTTGAGAGCCAGTTCGCCTTTAAGGCATTGTAATAAGGTGTACAACACATTAGCAATCCCCTGGTATTGCCAATGTCTATAGGCGACGGTTGTCACTTACCATCAGGTGACCCGCCTGCCTCGTTGTCACTTGTGACATAAAAAAAAAAAAAAATGTTCTAGCAGATAAATAAATCGTTCATTCTGGCATAAAACAGTAAAAGGAGAGGCTAGTAATCAGGATGATACATTTGTTGATAAATTAATGATGATGCTCTTATTTACAGCATGGCCCTTAGAATGCTGTCTGGTGAACTTTCAGCCGACAAAGCTTTAAACACGATGCTCTACGAAGCTCTCACCGGCTGGACTGATTTGAAATGCAACGATATGTTCCCAAGGTAGCCTACCTATGTAATCTTCGTAGATGATTCAAACAAATTCCATTATTTATAATGTTTATTTCAATAATTTAAACGATTCATTTCAGATGCAGTAAAGTAAACGCGGCGTCAGTAGTTATGGATTCAATTGTTCAACCAATGAAGAAAGCACAGCCAACAAATAAGACGTGATAATTTATGTAATAAGATTTATGAGTATGTATAAAACTACCAAAAAGGTAGATTTTACATATTGTTGATAACATTTCGTTTTCGATTACCTATACGATTTGAATTTAGACGCCAGTGATAATATTAATTGAACTAAAATGTAATTTTTGCACTTGTTGTTACAAAAATTACATTTTGCAGTGTCCGAGGCATTATCATTTAATGTTGATTTAATTCCTTGATGATACGTAAGTACTTAATTTCTCTTACTTTTATTAACTATTTATTACTGTTAAGATTTTAAAAATATTTTATTTATGAAGTTTTTAAACGCAGTAAAAATATATCAAACTAAGTAAAAACACATTGTTAAGTTTAAAATAAAATAGTACTAAATTAAGTACAAATAATGTTGTAATTTACCTATATGTGCACATAAATATAGGTTTTTATCATAGATTTATAAATCGTCGCGTCAGAGCGGAGCGAGGACCAATTCTTCGTTTTTATATTCAAACTATTTCGATGGAATGTTCTCAGTGTTTAATAATAAGAATACATTTAGGCGAGGCTCAAGTTTAAATAATGTTGTAATTTTCATAGACTGATAACTTAAATAAAAAGTAATAATTAAGTTTTATCTGCATGCATTTTTATTTTTTTTAACAATTGCTATTATACATAAAGTGGAGGGATTTTTTTTTAGTAAACACCAGCTGTTCCAATGCCATATAGTTTTCTTTTTTTGGGGGGGCAGGTAACTTCGCGAGCGTACGCAGACATACCAAATTTTCATTATTATCGCATTACCGGTTTGACAGCGCATAAATAAAGACGAACAAACAAACATAGATTTTAATTTATTAAAAGATTATTCATTTAGTCTATTAATGGGGTTTAGATTTAACAAAAGCTCCAAGTGACTCCAAAAGACTCGTAACTACACTGTTAGACACTTTTAACTTTTCAAATACCTGCAAAATCGTATTATCATCCCAATTATGCTTGTTTATTTCCATATCCTTCTCCAATTTATTTAAATTAGCTTCCAAAGTATCAATGTGAGCTATGACATATCCAATTTTATAATCATTGTTATTTCCAAATGCCAGTTTCAATCCATTTAAAGGCTCAACTTTTATTTTTAATTCACTGAAGCTTTCATTTAAGTACGCTAGCAATTTTTCTTTCACTTCCGAAAGTGTTTCGGTGTTCATATTTCTTCTACCACTTTTAATACTACCACTTTCTGAACTACTAAAGTTACCTGTGTTATTTGCTATTGCAGTTTCATTAGTAGTTAACTCATTTAAAACTAGATCAGTAGAATTATCTGTGTCCCGCTTAATTCTTGATTTATATTTCTTTAGTGGCAACTTCATCATCATATAGCCGTTACCCCTTTCTCTGTCGTTGAAATCAAATATATTCCTATTTAATTCTTCCAAAACTTTAACAAGCTTAAGCAAAACATCTTTCAAATCATTATTTTTAGTAACATTAACATCTTCAACTAATTCTTTGACTTTAATATCTTTGGAAGAATCTAACAGTTCGGCTAACCATGTTAACTCGCTAGTTCGTTTGATTTTACTAACATCTTCTTTATTAAAGTTGTCTTCTTCCTTTAATACTTTCCTTTTAGTATCGTCTAACTGTTTTGAAGAGCCGATGTCGTGTAGCACAGACAGAACGTCAACTTTAGTTGTGTCTTCATGTTTGTTTTGTTCACTTTTTGATGTAAAGCTGTTAGTTTTTTGTAATGTTGAAGAATCTCGTAGGATTTTATGTAGTTTGTCATTTGATTCTCTTGTGTGGGCTTGAATAAGTATTACTGAAAACAATATCTGTATAACTTACTATAATACCTATAGTACTGTAGTATTGACCTCCTGAGTTCCATATCATCTTATTGTAACAAATCAAAAACAAAACCGGTCTAGTACGTGTCGGACTCGTGCACCTAGGGATCCGTATATTTTTTTTAGTAAGTATTTTTTGTTATAGCGGCAACAGAAATATTATATCTATCTATCTAGCTAGCTCTAACGGTTCATGAAATAAAATCAAAGTCCATTTATTCAGTTTAGGCCCTAGAAGGGCACTTATGAAGGTCGAATTACAGAAGTTACCACCGGTTCGGAAGTCAGCCTTCAACTGAGAAGAAGAAATACAGCCTGTTGACAGACAGACAGACGGACAGTAGAGTCATCGTAATGGGGTTTCCGTTTTTACCCTTACAAAAACAAAAGGTATAGGACTTATCCTTTGAAAACAGTAATCATTAAATTCATCAAAATTCATACAGCCGGTATTGCATGTTTGACCAACAAACATTTCACAATATTAGTAGGATTATTTATACAATTTGTCCGGTAAGTAGTAGGAAAAACTTAAGGTTGAAATAGGTGAGCGGGTCATATACAACAAACAAATTAGCTCAGTAAAAGTGTCACCATTTTCGAGAAACGATATTTGTGATTGTAGCGACATCTATCTACACATAGACATAGTTCGCACGACTCCTACATAGATGGCGCTTCAATAACCTACATCTCACTTACGAAGTTTTCTATGCGATCTGCATATATACAAGATTCCAACATCTACAGTTGGACCAGGAACGATGATCTAGCCTTCCCTTTTTTAAACACCTCGCTCCTCCATACTGATTTTTATTTTAAATTTCTGATATTAAATGTATTTGTAATGCTGACACTTTCGTTGAGGTTATTTTTGTATATGTTGGTAGGTGATCCGCCTCAAACTCAAACCTTATTTATTCAGTTTAGGCCCTGGTAAGGCACTTATGAACGTTACAATTGACTCTACCACCGGTTCGGAATACACTTAAACTGAGAAGACTCCGGCAAGAAACTCAGCAAGGCAATTTTTTTTTTAACAGTGGATCTTTCTTACATTTTTATAAGTACATTTAGATACATTTTCAAATATTTTACACTACGCCAGGGGGATGCAGGTGCAGAGAGAAGCTACTACAACCATATATTTCTGTCTTCCATGTAATGAGCCACCTTATAGTAGGCTTTGTTCATTAACCTAAGTTTAATAAAAAAATTAAATTTAAAATAGCCTGAATCTAGGGGTCACAATTTTGTCTTTGTGTCTTGTATTAAAATTATGATGATTACTGTTTACTTCAATGCCCACCTATCTCCCCCTCCCTGTAACATATAATTAAGTAAATACTACTTACAGTTCATAAAAAATAATAGTCCCATCGTTGTTAAGCCGCGTCGTCAAACCACGTCGTGCTTACATAAAAACAACTTACATTTATTGTTATGTTAGCGGAATGCAATAATAATTTTTAATTATGGAAAACAACTTCAAAAGATGTTCAATTATTCGGTCCTTTTAAGAAACATGGTATTCACAAATCAAAATTACATCATTTTTCTTTATACCACAAGAAGCGGATCACCTGATGGTAAGTGACTACCGTCACCTATAGACATTATCAATATCAGATTGCCAATGTGATGTATTTTTTTTATATTATAATACTTTTGAAGGCTCTCAAGTGCGTCTGCTGTAAATATCGGTAGTTGCTTGACGCCAAAAAGTCCTGGAAACCCTTTGATGATTATTAATACTATAAGTGGAAACCACATAAAACATCTTTCTTCAGTTCATCAATAGATGCCTCTGGTTCGTTTTTAAACGAGCTATGGTTACGTTTTTACTCTTGTTTACATTTCACTGTCATTTAGTTCAAGTTATTTTCGAAATTTTTGAACGTTGTATACTTTCGATTGAATATCGATCGATCGATACGACATTATTCAACATAGGTTAAAGTTTCATCCCCCCACTAATGAAAAAAAAAATTAAAAAAAAATTTATTTCAGCAAAATACCTACACACCAAACAAAAGATTAGGCATAACATTTACAGATTACACAGAAAAATATGCATAATGCTGGAGATTTTTCTAGCAAAATGTGCTAATGACTTTCACACTAGGCAAAGCCTGTAACGCGAAAGCCAATGGGAATATAAATATTATAAATGTAAAAGTTTGGATGGATGTATGTTTGTTACTCATTCACGACAGAACTGCTGAACGGATCTATAGTATGTTGGCACTTGGTTGGCACAGGCACAGATATAGATTATAGTCTGGAATAGCACATAACATGGGCTACTTTAAATCCCGGGAAATGATAAGATCCCACGGGAACGCGGGTGAATCCGCGGGAGACAGCTAGTTTTTAGATAAATTGGTTAACATAATCATATAGGAAACGATTTTTGACATACTGACTTCTAGGTACACACTAAACTTATAAAAACCCGGTCAATTGCGAGTCGGACTCGCGCACCGAGGATTCCGTTAAAACTTGTAAATAGTTCGTTCATCACGGTAATGGAGTCTCGAGGATTTTTTCTTTTTTTTTCGATTACCTTATTTTCTCCTTTATCTTATCTATAAATTGTACTTAAATAACTTAGTGACCTTTTACAGATAGTGACGTAAAAAAAAAACACAAAAATATTGCCAAATCTTTAATTCAATAATCAGCTCACTTAAATATAACATTTATATTAAAACAACACCCACTTAATAATGTTTTACTACATCTAAAATTATTTATTAATTATATAGGTGTTCTTTATGCATACCAACACTAATAATACAATATTTTTAATTATATTTGTGACGTTTCAGTGTTGACATTTTAAAATTAGGACCTCCATCTAACATTTTCCCAATATGTTCCCGGTAGCTTAACAGGGAGATCTGTGGGGCTATTACGTAATTCTGTTGCAATCAGTTTCAATTTGAAATCGATTCTATATTAAAGTTTTTCTGAGTACCTTTTTTTCTGTACCCTTATTTATTAGATCACCAACAAGATTATACATTATACATAAAAATATAGGTACAAAATTAAGTATAAATGGTGCCCCAATTAGAGGTGGACCACAATTAATATTAAAGAAGACAGACAACAGAAAACGAAAATTTACTAATAAATTAGACAAACAAATTCTATTGAACACACAAGAATACAAATTCTTTATTGTAAAGTTTCCTTACATCGTAAGGTTACGTGCATTAGAGTCATTAGAGTCATTAGAATCTGACAATTCATAAGCGCCTGTGAAGGCCTATTTGGATGAATAAACATTTCATTTCCGTATTTTTATAGGTTGTTTCAATATGAAACTGATTGCAACAAATATAATTGGTATTTCGGTAAGTAGCACGACAAACTTAAGGAGATAAGTGGCGGGTCACCTACCAACATATACTAAAACTACCTCAATAAAAAAGGTCACCGTTTTCAAGATATTTCGATATTCCAGATGTATTATATCTTGATTTTTGAATATCCGATTTTAAATATCTCAAAAATGGTGTCACTTTTACTAAAGTAATTTGTTTGTATATGTTGGTAGGTGACCCCCCACTTATATCCCCCTTAAGTTTTTCGTACTTACCGGACACTGTATGTGACAAAGTCTAAACTACGTTTCAACATTTATTTTTGTATACCATAGTCGACAGACTGCTACAAATCTAGTAAGGATATTATTTTTATGTAAATCACAGACCTCAAATAAAAAGCAGTTTTTAAAACGGCTTCTCGAAGTAACCGGTAAACAAAAACCACTTAACTGTGGAACATTTTTCAACAAATCATTTCACTGGTAGGCAATAAGTCTTAAAATAGATCTTAAATTAATATTAGGTAATAAATAAATATATTTAATTTAACTTAACGATAAGAGATCTTATGACAGCTACTCATATGGTGCCAAATCGACTGGCATAGGAAAAATACATGAAAAAACCTATAATAAACAAAGGAAAACGTGCATTTTTATTGCAGCTATAATAATAATAAATAAATTTTTCTATGAATATTAAATGGGTTAATACATCTAACATCGCTTTGAGTAAACAGTGTATTATTTACCTTCACATGAAGATCTTAAAGATCATTTTGGCATTACATTCGTTAACACTTGTGCTCGTGCTAGACGCGTATATGAGTCCGTGCATTATACATTTCAATGCTTACACTCGCCTACGCGTCGACGCTTATACGCGTATTTAGCACTGAACGTGTTCAATACATAATTAAATGTGAGCCAAAAACGATCTTAATACGTTGGATTAATGTATAAAATCAACTGTTCACTGTGATTGATCTACATTCCAGTTAGACAATCCCTATCTATATCAAATTTTAACGGTCAGTCTAACTTGAAAACTGCAAGTTTCATGCGGTTTTCACACGAAGGAATCTTACAAATCTTAACAACTATCAGTTTAATTACTCTTTCTTGTTGATAACTTCACATTCCGGCCTTAGACTCCTAAAATTCTCAACACCGCGATCCGTAACACTGGTTCTACTTAAATCAAGTACCATCAAATGTGGCGCAGCAGTCATCAAATGCACTAAACTTCTATCAGTTACATTGCGAAAACCAGTTACGGATAGAACTCTTAAATTAGACCGCGTCGGGCGTCTGTGGTAACGCGAAGGCCCATTTGGCCCAATTTGTATATAGTTAACATTATCCGTGTTAGATTCACCGAACGCCCGAATAGCCACATCGGTAACTAAAGAGGAATTATCTAGATGGATTGCACTGGAGTTGAACAATGGTGGAATAGTACTGATATTTCTGCCGCGTCTAACCACATCCGATGGTCCAAGTTCATCAGAATTGATAACAGTGCATACTGGCATAGACAAACGATAAACTGAGTGTAGTCGGCGACTAACGTTTACGTATAAGATCTTGTGTGCGGGTTCCGTGTTATTAGGGGCTTGTATATATTCAGGATTCATATTACGCCGGAATCTAACAAAACCACTACCGTTTTCATTATTTGACTCACCCTGGGGTTTTCGGCTGGTTTGACTGGAAGATTCATTAGTTGTTTTCGATGTTTCTGATGCACTTTTAGATGTGCTAGCGCGTTCATTGATATTGTTACGGCGAGTTTTCTTCGATGGGACGTCACTATCGTCGTCAGATGTATCGGAATCGTCTAAACTACGTTTAGTGTACCTTGACGATTTCTCTGTGTCGTCTACAGCTTTCGAAGAACTTGGTTTTGGGTCTTCTTTTCGTCTCTTTATCGATGGCCCTTGATCATCGCCTGCGTCACCGCTACCATTTTCAATTCTCTCTGTTTCTATGTTACTCTGTGCATTTTCTGTAGGACTCTCCGAATCGTTATTATCTCTTTGATTATTCTCCCGGCGTGATAATTGTAATAGGCGAGGGAACTCTACGATTTGAGACGATTCTTGCCTTTGTGCATTTTCTCTTTCTGCGTTACGTGATTCTTCTCTGTTTTCTGCTCTACGCCGTCTTGGACTAATGATAACGTATCTGTAATTAATTTATTACATTTGATTTTCATAGGCAAAATTAAATAATTTTGTTGCGAAATCACGTGTTTTTATTATTCATTGAACGCGCGATTTTTAGAACGGAAATTAAATTGTATTATAGGTAAAATTGTTTAAAAGCATTAAGTGATTAATGGACGACCCCTAATGAGTTCATTTATTAAAGACTAGCTGTCCTCCGCGGTTTCACTCGCATTCCCGTGGGATTTTCGCAACATACCGTGATGTTATATAAATGGGCTTTCCACTATAAATGGGCTATCCAACACTAAAATTATTTTTTAGTTCGAACCAGTAGTTCCTGAGAGTAGCGCGCTCAAACAAAAAAACTCTTTTGTTGCTCTATCACGCATAAACGGCTGAACGGAATTTGATGAAACTTGGCACGCAGGTAGATCATATCCTGGAATAAAACATTTTTATCCCGGGAAAAGATAAGAACCCTCGAGAACACGGGTGAAACCGCGGGGCAGAAAACTAGTATTAGTATTGATGCTTTGAATATGACTTCACGACTCACCTGCTCTCAGAGGACCCATGTCCTGGCCACCTAACATTCTGCCAATCCATATCCTCCGTGGAATTTTCCATCAGCTCTTCGAGATCATCCTCACTTTCGCCATCTTTTTGAGGATCCGTTGGGGACTTCAATTTGGAGTCTGGTTCCTGTAAACATTCTTTTTTTGACCACGCAGCCAGGTCACCTGATGGTATGTGACTACCGTCGCATAGACATTAGAAATACCAGGGGAATTGCCAATGTGTTGTACACTTTATTACAATGCCTTAAAGGCAACTGGCACAAGTACAATTGCCGGAACACACCAACAGGTGCTTGGAGATAGATTTTCAACTTGTGTGTGGTAGCCAGCCAGTCGAGTACTACAAAGTACCCTACCACCGTGCTGTGGTTTCCTCACGATATTTTCTTTCACCGCTCTAGCTCATTGTAGGAAACGAATACTTTACTTCTCGACGAATCCTCCAACGTTTGGCTGTAAAACCTATGTGACAGACGACGAACAGATGGGACACCGATACGTACAACACGCGGAGGGACTGGATCCAACTGAACGATGACACCTACCTCATGTTCCTCCTCCCAGTGTTCTAGTTCCTGATGCGGCGGCATGTGGTCATCCTTGTAGTGAGTGTGCTCGGGAGGCCAGCTCTTCTTGCGCGCCGCCGATACGTACAACTCGCGGAGGGACTGGATCCAACTGAACGATGATACCTCAGAGTCGCCGAGGGGGGAGCCACGGAGGTCGAAAATCTAAACGAAAAAAAATAAGATTTGAACTATTGAAATAGTCCAAAACTTTTTTTTTATACCACTACTGTATTTCTTTCTGTTTTCTTTCTTTACTGACAACGAGGCAGGCGGGTCATCTGATGTTAAGTGACTACAGTCGCCTATAGACATTAGCAATACCAAGAGGATTGCCAATAGGTTGTACACCTTACTACAATGCCTTAAAGGCAACTGGCTCTCAAGTGCAATTGCCGGAACACACCAACAGGTGCTTGGCGATTTTCTACTTGTGTGTGGTTGCCAGCCAGTCGAGTACTTCAAAGTGCAAGTCAAAACCGTTGAAAAATAAAATGATTTTTTTTGTTTAATGAAAAACAATAAATAACTTTTATAACAAAAACAAATTAATGTAAAACGGAAACATTTTGTTAATAACATTTTATTTTAACACAGTTAATAACTTCTCTGTATCTTCGCAGGACTTGCTTTTCAATGTATCCATAAGTATTTTTTTACAGCTACTGGAATTCAGACAGTAGATAATTTGCTATGGCGTTTAGTCTATTGTAGAGAAGTCCAAGAACAATTAAAAATTGATGTAAAAGCATGTTTTGTTCCTGTATTTTGAGAGCAAACTTTATCTTTCCGTCTTTTATTAGTAAATTTGGTGCTGTAAGAAAGGGAAGTGTGCTGTTTTAGTACAATGCTCATTATGAACACCTGTCGGACTGTTAAGACTTTGCAATCTTTATAGAGAAAGTTAGTGGGAAAAAGAAAAGGGCGGAATGTATATACCTTGAGAATCGCTCTTTGGACTCTTTCAACAGATAATAATAGTGTTTTTGCCGCACCACCCCATGTGGATATACAGTAAGTTAATATTGATTGCCATAAGGCAAAGTAAACTTGCCTAATTACTTTTGGATCTGCGATATAGCGTAACTTTTGAAAGACAAATATCAACTTGCGCATTCAATTATTTAAAACATCAATATGTTGCTTGAACGAAAGAGTTTCATCAATCATATTACCCAGGTATTTAATTTTATTAGTATTTTCGATGACGAGCCACACACATTGGTTATTAGTGGGGGGTGCAAGAGTCAGAGTTAAGAGCAGTGTCTTCAGCGTATGATATAATTATGCCGTGATCCAGCTTTAAATTGCAAAGGTCATTTATGTAAATCAGGAACAGAGTAGGGCCTAAAATACTTCCCTGGGGAACTCCAAAAGGCGTATTTTTCTGGTTAGCGCTGAGGACATTGACAATCTTTACACATTGGGTACGTTCTTCTAGATAGCTTGTAAAGAGTTTTAGTTGAGTGCATCTTATACCTATAGCGTCAAGCTTACGCAGAAGAATAGGAATGGAAACTGAGTCAAAAGCTTTTGCTAGATCCAGGAAGATTCCTTTATCAAGTTCTTTCATTAGATAGTCTGTAAGCTGATGTACGGCATCAGCAGTAGATACTTTAGGTTCAAATCCGAACTGGCTCTTAGACAAAATCGATTATCTAGTCTCACTGATAATATTTGCGTGTTTATTGCCGATAAAAATAATTATCAATAGAATTAAATTATGACTCAAAGTCAAAGTCAAAACTATTTATTCAGTTATGAAGGTCGAATTATAGAAGTTACCACCGGTTCGAAAGTCAAAGAAACTCAGCAAGGTAACATTTTTTAAATATTTTTGGACCATCTGACAATATTGGCATTTTTTTTTTCAAATTAATTCTTAAACGATTACAAAAAATATAACCCGCATTGACATTGACTTAGTTAACAACAAACTCAAATGGATTTTGTTATTTATTCAGTTTAGTCCCTAAAAGACCACTTATGAAGGTCGACCTACAGAAGGTAGCACCGGTTCGGATGTCAGACAACAACTGAGAAGAACCGGCAAGAAACTATTCAAATATTTAACAACTAAAAAAAATAGTTTAAAGAAACTAAAAAAAACACTCTTTTATAGAAAATGGTAATGGTTTCTTTTTCATTTTATTCTTAATTTATCCAATTCAACAAGTTAATTTCAATTTTCTAAATTTACATGTTATTTTTTTTTAGTCTTTTAACCATGTTGTGATAGCCTGTAATTGAAACAGCACTTAGCGTTTTGTACTATTTGTGATCATTGTATTATTTTTTGTGAAAGTGTGTTTTGTTGGCTGTCCTTAAATAAATAAAATCAAACTAAAATTATCAATCAATTTAAATTAATGATAGTGTGAGTAGCAGAAAATAATTTTATTGTAAAAGAAAGGGTATCTCACCTCTAAAGTCCTAAACCCGTACCGGCATGCCAGAGACGCGTAAGCAACGAACTCAGTGAGTCTGCAGCAATCGCGCAACACCAGGTGTTTCAATACTGGTATCTTGCTGAGACCGAGAATCGAAGACGGTTCCACCCACTCGCATTCCGACACATCTAGGTACTGAGAATAACATCAACACATTATCCACGGGCCGGTTGTCACGCTCAAGGTCGTGGGTTCGATTCTAATGATCAATTGTGTGTACTTATATACAGGTCCGGTAAGTAGTAGGACAAACTTAATCATCACTTACCATGGTGAGATTGTGGTCAAACACAAGCTTATCGAGAATTAAAAAAAACATACCTCTAAAACAGGCATGTAATCCTGTATCTTGAATAGGAAGCACTTGTCTATGGGCAGATTGTAGCATTTTGAGCCGCGGAGGGAGAGTGTCTTCAATGTGCGAGGAAACTGACTCAGGCGAGTCTAAAAGAGATAAAATATAGTCAATGTTAGACAGCGATGATGTAGCTTTTAAAATCCGATAATTATTTTCAGAGTTAATCCATTACATACAAACATAAATCTTATATTGCATAGATAATGCGATCTACGAAGACGCGGCACTCTTTTTCCTAATCTCTTACAGTGCGTGTATTTTTTTAAAGGTTTTTGGTTTGGTATGAAAAGCGTGTATTTTTTTTACAGGTTGTCTCAAAAAGTCCGTAAAAAGTTTTAGTGGAACAGCCGCCAATTTAATTAAAACCTAACAGGACATGTACGGACGAGGACTAGACTTTACAGTGAATGTGACTAAAAAATAAAAGAAGAATATTTAAAATAAAGAAATGGCTCAAAGGTTTGGTCAATAAATGAGTTTTGAGTTTGAGGCTGTATGGACTAAAACCCTTTGCCTGCCCTAGTGTAAAAAATTACACACTAACATCCCTATCTGAAAAACTGACTTCCTGTTACACAATTCGGTTCTTTTTCACGAGTCACTCCCACAGTCTAGCTGTCTCCTGCGGTTATGGGATAAAAAATATTTTCCCGGGATAAAAATATAGCCTATAACACTCACAAATAACGTGGCTTTCTATCGGTAAAAGAATTTTCAAAATCGCTTCAGTACATCCAGAGATTACCCCCTACAACCTCACAAACTTTACCTTTTTATAATATTACTAGCTGTTTCGCGCGGTTTCACCCGCGTTCCCGAGGGATCTTATCTTTTCCCGGGATAAAAAGTAGCCTATGTGCTATTCCAGACTATAATCTATCTCTATGCCAAATTTAATCCAGATCCTTTCAGCCATTCTGGCGTAAAAGAGGAACAAACATACATCCAAACTTTCACATTTATAATATTAGTAGGATTATAGACTAGTATAAATAAATACCTGTTGACAATTAATGTTGCAGTAGTCAATCGCTAGGGATGTCAAGTTTGGACACAAAATCCTCAGTTGCTTCATCGTTTTCGGTGTGAAGGTGAACAGTGGGCCGGGGCACTGGTCATTCTTCACCGTCTCTAGATCCTCGGTGGGGGGAACTGAGCGCTGGAAGTCATTCAGCCATGGAGCACATAATCTGATTTAAAACAAAATAAACAATTGAAAATATTTCGATATACAGACAATAGCTAAAACGGGTCAACTGATTTTGATTAAACTTGGCACACAGGTAGATCATATTCTGGGATAAAACATAGGATACTTTTGATAGAACGCGGGGAACAACTAGTTATATTAAAACGTGAAGAAAATCTTTGTACCATTCGACTCATCTTTTTGTCAATCAAATTTTTCCTACCTTTAGAGCTTTAAGTGTTATTTTGTCCTAAAAAAAAATGATCCTATTCATGCGTATATTTGAGAGCTCAGTGGTAGTTACGTCGGATACCGCGGCGAAGGTCATGGGTCCAAATCCTACAACGACCTTGAGCTTTCGGTGAAGGAAAACGTCGTGAGGAAACCACAGCACGGGGTAGTTTGTAGTACCCTAGTAGACTGGCTGGCTACATACCTCAAATTGAAATGTCGCCAAGCACCTATCGGTGTGTTCCGACAGTTGCATTTAAGAGCCAGCCTTTAAGGCATTGTAATAAAGTGTACAACACATTGGCAATCCCCCTGGTATTGCTAATGTTTATAGGCGACGGTATTCACTTACCATCAGGTGACCCGCCAGCCTAGTTGTCATTTGTGGTATAAAGAAAACAATCCTAATGTTATCCATCCATCGCATACCATTTTCTCCCGCGCACTATCAGGTTGTGGAATGAGCTCCCTGTAGAGGTTTTCTCTAGAGACTACAGCATGGGGTTCTTCAAAAGAGGAGTAAGGTTTATGCAAGGTCGGCAACGCGCTCGTGACGCCTCTGGCACCCTCTGGTGTTGCAAGCGTCCATAGGCTACGGTAACCGCTTACCATCAGGTGGGCCGTAAGCTTGTTTGCCACCTAGTGTTATTAAAAAGGAAGGAAATACCTGAGTTGCTGTGATACCAGTCTTGGACGACTTTGTTCAGGCGGGAAGGGCACATCGTCCGCATTTACTATAAAAAAAAAATTTTTTCAAGCTTTCTGTGCGGGTAGCATCCTAAAAAAAACAGTTAGATAACCAAAAAATATTGGACACGTATTTTTTTATTTTGTTACGTAAACGAAAAATGGCGAGGATACAGTGCGTTGAAACTTCGCGTGACGTCACGCCGTTGTAAATAAACCACGAAGTGACGTCACAAGCCCCGCTCCTATACTTTGATGCGCTATAAATTTGTATATTTTTATTGATTTGATAAAGCAAAAAAATACGTGTCCAATATTTTTTGATAATCTTACCGACGGACAGATTAGAATTCATTTTTATTGACCCAGGACACTACCCTATTCCTGGTACTTTCTTGACATAGTAGTCGTATGTATAGTTTTCTGGATTTCATAGTACAGGTTACAGTGGCGGATTTACCAGTAGGCTGAGAAGGCTGGAGCCTAGGGCGGCAGATTTTAGGGGGCGGCAAATTTGGCCCAATATTTTTTTTATCTTACAGAAATAAAAAAAAACATTATTATATACACAAAGAAACGAGTGACAAAAATTTTAATATTTTAGTAATGCACAGTATATTGAACACTCTTACGTCCGTAATCCGTATACAGGATGAAAACTTTCAGCGGGGCAGTAAGGGGAAGTACCTTATCAAGAAGAAGAACCATCGTTGGAGTAGGTACTCTAAAACTCACAAATTGCAAAAAACTTTGAAATACAAAAAATAAAATAAAAGACACACGTAGAATTTTACACATATCAAAAAGAAGGCGTATTAATTTACTTTTTTTATTAACTAACATTACTTGATGATGTTATTCTTATTTAAAATCTTGCTGACCGCTATTTTGACGAATACATAAATTGATTCGTTTCTGTACCGACCTAGTGGCTGCTGACCATTTATTTGGATGAATTCCATACAAAATTGTGGTTAGTGAGTCTTTAAGTTCTTGAACACCATCGTTTTATTTTTTGTAAACCTCAGTTTTCAGGTAGCCCTACAAAAAGAAATCTAGAGGCGTCAGATCTAGACTACGCGCTGGCCAAGAAATAGGACCATGTGTTCCTATCCATTGATCACCAAACTGTCGGTTTAAAGTAGAACGCGTACTGCGGCTGTTGTGAGGTGGAGTGCCATCTTGTTGAAAAAAACATTCTTCTTGATTCCGAGTGGTAAATCATCGACGAGCTTTTCAAGATTCTTTAATATTCTGTTGTTTTAAATGTTGGAGTTCTAAATTTGAATTGTTTTTAAACTTATCTTTTTATTCACTCAACAAAAAGATCTCAACTGTCACTAAAAAAGCTTTTGCGTAAAATTTTCATACAAAATGTACGGGAAAAGTTTTTTTGCAATTTGTGACTTTTTGAGTACTCCAACGATGGTTGGTCCGATAAAAGTTTTTAGAAACAGGATCGATTGGCATCAATTTTTTTTTCTTTTTTTTTAAATCTGTGAATGGGGATCAAAATTCCATAAAAAATTATGGATAGTCTCCTAAGACCATTTTCATGTAGTTGCAACGGATAAGGTACTTCCCCTTACTGCCCCGCTGAAAGTTTCCACCCTGTATAAAAGTTTACTAAATGCACTGTAAAATATAGGTACTTGTATCGTATATAGGTACAACTATCCCCTAGTTCACAGTCATACTAATAACGGGAAAAAGCCGACGTAATAAGGACCGTAGAACACAAATCATAAAAATGCAATTTTAGAATAAATATGATTGTGAATTAAACTAGCGTATTGAATTTCAAAGGTCAGTAGGGGCGGCAATTGCATAGCCTACTAGCGGCAAATTTGAAAATCCGCCACTGACAGGTTATGTAAGTCAGCCCCAGATCTACATATTCTTCTAGATCTTTTGAACCGGGGCAAAGATTTGACAGTGGCGCCCCCTCTCAAGCGTTTGAGATAAATTGGAGATGTTTTGTGAGCAGGTTTAAAAATTATATGGAATTTTTTGTCGATTGAAATTTTCAAAATGGGCGTTGAAAACGTAAAAAATGCGATGCAATTTTCTACAATGTTACAAAAATTTCACGAGGCCTACACTCCAGCTTTCAGAACTACTAGTTTAATCAATTAAATATGTTAAAGCATCTATATTTTATTTCAAATAACGTTGGAAGGCTTTCACATACAGGGAGTGGGATACAAGTAAGAAGGTTTTCAATTACTATGATTTTGGCACCCCCTGTTCCTTGGCAGATGCCCCAGCTCAAAATAATTGGTGTAATTCCACTTACCAGCTCTATTTCCTGCACTACTTCCACTGGGACCCGCATCAGCGCTAGTGCTCGCACCTCTGCAACTCCCCCTATGCTCATTACCATCATGTAAATTAGAATCACTGGCTTTTTCTGTACTACAATTTACACTAGCTTTAGACTTCGGACTATCAAACGATTCTTTAACATTTTTTGTATCTTCTATCTCCATTTTTTCATCTATTCCTTGTTTTTTAGCATCTTGAATGTTCTCATTTATTGAAGAATCAGTATTTGCAGTATCACTTCCATTATCTGCATTGTTAATAGATTTTTTATCATCTTTTTTGTTAGTTTTAGGTTCATCAGGTACTTTATCAATTTTCAAGGCCTCTGGATTTTCCTGAGCTATATCGCCATTTTCCTGAGCTACCTCAACATTTTCTGGAGCTACATCGCCATTTTCTTGAGCAACCTCAGCATTTAACGGAGCTACATTGCCATTTTCCAAAGCGACCCCACCATTTTCCTGAGCCACATCACCTTCCCTATTTACATTAGGTCCTCCATTATCCCTAGAAATCCTAAAGCCGACGGTACCCGACGTCGAGGGAGTAACAGTAATGATATTGTTTCTAAGATCGGCAGTTATTATATCTTGAGGCTGTACCTGTCTCTTTCGTACCTTTTCATTTAAGGCATCATTTCTTTTCTGGTTGACTACACCTAGACATCTGGATAAATAATATTATTATATAATTGAATAATTTTATTTCCAACATACAGTATGTTAGTTTAACAAAATATATAAAAGCCTTTAAGGCAAGGCTACGGTATTCACTTACCATCAGGTGACCCTACGTCCTTAAAAAGGTAAACACACACAATATGCCAAAAAGAGTTTCTGAACGAACCATCGCCCATTGTTTCATTTTCAGCGCAGAGTAATTTCAAAAAGTGATTGCGAAATTCGAATCTCTTTTACTCATGCAGATGCAGTTGAGAGCCAGTGTCTATACAAGGCTTTGTGTGCTTATCACCTTCGGCCACATCATCACTTATATGCGGTCAAATACAAGCTTAACTAAATGTAAAAAAACCGGTCAAGTGCGAATCGGACTCGACCCAGGGTTCCGTACAAATTTTGTAGTATTTGTTGTTATAGCGGCAACAGAAATACATCATCTATGAAAATTTCAACTAGCTATCGCGGTACATGAGATACAGCCTAGTGACAGACAGACAGACAGATGGACAGTAGAGTCTTAGTAATAGGGTTATGGCGATATTGCCATCAGCAACTCTAGTTGTATTAGACGGGCCGGTTGGCGTGTTTGGTTAACACATTACCTATCACGCCGCAGGTCGTGGGTTCGATTCCCATCCACGACAGACATTAGTGTGCATGAACATGTCTGTTTGTCCTGAGTCTGGGTGTAATTATCTATTTAAGTATGTATTTACAACAACAAAAAAAGTAGTATGTGTAGTATATCAGTGATCTGGTATCCATATTACAAGCTCGGCTTAGTTTGGGATCAGATAACTGATAGAGAGACATTTTCTCCCGCGCACGATCAGGTTGTGGAATGAGCTCCCTGTAGAGGTTTTCCCTAGAGACTACACCATGTGGTTTATGTGTTGCAACGTCCATAGGCTACGATAACCGCTTACCATCAGGTGGGTCGTAAGCTTGTTTGCCACCTAGTAGTTTAAGGCGATGATGACTCAGTGGTAAGTGACGTCGGATACCGCGACGAAGGTCGTGGGTTCGAATCCTACAATGAGCTTGAGCTTTCGGTGAAGGATAACATCGTGAGGAAACCATAGCACGGTGGTAGGGTACTTTGTAGTCCCCAACTGGCTGACCACCCTCAAGTTGAAAATCTGTCGCCAAGCACCTATCGGTGTGTTCCGACAGCTGCAATTGAGAGCCAGTTCTCATCTAGGCTTTGTGTGCTAACCACCTTCGACCACATCATCACTTACCATGGTGAGATTGTGGTCAAACACAAGCTAATCCAGAATTTAAAAAAAACCGTGTGGGAAAAATGTCCCAGGATATTTATTTATTTTATTATTATTTATTGATTAAAAAAAGGTCCTCTTACCCTTCAGCCTGCCTCGCAAACCCAGTGATAAGTAGCTCTGTGGTGGCTGGTGTGAATGCATGGTCGAGGTACCAAGCCAAGCGAGCCGGGCCTACCTCCTCACCACGCGCGTCCACTTGCTGCCACAACGTGTGGTCGAGCGTCAGTGCAAATAGCCGTGGACATGTACTGTAATAGAACAGCTTTCTTGTAGTCCACCATGGGCCTAGGGGCCATCCATAAATTACGTCACACATAAAGGGGAGGGGAGGGGATCGACGAAGTGTGACAATGGGTGTCAGGTGTCCGAAGTTTCGTGACGTCACATTACAAAATGTAATATTTAAAGGTGTGGGTTGAAAGTCAATGGACTGATGATGATTAAGATTGTATCTTTAATCGATTTTTTGGTTTGTATTTAATTTTTATGATTTTATAAAAATCTATTTTCGGAACTGTTATTTTCATTTAATAATTTCTAGATTTAAATTTTTATGGATGGCCCCCTACAGTAAGTAGCTAGGTACAGTGCACACGCCTCTATCTCACCACAAGATAATAAATATTTTTTTTACAACAAAATATACAACTAAAATATATAAAAAAACTTCATCGAGGCTGTCGCTGCTGCCGATAGGCAAGGTTCAATAGGTGCTTGGCGACAGATTTTCAACTTGAGGGTGGTAGCTAGCCAGTCGGGTACTACAAAGTACCCTACCACCATGCTATGGTTTCCTCACAATGTTATCCTTCACCGAAAGCTCAAGCACATTGTAGGATTCGAACTCACGACATCGCCACGGTTTCCGACGTCACTACCACTGAGCTATCATCACTTCATGTTTCGAGTCAGCGATAAGCTATAAAACATCATCAAAGTATAGATAGTGCTACCAGGAAGACATGCCCCAACACTCGCACTGAAATATATTAAGAAAATGTATAAATATAAATATCATGTACATACAAGCCAAGTGCCTTCAATTCCATAGGTGAGCAGTGACGCAGGATGTATAGCAGCACATCGTCCGACAAGTCTAAGAGCTGCGGCTTTAAAGAGCTGGTGGATTGACTCTTCATGGATTCTGTAATAAAATTAACATAGTAATAAATAAATAAATATTATTATTAGTATTCAATGATCAGGCAGGCAGTTGATTCAACTGATAAGTGCCTATATCCTGTTGTTCTCCATTATTTCTCTCTTTGTGATGCTTGGTTGGTTTCGAGTTGGTTTTTAAATTGATTAACATTTTAGGCTGTTACAAGTTACAACTTCTTCTGACTCTGTTGTTTAGGAAATATTTGTGAGGATTGTGTGTGATGCAAGTGCTCAATTGAAGACAGTGGCCCCTTAGACGGTCATTGTTGTCTCGTTTAAAGAGACTTTGGACATCCTGTAAGTCATAGTGTCCATTTATGATCTTGTAGGTTTCAATTAAGTCCCCACAATGTCTGCGATCCTTAAGAGGAAATTCTCTCCTATGTGAGACACTCATCTCAAACTAAGCAAAAGATATTAAAAATCAGAAATATCTTAAAATGGTGACACTTTTATTGAGGTCATTCCGGTATATTTGGTAGGTGACCTGCCTACCTATCTCCTCCTTAAGTTTGATGTACTTCTTTACTTACACAGACATCTTGTATATTTGACGGGCCAGTTGGTGTGGTTGGTTAACACACTGCCTATCACGCCGCACGTCGTGGGTTCGATTCCCACCCAGGACAGACATTTGTGTGCATGAACATGTCTGTTTGTCCTCAGTCTGGGTGTAATTATCTATTTAAGTATGTAGTATATCAGTGATCTGGTTTCCATATTACAAGCTCTGCTTAGTTTGGGATCAGATAGCCATCTGTGACAAATGTCCGACCATATTTATTTATCAACATTAATATTTGGGCAAATGTCTACAAGATCAACAGAGGTCAATAATATCCATACCGTTCAGGACAAGTAAACAATAAACTTCCTACCCTCTGCTCACTACATTATTCAGTAGAATAGTATCATCAAATGCAGGTTTACAATCATTCGCAGGGTCAAATTTTTCAAAGATACCATTTTAAATTATTACTAGTAAATAAAAGTACACCTTCCTACCCTCTGTTCACTTCATTATTCTGTAGCATGGTAACAAAAAGGTGCTTACCGTCCTGAATGCAGCCGCTATCATCAAATTCAGGTTTACAATCACTCTCAGGGTCCAAAGATCCCATTTTTAAATTATTTAGTAGTAAATAAAAAGATCACTTTGTAACTGTACAATGACTGGCATGAACTACATCGACAAAGAAATCAAACGAAAATAACACTCTAAACAAAGAAACGCCGATGATTAAGGAGTGATAAGCCGGGAGAAGATAAACATACAGGATTTGGAATGATTCCAAAAATGATTTTCTGCAAGGCACCGAAAAGGCAAAAACAAGGCAAAAACATCAATAAAACAAAAACAATAGTAGAGACTAGAGAGTCAGACTCAGTGCTGCCAACAATAATTTTTCAATTCCACTAAATATGACTAAAAATTAAGAAATTCCGTCAAACATTTTTCAGTTTTCTGAATAGGCTAGCTAGCCCTTGATTACTATCTCATCTGATGGTAAGTGACGATGTGGTCTGAGATAGCGAACGGGCTTGTCCTAGAATTACTAGATTTATTTTCTTTATTTTTGCGTTTTCGTTTTATTTTGAGTTTTATTGAATAATATCGGTGGTGTTTTGTTTTAAAGATAAAAACTGCACAAGTGAAGTGAAATAAAATGAAAGTGTGTATAGCGACATTTCAGGTTGTCGCAAAAAGTACGTGAAGAGTTTTAGAGGAACAGCTGCCAATTTTACTAAAACCTGACCGGACTTGTACGGATGAGGGCTAGACATTACTGTGAATGCTTTGAGTATTATGCGAGTGAATTTGACAATATAACGTGACTAGAATATAAAATAAAAGAAGAATATTTAAAATAAAGACATGGCTTAAAGGTCTAGATACCAAGCAAAAAACATTTAAATAAAATGTCCTTTTTAAAAGTTATTTGACGTATAAAGCACGTCGCTTGAATAATATTTTGTTAAAAACAACACAATGGCGAAATCATTGAGAAGCAGATGGAAGAGGAAGTGCAGGGCAGTGAAACGGGAACGATATGCTGTAAAAGAACTGACCAGATTGAAAAAAATGCTCGGTATAAAAGAGGAAGAAAAAGTCACGGAAAATGAGGTTATGGAATCTGATCAAGTCATATTTTTGGATGCTGGTGCTCTGAAAAAGGGTAAGAAACAACCTAAACCAGTAAAAGAAAACGAAGAAGAAGACGTGGAGATGAGTTCGGATGACGAGAAAGTCGAAGTAGAAGGCGAAGACGGTAAAAAAAGGGTCTTCAGTACAAAAACCCTAAAGGACCAAAACGGACAGTATCCAGTGTGGCTACACAAGAGGAAAATTGCGAAAATCAATAAAACCGGGAAGAAAAACATTAAGAAGAGGTCTAAGAAGCGTAAACGATAGATATATTATAGTGTTGTACGAAACATGGCTTTTTATTTCATAAAGTAATTTTTTTATCATTATTTTGTCCTGAATATGTACAGACACAGGTCAGAAAATAACCTTGTATGACCAGTAAGCACATTTCTTTCTTCATTAAGTTCAGGCTAGATATTCTATTGTATATAAAACACGGAAGTTATATTCTTAACCCCTTGGCATGCTAATGGGATGGACATACGAAAACTACATATAAAAAGAAAATGGAATGCAAAGAATCGCAGTTCAAATTATTAATTTACACACCTATTTTTGAACCTTCATTCTTTCTCATTACAAAATGAAACTTAGCCAACCAAGTGGTTTTAAGTAAAATTTTGGGAACTCCTGTCTTATGAGTGGGAATTTAGATTTGTTTTTTTTTTTTTTTTTTTTTTTATTCTTGATAGGCTTGTGTTTGACCACAATCTCACTATGGTAAGTGATGATGTGGCCGAAGATGGTAAGCACACAAAGCCTAGATGGGAACTGGCTCTCAAGTGCAGCTGTCGGAACACACCGATAGGTGTTTGGCGACAGATTTTCAACTTGAGGGTGGTAGCCAGCCAGTTGGGTACTACAAAGTACCCTACCACCGTGCTATGGTTTCCTCACGATGTTTTCCTTCACCGAAAGCTCAAGCTCATTGTAGGATTCGAACCCACGACCTTCGCCGCGGTATTCGACGTCACTTACCACTGAGCTATCATCGCCTTAAAGTGTTGCAGTATACTGACAGTTACTGATAAGTGATTTGACCATTTCACTTTTTAATCAATTTAATGTCAATGATTACACATTCAAGAAATAATTTCTAAATATTTTAACAAACAAAAAAAAAGTATTTACTCCTATTTGTCTTTCCTCTCATATATACTTGTTTCTAATGGCAATGGTCCATTTGTTCTTATCACATCCAGAGAGTTTCATGTACTGTACATCAGTCAATAGTATCTTAAATTCACAAATCTTATACTGAGAATGCTTACTTAATTTCATTGTTATTTTTATACTGGAAATACAAAAAGGTCATCTTATGTTAAGTGAATACTGTCACCCGTAGATATTAGCAGTACCAGGAGGATTGCCAATGTGTTGTCGACTTCAAAGCCTTGAAGACAACTGCGGGAACACATCAATAGGTGGTAGGCTTTATATTCAATGGTGTGCAGGTCTTTATATTTAAATATAATAAACAAACAACTAGTGATAATGATTAAACTTTATAAAAATAATGGAACTAACAGATGAAAATGATGAAAAACACTTCTTATTACTTTAGACATTTAGAAAAATAAACTTCTCCCATCTCACTATAGCTAGAAATACAACAATACATAGAAACCAATATAATTTAAGATAAATTAGAATGCTTGTTTGTAAGTCGTAGATCTCATGCCAGCTCGGTCTAATTCCTCTGTATGGGCCTCAGAAGCAATGTGGCGAGTCATAAACGGTAATAATACTACAACATTGCATATTGTGCAGTAGAAACTATTTTTGTCCAGCTGCAAGAGAAATAATTAAGAGAATATTATCATAGGCTATGTAGTTTATGCCCCATTCCAAAGAAATAGGTACCTACCAGGATTTTTTCTAAAATAAAACCTAATTAAGTATTTAATTATGTTGTATATCAGTTATCTGGTTTCCATCTCTGCTTAGTTTGGGGTCAAATGGCAGTGTGTCAAGATAGTACCTACCAGGATATTTATTTACATTATTTTCAAGGATATAGATCTAAGTAAACAAACAAACAGAAATAATATTAAATGTGTTTCTCGTTGTATCTCTATAAATAAATCAAAAAAATTACAGACAAATCTTATTGTTTGGATTACTACAGGGTACTTTCCTTCATATTTAGAAGAAAACTGACTTCAGACTATTTTTACTATATTTAAATTTGTGATGACGTGGCATAGGAGTTAAACTAACAGGGTAACTAGCTAGCACGCAAGTGCCTCTCACTACCATTACCCTGGCAGTGGTTAGTGATATTCAACTGGAAAATGAGCTAAATGCTAAGGGAATATCATAAGAACATCTCAACATACCTGCCTGACTAAATTCTCAGCGTAATCTTCGATGTGAGGGAAGCTTTCCAGTACTTTTCTGTGGTAAGACGAATTCTTATGTCTCTCTTTGCATAGAGGATCCAATATCATATCGGTACAGCAGAATACGCATTTATAGAGGTCCCCCGAAGTCAGGATGCCGTGATAATAATCAGAATTTACAACTAGCTTCTTTTCATCTTTCAATGTTATTATTACGTATTGGACATCTGAACTTTTAGTATTTTTTGGTTTTTCAACAATCTTATTTTTGCCTTTTGGTTGTCTGAGCGCCGGCACCGACATGTTTTCTATACTTAATAATTACACCGGATTACGGGCAACATGCATTAAACGAATCAATCTGGTTTTTATAAGTTTTTGCGGGTAAGCGAAAAGTTTTTTCCTTCAGTTGAAAATTTGACTTTTGCTGTCATTGTTCTGTCTTACGCTATTTCCGTTTCCGTTTATTAGGGTTGTACATGATTATCAAAATGGTTATGTGAAGAATATTATAATAAGTACTTAAATTGAGGTAATGCCTTTATTTAAGAAAAAATATCTAACACTTAGTAAAAGTAAACTAACGAAAATACTCGAATATAGCGAATAAAATGTGCAAGTCATCATTGTTCTAAAAAAATACAAAAAACCTCGACCGGTGTATGTATAATGTTTGAAAACATGTACCTAATTAATAAATTGAATCAGGAATTATATTTTTTCTGTATTTTGTGAAAAGCTGCTTAAACATGGGAAAATCCAGGGAAAGCGACCATCCGGAAGTACCTCGTCGCTCAAAAACGTCCGAACGTGGTTTAACTTGAGCACCAGATTCTTATTCCACGCTTATAGCCGACCTTCAGTAGGAGATGGCACCTTAAGAAGTAGTACCTAGGTATTTTAAAACCGCGAGCTATAACGTAAAATTAATAGGTGTTTCATCTAAACCAGTGGAAATATCAAAAATAGCTGCAGTAAAATACCCAGTTAAATCATATAATGACGATGTGTAACTTTTACTTCAGGTAGCTATGATACAGATGTAAAAGTCCTACACCTATGTACAAAGGTTGCTCTTTTCCTCTCGCGTGATAATTTGTAAAATACTTCATATAGTTGTATTATGAAGCCGCGAGAACGTCAGCTGCGAAGTCGTGGGTGGGTTAAGCAGCGGTAGGTAAAATAATAAGAAGAAATCACTAAAACTATTTTTTTTATAGTCAGCTGACTTTTTTCCTTCAGCATACTGGGTTTAGCTATAACTTGACTCTTAACTCTTTTTTTTCGAGAGGAGGCTTCAAGTTTTCGGCCGGTAGGAAATGATCGGCCACATTTGTAACTGCATGGCTTGTGGACTATAAGCAATGGCTACTTAAACGAAGAATTTCTACGTGTTTAAGGTTTTACAGCTGGTAGGTAACATACCTACATATAATGTTTTATTTTTTAAATTCCCACTCGGGTCGAACCATATGTAAAGCTAGTCTATTAAAATATTAGGTAGGTAGGTATAGAAATGTTACGAAATAATGTGAAATGAAAATTTATTATTGTTTCTCTATAAAACAATATTTTATTACGATAATAAAATTATATGCTTACTCTTTTTTGAAATTTATTAATTTACTGTGGAGGAGAGTTTCAATGAAATGGTTAAGGTAGCACTTTGAAATGCACAATTCGTTAATAACATTATGTGAGTAAAACTTAAGTTTTGAGTTATTCATATAAGTACATGTGCCTAATTTTTTTTTCTTTTAGGTATTTTATTTATACATAGTACCAATCAAGCCTATTGTATTGAGAAACAACCAAATGATAATTATATCAATAGTTTCCTAAATAAGTTAATAACTTCTGAAAAATTTGATGAATTAGTTGATATAATAGCTGAGAAAGCAGCGAGAAAAATACAAGGTTTAGACAAAAAAGGTGTTTCTCAAACAAAACATGCTAATCGTATATTCACTCAAAAAGCAAGCGATGATGATACTGCGAGTGATGAAAAAGAAGAATCTAACCCATCATCGACAACTTTAAAGAATAATAAACTTTTCCATGTAAATCCTAAAGCTTTTATAGAATTAGATGCCTCCCATCCTCAAGAAGAACTGAGTTTAAATTACAAACATCTAATTAAAAAGTCTCAACATAAAACTGAATATGATGGAAGGGAAGCAATAAAAACTTCTGAAGATTATAAGAAAAAACAATTGAATAATGAAGACAAAGATGGAGTATATAGAAATAATATTAACAAGGTGACTGTTAAAAATATCGATCTGAAAGCCTTGGAAGGTGAAACAGTTAAAAAGAGTCATAGCGAAGAGAGCTCTCAAAATATAAATCCTGACTCTAGGGAAGAAAGAGACAAGATTTCGAAAATAGAGCGACCTTCAAACTATGGACAAGATGAGGAACAATCTTCTAATGAAAAGTATAATAATAAAAATAGTGAGGAAACACCACACAGAAATCAAGAGAAGACAAGGAAACGACGCAATGAAAATGACAAACAATCATTGCAATTTTCTAATGAAATTAATGATAATAAAAACAAGGAAATAGATGAAACATATTCCCAAGAAATAATTAAACCTTTCCAGGGCAACAATAAGTTGAGTATTATCGAACTAAATGAAAAACAGAAAAAAATTAATAATCATCATCAAGTCACAATTAAAGACCCATATGTTACCAAAACTATTTCAACAAATCAAATACGTCAGGAAGCTGGCAACCAAATATTATATGAGCCTTTACCAGAATATCAGGAGTATTTTAAAGAAATAGCAACATCCAAATCACCGAATATAGAGATTTTTTTAACGTAACGTTTGTTTAAATTATGTGTAATTTTTCTAAATTAGGTTACACCATAGATCTCTAGATCTACGCGGTGTTCCCGAGAGATACTTATGGTTTTTCCGAGATAAAAAGCATCCCATAATATATTATTCTAGGGTGGCCTATCTATGCCTCAAGTTATAAAACTCGATAGGTAGATAGCTAAAACCCATTTCACCTATAACATTATAAAAGAAGGATTTAATTTTATTTTTTCTCAGTTTGTTTGCCATTCAGTATTAAAACCCTCAAATCCCATCACTATACGCTATCCGGTGCAAATAACACGTATTGAGACTTTTTGGCGGGAACTTGAGAAGTGACGTTGTGTTTTCGTTTTATTTTCATTAAATTCATGTATTTTGAGTTTTATTGAATAATTTCGGTGGTGTTTTGTCCAATAAAAATCAATCCAAGTGTACAAGTGAAGTGAAATGAAATGAAAGCGTGTATCGTGACTTTCCAGGTTGTTCCAAAAAGTCCATGAAATGTTTTAGTGGAATAGCCTCCAATTTCACTAAAATTAGACCGGACTTGTACGCACGAGGACTAAACTTTACAGTGAAAGTGACAATAAAACGTGACTAAACATAAAATATGAATATAAAGAAATGGCTTAAAGGTCTCGATACCAGGCCAAAAATCTTCTTAAAAAAAAAAAAAACACGTATTGAGACTTTTTGGCGGGAACTTGAGAAGTGACGTTGAGTTCTCATTTTATTTTCATTATAGTATTTTGAGTTTTATTGAATTATATCGGTGGTGTCTTGCCCAATAAGTGCACAAATTAAGTCAAATTAAATGAAAGCGTGTCTCATGACTTTTCAGGTTGTCCCAAAAAGTCCTTGTAAAGTTTTAGTGGAACGGCCATCAATTTCACTAAAACTTGTACGGATGAGGACTAGACTTTACAGTTAATGTGACAATATATCGTGATTATAACACAAAAAATGTACCTATATTAAAAATAGGCTTTAAGGTCTAGATAACAAGCAAAAAACTTTAAAAAAAAAATGTTTTGTTTGCTTTGGTTTGCTCCTTGGATGACGAGTTTGGTACCTTTTACTTTATTCAAGTTTTGCCCCATGCCATGCCATCTATACCAAGAGGCACAGCAGCACAGCAACAGCGGACTAATTTAGTATCGATCGTTTCATTCATGTGACATGAATCATGTCTAATGTGAATAAACAATTTTGTATAGAGTTATTCAGAATCATGTTTGTTTGTTTAATTTATTGATGCAAAATGTTCACGGTGGTAGGGTACTATGTGGTACTCAACTGGCTGGTTACCACCCTCAAGTTGAAAATCTGTCGCCAAGCACCTGTTGGTGTGTTCCGGCAGTTGCACTTGAGAGCCAGTTGCCCTTGCCCTTAAGGCATTGCAATAAGGTGCAGTCCCCCTGGTATTGCTTACTTATTAGTAGTCACTTACCATCAGGTGACCCGCCTGCCTCGTTGACACTAGTGACATAAAATTTAAATAAAAACGATTACCTGCAACTAGTTTACGTTCAGTCAAACTATCCATCCAAAATAAAAATTTTATCAAAAAACCCGTGTTGTTTTTTTTGTTAGACAGACTGACCACTGACCCACTGTGCTATCATCGCGAACTATCATTGTTTTGTAACTTTATTTGATAACTCGCAAAAACATGCGAACTTTGACGTTTTGTAAACTCAAACTCAAATACATCTTTATTAAGTAAACTTATTACAAGTATTTTTAATCGTTAATTTAATTCATGTTAAATTCTAACGCTCTGTTCGGAAGGTTGCTTTTGCTGAGAAGAGTTTGTATGCAACATGAAGTCAACGTCAAAACCATTTATTCAGTTAAGGCCCCTAGAAGGGCACTTATGAAGGTCGAATTACAGAAGTTGCCACCGGTTCGGAACAAAGAGTATAAAAAGAGAAATATTTTTGGACCATGTGACTATATTGGCTTTTTTTTTCAAATGTTTAACATACATAAACAATCTCAGATTTTAAACATTCCCTGCCTGAGTGATGTTATTATTTAGATAAAATACAAACTGCTCATATAAAAGGTCAACGGGATGTTTTAGCGGCATATCAAGATGGGTACGCGGATCAAGGTTGTAGTGTGGCTCGCCGGCGTTATTTGTGGGACATTGTGTGGAACTGTGTGAGTGATTCTAGTATTAAATTGGTTTCAATTTAAATTGATTTGAAATAGTTTGTATTGTGTAGTTGGTAGGTAGGTAGGTAGGTATTAAAAAATTGAGGGATTTGAGGTCCTGCCATCAACATAAATTTATAAGTTGAAACATGTAGAATTAAAAAAAACACCACGAAGTGACCTCAGACCAACTACACAGAGTCCCGCGCACTTAAAGTGAAGCACAGTAAAGGAAGCCGTTCCTGTACCGTGCGACGCGAGTGACGCGGAATAACGTACCTACACAAATTCGTGCACGTTGCTTCACTTTATTTTTAAATTCTGGATAAGCTTGTGTTTGACTACAATCTCACCATGGAAAGTGATGATGTGGCCGAAGGTGGTAAGCACACAAAGCCTAGATGAGAACTGGCTCTCAAGTACAGCTGTCGGAACACACCGATAGGTACTTGGCGACAGATTTTCAACTTGAGGGTGGTAGCCAGCCGGTCGGGTACTACAAAGTACCCTACCACCGTGCTATGGTTAAAGCTCAAGCTCATTGTAGGATTCGAACCCACGACCTTCGCCGCGGTATCCACTACCACTGAGCTATCATCGCTTTAAAATCACTGTCACTTCATTGGCGACTATTGTTTACTTCAAATTACTTACGAGTACGCTCTTCTACCTTTTTTATTTGTTCTCTGTGGATGTGAACGCCTAATAGAATTATTTTTGTGTATTTTTTTCCAACTAGATACTATAGTGACACCAACTTATCTGTGAACTGAAGGGTGGCGTTAGTGGTCACTGAAATGAATGTGATGCTAAATTTGTAGTTACTCGAGCTTCTTTGGGACCTACTGGAATTTGAAGATTAGGTGGAATAAAGAAAAAAAGGTTATGTGATATTTTCCCCTTCAGCGGTGGGGGGAGCGTCTACAGGGTTTCAAAAATGTTGTAAAAAAAAACAGTCATCAAGAAATACTCGAGCGCGTCAGATATTAATAGGGTAGTCGCGCCACGTCTGTCTGATAACGGAAAAATAATAATCTACCGTTTTGCGTGGTGGGGGTGGCCGTACGAAGGGGTCGAAAATATTTTTAAAAAAAATTTACTCGAGCGCGTCAGACGTTGATAAGGGATGTTAAGTGAACCCTCCAGTAGCTCCTATTTTAAAGACTGATGATTTGGACGCGACCATCAGTCAGGGCCGATTTTTGAAAATGCAAAAAAAAATCGTGACCTTGATTTACTCGAGCGCGTCAGATTTTTATACAGGCGGTTCTTCTTGATGGCCTTGTTGTACTGACCCATAATCTGACAATTATGTTGAGGAATTTCCTTAATCTGACGGTTTGAAAAAAAAAATATATAAAAAATATTGAAATCTCGAAAATGGTTCAAGATATCGAAAAAATGTTTGTGCAAAAGTTGTAGAGAATTTAATCTTCTACAATATTTATTCTGAATACATATACCAAAAAACCCATAGGAAACGAGATATTTGCAATAAATTATTTTTTGACCTTTGACCTCGAGAAATCAGTAGTCGCGGGCACCCTAAGATAAGTAGCTTTTGAGACAAGTTTTAGGGTGTCAAAATAAAGGTTTATACAAGTTAATAGCTGACTATCTCTCATTCTGAGGTGAAACTCATAATATTCCTGGACTATACACTTAATAATGATTTTAGCTACTTCGACTTGTGCAAATCGGCAGATTAAGATATTTCCGTGATTCGTGACTAATTTCCTTCAAAATAAAAAAAAAACTAATCGCGCTCGAGAAAATCCAGGTGACGTTTTTTTTTTGCAACTTTGCGAGTCTCCAATTTTCTTTCGTCACGCCCAAATTGTCAGATTATTGAAATGTACACTATTTTGCATGTAACTAACTTACCTTACCTTAATCTGACGCGCTCGAGTATTTCAAACCATCGATTTTTTTTTACTAATCTGACGGGCTACCCTAGACGTTCGACACTATATAGAGGGCTCAGATTTGGTGAGAGTACTTCACAAGGTGCAAGGTTGCCCCCCTTATGTTAATCTGCCGCGCTCGAGTAAATCCCGAAATCCCCTATTCGCCTCCCCTACCATAGGTAACTGACAGTTGTGACATTCGAATGTTCATGACGGCCGTAGTTCCAATTTTCGCCATTTCACAGATAAGTTGGTAGGAGTTGTACATACTGACACAAAATGGCCCTTGTCCCATAACCGTCCCCTTCATTATCTTGTTTGTCTTCCTTGAAACTATTCTTTATTTTTTAAAAGCTTCCATTCGCGTCATGATTCGCATTTGAAAGAATTAGCAGTTAGGTACGTCTAGAACCATAGCAGGTCTAATTAACAAATAACTTGAATAAGTAATTTTCAAGTTTATTCGTTAGGAAATAAATAAATATGGTTATTTTAAAATGTCAGAATAGTACATAAGTATTTGCTCTTAGATTTATAAAAATTCACGCCGCTCCTTTATCTATTTTTAATCTATGTATTTACTCATCTATAAGTAGATGACATAATTTATATAATAAGTCTATCAAGTAATCGTTATTTGTCGTAACATTGATTAAATAATATTTTATCTTGCTTGTGACCGTGATATTATGACCCCACCCAATGTTGTTTGTTATGTTACTGTAATTAATTGAAAACGTACGTTGGATATCATACCTACGGTATACCTTCTATTGGTACAGGCTGTCAGGCTGTCACACGGTAAAAAAATATCTAGGTATGTAGATGAAAGCAACACTCGATTAATTAGTCGATTTTAAACTTTTATCGATTGAAAATCTTTTAAGCCACTAGAGCATTTTCCAATGTTTCAATAAGTAGTAATAGATAAAAATTAAATGCAAATATTACGAGAATAAAAAAATATGGAATCATTGCCCGGAAAAATAGTAGGACATAACTAACGTCTGTTGGGTTCGCTAGTCTTTAAATAAATAACTTCTGTACGTGTGTTTGTCACTGAACTCCTCCAAAATTTTGATTGTATTGATTTTGATGCTATTTTTATGTGTGTTTACATTCACAATTTGACCCGATAGGTGGCGTTACAATCTTGTTCCACGGGTTCTAAGGTTTTTATTTTCAGGGCAGGACGACGTCTGTCCGGTCAGATAGTTTATTGTAAATAGATTATTAATATTTTATTATTACATCAATCAGTCCCACTTCACCCCCACAATATGACACAATCATCGTTGGACTGGGACCAGCTGGGTGTACAGCCGCCTCCACACTAGCACAAGCTGGCAAGCATATCCTGGCTCTAGAGGCGCAGAACAGGGTCGGTGGCAGGGTGATGACCGTACCCTTCGGTAATGGAATCGTGGAGCTTGGGGCTGAGTGGTGAGTAAAATATCTTTACTTACAACAAATTACATTATTTTAATGCAGATTCTCTCTGGATTGGCAATGATTCGATATATAGATATTCCTGTGTTTTTAGATATTTTCGTGTCGGGGATTTCTTTAAACTAAATTTTTTTTTAATTGATATTGACAGCAACGACTTTCAATATCACGGCATTCAGTATCTGTCTATCCCCTCCCTAACTTCAACATCCTGAAACATCCCTACTAATATCTTTTACAGGATACATGGCATAAAATCAAGCCGAGTCTACGAGCTTGCAATTCGCAACAATTTGACAATCATTCCACAAAGTAATGTTGCAGTTACCTTTCGCTCAGATGGCTCTAAAGCTGATTCGGAACTGGTCAATGAGCTGGTGGAATACGCTTTAAGTGTGGGCTATCATCCACCGGAAGAGCCTGAGCCTTTGGGACAGTTTATTACAAAAAAGTAAGTGTACTGAAAGGTGGGTCAAAGTTTTTTGTCGTAAGATGTATCAAAAAATCGGATGTTTCATCGTTGAAATTATAAAATCCTACTAATATTATAAATGTGAAAGTTTGGATGGATGTTTGTTACTCTTTGACGCAAAAACGGCTGAACGGAATTTGATGAAACTTGGCACACAGGTAGATCATCCTGGAATAACACATAAGATACCTTCTATCCCGGGAAACGATAAGATCCCTCGGAAATTTGGAACCGTGGGGCGTAAAACTGGTAAATACTATTTATTTCATACAACACGGTTTTTAACCATTGTACGGAGCAACTAATTGAATGATAGCTATAATAGAGAGCAGGAAAAAACGCCATGTTAGGTAGATAGATCAGAAATTCTTTATTTTTATTTTACGATTAAGGCGTATGGCCTATTCTTCGAACAGTTCAGGTAGACTTATTTTTATCATTATAGAGGAGCAAAGTGTTAGAGTTCTTTGTATAGGGAGTCGTTGTCGTTCTTCCGCTGGGCTAGGTGGCTTATGTTGTAGATCGCGGTCTAACTGTAGATATTGGAAGCTTGTACATGCAGATCGCTTGGAGAACTCGCTTCTGTCTTGCAACTATCGTGAGTTGTGGGGCCATCTATCTATATTAGTAGAATAGTGCCAGCTATATGTTTGGGGTTCACACTGATTTCTTGGATGTGAATGTGATTCTTCACTTCACTTTTCCAGACTAAATCAATACATAGCAGATAAACACCCCCAACTCCTCCAAGACAAAGACTTCATTGAAGAACTCCTGCACTTTATGGACCTGGTCGTAAACACCTATGATTCTTCGAACAGCTGGAACGATGTGACCACTCACAGCCAATATGAAGAGCTGGAGGGCTCTCAGGCCATGAGCTGGCATAGACAAGGATACAGCACTCTTTTTGAGATCTTATTGGTAAGTTGATTGGAGAACACTTGGTGTGTTCCGGCAGTAACGCTTGAGCCAGGTGCGAAGCACGAACCAAGGTGTCTTAGTACTCTCGGCAACCAGTCACCTAAAATCTACCTTCCCCAGTTGAGATCGCCCTGAGCACTCGCAGAACAAACCGCGTAAGGGTACAACAGGCACTTTGGCTACCACCTTCTAGAAAGACATTCTAGATTCTTAAATTTTTCTGCATGTTTTAACTATCATGTTCGTGTCCCATACCACACTACTAAAATCTACCTTCCCCCGTTGAGATCGCCCTAAGCACTCGCCGAACAATCCGCGTAAGGGTGTAACAGCTACTTTGGCTACCATCTTCTAGAAAGATTCTTAAGTTTTTCTGCTTGTTTTAACTATCATGTTTACTCAGGTGAACTTGATGCTGTGCTACCTTCCAAAGAGTTTGCTTACGTCCTTTCCAATATATGATCGTTATTAGCGATATTTTTTTTGCAAGAACTTCAATGATAGCTTTTCTCTTCACAGAACACGTACAAAAATGGTCCCGGATACCCAAATCTAGAGATAAAATTGAACACAGAGGTCACTCAGATTGCCTGGCCTCAGGACCAGAGACAACACGTCAAGGTTACTTGCAAAGATGGCACTATTTATACTGCCAATAATGTTATAGTTACCGTTTCTGTTGGAGTATTAAAGGAGAGGTATGGTTTTGTATTTAGAATTTGTAGGATATGTAAATGAAAATGCTTTTTGAACAAAAGTGCAGCAGTTACCGACTAGATATTTAATATGATAACGTTTGATCGCCTTGTAAAAACCTATATGGAGGAGAGATAGTAAACTCTTCCATTTAAAAAGGTAGAAGATTTTCCGCAATTCGTAGCCGCAGACATTGCCCGCGGACCGCAGTCCAACGTTTGTTCTTAAAAACTCGTATACGTAATGCATTCCAAGTCCTAAGGAAACTTCAATAGCGCGATGTAGGTTATTGAACATTTGTCGTCCGTTGTCTTTGTTTTTTGTATGTGCTGACATATTATGGTGCTGGCAGACGTCACCAAACCTAGTATCATTAGAAGTTTTTCTAGGTTTAAAGTTGTCAAAATCTAAATAATCCGTTGTGACACCTGTCATTGTGACGTAATTAGGGATGCGAACCAAAAACATCGTAATCGTCTTTTTTACAGATACAATACTTTGTTCACGCCAAAATTACCACAAACAAAAGTTACAGCCATTGAAAAAATCCCAATAGGCGTTGTGGGCAAGGTTATTCTCTCCTTTGATGAGGTATGGTGGCCAGAGAACATTACCTTCTTTGGTTTTATTTGGAAGGGGGATCAACGTAAGAGTGTTCCGAAAGAAGACGTTTGGATAACTGGAATTGAAGGTGCTACGAGGACCATGGGATCCAATTATACGTTGAGCTTTTGGACCAATGGTGATAATACAAAGATGGTTAGTAAGCGATTATAAGCATCTTTACCTTTTTACAATTTCATCGAAAAAAGTAGATAAGTATAGGTAGCCAAAATATTAAGTAAAATTAAACTGACCGTATTATTTAAAAAAAAATTGAGTGTTTTTAGCACAATAATTTGTTTTTTTTTATTTATATTTACTTAAAAAAATACCTTGTACTTTTATTATAACCATATCGCACTTTTGATATACCCATAAAAAGTTTTTTATGTATATTTTTTATTCTGGATAGGCGTGTGTTTAACTACAATCTCACCATGGTAAGTGATGATGTGGCCGAAGGTAGTAAGCACATAAAGCTTAGATGGGAACTGGCTCTCAAGTGCAGCTGTCGGAACACACCGATAGGTGCTTGGCGACAGATTTTCAACTTGAGGGTGGTAGCCAGCTAGTCAGGTACTACAAAGTACCCTACCACCGTGCTATGGTTTCCTCACGATGTTTTCCTTCACCGAAAGCTCATTTAAGAGATAGCTTAGTGATGAAATCTCAAAAAAACAATCACCTACAACATTACTTTAAGATGTGATAAATATGGTTATTTTATCGCTTACCCAGAAGTTTACTCTGGACAAAAAGCAATGCTAGATTTAATTTTAATAACCTAAATAACATTTTAGGTGGAATCATTAACAGATGAAGTTGTAAAGACGAAAATAATGGAAGTCTTGAGAAGGTTCATGGGCGCCAACACTACAATTCCAGAGCCATCTGGTATGGTGAGGTAAGGACACAAATATATTATTTTTTTGTTTCATTAAAAAAATATTAATATTACATCTTAAGTGGATTTTTAATTAGAGTGATTTGACAGTTGTATTCGTTACTCAGATTTTTTATTATTATTAGATCGACTTACATTGATAAAAAGAGATATGGTCAAACCATCAAACAGTAATCTTTATCACATTGCGCTCGTAAGAGTCATTTTACTCCAACAAATTAAAATCCGAGTTTAGTATCATTGTGCGCCTGTACTATATTTTATTAAGTAAGAGTATTGACTAATAAAAAAAACAGTCGTGCTTGAGCAAAATGTAATTAAATCCCCGAAATGTAAAAGAATATTCAAAATATTTATGTGCGGGCAAGCTTATCGGGCTATTTACGATAAAAACTTAATTTTGTCCACAGATCATTTTGGTATACAAACCCCTTTACCCGCGGAACTTACAGTTACGAAAATCTTGAATCACCACTGTACCCGAACGCTAGGGTAGATCTAGCCCAACCATTAACAGACGAGGCGGGGAAGCCCCGAGTATTATTCGCAGGTGAAGCGACAGATAGGACGCATTTCTCAACAGTCCACGGCGCAACTGATACTGGGTACAGAGAAGCTATGAGACTGATCAATGCAACTGCATAGTAAAATATCTTTAATAAAATATGCAATTTGTGATCAAAACTAACTGTTTTATTAACTTTTATTACAAAATCATGGATAGGGACCACACCCGTGTAAAAATAATTGACGTTTATTCATAATAGATTATTATTAAACATTTTGTAAGTAATTTTATTCTATGAGTATTCAACGAGTGGCGCTATTTCCTATTATAATACTCAGTCAGGGTACTTACCTACTATTAAATAAATAAATAAATATTTTGGGTCTATTTTAGAGAGAGTTATTGACTAGTAGCTTTATTAAAACGCTGCACATTTTTTTTAAATGTATTATTATAATATGTATAAATAATATATGTAAATAACCAAATTATTTTTGTCCACTAAAACATCGACTAGAAACATCGACTAGAAACATCGATTGAAACTAAATGGATGCGATGCATTGATATTTTCCAATTCATATTAAATAATTTATGAAAATCACCCTCATCCTTCTTGTGACTTTTTTTTCTCATTTTATTTTCTAGGGAAGGCAAAGGCCACAAATTAGTAAAAACTACGTTTGCAAAGCTTAACCTCGACAGTCATGAAATTTTGTCGCAAAAAAGGCCTAAATGAAGTCATCATAGATATTAATATTTTAAGCAGTTTAAGTCCACGCTTTATTCAGCCATCGTTCGTTAGGTAACATTACAATAAAATTTCAATGCAAGGAACACAGTAAAAAATTATACAAAAACGCAACGTCCCTTCAAGTTCCCGCCAAAAAATGTGTGATTACGAGACACTTGGGTTCCCATTCTGATTCGACGTTAGCGCGCTAAAACGGGCACAGATTTAGGATAGGTACGGGCAAGTTAAGTTGCAAGTGAATCGTTTGAAAGGTTAGGCTCAATCAACTTGGGTTGAACTTAATCTTAAACGCCTTACGCACCATCCATCTTACTTACTGTACGTCCCGCCCAGGTCGTGTACGATGCACGATGAAAAACACCTTCTCTATTCAGAACAGGGATGGATTTCGTAGTATTCATGATTAGTATGTAGTATCGTAATACCACTATACTAACTATAATACGCGAAAAGACCATATCTTTAAGCCGACCGACCTATAATGCCAGGAATTTCGTATAGTAGAAGAAAGTAGGTATTTTTCTTTAGTTTGGTATTTTTAACATTTAACAGAAAGAAAACTGACGAATTTTTTTTTGGACTCGCTCTTGAACGAAAGTAAAAAAAGCTCAGCAAAATGGTCTAAAAACTAAAATGTAGTATAATTTTGGACAAATAGTGCAATTTTAATAATTTCAAAGAATCAGCCAGCATTGCCATCCAACGTAGCAATGCCGCCAGCATTCTGTGGACGTTGCCTACTCACAATGACTTCATTATTTAAATTTATTTATGGACGGATAGAGGGTAGGTCAGGATAATAACAATTAATTCGTTTGCACAAATTAACTACGACAACAAGTGTATCGGGCCACGCCAGAGCAAAGACCACAGATTACTGATATGTAGCTGCAAAGACTCTTTGGAGCAAAGACTGACTTTACGGCGATCGCCCCGTCTATTTATAAAGATAACAGAGTGGGGGCATCGAATGACGCGCTAAGTGGTGTTATGTGTAGTTTACAAGATTCCTTCTATCCACGCTAGATGGCGCAGGCGCCTACATATTCTATAATAAGTATTTCAAGATGTATTATTATAAATATAATATAATTAATATAATTTTAATTTCCTCGTTTAAATAATATTTTGGTAGTCTGAACTAGCCCTAATTAGGAATGCACCATTTTGATGACAGTGACGTCTTCAATTCTTCAGTTAGTTACTAGTGTTGACTTTTTGGCGGGGACTTTTTGGCGGGCAGAGTGACGTTGCGTTTTCGTTTTATTTTTATTAAATTCGTGTATTTTGAGTTTTATTGAATAATGTCGGCGGTGTTTTGTCCAATAATGATCAATCTAAGTGCACAAGTGAAGTGAAATGAAATGAAAGCGTGTATCGTGACTTTCCAGGTTGTCCCAAAAAGTCCGTGAATGTTTTAGTGGAACAACCGCCAATTTCACTAAAGCCTGACTGGATATGTACGGACGAGGACTGATCATTACAGTGAATTTGAGAATATGTCTATAACATAAAAGAAGAAATTAAAACTCAAGAAAATTTATGCGACTGAAAGACTTTGTACAAATGTGACAAATACTTTGACATTGGCAGAAATATCCTAAAAGGATGATTGCCAGTAACAAAAAAAAAAAACTAGTGACAGTGACAGATAGGCCACTTTGTTTGTTTGTTTGTTGCAGTTTGTTGTGTTATTTCTTTTCTTGTAATATTTTACAGTAAATAAATACAAAGAGATAATTTAATAAACATTAAAATACAATTTAAAAAAGCAGTCCGGATGAGGTGATAATTGATACATAGCATGTATGCGGTATCCCTTAGAAGATAAAAGATTCTGGAGGAATTAATACGCCTTTTCCTAGGTAAGTGAACCTACACTAAATCAAAAAAGAAAGAGAATGTTTATTATACCAGGCTAGAGTAGTGCAAATTTAACTTCTTGATGTAACAGAATTTCAATAAGTTGTCTGCAATTTAGTAGTATATTTTAGCAGCAGAATAAATGAATATGTATCAATTCAATTGAACAAGTAATATGCATATTCCTAGGTAGTGAAACTGAACCCAAAAACTACCCTCTTGATGTAGTAACAACTTCATGCTTATCATTTCATTCAAAATTTATAGATCTCTGCTTAACAAACCATGGGCTTGCCCGTTGTCTATTATTAGTAACTATTTTTTTTCATCTCTTACAGAAAATGACAGAATCTATCGAGACAGTACATACTATAGTCACAGATGGACCTGTTTTCATAGACGTACAGTCTGGCACTGACCAGAATGACCCGTATCCTATCATCAACGTACTGACCCATGTTGCTGCGGCCGACAACATCAAAGTAGAGTAAGTTATCTTTACATTTGTGGGCAGGCCTCCCACATGGGAAGCCACTGGATGCGAGTAGCGCAAGAACAGCCATCGTGGAGATCCTTGGGGGAGGCCTTTGTCCAGCAGTGGACATGTTCTGCTGACATAATGATGGCCTATTACTATTTGAGGGGCCCATCTCTTGTGGAGGCTCTGGCCTGCCTTAAATCCGGCCCTGTGAAGAATGTTACTAGGTAGCCAAATCGGTACAGTAAAGCTTGTATGTATACAAATACACTAGTTTTTGTTGTAGTCAAAAATACCTATTAATTTTGATTTTACAGGCATTTAAACTTACGATAAAATCGAGTCCCACTAACATTCACATGACCGCATTTGACGTCAATTTACAACGCTCCGCTATGAGCGAGTGTTGTAAGTTTTTTTTTTTGTTAGCTTATCTGCAATCATTAGGTATTTACTAATGTGTTGTGTAATATGCGGTCGAGTCGAGTGTGCCCTCCAGCAAAGACATCTACTCAGGAAATTACTGATTGGAATACTGCATCAGTTCTCTATATCATGAGTGTTGTGAGATGACGTCACACCGCCACACGAGTACGTCACATCGAGTACCTAGAGTCCGCATCGCACGTTTACTTCTATAAATCGGAAACTATATGATGTATCGAAGTAATTCTTTCACTTGTATTTTTTATTTTTGACAGAGAATATGAAAATCTGTCGCCAAGCACCTGTTGATGTGTTCCGGCAGTTGCACTTGAGAGCCAGTTGCCCTTGCCCTTAAGGCATTGTAATAAGGTGTACAACACGTTGGCAGTCCCCCTGGTATTGCTAATGTCTATAGGCGACGGTAGTCACTTACCATCAGGTGACCCGCCTGCCTCGTTGTCACTAGTGACATAAAAAAAAAAAGTTAACATTATTCATTTACCAGGATATTTGTTTATTTTTACCAGACAGCCAGCCTCCCCATCGGACCCGTATACAAACGTGCAGCGACGCCGCATCCGCTGCCCGGAGTGTTCTCGCTTCACAGCCGAGAATGAGGAGAAGATGCTTCGACACATCCGTAAAGTGCACCGTGGGGAGAACCCGTTCCAATGTTACATGTGTGACTATTCCACATACAATAAACCGCTGTTTGAGGAACATGTTAGGATACATCAAGGTTTGTGTTATGTAAATAAAATGTTTAAGGCGACGGCGAAGGTCGTGGGTTCGAATCCTACAATGAGCTTGAGCTTTCGGTGAAGGAAGACATCGTGAGGAAACCACAGCACGGTGGTAGGGTACTTTGTAGTACCCGACTGGCTGGCTACCACGCACAAGTTGAAAATCTGTCGCCAAGCACCTATCGGTGTGTTTCGACAGCTGTACTTGAGAGCCAGTTCCCATCTAGCCTTTGTGTGCTTACCACCTTCAGCCACATCATCACTTACCATGGTGAGATTGTAGTCAAACACAAGCTTATCAAGAATAAAAAAAAGCCTACAAGTTGTCTCCCGCGGTTTCACCCGCGTTCCTCTGGGGTCCGCGTTCCCGTAAAAACCTACTCTCAGACCTACTGAATATACCTACATATAAAATTTCATCAAAATCGGTCAAGCCATTTTAGAGGAGTATCGTAACAAAAACTGTGAAATTGTGACCGAACTGATTTGGATGAAATTTTGTGTGTGTATTTCAATGGGTTCCTCGATGATTTGAAAACAAAATTTGACCCGGTAGGTGGCGCTGGAATCGGGTTCTAACTTCGAACGTTTTAATTTCAGAGCAGGACGACGTCTGCCGGCTCCGCTAGTATTATTATAGAATTGGATGACATGTTTTTCACAACGACGCAAACAGTGGTTTGCCGCGACTCTCACTAGGTCGTCGGTCCACCTTGTGGACCGTCCACGCTGAGTCTTCCGGTGCGTGAACCACTCCAGAACCTTTCGGAACCATCGGCCATCGGTCTTTCGAGCTCAACAGGCTAGTTGGCGGATTTGGTTAACACACTACCTATCACGCCGCAGGTCGTGGGTTCGATTCCCATCCAGGACATACATTTGTGTGCATGAACATGTCTGTTGGTCCTGAGTCTGGGTGTAATTATCTATTGAAATATGTATTTACAAAAAAAAAGTTGTAAATCAGTGATCTGGTTGTCCATATTACAAGCTCTGCTTAGTTTGGGATCAGATAGCCGTGTGTGAACAAATGTCCGAGGATATTTATTTATTTATTTAGCTATGTGCCCCGCCCACTGCCACTTCAGTCTACTGATCCGACTTTCACCGACATAGCCAGATTAGTAGACTGAACTGAACCTTAAATATAATTGTCTAAATATTAACAATCTTTCCAGGCATAAAACCCTTTAAATGCAGCCACTGCCCCTACCGCAGCGTGTCAAAGAAGAACACAAAAAAGCACGAACTAATCCACAGACCCGACAACCCTTTGCGATGCAAATCCTGTGACTTCATCGCTCGAAACCCCAGAGGACTAGACTGCCATAACAAGCTAACACACGGGGTCTCTACAAAGAAAATGGCATACGAAGAAACTTTACAGTGTTCTATTTGCAATGAATTGTTGATTGGCGAAAATAATTACAGGAATCATTTGAAGAGTAGAAAGCGATGCCATATTTGCCAGGGGGGGTTTTGCTTTAAATTATATAAGCGACATATGAAGGAAGCGCATAATATGGAGTATACTTTGAAAAAAGGATTAAAAAGTGTTAAGAATAAGAAGGAGTTGTTTGACTGCAGTGTTTGTGAGTGGTCTTCGAGTGTTAAACCGAGGATTCTGTTGCACTTGATACATCATCCGAAGCAGGATGTCGATGAGGGTGTGGTGGATGTGAGTGTTTTGAGACGCTGTGGGATTAAAGTTGGTGCTGGTGTGTGAAGTCAATTTCAGTATTTAAATTACATTTTTATACAATGCGGTTTGATTTATGCTTATTTTTTTTTTATTCTGGATAAGCTTGTGTTTGACCACAATCTCACCATGGTAAGTGATGATGTGGCCGATGGTGGCAAGCACACAAAGGCTACATGGGAACTGGCTCTCAAGTGCAGCTGTCGGAACACACCGATAGGTGCTTGGCGACAGATTTTCAACTTGTGCGTGGTAGCCAGCCAGTCGGGTACTACAAAGTACCCTACCACCGTGCTGTGGTTTCCTCACGATGTCTTCCTTCACCGAAAGCTCAAGCTCATTGTAGGATTCGAACCCACGACCTTCGCCGTCGCCTTAAACATTTTATTTACATAACACAAACCTTGATGTATCCTAACATGTTCCTCAAACAGCGGTTTATTGTATGTGGAATAGTCACACATGTAACATTGGAACGGGTTCTCCCCACGGTGCACTTTACGGATGTGTCGAAGCATCTTCTCCTCATTCTCGGCTGTGAAGCGAGAACACTCCGGGCAGCGGATGTATGGATGTGATGTGTAGGATTCGAACCCACGACCTTCGTCGCGGTATCCGACGTTACTTACCACTGAGCTATCAACGCCTTAAATTTAAAAAGGTTAAATCGGATGAAGTATGAAGTCACAGGATTTTTATTTATTTTACTATTCTTACTGGCCGTTTGACGGGCCAGTTGAGTGGTTGGTTAACACACTACCTATCACGCAGGTCGTGGCTTCGATTCCCATCCAGGACATACATTGTTGTGTATAATATGTAGTATATCAGTCATCTGGTTTCCATATTAAAAGCTCTGCTTAGTTTGGGATCAGATAACCGTGTGTGGAAAATGTCCGAGGATATTTATTATTATTTAACTTACTTAATATGGATGTGAAAGTTTTGATGAACACACAGATAGATCATATCTTGGAATGGAACTTGGATACTTTTTTCCAGGGAAAAGATAAATAATAGTAAATATAACTATCAGAAACATACTGTATAAATACAATAATATACCTACTTATTAGTAATTTGATAACATATACAGGAAGTTCAAAAAAGAGACTTTATCTATAGACTTTCTTATAAATAACTGTCCTCCGTGGTTTCAATCGGTCCCCGAGGAATTTTATCTTTTCCGGATCAAAATCATCCTATCTCTTATTCCACGATATAATCTATTTGTTTGAAAAGTATCATCAAGATCGGTTTAGTTGGAGTTAAAGACCAACATCGTGACAAAGGAATTTTATTGTATTAAGATAAATAATTTTATGAACAATATTGTGTTTTTATTTAATCTATCCATAACCCTGTATCTTTTCGTTGGGTGCCATGATATGTGAATACCGGTAATCCCCGGCAAGCCACCCGTAGTGACCCATCGACGACGTGGCTTCAGCGAAACGAGCGAACTGTAGGTACCTGAGTCACAGAGTACTAATTACTCGTTTTGTTTATACCACGAGTGACGAGGCTGCGGGTCACCTCATCGTGAGTAACTTCTTACTCCAATCCTTCTCCCACGCTAGGTGTGGTCGGCATAACATGTTTTCTTCAACTCCGCCCTATCATTAGTCGTCTCGACTGCCGTTGCCCTTAAGGCATTTTTTTATTCTGGATAGGCTTGTGTTTGCCCACAATCTCACCATGGTAAGTGATGATGTGGCTGAAGATTGTAAGCTCACAAAGCCTAGATGGGAACTGGCTCTCAAGTGCAGCTGTCGGAACACACCGATAGGTGTTTTGGCGACAGATTTTCAACTTGAGGGTGGTAGTCAGCCAGTCGGGTACTACAAAGTACCCTACCACCGTGCACAAAGTAAAGGTGTACAACACGTTGGCAGTCCACCTGGTATTGCTAATGTCTATAGGCGACGGTAGTCACTTACCATCAGGTGACCCGCCTGCCTCGTTGTCACTAGTGACATAATCTAAAAAAAAAACCTTTCGTAAACATAATTCTTCACGCAGTCCATCCATACCTTCTTCGGCCTTCCTCTACCTCTATATCCATCCACATTCATCTAATGGTGAGTAACTACCGTCGCCTAATTAATAGACGTTAGCAATACCAACCGGATTGTGTTCGGCTGTGAAATTCGCCAATAAAAACTACTGCTATCTAAAAATTTTAGGAAAAAAACTGCATTTTTTTATTGGTTACAATCTTACACTAAACAAAAATAATAGAAAATCGGTTGACTGACAAACAGGAGAAAACGGGTTACAAAATGGGTACCACACCGTACTGTCGCCGGTAGGTACATACAGGTGCTTGGGGACAGATTTTCAACTTGAAGGTGGTAGCCAACCAGACGAATACTACAAAGTACCCTACCATCATGCTATGGTTTCGTCACGATGTTTTCCTCCACCGAAAGCTCACACATTGTAGGATTCGAACCCATGACTTTCGCCGCGGTATCCGACGTCACTACTATCATCGCCAATTATGTCGCATCGTAAAAAAAAAATACGTTAATGGTGAATTAACTTTTTATTACGACTGTATAGAGCTCAAAATCGTAAGTATGGCAAGGTTGAGTATTTAAGACAGGGCCGTCCTAGGTCATGCAGGGCCCTTATGCATATCGAGTTAGAGGCCCTTTTAGAAAGCGAAAAAATCAGAATGCACTTGTTTTTTTTGTGACCTTTCTGACCCGCCAGGGTCCTGGGTTCTTATCCCACGTGCAACATGGAAAAGTTGGAACATACCTGGAGGCACCGCAGAAGGACCATGCTAGTGGCGAGCTTGTTATTTTCTCGTCTTCGTCAGGTGGCGGAGAGAATTCTATAACACATTATTTATTTGTACCTATTATGGTAGCGCCTTAGTAGAGGCCTATCGGGCAGTGGACTAATAGAAAGTACTCTACCACCGTGCTATCGTTTCCTCACGATGTTTTAAATAATGAACAAGGTTACCTACTTTAATGGCGTGTGTTTGTCCTGAGTCTGTGTGTAATTATCTATGTAAGTATTTAGAAAAACTAGCTCTGCTTAGTTTCATCAATCGTGGGATCAGATAGCCGTGTGTGCAAAATGTCCCAGGCAATGATATTACCTATAAGTAAAAAGGTAATATAGTCCCAAAAATGACCAAGAAATGACACTGTATGTAACGCACATATAAATAACTTAATATTGCAATATCCACACACACTACATTACGATATTTCAAGTCATAACACACAATGGCATTTTTGGATCACTTTTAAATGCACTCGGTACGTGAGTGCATCCGTTGATGCTGACGACACGACACACGGTAATCAGTAGGGCTATTACGTAACTTGTTTAAATCAGTTTCAATCTTGAAAATAGCCTCTAAATCAATAGAAATATTACAATGGCAAAAATGGTTACACTCGCAATGAACATACTGTTTGTACCTATATGCATGCATGTATAAGCAAAAAGCCGATTGAAACAAGTTACGTAATAGCCTTACCTACAGTCACTTTTTAGTCTCCCGCTTTTGCCCTAAGCCCTCTTATGACCTTTTTACTTAATATCATTGTTCCCAGGATATTTTTTAACTCACCCACCCTGCCAATGCTTGCAATAATACAAGTCCCCCGCGCAATGGTTGACGAAGGTCATGAACTTGAAGTACTTCCCGTACCCCCGGTTCACGTTAATGCAGACGGGTGAGTACACGTCCGGGCAGGAGTGCGGACATATGTGGAAGTCGAATGCCGTGTCTATGTCATAGAGGGTGCTGAAAGTGTCTGTGCGAAGGTCTGTGTTGTGGGCTGGAAAATGTAGGCAGTCTAAAAAGCCAGTCCAAAATAGTCTCTAGATATCTGTCTCGCAGAAGTAGGCCACAGCCTCCCAGGACCCCTCACTGCTGAGTATCGCAGAGACAATGCTCTGGAGCGAGAGGACCGCCCGCTGGATGGTGCGTGCCATCATGAGGTCACGCTCTGTCCCAACGACTGAACACCTCGATGGTGTGCTGAGCTGTGTCGTCGGGATCACCGCACTCATGGTACTGCGGGCCGAAACAGCCATGTCCGGTCCGCTATCTTAGGTGTTCCGCCATGCTGGATTTAGAATGACGCCACATAGCTGACCATGCATTGTCATCCAAACTAAACGTGTATACAAAATTTCAGCTCAATCGGTTAAAGATATCTGCTTCAAAATTGAGTTGCAAGATTCACCCCGGAAAAAAATACATAGGTACATTGACCTATGACCGAAACAGCCATGTCCGGTCATCACCTGCATGAGCCAAGTCTATCGATGGGACCTACAGGTGGCCTAAGTTAAATCTGGTTTCCATAGCACAGTCTGCTTATTTTGGGATTAGATGGTCGAGTGAAGAATGTCCCACTAATTATTATTGACGCCTGATCTTACCAATATTTGTATCATTAGCGCCTTGAGTTACATTGCTCATGGATATTGTATCAGTGATAGTAATATTTTCTTTCTTGGTGTTCCTTCTTGATGTCAAATAATTTTCACACGTATCGCTTTGTACTATGTTATATTCTGTAGAAACAATTTTACTTATATTGATTTAAACGAGAATAATTTGTGGTGGCAGAATTTCCGCCGTGACATGAGTCGACTCTTTAGTATTGCACTGAATAGGGATGTTTCTTATATTGTAGAAAAACTATCACCTACAAATACTCCAAGAATTAGAAAAATTAATGTTTCTGATGATGCATAGGATACTTACAGTAGCGGATCCAGGGGAGGGGCAGGGCCGGTATAACTAGTGTATAAAACATGATAAAACATCTAAAAATACGCGAACACGTTGTAAAATTCCGCCTTTCTATGATTAACGACAAAGAGTAGGTCTTTTGATGGTGCATATTTATGACGTCACATGCAAGTATTTCATACAAAACTCCATAAAAGTTATCGTTTTGACATTTAATAAAAAGATGCTGATTTGATGTGTCAGTTCAGATCCCTATTGAAAAACAAAAAGAGCTCACCTCGTCCAGGATATTCACACATATTGCTGAAAAATAAAAAGCATGAATTCAAAAAGTCCTTATACAGCGACACGCCATTATCAATTCTCATGGCGCATACGTTTGTATTATTATATTTGCATATAACATCTTTATTATAGCATATTTTATTTATATGCTTCATTTGTAAATGTGAAGTCGCGTTAAATTTATTTTCTTTGATTTCTGGTAATTTTATATATACGCTGTAGTTGTGTGCATTTTGTATTAGGAATATAAAAAAACACGTTTTGTAACGGACTTCAACCGCCATCTGTGATTTATTTTTATAGCGTAATAAAAAATTCTAAATAAAACTTCTTTCACCGTCAGGTCGAAAAGTTTACACAACATTAAATACCTACATTTATTTTATAGTTGGTCTTGTTTCCGGCCCGTAGTTTCACTCACCTTCCTATGTATATAATATACCAAGCCTGTTCTCGAATAAGAAAACCCTATTTATTCATAGGTCCTTGGTGGATACTTAATGTCAACTGTCAAACGTACTTTTAGGAAGTCATGCTTTAACTGAGAAACTCGGCATTTTTATTTTTTTTATTTTTATGTCACAAGTGACAACGAGGCAGGCGGGTCACCTGATGGTAAGTGACAACCGTTGCCTATTGACATTGGCAATACCAGGGGATTGCTAATGTGTTGTACACCCTATTCAATGCCTTAAAGGCGAACTGGCTCTCAAGTGCAAATGCCGGAACACACCAACAGGTGCTTGGCGACAGATTTTCAACTTGAGGGTGGTAGCCAGCCAGTCGAGTACTACAAAGTACCCTACCACCGTGCATCTTTTATACATGATAACACATCTGTTGTAGCACATATTCATCATCAGATTCAATGGCATTCCAAAGTAAATTGCTGATAATTTATATAATATTTTAAAGATCTGACTAGGTACCTATATTAGTAGGATAATGGGGTAGGTATTCATGTTTATAAAAAAAAAAATTTTTTTTGTTAAAATACAATTTTACTACACACTGTATACAAAACGTATAAACATTAAAAATATATTTTAGATTTGTGACAATAAACAATCATGATAAAATATTTAAGTATATTAAGTGACATACAAAAATTGTGACTACATTTGTGTTGCTTTTCTAAACACCATTAAATGCTTTTTATAGTAAATAATATACCTAAATTACTACTTAAATGCATTACTATTATAAAGCGCTTCATCGTAATAGGGATGTTGGCTATATTCAATAAAAAAATATCGAACACTAACCAGTGTACAAAACTAATATAACTTTATAAAATTCAACCATTTTAAGATTTTTAATTAAGTACCAATTTAACAACAAAGAGTAGATCTTTTGATGGTGTATATTTATGACGTCACAAGCAAGTATTTCATACAAACCTCGCATTATAAACTATCGTTTGAAATTTAATAAAAAGAAGCTGATTTGAACTCAACATCCCTATTATTAAAAATGGCAACTAAGTCATTTTGACCCATAGATTTAGGAACTGTTTAATCTCGATTTTTAGAAAAATATTTGGTTATATCTCTGGGGTTTCCGTCGACCCCAGAACGACATTTCAAACATGACACAAAAAGCCTCAGTAGTAGTGGGTTATACATAAATACGATCTTAAATACCACGTTTAAGCCAGTTTTAGCATTTTAGTAGGTGTAATGTACCTTAACTAAAGTTTCAATATTTTTGTTGGGGTGTAGAAGTGCTTGAAAATTACAATGATATCTGAACTGAACTAAACATAATTTTACATGACTAAAATCTCTGTTATCTTTAACTTCATACAGCGAGAGTTAGTACTGTCAAATGAGTTCCGCCAAAATTGCCCCAAGCCCGGGTTTTTTTTGTATGGGATTTGGCGGATCTCCTTCAGTAAGTTTAACTGTGCACAACCGAATTGACGTTAAATATCTGTCATAGTTCATCGTTTATAAGTAGTCAGGGCCGAATTTAAGGGAGGGCAAACGGGGCAACTTCCCGGGGCTTCCACAAGAGAGGGGCCCCCACATAAATTCTATATATTCATAAAGTTCTAGAAGTGTCATCGTACACCCGGTTGGAACAAAGGTTTTTTTCCGCCATATAAGGTGAAACACAAAATAATTTGGGGCCTCCACTCTTTTGTTGGCCCAGGGCCTCCACACCTTTAAATCCGGCCCTGTTTAGAGTAATCTTAAAAGCACATTATAGCAGCCACATACGGTTCAATTTCAATTGTACAATTCAAATATAACATGAAATATATCAATACATTCAGATATTGATTCCAATTTTTGTTTATTTTAATTATTGTATAAGGAAGTACTAGATAGTCAACTGGGCTCACTCGTTACATGTCCTTTTGTTTGGAAGTAATTAATCTACACATATTATTATATAATACAGGGTGTCCGGTAAGTAGTACGACAAACTTAGGGGGGATAGGTGGGGGGGGGGGGGGTCACCTAGCAACATATACAAAAATGACCTTAGTAAAAGTGTCACCATTTTCGAGATATTTGATATCTAAAATTCAAAAATCAATTGAAATATCTAGAAAATTGTGACCGTTTTATTGACGTCATTTTCCAATTTTGGTAGGTATCCCCCAAGCGAACTCCCTCTTAAGTAAATATATAAATAATTAATTAAATGTAACAAAAAACCCCGACTACAACACTAATAAAAAAGCGATAAACAAAGCTCTATCTAAAGAAAGCAAGTCCAAAATATGCATGTGTAAATAATTCATCATGCAATGATTTTTTAAACTTAATAATATACAGGGTTACTGGAAACTCGAAGTATTGCTTGCAGGGCGTGATAAAGCAGCTAAAATACAACTTTCCCCATGTATAGTCAGAAAGTCCGTTATTTTCGAGATATTTATAATTTTTATTCTGATTTTTTGGCTTTGTCTCCGCCCCGAATAGCAGAATATCTACTAAAAATTGAAAAAATAAAAAGATTATGAAGAAAATTATTTTTGTCATAAATTTAGTATAGAACGTCATTTTTAATGATACATAGTCATTTCGAGAACGGATTGACTGATATTTTAAATTCACAATAGAGATGTTGCTTATATTCAATAAAAAAATATCTATAAAAAAATATCTATAAAAAAAACTTGAGAAAAAAGAAAATATCTCGAAAATTGTGACCGTTTTATTGACGTCATTTTCCAATTTTGGTAGGTATCCCCCAAGCGAACTCCCTCTTAAGTAAATATATAAATAATTAATTAAATGTAACAAAAAACCCCGACTACAACACTAATAAAAAAGCGATAAACAAAGCTCTATCTAAAGAAAGCAAGTCCAAAATATGCATGTGTAAATAATTCATCATGCAATGATTTTTTTAAACTTAATAATATACATGATTACTGGAAACTCGAAGTATTGCTTGCAGGGCGTGATAAAGCAGCTAAAATACAACTTTCCCCATGTATAGTCAGAAAGTCCGTTATTTTCGAGATATTTATAATTTTTATTCTGATTTTTTGGCTTTGTCTCCGCCCCGAATAGCAGAATATCTACTAAAAATTTAAAAAAAAAAAGATTATGAAGAAAATTATTTTTGTCATAAATTTAGTATAGAACGTCATTTTTAATGATACATAGTCATCTCGAGAACGGATTGACTGATATTTTAAATTCACAATAGAGATGTTGCTTATATTCAATAAAAAAATATCTATAAAAAAATATCTATAAAAAAAACTTGAGAGGTGTCAAGGGACACCCGGATGGAACGAAGTTATATAAGTCGAGAGAGCATATATATATTAAAAAAAAAACTTTTCTATTTATATATATATATGGTGACTTTTGTCACCGACACAAAAAATCACCGACATCTTTAATGTCGGGGATTTTTTTTCCGTCTAGCCCCCTTTCATATTTCATAACGCGCGATAAGGAACTTCGTTCCAAAAAATATATACGGTCGAAACACCTCCTTTTTGAAGTCGTTTAAAACACTATGCAGTAGGTAAAACACCTAAAAATACTCGGAAATAGCGAACAAATTGTAAAATTCAACCATCACATGATTTTTATTTACCAATTTAACAACAAAGAGTAGATAATTTGATGGTGTATATTTATGACGTCACAAGCCAGTATTTCATACAAACCTCCATTTTAAACTATCGTTTTGACATTTCATTAAAAGAAACATCCCTATTGGACAAGTTTTTCTTTGAGGGTAGAACAACATCTGCCGCACACTAGTTATTATTAAAAGATTAGAAACAACGCACTTTTTATTGTTCCGTACCCAAAGGGTAAAAACGGGACCCTATTACTAAGACTTCGCTGTCTGTCCGTGCGTCTGTCTGTCACTGGGCTGTATCTCAAGAATCGCGATAGCTAGACAGTTCAAATTTTCACAGATGATGTATTTCTGTTGCCGCTATAACAACAAATACTAAAAACAGAATAAAATAAGTATTTAAGGGGGCTCCCATACAACAAACGTGATTTTTTTGGCATTTTTTTTTAACTACCATATTGGGGTCATGTGGGGGTTTAAATTTTACTACCAGGAATCAACCTCATAGCTTCTCTGTATCCAGTATCAGTTGCGCCGTGGACTGTAGAGAAATGCGTCCTATCTGTCGCTTCACCTGCGAATAATACTCGGGGCTTCCCCGCCTCGTCTGTTAACGGCTGGGCTAGATCTACCCTAGCGTTGGGGTACCGTGGCGTGTTAAGGTTGTCATAAGTGTAACTACCGCGGGTGTATGGGTTCGAATACCAGAATGATCTGTGGAAAAAAGATACAAATTCTACAATTTTTTTTAATTCTGGATAAGATGGTAAGTGATGATGTGGCCGAAAGTGGTAAATACACAAAGCTTAGAAGACACTGACTCTCAGATGCAACGTGAACACACCGATAGGTGCTTGGCGACAGATTTTTAAAGTGAGGGTGGTAGCCAGCCAGTCGGGTACTACAAAGTACAGTACCACCGTGCTATGGTTTCTTCACGATGTTTTCCCTCACCGAAGGCTCAATTTCATTGTAGGATTCAAATCCACGACCATCGCCGCGGTATCCGACGTCACTACCACTGAGCCATCATTTTTTTTTTAATCTGGATAGGCTTGTGTTTGAATACAATCTCACTTTGGTAAGTGATGATGTGGCCGAAGGTGGTAAGCACACAAAGCCTAGATGGGAACTGACTCTCAAGTGCAACTGTCGGAACACATCGATAGGTGCTTGGCGACAGATTTTCAACTTGAGGGTGGTAGCCAGCCAGTCGGGTACTACAAAGTACTCTACCACCGTGCTATAGTTTCCTCACTATGTTTTCCTTCACCGAAAGCTCAAGCTCTTTGTAGGATTCGAATCCACGACCTTTGCCGCGGTATCCGGCGTCACTACCACTGAGCTATCATCGCCATAAAAAGTGACACAATTTCCATGGTAAGTGATACGAAGGTAGCTTCGAAGGCAATTGCTGGCACACCAGTAATTGGGGAAATATTGTCTACTTGGCACAAGTTGAACTGTCGCCAAGCACCTGTTGGTGTGTTTCGACAGTTACACTTGAGAGCCAGTTGCCTTTAAGGCATTGTAATAAGGTGTACAACTCATTGGCAATCCCCCTGGTATATCTAATGTCTATAGGCGACGGTAGTCACTTACCATCACTTGACCCGCCGGCCTGGTTGTCACTTGTGATATAAAAAAAAACCATACTAACATTATAAATGCGAAAGTCTGTCTGTCTGTCTGTTGCCTCTTCACGCTTAAACCGCTGAACCGATTTAGATGTAACTTGGTACAGAGAAAGATGGAACTTTGGAGGAGGTCATGATACCTCGGGAACGCGGGTGAAACCGCGGGGTGGAAACGAGTAGTTTATAAACAATAAATATTAAGAATGTTCAGTTTGTAATTCTGTTAATCTGCACTAGTGGGGTGATAAATATTCCATCTTCTTGTTCTTCTCCCACGCTAGGTGTGGTCGGCACAACTTGTTTTCTTCCACTCCTCTATCACTAGTCTCAGTACTCACACCTTTCATAAACATATCATTCTTCATGCAGTCCATCCATACCTTCTTCGACTCTTCTACCTCTATATCCATCCACACTCATACTCAAAGGTTAAGCCCTTACCTCACAATGCCAGTTGGATCTGGTATGGCAGTCTTGGCGCCCATGAACTTCCTTAAAAGTTCCATTATTTTCCTCTTAACCACATCCTCTGGGAGTGTTTCAACCTGAAATATATGACTATTTACACAAACTATTTACGGCTAACCATAGTGAGATTGCGGTCAAACACAAGCTTATCCAAAAGTTTAAGAAAATCCTTAAACTTACCAACTTAGCTCCATCACCACTCGTCCATAGAGTGAGCACATTATTTGAACCCAAAGGTGAACTAGCCCCGAAAATATTGGTAATCCAATAATCCTCCTTTTTCAGTTTCCTCTTCTCTTCAGCGTTCCATAGGAACCCGAAAAACGAGGGGTTTCTTGGCCACCAGATCTCGTTGAAGGACACGATAATTTTGTCCACTACACCTATTGAGATATTTTCAATGATTTCAATTTTCTCTTTGGGCAACTGTGGTGAAAATAGTTTTTTGTGACTGCAAAGAAAGATTTGGGATGATTGAGTGTATTTTTAGGGGTCCGCAAACAAGATATCTTTTTAGTTACGTCGTTGGTATTTAAAAACAGGTGGCCCTGAAATTTTTGTCATTTTTCACCATTATGAAAAAAAATCAAAAACAGAAGCGACAAATACGACCTGTAGAGAACAGCCGGACGGACGGACAGACAGACAGATATACGAAAACATTTTTCCCTAGCTGACACGGAGACGCTTCGCTCGCTCGGTCAATAAAGGGTCGTTTTTAGGGTTCCGTACCCAAAGGGTGAAAACGGAAACCCTATTACTAAGACTTTACTGTCCGTCTGTCAGTCATCAGGCTATATCTCATGAACCGTGATAGTTAGACAGTTGAAATTTTCACAGATGATGTATTTCAACTGCCTCTTTTATCCCGTAACTCTCTAACTCTTTAACGCTAATAAACTAGAACAAATCCGAGAATCCGGGATGGATGGCTACCCTAGACTAGCGGTATGAAAACTTAACATTCTCACCTCTCCTTTAAAACTCCGATAGAAACTGTGATAATAACATTGTTTGCTGTGTAAGTGACGCCATCTTTACACGTAACCACTACGTTTTGTCTATGGTCCTGCGGCCAGGCGATCTGAGTCACCTCTGTGTTCAGTTTAATCTCTAGATTGGAGTATCCGGGACCATTATTATATGTGTTCTGTGAAATATTGTTAGGCCTTACCAACTCATAACTGACAATTAGGGGCCATCCATAAATTACATCACACGAATTTCATGATTTTTAGACTCCAGATTTGTGATACTCCCCGCTCCCTAGTGTGACGTCACATATTTTTGCAAATTTAAATCTATAAATTTTAAACAACAGTTCCGAAAATATTTTTTTATAAAATCAAATGTATTTTTGAAAAATTAAAAACAAAATTTTAATCATCTTCAGTCCATTGACTTTCAACCCACACCTTTAAATATTACATTTTGTAATGTGACGTCACGAAACTTCGGACCCCTCCCACCCCTTGTCACATTTCGTTGATCTCCTCCCCACCCCTTTACGTGTGACGTAATTTATGGATGGCCCCTTAGGACTTTATAATCTAATCGTGTATTTAGAGTTTTATTGAACAACTAGCTGTCCCCCGCGTTTTCACCCGCGTTCCCGTGGGATCTTATCTTTTCCAGGGATAAAAATATAGTTTATGATACTCACAAATAACGTGGCTTTCTATTGGTAAAAGAATTTGCAAAATCGGTTCAGTATATCCAGAGATTACCCCCTACAACCTCACAACACTTTACCTCTTTATAATATTAGTATAGACAAGTATAGAAGTAGAGATATCGGTGGTGTTTTATCCAGTAAAGATCAATCTAAGTGCACAAGTGAAGTGAAATGAAATAAAAGCATATTGTATGGTGACTTTTCAGATTGTCCCAAAAAGTCCGTGAAAAGTTTTAGTGGAACAGCCACCAATTTCACTAAAACCTGACCTGACTTGTACGGACGAGGACTTTACTGTGAATGTGATATAACGTGACGACACAACGTTACTTTTTTTTATACCACAAGAGACAACGAAGCTGACGGGTCACCTGATGGTAAGTGACTACCGTCGCCTATAGACATTAGCAATACCAAGGGGATTGTCAGGTTGTACACCTTTAAGAATAAAATTGTTAAATATTTGAAAAAAAAAGCCAATATAGTCACATGGTCCAAAAATATTTAAAAATAGTAATCTTGCAGTTTCTTGCCGGTTCTTCTCAGTTGAAGGCTGACTTCCGAACCGGTGGTAACTTCTGTAATTCGACCTTCATAAGTGCCCTTCTAGGGACTAAACTGAATAAATGCTTTTGACTTTGACTTTATTACAATGCCTTAAAGGCAACTGGGTGTCAAGTGCAGCTGCTGGAACGCACCGATAGGTGCTTGACGACAGATTTTCAACTTGTGTGTGGTAGCCAGCCAGTCGGGTACTACAAAGTACCCTACCACCGTGCTGTTCCCACAAATAAGAACCTGCAGTACAGCTGGGTGGAAAACTATAAACCTAAAAGGCTACACTCACCAACAGAATATCAAACATAGTTTTAAATCCTTGTGTATGCCAACTCATGTGCTGCTCCCCATCCAACTCTTCATACTGAGTGTATGTGCTGACATCATTCCAGCTGTTCGAAGACTCATAGTTGTTTATCATCAGGTCCATAAAGTTCAGAAACTCCTCAATGAAAGCCTTGTCTTGGAGGAGTCGAGGATATTTTTCTGCTATGTATTCATTTAGTCTGAAAATATAATATAAAACTAATTGGGTACAGGCGCGGATCCAATCTTATTTCAGCTGTTTTTAACTAGCTCCATAGCTGAAGTTACTCCTTATAACATCAGCTATCTGCCAGAGAAAGTCTCGTTAAAATCGGTACATCCGTTTCGGATATATTTATAATAATTTTTTAATAATATTTTTTATGTATTTTTGTATTACTTTAAGAATAAAATTGTTAAACATTTGAAAAAAACAATCTATATAGTCAGATGGTCAAAAAAATTTTAAAACCTTGCTGAGTTTCTTGCCGGTTCTTCTCAGTTGAAGGCTGACTTCTGAACCGGTGATAACTTCTGTAATTCGACTTTCATAAGTGCCCTTCTAGGGCCTAAACTGAATAAATGGTTTTGACTTTGACTTTGGAGATTAGCCAGAACAAACAGACAAACATTTTAATAATTGATTTTTGTTATAATTACCGAATATATTTTCAAAAAGACACATCAATTTGATTTATTTGTATAGAATATAGATAGGTTCATTTTTGCCCCAGGGCCCGTGGTTTCTAAAGGTGCGTACAGACTATGTAACATAACATGTTATACAACATTGTTATATAACATGTTTCAGATAATGTGGACACTGAATGTTATAAATCATGTTATAATAACATGTTATTAATATTTACAACAATGACTAGCATCTACGTTTACGACAATGGTTATATAACATTGTTATATTGCACTGTTATTCTAATGTGTACAGTATTGTTTTATGTTGCAACGTTGAATAACAAGGTTACATAATGTGGGCGTGTTATAAAACACAAGTTATATAACATGTTACATAGTCTGTACGCACCTTTAGCTACGCCACTGCTTCAAACTGTACGTACCTCATAGATATATAGTGTCCTAAAGGTCCAGGTTCGTCTGGCGGATGGTCAACCACATTCAGACAGTACTCCAGCAAGTCATTGACTAGTACCCGGTCAGTCACACTCCCGTCCGAGCGATACATCTCAATGGTCAGTTCCTGCGCTAGCATTGACACTTTGTTCTGTACTGCGAGGTCGTAGATTCGACTCTGTTTTGTGCCGTGTACCCTTATAGAAAGGATGTTAGTATTATTTAATAAGGTCGAATTATTATACAGTTACCACCGGTGCGCAAGTCAGTCAAAATAAGCGTGGGGTACTTTTTCAAATATTTTCAAAATGACTACTACGATTATCTGTCAATAACATATTTATAATAATTGACATCAAGGACCCCATGCTTTTTTTTACAATAAAATTCATCTTTTTTTCCTAAACACACTATCCTTAATTTAAATTTATTGAAAAATATTTTTTACCTTTTAGTTTGATTTTGTATAAATAAAAGCCTGTTAAACTATTATTTTTTCAATTTTTTAATAGGTTATGATGGATAACAGTGCTACTTAGATAGCCGATACAAAAAATGTGCGATATTTAAAAAAAAATCGAAGGCTTAAATTTGTTTTTGGAATTAAAAAAACAGTTTTTTCCTTTTTTTTCTTGACTCACCACTCAGCCCCAAGCTCAACAACTCCATCACCGAATGGTACGGTCATCACCCTGCCACCGACCCTGTTCTGCGCCTCTAGAGCCAGGATATGCTTGCCAGCTTGTGCTAGTGTGGAGGCGGCTGTACACCCAGCTGGTCCCAGCCCGACGATGATTGTGTCAAATTGAGGAGTCATTTTGGGACTGAAAAAGTATTATATTTTCAATGATGTGGGATATAATTTAACCTTATTTAAAATTAAATATGTAATTTGAATCTAGGACACGGCTCCAAGGTTTTAACAGCTCAGGTGGGAAAGCGGGCGATCCTGAAACCAGAAGGGGTCTTCTGCTTCGAGTCCAGATGATAATTTTTCCCTTTTTTTTCAAGTTCCTTCTTTTGTGAGAAAAACTATTAAAATACCAAAAAAACGATCAAAGCTCGGTCATCCAGGTACTCTATCGTAATATTATAAGAGTTTGTTTGTTTTAAGGCGATGATAGCTCAGTGGTAAGTGACGTCGGATACCGCGGCGAAGGTCGTGGGTTCGAATCCTTACAATGAGCTTGAGCTTTCGGTGAAGGAAAACATCGTGAGGAAACCACAGCACGGTGGTAGGGTACTTTGTAGTACTCGACTGGCTGGCTACCACCCTCAAGTTGAAAATCTGTCGCCAAGCACCTGTTGGTGTGTTCCGGCAATTGCACTTGAGAGCCAGTTCGCCTTAATAAGGTTTACAACACATTAGCAATCCCCTCTTATTGCCAATGTCTATCGGCGACGATAGTCACTTACCATCAGGTGACCCGCCTGGCTCGTTGTCACTTGTGACATAAAAAAATAAAAAAATAAAAAAAATATTAGGAAGTACTAGTTCGATCAAATTAAAAAAAAACTTAATTAAAATCTTTTAGTGTTGGATAGCCAGTACCGAATTAAGACAGCGCAGGGCCCTTGGCACACAGACCCTTGACCCTTCCCTTAGTTTTATATTGGTGCCAACTAGCAGCTCTTTCCATTGGTCTGTTTTAGAAATAAGTGGTAAGTATAGGTACCTACCTATCTTAATAAAAAAAATTGAAAACTTTAAGGTGGATTTCTGAGGGACCATAAATACCCTTGGAGCTTAGAGCTCTCAACCGAGATGCAAAAGTTTAGACGACTGACCGCTGACGGCGCCTCAGTTGGAGCACGAACCTCAGCTCAGGGCGTCGTCGAGGGGACACAAAAAGTGGGACGGACTTCGCATATCTTAATAAACAATAGTTATTTGTTATTTCTGTCTTACGTGGATGCGCGGGGCCCCCAAATGCACGGGGCCCGCAGCATTTGCTACTTTTGCTACGTGGCTAATCCGGTACTGTGGATAGACCTTTTATCGAGAAAGGCTATTGGGTATATAACATCACGTTTCGACCAATAGGAGCGTTGCATTAATGAAAAATGTTGCAAAAACGGGTACACACAAAAAGTTTATATCCTGGAATAAGGATACTTTTTATCCCAGGAAAAGATAAAATACGCGAAACCAAAGCCATAACCATTAAGGTATGAATTAATGTTCTCCCCAAATAATAAGGTACCTATATCATACAATTTTACAGAGAGAGTCTCCATTAACTTGCGGGAAGGAAGCCTCTGGTGACTGAAGGCCTTCTGGTAAATACGGCACTCCAGCTGGCGGAAGAACGCAGTCACTGGTGGACATATACACAGCGTGAGAGCTTATAAACATATTTATGTATCAGTAATTAAAAGTTCGTAAAGAATACAGGATTAAACTTAGATTAAAATAAAAAGGGAAAGATATGGTAACCACTTATAACGAGCGGGAAAATGTAGAGACACACACACGCTCTATGTGAGTGAACTGTCATCTATACAATTCTTTCCTCTTTCATTAGTCCGGTTTTATAGAGCACTAGCGACCCGCCCGCGGCTTCGCTACTACACGTTATATCGCTTTTTAAGGTGGACAATACTGTACTACATTATTTTGGTCTATCTCGTAGGGTTCAGCCAGCGTTTGCAATATAAGCGCAAAAAAATGCTTAATTACGACATCACATTAGAAACCTCTAAATTTATCAGTGTTTCGCTACTATATTATGCATGTATTATACATATAAACCTTCCTTAAGAATCACTCTATCTATTAAAAAAACTGCATCAAAATCCGTTGCGTAGTTTTAAAGATTTAAGCATACATAGGGACAGACAGCGCAAGCGACTTTGTTTTATACTATGTAGTGATACTTAAAGCACATAACAATGTTATACACACATCGAAAAATGTTTGGTATCACTAGCATAAGCTGATATAATTTCTTAGATTGAACTTTATCAAGAAAAAATATTTGTTATGTGTCTTCTTTAAATAGAAATAGGTACCTTGTTTGAAATTAAAAAATAAAACTCTTTTTATGTTTTAGAAAAAATAATGAGTAGGTTATTTATTAATCATAATGATGATTTCGATTTTTCACAGTCATCGCAAACTTTTTTTCATGTGTGTATTTAAACATTGTGGATATTACAGCTAAGCGTTTTATAGAGTATTCCGATTTAAATTTATCCGAGCACATTCGACCGGATTCATTTAGGTAACCTAATACCTAAATGAATGAATAAGTAGACATTTCGATGACAATAAACATTTATATATTCATCTCACGTGCTCATGATATCGTATTACTATGTAGGTAACTAATGCGGGTTATAATTTTTTATGTATTTTTGTATTACATTAAGAATAAAATTGTTAAACATTTGAAAAAAAAAGCCAATATAGTCAGATGGTCCAAAAATATTTAAAAAATGTAACCTTGCTGAGTTTCTTGCCGGTTCTTCTCAGTTGAAGGCTGACTTCCGAACCGGTGGTAAATTCTGTAATTCGACCTTCATAAGTGCCCTTCTAGGGCCTAAACTGAATAAATGGTTTTGACTTTGACTTATCAATACGAAGCTTTAGTAAGCTAGATGTAATTTTGGTGTCCCACGCGCTCTATACTCGGTACCATATCTTCCCCTTTTTGTAAAGGTCTTGTCTTAAAGGTCTAGATACCAAGCCAAAAACCTTTAAAAAAAATTGTCTTATTTTGCATATGACACAAAAAAAATCTATCTAACTAATATTATAAATGTGAAAGTTTGGAACAGCTGAATGGATCTGGATGAAATTTGGCATGGAATAGCACATAGGCTACTTTTTATCCCGGGAAAAGATAAGTACCGTCGGGGACACGAGTGAAACCGCGCGGAACTGCTAGTATTATATAAGTACAAATTAATAATTATTAAATTGTTATTAATTGTAATAATTAAGGAACTTACTTTGTTACGTCTACAGTTTAATTACGTTAAATATATTTCATGATTCTTGCTTACACTTCGCAGTCAAAACTGGACTGTTTAGCTTCACAAGAAAATTATGCTAATAAATGCCTATACAAAATAAATATTAGGTTCCTGTCCCACCAGCGAGGTTGAGCAGTAATTGCTGTGCGTGTACGCTAAATCAAACAGTCCAGACCAAATAAAGGGTATGTTTCGTATACTGTTTTTGAGTTTTGTCTGCACTACTCAAAATCCGCAATGTTTGTCCTGGATTGGGTAAACTCTGAGTAAAACAACTTCTATGACCGTTCTATCTTATATAATTGTTTTCTAGGATCCACAGTAAATACTACTTCGTAACAAGAGATTTTATATACTATAAAAAAGCCATGTCAGCGGGTCAACCATTGTCAGTGTTGCTGTTTTAAAAGGGACAATTAATAGACAAATGACCACAGATTAATAATAAATCCACGACATCCTCCCCACACAGAGAGCTGAGGGAGGTTTACATACATTTAAATACCGATCACTAACAGAACGGTCCTACATAATATTATTTTCAAATTAATTGATAAGCTATTCTGATAACTTTACAGAAAGGTCTTATACACATATCTCGATACATTTCAAATTATCATGTCAAAAATACAAAAATGCTCTCTCTGTCATAGTTATAAATCTATTACATTATTTGTAATCCAAAAAACAAAAAACTATCAAATTGATATAAATACAATGTACACAAATTCCAGTACTTATCAACATAAATTATAGCTGTCTAAAACTTTGTCATAATAATTCTAATACCAGATCAAATTCAGACTATCAACTATCGTTCATGTACAATAGTCCTCGTAGTTCTTTAAACAACTTATTACAATCAGGAATACCTAGTACAATTTGTCGTAAAACATAAATACTACACTTCTTCCCCATTGTACCCAGCAAATTACAATAATCCTAATCCAAAAAGCGTCGAGGTATTTTGACTGCTCTACCATGTCTAGTAGTTGCTGAAGGCGGCTGAGTGTCATCAATTATGTCCGAGTCTGAACGGGTGTCCGGATCCAAAACCCTACCTCCAAAGATGGGCTCTGGTAAATGACAACCTTCATCTGTTATGTCTCTACGCCACTCATCAGTGACCGCCGTCAATTCCAGAGGATAAAGACTTTGACAAGCTCTTACCAACTCGCCAGTCGCAGTCTGCACTCTCACGGCTCTCTGGTGTCCATCAGCACCTGTCAACAATTCTTTTACAATTCCTAATGGCCAGTATAATCTCTTACCATCATTTTCAATGAGTACTATGTCATTGACCTTAGGAAAGTTAGGCTTACACCTGCCTTTACTACAAATTAAACCTAAATATTCGTTTCTAAAACGATGGCGGAAGTCAGCTCGTAACTTGTTCAGATACTGAAACCGAATATTAATATTTGTCGCATCTATTTGGTCTAAATCCGGTGTTTCAGAAGAAGGTAAAGTATGTAAAAACATCATTGGGGTGAGGGGTCTCAGTGAATCATCATCAGTTGCTACATATGTCAAAGGGCGGTTATTAATGACTGCTTCACAGTCACACAGAAGAGTGGACAGCTCTATCCAATTAACGGATGTCTTACCCAAAATCCTTCGTAACATCTCCTTCACTACCTTTATAAGTCGCTCCCACCATCCTCCCCACCACGCAGCTCTTGGTGGTGAAAAACGCCATCTTATTGGTGGAGGAGCAGCGGCGGTTGAAGCTTCGACTTCCATCCAGTTTACCTGTTTTAACAAGTTATCTGAACCCTGAAAATTACTACCACAATCAGTATAAATGATTTTCATACGACCTCTTCGAGCTACAAAACGACGTAGTGCCATCAGAAAGCTGTTAGTTGACAGAGACTCCACTAACTCCAGATGGACTGCTCTATAAGTGGCGCATGTAAATAGTACTATCCAGCATTTATCTTGGTTTCGAAGATATAGTGGTCCAGCTAAGTCTATTCCAGTTACCTGAAAGGCGGCAGCTGCTTCGATTCTGTCTGCCGGCAACGGCGCTTCGGGCACATCATAATGTTTAGCCTTGTCCCTTTTGCATATAATGCATCTCGACACAATACTTTTTGCAAGACGTCTTATGTTCAAAATCCAGAAATCATTTCTGAGATTTGACAATAAGAGCTGTGTCCCTGCGTGACTTAGTATTTTGTGTCTTTGTCGTACTAGCCGTTGTACAATTTCATTCTTACCAGGCAACAGTACTGGATTCACGAAATTCTTATCTTCTTGACTCAGCTCTAATCTTGTTCTTACTCGAAGTATGCCTTCGTCGTCTTTAATGGTATTTAAATTTTTTGGTACCTTCTCACATGTAAAGTTCTCCTTCTGCAGTAGTTTCAGCAATGACTTCTCTGCGTTTATATACTCATCATTGGTTATATCTGATTTATGTATGTTGAACTTCTTCCTTATTTTACTACTCATTCGCAAAATCCAAGCTACAACTCTAACTATGCGATTGTATTTTGAAAAATACATCAACCTTTCACTGAAAGGCTCTTCCGTTGTACCTAAGCATATTACGGCGTTTTGTCTTGCTTCTGCACGTACTATTTCTTCATCTTCTTCATTAGTGTCGCTGACATTCGATTTCGGCCATTCTTTCATAGCCTGTTTCAACCAAGTAGGCCCTTCCCACCAGCGACTTTCAAATAACTTTTTAGCGTTACATCCGCGTGATGGTAGGTCGGCAGGGTTGCGTTCGCCAGGTAGATGATGCCAGTCGTCACGGTTTGTCGTTGTGCATATTTCCTTGACTCTGTTGGAGACAAATTGTTTCCATTCTGTCTGTCTTCTTATCCATGATAAAACAACCGCTGAATCAGTCCAAAAATAGACTTTGTAGTCTTTGCAATGATCTAGTAATCCAGAGTCTAAAACCTCTTTGTAAAGTCGCGACGCTATCAGCGCGCCCATGAGTTCCAGTTTAGGTAGCGACATTTTCTTATTAGCAGGAGCTACTCTACTCTTTGCCAAAATGAGCTGAACCTGTACCATATCCTTTGTCTGTGTCCTCAAGAATACACAGCCAGCATAAGCAACCTGACTTGCATCACAGAATATGTGCAAGCCTGTGCTACATTCTTCTATTTTTATAGGTACATTTGATATTCTTCTTGGGAAATGACATTGTTTGATCCAATTAACTGTTTTTAACCAATTCATAAATTCATGGGCCAAATCCGCAGGTATTTCTTGGTCCCAATCAATTTTGTGTTCGCAGATCTTTTGCATAACAAGTTTAGGTATCAATGTTGCAGGGCAAACAAATCCTAGTGGGTCAAACACAGCTTGAGCCACAGAGATTACATACCTCTTTGTTATCTTCTCTGGTCTAGTCTCATCTATGTTCACATTACATCGGAGATCATCTTGTAATGTGTTCCAGGTCATTCCCAATACCGAAACCGCAACTGTGTTGTCTATTCTGTGAGGAGCCGTCACCCATCCACGTAGGTCAAACATACCTTTTGCCATTATGCTCTTAGATTCTGTTATAAAGGTATTCAGATCATCAACAGTGTCTATGCTTGTTACACAGTTGTCCACATAAAGGGACTGTTTCAATATAGCAGCAGTAGTTTTTTGGTCCTCTGTACACTTAGCCAAGTGATAATTTATTGTTGCATTCAATAAAAATGGACTACATGTTATTCCAAAAACTACTCTCTTATGTCTATATGTCACTATCTTATCACGTGTCTCTGCATTCTCCCACCATAGAAATTTGAGAAAGTCTCTGTCTGTTTCCTTAACAGATATTTGTAAAAAAGCCTGTTTTATATCAGAGATGACTCCATAAGCACCTTTCCTAAACTGTATTAATAATCTTGGTAAAGCTTCTATCATATTAATACCTTTATCCATGCATTCATTAAGTGACCACCCATTTTTGTCCTTATTGGACGCATCAAATACTGGGCGCACCCGGGTTGATGTGCTTGATGGTTTTATGACACCGTGATGTGGCAAGTAGTGACCCTCTATCTCATCATCTGCAACCTTCTCAATAATATCATCCTTCTTCCAATTGTTTAGGACCTCATCATAACTTTCTAGGTTACCTGTTAACTGCAACTTCTTTGTTGTCGATTCCAGCCTCCTACGTGCAATTTCATAATTAGTGCTGAGCTTCGGACACCCTTCCTTCCACAGCAGTGAGACTTCATAACGTCCATGTGCAGTCACTGAAATGTTATTGTTGAACACTTTTAAAATTTCTGTTTCTTTAATGTCTTTTTTCTGCTTTTCATAGGGGTCTTTAATACCTAATAACTCTACACTCCACAAATCTTCAAGATTTGCTTTTGAAAAACAAGAAACACTAGTAGTGTTGGCTGTACTTTGAACTTCTATTGGGCCCTGTAATGTCCATCCTAAATTGGTATTGACAGCTATCAAGTTGTCATCTAAATGAACCAATTGATCTTTAAAAATGGACCCTAGGTGATCAGACCCAATCAGGAGACTTATTTCAGTGTCTGCAAATTCTAAATCACTGATCTTAATATTTAAGTCTCTTAATTTCTTCAATATTGACACATTCCGAACTTTTGGTAGGTGTCCACACAAATCAGTCTGCTGTAATGCTTTGATCTTTACACTAAATGAGTTGTCCAAACTACTCACCATTAATTCAAAACATTCAAATACCTCAGCAGACTGCCTCATTCCACCAAAAAGTGTGTGTTCGATCTTCTCCGTGCCAGTCGGCTGCATGCCCAGGTCTTGAACCACTGCAGCTTTCACATATGACCTCTGTGATCCGGAATCCAGTAGTAGCCTAACCTTCTTTACACATCCATTATGTGTGATATTGACTACTACGGTCTGTAAAAGAGTCACTGTGTTATTTCTGGCACAAAAAAGTACATTCTGTGACATTCCCTTACTGCTATGACTATGGACTTCAGGGCACAAGATAGTGTAATGTCGTTTTGAGCAAGAAGTACACTTTATAAACATTCTACATTTGTTAGCCATATGGCCCTTTCTCAGACATATGTAACAACAACCCTTTTTCTTTATTGCCTCCTTCCTTTCATCTAATGACATCTTATTAGCGTTGTTGCACTCAAAGGTATTATGGCCATCTTTATCACAAAACCAACAATGTATTTTAGTACTCAAAAACTTACCCGTTGATGATGCCTTTGTATTGGTGTTGGACACCAGTGCTGCCGCTGTAGGCAAGCTGTTTGCCTGTCTGTGGGAAGAAGAGTCAGGATCGGGACACCCAAATTCAGACCTAGCAAGTTTAATACGTTCTTCTGCTTCAACCTCTGATCTTAAAAAGTCTAATAATTTTGCTAGCTGGTCAGAAGAGTGATCAGTATGTGACCTATTCCATGCTACCAAAATTGATTCAGGTATAGAAGATTCTACTAGAGGAAAAAGTATAGTCTCATATTTCTGCTTAACTATGCCTAATGTTTCTAAGGACAACAGGTAAGTTGACAATTTGTCATATAATGTCCTCAGTGAAGCATTGTTCTTATTTTGATTTAGGACTAAACTAAGTAACTGCCTGACATAAACCTGTATTAGAAGATCTTCCCTCCCAAACCTTGCCTGTAGCTGTTGAACGGCCTTCAAATAGTTGTCTGCAGACGGGGGAAAACTTTCCACCAAAGCCAACGCGTTACTGTTTTCTTTCAATGATTGTAGTAAATACTGGAACTTGTCCTCCTCGTCCATACTTGTGTCCTCGTGAATCTTCCTGAATTGAGCCCAAAATCCGAGCCAATTCCTAACATCATCATCAAACTTTTTGAATTCAATACGTGGTAATTTGAAATTTCTTGTTTGCTTCTTCTCCAGGGACGACGGTTCTGATTTTGAAGAGACGCTCAGCTGTGCACTTCTACGTAAAGTGCACCATTTGTACCTGATTTCTTCAGCCTTATCTATCTCAGCTGTGTATTTCTCTTCCTTGAAGTCTTCTTCATTGAGCATCCGGTCCTGAATCTGTTTGTCTAAAATCTCTAATCTTGCAACTTTTTCTCGAAGGTAATCCAGGTCTATTTCAGCCGACGAGAAATCTTTATTTTCTATGTGCTTTTCCACAGCTAAAACGCTTCTGTTGAAAAGTCTTCGTAGTTGATCGCGCTCTCGAACTTCTCGTAACGCAGCTGCAGCCTCCATATCGATTATCGTGTGATCGTAAACGCGTTGTGTAGCGTTTCCAAACTCGAGAACTTATTTGAGGTTGGTTTTTCACACGATGCCGCAGACTGTCGTGTAATAGTCCGGGGAACTTCTTTTTCGTCACGGTCGCCACTTTGTCCTGGATTGGGTAAACTCTGAGTAAAACAACTTCTATGACCGTTCTATCTTATATAATTGTTTTCTAGGATCCACAGTAAATACTACTTCGTAACAAGAGATTTTATATACTATAAAAAAGCCATGTCAGCGGGTCAACCATTGTCAGTGTTGCTGTTTTAAAAGGGACAATTAATAGACAAATGACCACAGATTAATAATAAATCCACGACAATGTTATCTTCTGTCGTACGGGCGTTTTCCGCAATTGGGCGACGGAGTGCGCCCTTTTTGCGTCGGAGGGTGTTTGGCTGGGGTTACTCCAGCCATCCTATTTCCTCAAGGAAGCCTGCCAGCGCCTTGACGTTGCCGACCGCCTCCCTGAGACTACCCGTGTTGCCCAGGTAGTTTGCCCGGCATTCGGCCATCCTGCCGCATTCCAGCAGAACGTGGGCGGCAGTTTCCGCAATGTTATACGTACCCACATATTTGCAGCTGCTCGGATTATTTATAGCTTCGTGTGCGACAGTGGGATGGGTGCCTAATTATATTAACATCTTTTAATTTCATGCCAGCTGATGTGTGGCTAATTTAACCTTAAACATTTTAACATAGCTAACGAAAGCGAATTTGTTAACCTTATATGGGCATATATTGTGGGAAGTTACATGTCCGAAAATAAAACCGGCGTTCTTCTCACGTCTACGTCGACTTTTCGCGAAGAGAGAATTATAAAACTATTCTAATTCCAGGATAGGGATGTTGCCTAAAATACCCAACTCTAAGCAGTATAAAATAACTCAAAATACTTAAAAATAACGAATAGTACCTATAATAAGTGTAATTTATTTTTTTTATTTTTTTTTTTATTCTCGATAGGCTTGTGTTTGACCACAATCTCACCATGGTTAGTGATGATGTGGCCGAAGATGGTAAGCACACAAAGCCTAGATGGGAATTGGCTCTCAAGTGCAGCTGTCGGAACACACCGATAGGTATTTGGCGACAGATTTTCAACTTGAGGGTGGTAGCCAGCCAGTCGGGTACTACAAAGTACCCTACCACCGTGCTATGGTTTCCTCACGATGTTTTCCTTCACCGAAAGCTCAAGCTCATTGTAGGATTCGAACCCACGACCTTCGCCGCGGTATTCAACGTCACTTACCACTGAGCTATCATTTTAATGATTTTTAATTACCAATTTAACTACAAAGAGTAATAAAAAGTATAAGTAATTCTACCTCAGCCCTTTAAGTAAAAAAAAAGGCATCTCTCAGGAGTGCAAGTGATAACTGAAGGAGGCAGCTGGTATTAAATTTCAGGGAGCGGCAAAATTGTTATACATTTTTAAAAACCGGCCAAGTGCGAGTCGTTCTCGCGCACGAAAAAAAAATTGCGTTTTTTGTATGGGAGGGAGCCCCCCTTAAATATTTATTTTATTTTGTTTTTAGTATTTGTTGTTATAGCAGCAACAGAAATACATAATTTGTGAAAAATTCTACTGTCTAGCTATCGCGGTTCTTGAGATACATCCGTGCTATAGTTTCCTCACAATGTTTTCCTTCATCGAAAGCTCAAGTTAATTGTAGGATTCAAACCCACTACCTTCGCCGCGGTATCAAACGTCGTTACCACTGAGCTATCATCGCCTTTTTGTTATGCAGTTCAGCAGTAAGGCAAACAATCATTTGAGACATTATTAATTTGACTGGCCGGTTGGTGTGGTTGGTTAATACACTGCCTATCACACCGCAGGTCGTGGGTTCGATTCCCATCCAGGACACACATTTGTGTGCATGAACATGTCTGTTTGTCCTGAGTCTGGGTGTAATTATCTATTTAAGTATGTATTTACAAAAAAAAAAAATATATGTATTATATCAGTCATCTGGTTTCCATATTACAAGCTCTGCTTAGTTTGGGATCAGATAGCCGTGTGTGAAAAATGTCCGAGGATATTTATATTTATTCTCAGACCTCCCAAAAATTTAATTAAAATTTATCCGATAAGAAAAAATAACGAAAAAGTGTAATTTCGTGCTATTTTTTCTAATTGTACTTACAGTATGATATCCTCGATGATACTTTGTTCTCCAAGTAGACTACCTACTCGCTAATAACTTATTTATAATAGAATCAAAGATATCGTTTGTTTTGCCCTTATCCAATAAAATGTTAGGTTATGTTCGCATATACAAGGATATACTGCGTAGTGTGTAGAGATAAGTAAAACAAACAAGGTGTCAACAAGATTGCGATAAAAGTTAAGATAAATTGATCAAAACAAGTAATTATTTACTCACAGCCTCAGTGCCACAGATGAAGATTATTAATTTGTTTGTCTAATTTCACATAACAAACAGCTCACAGCTGATTAAAGTAGAGTTGCTTAAACATCGATAGTCAATATATTAATCGATAGTATTTTTCAACCATTGAAACTATCGATTGTCTAAGAAAATCGATACATCGATTATCTTCGTTCCCAGAACATATTTTTATGTTGAAAGCAGCCAAACGATAGAACAAATTGATGTCTCTGCTAGGGGAAATCCCGGTGTCCCGGTGTAGCGTAGTATAACGGGTTGCAAAGTTGTAGCCACAACGTAGTGATTTATCCTCTTTGTTGTAGCCTGTAGGAAATTCCTCAAAATGTTATGGCTGTGGGAGGTGGTATAGTTTTTTTTAAAACAAAGTAACTTTTTGTTTTCAACCTTTTATTTGTTTTTTTTTTATGGAAGGTAATAGTATATTTACATAGCAAAATATTATTAGTACCTATTAGTAAAATTTTCGAAAGGCGAAATTGTAAATATGTTTTGAGTTTATACTCTATACAAAATTTAATTTTATTCCTTTAAAAGTTCTCTAAAATGGAAAACTCGGCAAAAAAAATTACAATCGATGTTTACAACACTAGATGATAAGAAGGAAACCACAAACAACTATTTCGTTTTCTGTTATAGGTTTTTGACTTAGTATCTAGACGTTAAGCCATTCCTTCACTTGAAGCGATCATAGGTCAGTGCAGAGTATAGTAACTATCCATAAAGGTCAGAGGTAGTGACGTCGGATACAGCGAAGGTCGTGGGTTCTCATCCTACAATGAGCTTGAGGTTTCGGTGAAGGAAAACATCGAGAGGAAACCACAGTACGGTGGTAGGGTACTTTGTAGTACTGGACTGATTGGCTACCACCCTCAAGTTGAAAATTTGTCGCCAAGCACCTGTTGGTGTATATCGGCAATTGCACTTGAGAGCCAGTTTGTCTCGAATGCATTGTAATAAGGTGTACAACACATTGGAAATGTGGTGATAGATACGTATATAAAAATGTAGGAAAATAAAACATCTCAATAAAAAACATACATTACATATAATTAACTCTGCATTATGTATAATTAGCATTCAACTTTCATTAAATAATCATAGTAGGTATCGAAAATGAATCATTTGTTAGTACGCTTATACTTTAACCTGTCAGTTCTTTCTTGGGACAATCGGGGTTTCAGAATCCGCACCACTTGGTTCTCAAATGGGACAATCGGGACGATGACATTTACTTGAAAATTGGGCGCGAATTTTGATTTTTTTAAAACTGTGCGCGAGTTGACGAGTTGTTTGACAGGTTAATCTCGCGAGTCAACAGATTAAGCTCCATTGGAATGCGTGAATGGGTGAAAGTGGGCGGCGAATATATTTTTTTAAATCATCAATATACATACCTACACAATTTAAACCGTTTTGTTCTAGCAAAATTTTATTTACAGTAGAATCCGGTTATAACGACGCTCAAAGGACCGGTGAATTACGTCGTACTATCCGGACTTCGTACTACAGAAGTCATTTTTACGTTATTTTTTTAAGAACGTATGCCTATACTTTCGTCGCTAAAAGCGGTCGGTCGTTATAAGCGACGTCGTACGAGTATTAAACAGATTCTACTGTTTAAGCCAAATAGAATGGACCTTTCCAGTCCATCCTGAAACTTTAACAAGGACAAAGATAAATAGCAAAATAATAAGACTTTCTTTCATGACCATAAGTATGACTGTAGATTTTTTATACCAAGGCGGTGGGTCACCTGATAAGTTAATACCATCGCCTATAGACTTTAGCAATACCAGGAGTGTTCGCGGATGGACCTTCAAGTCTATACGATCACGGTGACATTGTACTAGTAGAAATAGGGAATTTGCCAATCTGTTGTACACCTTATTAAAATGCCTTAAAGCCGGTTCTTAAGTGCAACTGCCAGAACACCAACAGGCGCTTGACAACAGTTTATCAATGGTGTCTTCGATGTGGTATCCAACGTAATCCTATATATTGGAAGGTGGTTGCCAAGTAACAGTGCCCATCTTCCTATTGATTTCCTCCAGGATGAGCTGACAGCGGGCTAGCTGTGACGGCCGGAGTTGAGGCGTGGTGTCGCGCGTTCTATCTCCTGACGACACCGGTGGAGACCGCTGTGCTCGGCGGAGTGCTCGCCTTCTACGGGCTCGCGCCGTTGCTGTGAAATAGGGCTTTAACTAATTCTGCGTTAAATAAATAAATAATAAATAAATAAATATCCTCCGACATTTGTTCACACACGGCTATCTGATCCCAAACTAAGCAGAGCTTGTAATATGGACAACCAGATCACTGATATACTACATAGACTACTTATTACACCCAGACTCAGGACAAACAGATATGTTCATGCACACAAATGTGTGTCCTGGATGGGAATCGAACCCACGACCTGTGGCTTGATAGGCAGTGTGTTAACCAACCACGCCAAATCTTAACCATATTTATAAGTGACCCTTGAGCTTGAGCTTTCGGTGAAGGAAAACATCTTGAGGTAACCATAGCAAGGTGGTAGGATACTTTGTAATAGCCGACTGCCAACAAGCACATATCAGTGTTCTGACAGCTGCACCTGAGAAGCAGTTTCGTTCTGAGCTTTGTGTGTTTACCACCTTCGGCCACATCATCACTTACCATGGTGAGATTGTGGTCAAACACAAGCTTAATATATTTATGTATATCTAAATATACATACCACTTTCATTTTTCTCTTTTCCTTTGAACTCTTCATCTAATGATCTTGATCTTTTCTTTGGAGACTGAAAGAAAAAAGAAAGATATAATTTTATTAAAGAACTAGCTGTCCCCCATGGTTTTACCCGCGTTCCCAGGGTCCCCAAACCAGAAGACCTTGATTGAAGTCAAGATGATTAATTTTTTCCTTTTTTTTTCGAGTTCCTGGTCCTTTTGTTGAAAAACTATAAAATGTTACCAAAAAATAATCATCAGTCATTCCGGTACTGGGTTATTATGGACATAGCCACATAGCCGAACAAATTACTTTGTCCACAATCTATCTATAGTGTAAACTCATGTTGATCAACTACTGCATGAAAGAAAAACAGAACAACAGCAACATTTACATTTAAAATATTAGTACTGATCTTACCCTACGTTTAATCTGTTTCTGATAATGCTGGGCATCATAAAACTGTGGTTGTGCCCGTCTTACTCTGCCAGTCCTGCGTTTGATGTCTTCAACAGCCGGTAAGTGGTCTGCTCCTCTTCGTGCTGCAAAGAATGTGTGCCCGCACTTACAGGATTTCGATGCTACTGCTACCTAGATGAATATCAGAATTATGTAATAAAATAAGCATTTTTATTATTATGGATTCTATAGATAACTAAATTAAATAATTATCTTTATGTAATTAGGTTAAATGCATGGTGGATATTTGGTGAATGTTTTTTTTATACCACTGGTTGGCAAACAAGCTTATGGCCCACCTGAGGGTAAGTGGTTACCGTAGCCTATGGATGCTTGCAACAACAGAACCCCATACTATCTTTCGAAATTTGAGTGAGCCAGAAATACTAACAAAGTATATTTTTTTAATGATATATAGGTTTGCATTTGACCAAAATCTCACTTGATGTTAGGTGATGATCTTAGTATCACACAACTTAGCTTAGTTAGCTTAGTCTTAATTGCATATACTAAAGTAAACATGCGTTCAAAAGATTTGAATCTGTCTCCCAACCAGCTTATGCACACTTATGGCAGAAATAGTACTTAATCCCCACCGCCACGCAACACCCAAGGGTATGAATATGATATTGAATTTAATTGATAACATACCTGCATTTCACATTTCGGACAACTCTTAGCTATCATTTTGTTTTTACCCATTGTAATATCAAGGTTGCTTCATAGATTTTATTCATTAAAAATAATTAGTACATACAAACAGTACTGAAAGAAATATGTTTACTTTTTGTAAGAAGCAAAGAGTATATAATCACGTAAGAAGGTTCATTCTTTCAACTTAGAACCTAGGTCAAAGAGGATAAAAACACTACGTTTTAAGAGTATTTTATATATAATAAAGTTTTTGTAATTGTACTTTTTACGTAGTTAGGTTTTACCTAGGGCTCCGCTGGGCGCAAAAGTATTCTGTGACCTAGGGTCCACAGATTACTGATAAGTGCTAGGGTCCCTAGGGTACCTAGCGGAAATGTCAATTATTTTTTAAGATATATTTTTCTTTAGTCATGACCATAGATACAAAGTCTTTCAGTCGCATACATTTTCTTCAGTTTTAATATTCTTCTTTGACTTTTGGGAAAGGATAAGTCTTGGATAAGTATGTGATATGACATTAATAACTTCATTCATTAATATAATCGATTATAATACAACATTACCAATAATACCAATATATACCATTCATTCATAATCGCCCAAACGTTGCTAAAGGGGCAAAAAAAAATAACGTCATAAAATGTCAATTGTCAACGTCATTGTTTCCATGGAAGATGGGTAGGCCACTAGTGTGGGACGCAACGTGTGGGACGCAACGTGTGTCGACACTCTTGCGCCATCCCATCTTCCTAGCACAGCGTGTCTTGCCGGCGGTGCCGCAGCATCTGCTGAGAACCTCAAGCGGCGAAAATATAATAGCCTTATAGTTAATTATATTTTCAAGCCGTTTGGGGTTGAAACTCTCGGGTCGTGGGGCCCGAGTGCTCATTTCCTATTTAAGGATATTTCCAAAAGATTGGTTGACGCTTCCCGTGACCAAAAGGCTGGCTTTTACTTTGGCCAAAGATTAAGCATTGCCATTCAACGTGGCAAATTCAACGTGGCAATGCTGCCAGTCTTTTGGGAACGTTACCAGTCGACGGCGATGCGGAGGAATTCTTCGACGCACTTTTATAGTTTATTTTAGGTAGTTTTTAGATTAGATTATTTTTAATATAGTTATAATAATGTAAATATTTTATTGTCAACGTCAACTTAGGGTTCATTAGGGTTTATTTTGGATTATTCGTCTAAGGTTTTACACCGTTATATTACATATCAGTAATCTGCTCGGAACAATAACTAACATGGAAGCCGGGCTAAAATAAGAAATGAAATGCAAATACTTTACCTTTTTTTACTTTCGACGTTAATAATGCGTGGGAAAGAGACATATAATACCGTTCTGTTTCGTTATTATGCAGGTTGTCACAAGCTATTTTTTGGCTAGTGATGGGCTTATCATCGACATTGTCGTGTAGATATAAGTCATCAAAGCAAACAAGTAAATATAGTTAGTACTAGCTGTGCCCGCGACTTCGTCCGCGTGGAATAGTGACTTTGGCCATATCTTTTAGTTTATTTTGGATTAACAAATGTTCGACGTGATTCTTTAAATTGACATAACTTTTTTATTTAAGAACCGATTGACATGAAACAAACACTAAATGTTAAGTGAAGCTTACCACAATATATTAGTGAAAACCACATCCGAATACGCCGTTTCTGAGATTAGCTTGCACAAACAGACAAAATTCTAACAATCATTGTTTTGGGTGCTATTGCGTTGATAAAGGACCCAATAATATTTTTTCTCATATATCTTCCATGTACAGATAGCGATCCGTTACATTTTTACTAATTAATATTTTAATTATAAAATATTGTAAATGCGAAAGTGTGTCTGTCTGTCTGTCTGTCTGTTACCTCTTCACGCTTAAACCACCGAACCGATTTAGATGAAATTCGGATAGGGATTGTTGGAGTCCCGGGAAAAAACATAGGATAGTTTTTATCCTTGAAATCACCCTTTAAGGGGGTAAAAAGGGGGTGGAAGTTTGTATGATAAAAACCTATTGATGCACTGACTCCATTTCATTTCACCATCATTAGGAAATCTGCAACCATTTTTACATCACTAGTAACCTATACTTGCGACAATTTTATTTTTCAGAAAAATCATAAAATAAAGCAAATACGTGAATTCTTTTGAGTAGATAGGCATAAAGTACTATTTTTATTTATCGTCTATCACTTTTTTTATTTCCAATATTGAAAAATATATCTCTGAACTCACCGATAAAATGTTAACGTTTCGTTCTCATTTTCTTTTCTCGAACTATGGGCTTTACACCCTTCAACAACACAAGACATCTTGTCCAGGGCACTGTACACCTCTCGTATATACTTTCTGGCCACGTTATCAGACAGAAATTAATAATTAACTCGCTTTTTTCACTTAGTAAATTCGTCGAACTCCCGACTCGTATCAACAAAACATAAAACTACAAAATTAAGTTGATAGCCAACGTAAGTATTTTGACGTCTTGGATAGAACTTTTGTATTTGTTAGCATTATAAGAGGGACAAAGAGGACCATTTGACATTTTGCTTGTGACACGTTCAAAAATAATAAAAACAAACAGCCATGTTTTGTTTCATTCCCACATTACGATATGCTAATTGACATAAATGAATAAACTGTATAGTACTCGGTTTTTATTTTAGCCCGGCTTCCATGCTAGTTATTGTTCCGAGGTAATCTGTGACTAGCTACATATCAGTAATCTGTGATCTGTGACTCTCCTCTATGGTTTTACATCAGTCACATCACAACATTCCATATTTCCCGAAATAAAACAATATTTGATAGATTGGATTGGATAATTTATGAAATAATGAAAATTAATTATATTTAGATTACATTTGTGTTGCACGTGAGAATGGAGGCGAAGCTTATATCAGCGAAAGCAATCGAGGAAGAGAGAGCGAAGAAAAAAGACTATACGAGCAGCTTAAATGACTATGTGGTCTGCGATTTGTGTAAAAACAGATATAAAAACAAGAATACCATGGTCTTACATCTCACAAAATGCATTGGAACCCATGAAGATCATATAGAAAGTCTCACTTGCGAGTGGTGTCATCTAGTATTTAGAAATAAAGGGAATTTAACACAGCATCTGAAAATACATGGTGATAAAAGGTATGGTTTGTGCCATGAATTGGACCCACTACTTTTTTAATAGTATTTATTCATGACCATAGATACAAAGTCTTTCAGTCGTGTACATGGTGGTAACAAACTATTTTTAAACATATTAACCTGTCAATTCTTTCTTGGTACAGTCGCACCACTTGGTTCTCAAATAGGACAATCAGGACGATGACATTTACTTGAAAATTGGGCGCGAATTTTGAAAACTGTGCGCGAGTAGACGAGTTGTTTGACAGATTAATGTCGCTAGTCAACAGATTAAAGTTACTTAAATATTATTCACATTAAATATAACCTATTACATATTAAAATTACATACATTTAACAAACTACTAGTGCTGTGGTGTTGCCCTATCAAAAATAATATTGTGCTGTTGTTTTAGGTGTAATACATAGATATAATCCTACTAATTATAAATGTGAAAGTTTGGATGGATGGATGTTTGTTACTTATTTACGCCAGAACGGCTGAATGGATCTGGCTGAAATTCGGCATGGAGATAGATTATAGTCTGGAATAGCACATAGGCTACTTTTTATCCCGGGAAAAGATAAGATCTCTCGGGAACGCGGGTGTAACCGCAGAGGACAGCTAGTAAAATTATAAAAACTTTGTTGAGAAAGTAAACTTAAGCGAGTTGAGTTATTGAGGAACAACATATTAGTATCTTGAATTGAATACAGTATAAGTTATAAGAAAGCAATAATTAGCTAACAAAACCAAAGTAAACCCTAAACAAATTTGTTACTAAATGTATACACCAACAATTTGGTGGGTGTGTGTGACGTACCCCACAGATGTTTGTTAATGTTTACTCCAAACACCAACCAACGCAAAACTACAGTCACAATCACTTACCCCTTCCCTCCAGTTACACGAAGCCACTTAAGATGTAGCATAGCAAATAATTATTTTTATCTATTTCTGTTTTAGTTTATAAAATTGTTAAACATTTGAATTTAAAAAAAAGCTAATACAGTCAGATGGTCCAAAAATATTTAAAAATTCCTTAGGTTCTTCTCAGTTGTGGACTGACTTCCGAACCGGTGGTAACTTCTGTAATTTGACCTTCATAAGTGCATTATTATTAACTGTATTAGGGGTATGTCACACCGCATCACACTTAAACCAAATCTTTTGTTCATATTTTGCAATTTGTTTCTTTTCCAGCCAGAAAAAAATAGAAGAACCAAAACCATTTAAATGTAGCGTATGCTCCAAAAGTTACGCACAGAACTTCCAACTTACATACCACATACGCAAGGAACATTTCAACCTAAAAGCCCGCACACCATACTGTGAGCTGAAGAAAATAAACCAGGTTTGGTTTGAACGTGTCTTAAACTCCAACACAATATTAGAAATGAAGAAAACTGGACAAAACACTTTGGTGATGCGTAAACTAAGCAATAACACAGCTATAAAAGTTGATAATGCATACACAAAAGTGATAGATTTGCGAGATATGTATCCTATTGGACGGTCAAAAAGTTCCTTGGAGCACGTACAATGTCATTTGTGTTATAAAACCTATGTTAATAGAGATTTCAAAAAACACTTGATAGAGAATCATTATAATATTTACAAGCACAGGTGTAATAATTGTAATATTACTTTCAAACGTTCATATTCGTTTTTGAGACATGTATGTGGAAAGAAACGTGGGGTTAGAGGTGTTAAACAGTATGATAAAGACATTAAAATATCAAGTGTTGAGAGCCTTGGTCTTGTATGATTCAAGTTATTATATGGATATTATGTTAACGTTCATAACATGAGAAGATCCAGAGAATCAAGATCTGGTATTAGTGCAAAATCAATGAACTTTTCAAAAATAGACTTGAGAATTATGAATTTTATAGCCTAAGAATTACAATGCTAGATTCAAAACGAAAATGGAAAATACGGTACTCATCCACAGCATATGGGAGAACAACAAACATAATTACGTCCAATGTAAGTAGAGCTAAAGCGGAGTTACCGTCTCGTCTACATCATAAACTCCTATATACAGTGCCGACACAGTCTTGACAGTGTATATTATATTAGTTAGTAAAGGTCCCACCTGTGAGGCCTCGCACTGCACTTACTTCACGATTGCCCTGTCTAGACGGCTTCGTCGCTCTGTATTATTATGCTTATTCTGTGGTATAGTCAACTATGTTATTTCTTGTTTTATTGTAAGGTCAAGGGGGGGAAGTCCGGCCAGCGGGTCAAGTCCGTCCACGTCTCCTTCGCGCGCTTCGTAGAGTAGTAGTGACGTCTGTAATTTGATGCCGGAACCAGCAAGAGACAGTGTTTTGCCGACAGACAGTCTAGCTGCTGTAATTAGTTATTAAAGGTGAACGCACACTTATCCGAGTCGAACGAACCGAACGAAACGAATTTTACAGAATAATTCTGAAGGTTTTCGTTTTGTTCGGCGCGGTCGATGCGTTCGGCTCGGATAAGTGTGCGTTCACCTTAAAGCGCGCAAAGGAGACGTGGACGGACTTGACCCGCTGTCCGGACTTCCCCCCTTGACCTTACCATACAGTGTGTATGGGTTCTATCTTTTCCTTATTGTTTTTATCTAAGACTGCAATATTATTAAGTTGTACAGTCAATATTATTCAGCAATAGGTACATCACACATTTTTGGTGACTTGTCCATATATTTTTTTTGACGCGATGATAGTTCAGTGGTAATGAGGCCGGATACCGCGGCGAAGGTCGTGGGTTTGAATCCTACAATGATCTTTAGTTTTCGCTAAAATAAAACGTCGTGCGGAAACCATACAACGGTGGTAAGGTACTTTGTTTGTGGTACTCAACTGGCTGGCTACCACCCTCATGTTGAAAATGTGCCGTCATGCACCTGTTAGTATGTTCCGGCAATTGCATAATAATAATAATTTTATTTGCAAGAATATGGTGACAGAAAAAACAAAAAAGTACATTCATATTCAGCCAAGAACTGGCATGCAAAATTATAAGCGAAGCATCCGTGAATGCTTTTAGCTACATAATATTTTAAATTTACAGTATCATTCATAAAACATGCCCTACAGTTACTATTACCTACGTGCTACGAATAATACAGAAAAAAAAACAAGATTAAAAGTCAACTATCAAATTACAATATAAATTTAATAATTTTCATATAATGCTATTACTTTTTCATTATGAGCAAGTCATTTATGGAATAAAAACATTTATCCATAAGCCAATTTTGCAATCTTGTTTTAAAAGTTTTTGTGGGTAAGTCAGTAAGGCTCCTTGGTAGCGAGTTAAATATTTTAATGCACATATAATAACAATTTTTCGTAAACAAGGTGATCTTGGGTATCATGGGCAGGATTAGCCTGTTAGGATCCCTTTGTATTTTATTAAAAACGTCACTGACTTTCGTGAACAAAGTTAAATTATTGACAAACATTCATATGCATTTGAGAGCTTTTAATGTTTTGTAAAAAAAAACGTTTGGCAATTCAAAAAACACATTGGCAATCCCCTGGCATAGCTAATGTGTATAGGAGACAGAAGTCACTTACCATTAGTTACCATCAGGTGACCCGCCTGCCTGGATGTCGCATGTGTTGTGGCATAAAGAATAAATGGCGCAAGTCACCTTTCATCTAGTTCGTACATTATTTATTTAAGATTTTTTTTACTCTGTTGATCAGTTTTAAAAATAATGTTGTTTATTTTTATTTATATAAAATTGGGATCTATATCTTCTTCTATATCAATGACTTCTTATAATTAATTGAGTGATTTATTTATATTGAAATTAAAACAAATCAATTTATAGTTTAAATACAATAGTAAGTAAGTTAATATAGTTTAATTACAAATAAAAATAACTGACAATGGACACTAGAAGTCAAGTATCGGACGTTTTTTTTCTAAAGATACAGCCAGGGACCTTTTGGCGAGAATTTGCGAAGTGACGTTGTGTTTTCATTTTATTTTCATTAACCTGTCAGGTCTTTCTTGGGACAGTAGGGGTTTCAGAGTCCGCACCACTTGGTTATCGAATGGGACAATGACATTTACTAAAAAATTGCGCGCGAATTTTGAAATTCTGAAATCTGCGCGCGAGTTGAAGAGTTGTTTGACAGGTTAATGTCGCGAGTACTAGGTAGAGGTAGTACGGACGAGGACTAGACATTACAGAAAATATATTGAAGAAGTGATACAAAGACAGATATACCAAGACCATTTCAAATACTTTGACATTGGCAGAAATATCCTTAAAGGATGATTGCCAGTAACAAAAAAAAAGATAGCCAGGCGTGTAGGTAGGTTATCCACAAATTAGCCTAAAACTATTTTTTGAGCGGACATTATTTTATAAGCCTATATTATTATATTACTTATTCATAATCTACACTTCCTACATCACTTATTCATTGTCATCACAAAAAGATTTCTTCCTATTATGGGATGAAAATTATCCCACTTCCACAACCAAAAACGTTTTCTTCCTATTATGGGATGAAAATTATCCCACTTCCACAACCAACAAAGAGAATATACATAACCACATCGTTTTATGCAACCAAGTGCCTTATGTAAACTGAATTCTACACCTTAGCTACCTTTAGTTGGACCACAAAAATGAAAAATCAAGTTGGGTTTTGCTGAACAATGATATTATAAGAAAAAAAGTAGATAGGTTGCCTCCACAACATTCAATCTTAAAAATAGCCGAAAAAGGGACTCTAACACATTAACAACACACGATTGCATTTTTGGTTGTTTTGAGTCACTTACTTTTAATTGCACTTGGTACGTGAAATGCATCGGTTGATGCCAGCGACACACAGGCCTAGGTAGGTTAGCTACTTTTAGCTTTTCGGGGAGCTTATAACTTATCTAAGCTTTTTACTAATAATATCATTGTTGCTGAATAATTTGTTCAGCTTAAAGAAACTATGATAAATATATTTTATCGAGTAAATTTTACTAGCAAAGTTTTAATCATTAACTATTTTAGAATAGTTCTGTTCCGGAAGAATGCCGTTCTAAGTTAAATTTAGAATTAGAAAATTTATGAGGATACATTTAAGTCAAGGGTGCGTTCCTAAATTCTACTGGTAGCTTTTAGTCAATGAAGTCATTAGACACTATGTACTGGCCAGTATGCCGGATCGAATTTAGGAACAGACCCTTAATCACTGTAATAGTTTTATGGACTGGATATTTAACTTGGCACAAACGATTTGTGACAAAGCTCATAACACAATAAGAATATTTTATCTTAGGAAAACAATTGATAAATCGGGCGGAAAGTGGACCTCTAGTTCAACCAGCGTTATTCGTATAAAAATGTAAATATTTAATTTAATAATAATGTAATAGGTCTACCTCATGGCAAATGGGGAAATAAAAATTTGTTGTTTGCAATACTGGGGGAAATCGGATTAAACGATCTTGATACTGTTTAATTCTTATTTATGTCTTTAGTATCAATGAACATGAAGTATATTAGGCATGTGTATGAAGAATGTTGTTATATATCTCTTTTTATCAGGCGTGGAAAATACACCATCATTTGATATGCCCTCACCTACGATTCGCCGTATTGTAGTACTGGAAACCCCTATAAAGAAGCTACAATAAGTTTGTTAAGAAAAATATAAAATAAACTATAAGTATCAAAACAACTCAGTCCGACTTACTCGTAGATTTCGTATGATTTGACAAGTGAAAATTAACATTGCCATATAAAAATCACAATTTTTTTTTTATGCCATGAGATTCTGGTAGACCTATACTGCAATTTATAAATAGATTTATTATACTCAATGATTATTGTTTCCTTTTACCCTTCACATACCTAGGTACATAAATAATTAAGGCTAATTTCATAGCTACTTGCCTACATGTAACAATTTAATATTGTTTTTTGTCCATAAATAGACAAAAGTGATCTGAGATGGTACGATAATCCTTTTTTAGTGAGGTCGGATACCGCGGCGAAGGTCTTGGGTTCGAATCGTACAATGAGCTTTCGGTGAAGGGATACATCGTGAGGAAACCATAGCACGGTGGTAGGGTACTTAGTAGTACCCAACTGGCTAGCTACCACCTTCAAGTTGAAAATTTGTCGCCAAGCATTATGTTGGTGTGTTGCGGCAGCTTTACTTTAAAGCCAGTTAGTTGTCTTTAAGGCATTGTAATAAAGTGTGCAACGCTTTGGCAATCCCCCTGGTATTGCTAATGTCTATAGGCGGCGGTAGTCACTTACCATCAGGTGAACCGCCTGCCTGTTTGTTACTTGTGGTACCTTTAAAAAGTAGACTATTACGTTTCATTATACGTACCTACATTAGGCAGGTAAGTAGGTACAGTACAAAGTAATTACAGTCCTACCTTCGAACAATATCTGTACTTGGACATAATAAACAACTTATAGGAACAATTTATTTTAATTCTTTTAGTTACTTATATAGGTACCTATACATTTTAATTTAGCAATCTTGGATGAATAAATCACTACCTATGTATACAAAATTTTAGTTTTAATAATAAATTGTGAACGAAAACACAGGTTTAATGTTTTTTTAATTAGCATGCGTATGGGTTAAAGCTTTTTGGCAACGTTTTCGTTTTGTTCAGTAGAGAACCGTGGTCAACACAACCGATTTTTATACCCGAAGCGAATATCCATACCGTAGAATAATCCTTAGGTTTGTCCTCTTTGTCTATCCCAAGTGTTTTTATCCTCTTTGTCTATCCTATCAAAGAGTAGGTATGTAATGTAATCACTTGTATCCAATAAACTAATTAAAAAGTACCTAGTCTAATTATCTCTATCTGTCACGGTGGTGTTTTATCCAATAAAGATCAATCTAGTGCACAAGTGAAGTGAAATGAAACATGTTTCGTGACTTTTCAGGTTGTCCCAAAAAGTCAGTGAAAAGTTTTAGTGGAAGTTTCACTAAAAAAAGTTTCACTGACCTGACCTTCCTTTTACGGACGAGGACTAGACTTTACCGTGAATGTGATTACCTAAAAGACCTAAATGGAAGAAATGAACACGTAAGACTAGGCAGGATGGTCAATAGACCATAGCCCGCCCCGCCCTGAAGGGCTATGGTTTATTGATAAATGATATGATGTATCTGTCAAATGTTAATAGTGTCAATAAACTGCAGCTTACGTTAATAATTAGTTTAATTTATTAATTTTCGTGATAAAAATGAATGAATGCAACGGTTCTAGTGTTTCTAACATGAAGAATACATGCAGGGCGTGCTTAGTAACAACAAACAATGTGTATTCAATGTCATCCAGTGAGTTAAAATTGTATAAAAGTTTTGTTGAAAAGGTTAGTATTTTTGTTGTTTTACAATGTTTTATTTTTTGGTTATTGTATTATAAAAGCATTATGGAGTTTGCCATAACTCACCAAAGGTTGCTTTAGAACGATAATTCACATTTGGCCTCCAATAATAATGAGAATTTCATTCAAGAAACCCAGCTAGGTACTGGCTTTGGCCTGCTTGAATCGCGTTTCCTGGTTTTTTTTAAATGTAGTTTTGGAATTACTCTTCAATTTAGCGCAGGTCGAAATGGACGATAGATAGAATAGCATAGTGCACTACAATAATCATAAATAAATCTTATTGGTTGTTTATGAAGTATTATTGTTTGAAATTTGGTTTGTTGGTCAATAACGCTAAAACGGCTGAACGGATTTTAATGAAACCTGGCACAAAGGTAGATCTCATCCTGGAATAAAGCACAGGATACTTTTTATCCTGGGAAAGCATGAAACCAAGGGACGGTGTGAAAAACGAGTGTTTAATTAATATGTTCAATACCTATTTCAGTTACCAAATATGTGTTGGGATATATATATATGTGTCTACTGCAGCTGGATGTTACAGAAATGCCATAAATTCATAGAACAATGTCGGAAAGCTAATGATATACTCAATCAAGTTATGGATGTGGTAATAACATTAATCTTTTTTTTATTTGGAACAACAAACAATTGCACTTAAAAATATTGTAATTAACATAAAGATAATATCTGATTCTAATAGTACAATCAGCACTGTTGTCCACGACTTGGGTATTTTAAGAAAAGGGGCGCTGCGATTGCGCTGAATGTTATACATACGTATGTATGTATGCATGATTCCACTTTGCAGGTGTGAGGTGCCTACCTCCTATAAAGTGGAACCATGCACACTCGGGATAGATACTAGTACAAAATTAATATAAGATATACCTATAGTAAAATTTACCTTATAAGTAGGTGCATTAGTTTACTTTTGACAATATATGGTTTAAGTTTCTTTTGAACAAAGCAGGTGAGGTTGCAAAGAATTCGATTTCACAAAAATGATTATTGAATAGTTTAGTAATGGTGCGAGCTCACCAGCATTCGTTTTACAAGGAGTAGGTGCGAACAAATAATGTTTGCGGGTCTCTCGTGTGGAATGTGCACGACATGGTGTATCAATGTGTATTTGGTTAACAAGTTCAATGCAATCATATTTTTCATGGCAGATATTAAATAGTAGCATTTGATCAAGGAGCAATCTTCTTGACTTTAGTGTAAGTAAGGAAAATTTATTTAAAATCTTACTTTATCTAGGTTATGTATCTAAACATGAAGTTTGATGTGGCTTTTAAAGGTGAATTCACATGCTATTCGGTTCCATGCCAGCCAATAAGGGAGCGTTCAAGTATTATGTAACAAATTTTGGGGGTGGGGGGGAAGGTCTTGTAAAACGTTTGATGCGTTACAGCGGCGGGAGGGGGGTATGAACTACGCGTTACGTTATATTGATTTTTACACTTCCGGTACTTTACGCCACATAATTGTGACTTTTAGGTAAAAATGGTCTCTTGGTGGTTATGTAACGTTTTACTAGGGGGGACTCGGGGGGACTCGGGGGAGGGTACAGAGAAACGTTACGGCGCGTTAAACGGGGGGAGGGGGAAATATCTCCAAAAATAGTGTTATGTAATACTAACGATCCATAAAACAATTTTTTTTTCTCATCATGGTAAGTGATGATGTGACCGAAGGTGGTAAGCAAATCAAAATCAATCAGTATCTAATGAACAATGGGACTACCACTGAGCTATCTGTGTTACTGGTGTGGATCTGTGCAGGTTGTGAATTTTTATTACTAACCAATATTTTTAAATTGTATGGCCGAACTTACACTTAGTCTTGTAAGTTGCTTTCGTAAGTTTTATGTTTTCGTTTTTTAAGGCGATGTAGTAGTAGTAGTGAAGTCGGATACCGCGGCGAAGGTCGTGGGTTCGAATCCTACAATGAGCTTGAGCTTTCGGTGAAGGAAAACATCGTGAGGAAACCATAGCACGGTGGTAGGGTACTTTGTAGTACCCGACTGGCTGGCTACCACCCTCGAGTTGAAAATCTGTCGCCAAGCACCTATCGGTGTGTTCCGACAGCTGCACTTGAGAGCCAGTTCCCATCTAGGCTTTGTGTGCTTACCACCTTCGGCCACATTATCACTTACCATGGTGAGATTGTGGTCAAACACAAGCTTATACAGAATTTAAATTTGAATGTAAGTAACTTACCAGCCGTAAGTTTGAAAAGTATTAAGAAATTACGGTAAGCGACTTACAAAGCGTGTAATTTGAAAATTTAGCGTAAGTTAATTACGTAAGCCTACTTACGCGAGTAAAACTTACAAATGTAAGGCTTATGTTCAAGTTGAAACCTTAATGATATTTACAGGACTCAAAATCATTCCTATTCTACCATCAATTGACACTAAGTCATGATTATACACAAACTAAAGCAAAAATATACAACATGGAAGCAGACATTGATAATGATATTAATGACTATCACGATAATGATACATTTGATAATGATGGACTTACTGATGATGAAATACCCTTGATTGTGTTAAGTAAAAGTTTAGAAGTTACAAAAGATATTAAAAGTAAGAGACGGAAAAAGCATAATGGTGTAAGTAATTTATTTGTCTGTGCGAGATTTTCTTTGTAACTGCTAAATAGATTTTGATAATGTTTTTACCAATAGATAGACTGATTCATTAGGAAGGTTAAGATGTATAATTTATTAAATGGAATCTTGCTAAATGGGCTGGATTACTACTGTTGGATATGTCATAGGTACCGCGGAAAGGGAAGATCTTCCACCGGGCTAGGCATCAATCCCCCAGGGACTGCATAATTGGATTTTCGAAAAAATATTTCCCCAAGCCAGGAATCGAACCCGACGAATTTGAAAAAAAAAAAACATAGCCCGATAATGTTGCTAATACCTAAGGATCAAATTCTCAGAAGTAATGACATACGGCACGCTAAAAGAAAGTGTTCTTTTTTTAATAAAATGATATGCCCATACCAAGTCATTAATAATTAATTAATACTTTTTCAGAAATCTTCAAAATCAGATATAGAACAAAATAAATTAACGATAAAAGAAGAGATAGAATTAGATATCCAAGAGAAATGCACTAAAAAGAAACGCAAGAAAAAAACTGTTTTAAGAGAAGGTTTCACATCCAAAATGGTGCAGGAGACCAATGAATATATTGTAATTAAATTAAATAAGGATCAGGTATTTTGCATATGTTATTTTAATTTGAAGATTTAATTTGATTTAAAAAAAGCTGCAATAATAAAAGAAATTGCAAGTAGGTACGCTTATCACGTCTGCAATCCATATCCATACTAATATAAATGTGAAAGTTTGGATGGATGGATGTATGTTTGTTACTCATTTACGCCAGAACGCCTAAACGGATCTGGATGAAATTTGGCACAGAGATAGATTATAGTCTGGAATAGCACATAGGCTACTTTTTATCCCGGGAAAGGATAAGATCCTTCGGGAACGCGGGTGAAACCGTCGAGGACAGCTAGTATTATAAATGTGAAAGTTTGGATGGATGTTTGTTACTCTTTGACGCAAAAACGGCTGAACAGATTTTGACTTAGCATACAGGTAGATCATATCCTGGAATAACACAAAGGATACTTTTTATCCCGAGAAAGTATAAAATCCCTCGGGAACGCGGGTGAAACCGTGGGGTGGAAAACTAGTTTTCTATATAAAGTTATTTAATATATTTTTCACTCCTCTTGCTCACAAAGACCGTCATTGTAGCATACCAGAGCGGTGAAAAAATAGCGATTCATCCTCTAGGGGAAAAAGTATTTTTTTTAAAATTTTTGTGTGAAATGACAATGAGCCTACAAAAACGAAAAAGTCTTTAGTCATAAGTAGAATAATCATGAATAAAGACTCGACTTATTACTGTTTCATAAAAAAAGAACTTCATTTTAATTTTGAAAATCTCTGGTAGAATGCATGCAATGTGTTGCGCCTACAGAAGAAACAAAAAAAAAAAAGAAATTATAAACTACATATTTCATATTGTATTGGATTGTTTTATTTTTTCGCAATCGTAGTGAAAAGTATAGTGTAACACACGGCGCTAAAACCCATTAAAACTCGGTTTCTATTTAGTCCCTCGCTAAAGCTCGGGAGTAAAACTACCTCGTATATAATGGGTCATTATAGCCCCTTGTATAACAATCTCTTATCAATTGTAGGTATTACAAGAAATGGATGAACGGTCCAAAAGTGAAACGTATCTGCGTTCGCCGTACAAATGCGAAAAGTGTGTGAAAGGATTCAACTTCGAAGATGTATTGCTCAATCATATGGCGAAACACTCGATGGTAAGACATTATCTCACTCCTGGCACTTCATTTAACCATGGCTTGCTGTTGAGACGACCTTCCCAAAACTACCTAAGGCGATGACAGCTCAGTGGTAAGTGACGTCGGATACCGCGGCGAAGGTCGTGGGTTCGAATCCTTACAATGAGCTTGAGCTTTCGGTGAATGAAAACATCGTGAGGAAACCACAGCACGGTGGTAGGGTACTTTGTAGTACTCGACTGGCTGGCTACCACCCTCAAGTTGAAAAATCTGTCGCCAAGCACCTGTTGGTGTGTTCCGGCAGTTGCACTTGAGAGCCAGTTCGCCTTAATAAGGTGTACAACACATTAGCAATCCCCTGGTATTGCTAATGTCTATAGGCGACGGTTGTCACTTACCATCAGGTGACCCGCCTGCCTCGTTGTCACTTGTGACATAAAAAAAAACCTACAAAAAATATAATTCCAGGAAGTTTGTCTGTCTTTTTTTAGGGTTCCGTATCCAAAGGGTAAAAACGGAAACCCTATTACGAAGACTCTGCTGTCCGTCTGTCACCAGGCTGTATCTCATGAACCTTGATAGCTAGACAGTTGAAATTTTCAGATGATGTATTTCTGTTGCCGCTATAACAACAAATACAAAAAATAATAATTTTAAGACTACAAAATTTGTACGGAACTCTCGGTGCGCGAGTCCGACTCGCACTTGACCGGTTTTTTTATGTCTTTTACAGATAATTCTTGAATTTCTATGGGTACTTTGTAGAAACATTGTCCCTTGAAAGAGTCCCTAATTGTATTGAGCATAGCACAGCAAGATAGTGCTTATTTCTAGCTACAAGTGTCGTCCTTCTTAGGAAAATTTTGAATGTATTTCCGAAGCGAACATGAATAATATTAAACTGGTCGAGCTCCTAAGTGCAACGGCCGGAACACACCAATAGGTGCTTGTCGACAGTTCAACTTGTGTGTGGTAGCCAGCCAGTCGAGTACTATAAAGTACCCTACCACCGTGTCATGGTTTCCTCACCATGTTTTCCTTCACCGAAAGCTCAAGCTCGGGAAGTGCTCGAAAGAATTGTAAAAGTCCACCCAAAACAACAGACATACAAATAAACAAGAAATTGACTTAATAACAACGTAGTAGAATAAAAACGCGGTAATAAATGTTTATTTTCATCCCCCCCATCTCGGAAAGAGTATTTTTGCTCTTCGATATCTGAGTGTAAAAGCCGTTTTTATCCACTTGAGGATAAAGTAAATAGAACATCGTGTGCACTAAGTTTGTGAATTCAAACATCATTAACCTATTTACTTCTCCTCTATGGTGCCGAATTTATCATACTTACATCCTTTTTTAATTTGTTAAAAACTCAGACCGGAACCTTCTAGGTGCACTTTTTTTTAATTAGCTTTACGCGCGCCATTTTCTTTTTTTTGCATATTTAGCCATTTCCTCGCTGAGGTGGGATGAAAAGATACGTGTTGCACTCGAGTGCAAAGATTTTTCACCTCGTGCTCTTTTGATCCCCTCGCTTACGCTCAGGTTTCAATTTTTTTAATCCTACGCTTGCTCGGTCATCAAAATTGAGCACGCGGTTAATAAGCAACTTTACACTCTTGTATAACAAATAACTATTATTCGCAGGAGAATGGCTCTCTCCAATGTGACATGTGTTCACAATACTGTCGTAGTGCTGTCTCACTCAGGGGCCATATCAAGTCACATACCACTAGGTAAAATATTACTTACTAAAGAGAAAATAAATATAATTTAGTATATCTCCCTCTCTGCCTTTCCTGTCTTGGCGAAATATGTATATGTTTATTCAGTTCAAATAAGTAGTTCCGATTAGTGGTCCTTCGAGCCGGATGACGGGAAGGCAGAGATAAAGCAGAGACTGGATCATTCATTGACAAAAATATTTACATGAATCGTTAAAATCTTAGCTTAGAGGATTATAAATGTATGAGTTTGGATGTTTGTTGTTCAGTCACGCAAAAACGGCTGAATGGATTTTGATGAAACGTGGCACACAGATAGATCATATCCTGGAATAAAACATAGGATACTTTTTATCCTGGAAAAAGATAAGATCCCACGGTAACGCGGGTGAAACCGCGGGGGAGAGCTAGTAATAATAAAACTTGAGAGGTGTCAAGGGACACCCGGATGGAACGAAGTTATATAAGTTAGAGAGTATATATATTTATAAAAATATCTGGCTTGCTTTCTATAAGAGAGAGAGAGAGAGAGAGAGAGAGGCAGACAGAGAAACATGCGCACGCCGCACAGCTTACTACACACAACTGTCACCCGACCAACTAACACTAAAAGTGTCGGTTTTTCGTAAGATTTTTTACCGTCTAACCCCTTAACTAACTTCGTTCCAATAATACCTAACTAAAGTATATTATTAGGTACAAGTGTAAGTTATGTGGGCATATCCGTCTGTCCCGGCAACACTTGTTGGAGCACCACGCCATATCGCACACGAGCGCCGCCCCTAAATACACGTGCGACCATTGTGCCTTCACTACTGAGTAAGTTTAAATTAAATTAAATATTTATTCACCCATAGCTCAGTGGTACGAGTAAGTGACGTCGGATACCGCGACGAAGGTCGTGGGTTCGAATCCTACAATGAGCTTGAGCTTTCCGTGAAGGAAAACATCGTGAGGAAACCACAGCACGGTAGTAGGGTACTTTGTAGTACTCGACTGGCTGGCTACCACCCTCAAGTTGAAAATCTGTCGCCAAGCACTTATCAGTGTGTTCTATCTTTGTTTCTAATCTAATCTAGGCTTTGTTGGCTTACCACCTTCAGCCACATCATCACTTACCATGGTGAGATTGTGGTCAAACACAAGCTTATCCAGATAAAAAAAAACCAGTCTCACTGACAATATTTGCGTATTATGCCGTCAAAAATAATACCAATCCAATATAATTTAATTATGACTGACTTGGTTAACAAAATCAAGCAGACCAGCCCCCACAAGCAGCACCTAACCTAAATATGGGGTTATATTGATTCCCTTTCCTAGATTTATATATGTGTTCTAGCGTGGTGGGATACTACCTTCGCCACAGGTCCTGGTTTCGATTCCCATCTATTACATATTTGTGTGCATGAACTGTTTGTTCAGAGTCTAGGTGTGTTTATCTTATACCACAAGTGACAACCATGCACGGGTCATGATGGTAAGTGAATACCGTCGCCTATATACAATAGCAATATCAGGGGAATTGCAATGTGTTGTTTTTACAATCCCTTAAAGGCAAGTGGGCCTCAAGTGAAGCTGCCGGAACACACCAACATTTATATGCTTGGCGACAAATTTTCAACTTGAAGGTGGTAGCTAGCCAGTCGGGTAATACAAAAATACCTTCCCTACCACCGTGCTATGGTTTCCTCACGATGTTTTCCTTCACCGAAAGTCAAAAATCTCCAAAAATTGCGTCACGTAATACTTGAACGCTCCCTAAGTTGCTTTTTTAAAAAGAGTAATTGCCGAGTTTATTGCCGGCTCTTCTCAGCAAAAACACCGAACCGAGCGTTAGAATTTTACATAAATCAAATTGACGATTAAAAATACTTGTAATGAGTTTATTTAAAGGTATTGGCAACTGTTTGACGGGCCGGTTGGCGTGGTTGGTTAATACACTGCCTATCACGCCGCAGGTCGTGGGTTCGATTCCCATCCAGGACAGACATTTGTGTGCATGAACATGTCTGTTTGTCCTGAGTCTGGGTGTAATTATCTATTTAAGTATGTATTTACAAAAAAAATGTAGTATATGTAGTATATCAGTCATCTGGTTGTCCATATTAGGGAGCGTTCAAGTATTACGTAACGAATTTGGGGGGAGGGGGGGGTCTTGTAAAACGTTACGATGCGTTACAGGGGTGGGAGGGGGGTTTAAACTACGTGTTACGTAACACTTTATTTTAACATTTTCGTTACTTTACGCCACATAATTGTGACTTTTAGGTCAAAATGCTCACTTGATGGTTACGTAACGTTTTACTAGGGGGGAGGGGGGGGGTACAGAAAATCGTGACGGCGCGTTACATAGGGGGAGGGGGGGGTCAAAAATCTCCAAAAATTGCGTTACGTAATACTTGAACGCTCCCTTACAAGCTCTGCTTAGTTTGGGATCAGATAGCCGAGTGTGAACAAATGTCCGAGGATATTTATTATTATTATATTATTATGTTTCCAGTAAGCGTACAGTGATACAAAGACATGTGAAGTCCCACGCGCCGACCGAACAGCATGCGTGTCATCAATGTGGGAAATTGTTCAAGAATATCAACTCGCTGAGAGTTCACACTATGTGAGTATTTCTAACCTTAGACATATGTATACAGGGTGTCCGGTAAGTAGTAGGACAAACTGAAGGGGGAGATAGGTGGAGGGGTCACCTACCAACATATACTAAAATAACCTCAGTAAAAGTATCACCATTTTCGAGATATTTATGATCGAAAATTAAAAAATCAATGCATAAAAATCTGAAATATCGGAATATCTCGAAAATTTAGAACTTTTTACTGAGGTGATTTTTATATATGTTGGTAGGTGACCCCCCCACCTATCTCCCCCTAAGTTTGTCGTACTACTTACCGGACACCCTGTATATCTTACTAATATTATAAATTTGAAAGTTTGTTACTCTTTCAAGCGAAGACTACTCAACGGATTTTGATGAAACTTGGCACACAGGTAGATTATATTCTGGAATAACACATAGGATACTTTTTATCCCGGGAAAGGATAAGATCCTTCGGGAACGCGGGTGAAACTGCGGCGGAAAGCTAGTTCTTTATGTTAAGTGTTTTTATTTCTCGCACAACGCCTCGGAGAATGTAGAATATGTAAACTTTACACATACAAACAAACACATAGATATTTTTGTTACACAGGCGGCACGATAAATCAAAACGCCTCGAATGCAGTATATGCAACAAGACATTCATCTATCCATCGCTGCTGCACAAACATGTGCGATGTGTACACCTCACTAAGGACTATTATTGCGTGGAGTGCGACGTGCGCTTCAAGTCACCTGTGAGTCTATAACTTTTTTGATAAGGCGATGATAGCTCAGTGGTAAGTGACGTCGGATACCGCGACGTCGTGGGTTCCAATCCTACAATGAGCTTGAGCTTGGTGGTAGGGTACTTTGTAGTACCCGACTGGCTGGCCACCCTCAAGTTGAAAATCTGTCGCCAAGCACCTATCGGTGTGTTCCGACGGCTGCACTTGAGAGCCAGTTCCCATCTAGGCTTTGTGTGCTTACCACCTTCGGCCACATCATCACTTACCATGGTGAGATTGTGGTGAAACACTAGCTTATCCAGATTAAAAAAAAACTAGTGGCAGAGGTTGTCCTGCTCTGAAATCAAAACTTAGAACCCAATTCCAGCGATAACTACCGGGTTCAATTGTGAATCTAAATAATGACAGTCGCTGTCATTCCGGCGATTTCCGTTTTTTTTTCATTTAAACCAACCCTTATTCGAGCGAACAAAACAAAACAAAAAAAAAACTAATCGGTCAAGCCGTTTTTGAGTTTTAGCGAGACTAACGAACAGCAATTAATATTTATATATTAAGGATATAGAAAAATGGCCTATTGTGCAGTACGGGCCTTGCTTACCCTGGGGCCATTATCGGGATTCGGCGAAGTTATTTTTTGTTATTCCTGTACTAAAAAACTTCGGCAAATCCCGATAATGTGGCCCCAGGGCTATAAAACGCTATTTGACTAATTAAATGAGATTAAAATGTGCCTCTTATACAAACTAAATTTCATACTTAGCATGATAAATATAATACCTACATTTAAACATTTAAAATAAAGGTATTGTGCACCAAATAAGGCAAAAGGGGTAAGTTCAGGTTATGCTGCGTACACATTTTCATGCACGTAGCGCTGTTATTCAACTTACCCCTCCCGCCTTATGATATTTCACGAGCTAATTTAATAACGCTATTTAAATAATAGGGGAGAGAGGGACATGAAATGAAAGGGACACGTATTGAAAGGGACGTGTGTTTTAGCGTACCTAAAAAGTCGAAATGATAAATACCTACGCATTCTTTTTTTTAAGGAAACTATGAGACTACATTTCAAAAAAGCCAAGAGACACCGGGATTCGTCTTCTTACAAGTGAGTTTAATTTTAATATTTATGCTTTGAATTTTTTTTATATCTAGTCATAGATTAATAATAGGTCATCGCGCCGCGCGAGGACCTATTATTAATCTTCCAGGTCTGCCAGTTCTCTCTTGTGTGCCGCGTAAAAGAATGAAGAATGTTAACTAATTTTGAATATTAGCTCTCCATATTCTCTGTAAAAATAAAAAATACAAGTGAAAGAATTACTTCGATACGTCAATTAGTTTCCGATTTATAGAAGTAAACGTGCGATGCGGACTCGTAGATACTCGATGTGACGTACTCGTGTGACGTCATCTCGCAACACTCGCTCATAGCGGAGCGTTGTGAATTGACGTCACATGCGATCACGTGACTGTTAGCGGGACACGATGGTATCGTAAGTTTAAATGCCTGTAAAATCAAAACTAATAGGTATTATTTACTACAGCAAAAACTAGTGTATTTGTATACATACAAGCTTTACTGTAACAAACTTTCAACCGATTTGGCTACCTAGTAACATTCTTCATTTCTAAAAAGCTATTCAATTGTCCTACAACTGAGTTATAATGTTTCATTAAAGGTACCCTTGTACCTCGTGTTCTCGCCGCTTCGTGTCGGCGTCGAGTCTCGCGGCTCACTCGCACTCTGCGCACGGTACGATCGGGGCGCGCCACACGTGCGGCTCGTGCCGCCGCGTGTACGCGACCCGCGACGCGCTGCGGGCGCACGTGTGGAGGTCGCACACCAACCGCAACGTCGAGCCTCTACCGTGCCACGTGTGCGGGAGGACATTTAGCGTATGTCTACAATTTATGTTCTTTTTATTTAATGCTGATTTCACCCGCGTACTAAAATATCTTATTTTTTCCCAGGATAAAAAGTATCCTATGTTCTTCTCCAAGGTCTTATCTTACAGTCCTATCTATCTCCAAAAGGTCCTCTGGTATCGTAATCGATATTCGCTAGCGAATATCGTAACAGACTTCGTATGAAATACTGTTGCGTCAACTGTCCGTTAGAGGCGCTGCGCAAATCTTCATACTAATGGCCTTATTCATAATAAAATCGACGGTATTTAGTGAGTGTTTAGCAGATTGTAAATTCAAATCCTCGATAGAAAATTTGAATTAAGAATCTGCTAAGCAGTTGCTAAACATCGACGATTTTACTGCCATAAATGTTTACCGTAGTCGCTAGCGAGTATCGATTACGATATTAGAGCAAACTCATGGTAGAGGTACAGGACAATTTTGTGTCTTACCCTTTAACCATAAGTACCTGGGTGACCGAGCATTTCTCGTTTTATATTGGTAAAATTTTAATAGTTTTTCACACAAAAGAAGGAACTTGAAAAAAAAGGGGATAAAAATAATTCATGTGGACTCGACCCGGGGTCTTCTGATTGCAAGTCCGCTCTATTTTCCCCTGAGCTATTATATCCTGTCAGTTAAAAGCGAAATTCACCTTGGTATTCTAATGATATTGTAGCAGTTTTCCATTGCCACGGATAAAACTACGTTTTCTAAAAATGATCTAGCTAGGTTGCTAGATCGATTTTTCGCCACCGAAACCCCCAGCATACTAAATTTCATGAAAATCGTTGCAGCCGTTTCTGAGATTCAGATTATATACATAATATACAAGAATTGCTCGTTTAAAGGTATTAGATAATAATGACCTATTATTTTAATTGTGACTATTCTGTAATGTTTTTATGTTATTAAAAAAGTTAATCTAATTTTTAATAATAATCTGGATATGTAATGTAGCGCAAGAGTGTTCTCAAGCTGCACTTGCGGACCCATAGCGGTGAGCGGCCCCACTCGTGCGAGTGTGGCGCTGCCTTTACCCAGCCAGCCACCCTGCGGGCACACCGCGCTAACAAACATAAGGTAAAACTACGACTTGTATTATAATAAGTTACAAGTTAAAAACCTTTTTTAAAAACAAGCTTTGGATTTAGGTTTAAAGAATTTATTCTCAATAAAAACAATACAATTTCACTTACTTGAGAACAACAGGTTAACTTAAACAATAATTATAATTCGTCGTTTCTTTAATACTCATCTAATGCATTCATGTTTGAGGAGACTTATTATTCGCAATTACAAATTGAGTTTTGAATACATTAAATGAGTGTACATTTTTAATGTGTGAGAGTATTTTATTATAAAGTAGTGCCCCTTCAAACGTCAGCATTCTTTTTCCATAATTAGTTCTAATCTTTGGTAAAACTAAGAAACTAGCGCGACGAGAACTACGTTGGGTAATTTGTTTATTTTTGGTAAATGTTAAACTGATTTAGAGTGACGTCACTTTATATTTCGAATTATTCTCAGCAAGCCCTTTCATAAGATACCCATATTGTAGGATTGCATTAAAAAATAATAGTCCGCTATCTTAGGTGTTCCGCCATGTTGGATTTAGAATGACGTCACACAGCTAACCATGCATTGTCATCCAAACTAAACGTGTATACAAAATTTCAGCTCGATCGGTTAAAGATATCTGGTTCAAAATTGAGTTGCAAGATTCACCCCGGACAAACATCTTAATTTACTTTATAAACGTGAAAATAATAATAATAATGGTTGTACTTTTTTATTTTTTATTTCTCAATTTTTGTATTGCCTCAATAATATCAAATAGGAATTAAATATGTACACTCTATAAAAAAATATGTCATAGTGTATTTTACTCTAGAGGGTGGGCGCTAATACCTATCACACAGGATTTTTTAATCTTAGTTTAGGTATTAGTTTTAACACTAAATCTGTTACTCATAAGATCTTGATCTTTAAAATTTTGTAATATTGTTAATGTTTTTTTTAAATATTATTATTACTGGTGAGAATCGTCCTTCGCTCATCGGTTGAAATGAATTTTTTTTTTTATTCAAATAGGCATTTACAAGCACTTTTGAATAGTCTAGACTCTAATGCACGGTTCGGAAGGTTGCTTTTGCTGAGAATAATTAAGGCGATGATAGCTCAGTGGTAGTGACTTCGGATACCGCGGCGAAGGTCGTGGGTTCGAATCCTACAGTGAGCTTGAGCTTTCGGTGAAGGAAAACATCGTGAGGAAACCATAGCACGGTGGTAGGGCACTTTGTAGTACTCGACTGGCTGGCTACCACACACAAGTTGAACTGTCGACAAGCGCCTGTTGGTGTGTTCCGGCAGCTGCACTTGAGAGCCAGTTAGTTGCCTTTAATGCATTGTAAGTAAGTTTGTCGTACTACTGACGGGACAGCCTGAATAAATGACAATTATATTTGAACTTGTTTTGTCCACAGAAACCAGAAAACATTGCCAATGAAATTAACACTCCAGTACCTCTTGAAGCATAATCTATACACTACGAGAAGAGAGGCTGTGGACTTTTGGCGGGAACTTGGGAAGTGACGTTGCGTTTTCGTTTTATGTTCAATAAATTCGTGTATTTTAAGTTTTAATGAATAATATCGGTAGTATTTTGTCCAATAAAGATCAATATAAGTGCACAAGTGAAGTTAAATAAAATCGTATATCGTAACTTTCAGGTTGTCCCAAAAAGTCCGTGAAAAGTTTTAGTGGAACAGCCGCTAATTTTACTAAAACTTGATAGGTCTTGTACGAACGAGGACTTTACAATGAATATGACAACATAACGAGACTATATCATAAAAGAAGAATATTTAAAAAAAGTAATGGCTTAAAGGTTTAGATACCAAGCCAAAAAAACTTAAAAAAGAGAGACGTTGTTGACTATACGGCGGCTTTTTTCCCTTCCTTCCGAATATTTCCTTTGTACTCCGTCAGTCATCGAGTCTGGAACTCAACTGTTTTAAGTTAGAAACTCTACTAGCTATTTCCCGCGGATTCATCCGTAAAGCCTTCCTGAACAAACGGGCAATCTAAATTTTCTAACCAATCAAGTAGTTCTTGAGATAAGCGTGTTCAAACATACAAATTCTCTCACCGCTATAATATCTATTAGACAGTTACAATGTAATTGAGAAAATTATGATATCGCGATTTTTTTTTTTGAGGAGGACTTAAAGGTGGCGGTCTGAAGGACCATAGACACCCTTACGCGGACTATTCGGCGAGCGCTTAGGGCTCTCAGCCGTGTTTGTTTGTGACGACTCACCGCTGAGGGCGCCCCAGTTGGGGCCCGAACCTCGGCTCAGGGCGTCGTCGGGGGACACAAAAAGTGTGACGGACTTCGCCTAAGCGATTTAGAGGAGTTTTAGGGGACGGTCGGATTGCTGACTGTGGCGGCTCGGGCCGTTAACGACTGACTAACGGGGGGACGAGACTGAATCTGAGTGGGACGTCGCGACGGGCCTCTCTGGCGAGGGCGGAAACGCGGGCGTTGTTTCTCGAGGTCTGTGTCGGGAAATCATTTATGTATTTGCCCAAATAATGATTCCTCGAAATTTAAATGGTTTAACAATCACTTGCTTCGACTTACCTTTACTTGATAGTGTAGCTTCTCGTTACAGGATGTACAACTGATTTTTAGTATGATTGGGGTGCTTCGCGTTTATGCCATCTGTGTTCACTCCAAGCATTCACGTGTACCTCTCCTTCATCGACAGGCAACCTGTTGGTTTAAATTATTTATGAACTAAGTGCCCCCTGGATATTATTCAATACTACATATAGTTAATACATAACCCTAGGTGTTGCGGGTCATTTCATGTACCATGTAACTTGACAGTCATCACTCTAGGTGTTGCGGGTCATTTCATGTACCATGTAACTTGACAGTCATCACTCTAGGTGTTGCGGGTGATTTCATTGACCATCTGGATATTAGTGTTTTACACCACAAACAAGGCCCATTCGTCCGAGTCTGCCTCTAGCTCGAGTCTATCCCTTCTGCCGGCAGGCCCATGGCGAGTTGTATGGGTAAAGTATCTGAGTAGTGCACGCACATCGACAGCATACTGTTTTGAGTTACTAAGTTCGTAACATTGGTCAATGGAGCAGCGTCCCTTCGGACACACATACATGGTAAATGAACAGTAAAGTAAATATAAGCGTTATAATCCCTAGGCACTTTCGCCGTTCCGGCAGATATGGTCAACCAGGACTTCAGAGAGAACACACACTTCAGGGAATTTTTCCCACAACTTGTACAAAAACTTATTGTTAACAATCAAATCGTCTTTCATTTGTTTCACCAATGAAAGATGACTGATGAATGAATGAATATGATAACTGAAAGAGTTTATTTTTATTGTCTTTGCTTACCTCCATACTCTATATTAATCTATGTTGCTATTTGCAATATTTACATTTCGCGTAAAAGTCACGACACTCCCACCGGGAACAATTAAAGTAAAGTTGTCAACAAATTCTACGTCCATTCCCTTATCTTCTCCAGGGCACGGACGGCAGCAGCCCGTTTGTGATCCAAACCATCAGTTAACGTATCATTGCACATCACATCCTTCACGTGATCTCTCAACTTATTATTTTTCCTATCAGCGCTGTCAATCTCAATCTCTATTTCTTTACAATCATTGTCAACCATTGTATCATCTGTCATTTCCATGTCTACTAGCTGTCTCACTTCCTGATCAGCTAATGTTTCTTTTTGAAGAGGCTCTGTTTCTGTGATAGCAGACGGTGAAAATTCACCATCTTTAGGAGGATCACCATCTAATTGAACAGGTTGAAGTTTTCCTGTAGTTTCTTGAAACTCAGTGCGAGAACGTTCATTTTCTTCTATTTCTAGAGGATACAAATGCGCAATAGAACGCGTAAAAATCTTGTCCCCTACTTTTACTTGTGCTACTCTAATCAATCCATCAGAACCCTTTGGTATTGAAATTATTCTTCCTACCTTCCAACCTTCACGATTCTTATCTCCTTTTATCTGTACTATTTGACCTTCTCTTGGTTCAAAATGTGACATCACGCGTGGTTGTTTAGGTTGATGACTATACCGTTCCCTCAAACTAGGTAGGTAACGGTTTTGAAACATTTCTTTAAATTCGTCTAAAATTTGTTTTCTTCCAACTCATAATCAAATTGGTTTTTGTTGATGTACCTTGTAATGACGCATCATTTTCAGCAGTCTTCAAAGTCACACATATACCAGGTTGAAGAAAATCAGATGGTTTCAAAATATGCTCAAGTTCCGAATCAACAGAAATTAATGGTCTCGAATTTAGCACAGCTTCTATTTCTTTTACAACTGTCGCCAGTTGACTATCTCCTAAGAGGTGTTTTTGTAGTGTTCTTCGCAGACAGTGTTTGACCAAACCTACAAGACGTTCATAAAAACCGCCATGCCATGGTGCGAGTTCTGGTATGAATCTCCATTTTATTTTGTTCTCAACACAATATGAATTTACAACTATATCTGATATCAATTTGAAATGTGAAGCATTATCTGAAGTAATAAGAGTTGGTATTCCTCTAGTTGAAATCATTCGTCTTAGAGCAAGTAATCCTTCCTCAGCAGATAAATCTTCGACTGCTTCTAGATGTACAGCCCTTACTGTAAGACACGTAAGTAGGCATATACATCTCTTTTCTGTTCCTTTTTTGGTTTTAACAAATATTGGTCCGAGTTAATCTATTCCTGTAAAAGTATATGGTTTCTTGTAATTTATTCTTTTAATACATTGTCTTTAGGTTCTTTTTCATCTAAGAGCCTTTTAGGTACTTCTTGTAGCTGTTCATTCATTTCTTCAGCTATCTCTTCATCGTGTGCTTTGTTTGTCTGTGCACTATCTATGATTTCTGCATTCGGCAGACTCTCCCGCGCCAATAGGTTAATGGTGTTCGATGGACCTACTGGCCATTTTATCTGTTCCTTCTTCAGGAATTCTGGGCCAAGTAACCACCTTTTCGTCTCCTCTTTCGACGCATTCGGTCTTGTTCCACCATCCGCCGGGTTTTGGTCGGATGGTACATGTCTAATTATTAGGTCTCTATTTTGTTTTATCTCTTCTACCCTTCTTGTCACAAAGGGTGTGAGCAGTTTGTTGGATTTATACCAGTCAATAACTATTTGGCTGTCAGTCCATAAGATCTGTCTATTGACTTTCACTGGTAAAAATCTTAGTACGTATTTTATTAGTCTACTCCCAATGAGTACACCAAGTAATTCTAATCTCGGTATTCTTAAATTTTGTTGATCTTTTATTGGCACAAGCCGTGATTTTCGTGATTTCCGATTATCCCATTTTACCTTTTTCTTCCATAAGTCTTGAAAGAGAATTTTGGCTGTTAGCATAACAGGTACACTAAAACCGCAGGGATCGTAGACAGCTGCTATTGTTTTCAAAACTCCTCTTTTTGTGTATTTGTTATTTTCATTAATTCTTACCCTTAGAGTTAGTTCATCGTCTTTTACGTTCCAATTCAACCCTAGAACTTTTACTATCTTGTCACTATTACTATCTGGTATGCTTTCCATGAAACATTCGGAGTTGGAACTCCAATCTCTCAAGTTCATAGAAATCTCTTCAAAAGTTTTCTTTAAATTCTTGTATAATTCCAAGGTTTCTTTGAGACTGCTTGTTCCAGTCACTAAATTATCCACATAAATATCGTTAGCTGCCCTTTTGACACTTTTATTTTTAGAACAAGACAGATGGTGCTTGATTGTGGCATTGAGAATAAATGGCGAAGAAGTAAGACCAAATGGAACTCTAGTGAATCTCAACTGTACAAGATTGTCATCCGTTGGTGGTCTATGAAAATCTTTTAACCAAAAGAATCTTGTCACATCCCTATCCACTTCTTTAAGAGCAATTTGTAGAAAAGCCTTCTGAACATCAGCTGTTATACCAATGGCATAACATCTGAATTTTATCAACAGTCCAGTTAAGTCTTCTTATAACAAAGGTCCACAGTAAAGATGCTGATTTAGACTTTTACTGTCCATAACATGTGCTGATCCATCATAGACTATGCGTAGTGCCTTTCCTGGTGAAGATACGCCATGATGAGGAATATAATGTACTGCGTGGTTTAGTCTTCCCTCAGGAACTGGTTCAATTACTCCTTTGTTTAACTGGTCTTTAATTGTCTCATCATATGAAATTAATGTGTCCTTGTCTAGTCTTTTAAACAAGCCTTTCAGACGACCATATGCTAGTCCAAAATTGGATGGCAGCCCTATTGGACTCTCACTCCATGGCCAGCTGACATAGTACCGCTGATCTTTAAATTCAGTTGTCTCATTAAAATGCTTGATGGCTTCTTCGTCTCTGTTTGCTTTAGGTGAATCTGTGATACCTATTGTCTCCAAGTCCCATAAGCATTTTACATCACCATTGTCTAATGGTGGGTCTAGTTGATGGAAACCGAATTCGCAGGATGTCTGAAAATATGTTAATACTGAAAGTTGTTCCATACTTTTGTTGATAGGTACTCTTCCAGAGATTATCCAGCCAAATTCCGACTTTACTAAGTACAAGTCTTGATCAATTTGTATTTTATCAGAAGACATAATTGAGTAATAATAATCATTTCCTATTAATATGTCAATACGGTCAAGTAATGAGCCATCATCAGCCAACTGATAATTTTCATCATTCCTCCAGCCTAGTAATTTCACATTAGGATAAGCCACTCCTTGAGATATTATGGGTACTACTTTGGTAAATATTGTTCTGATAGTGTTATTAACTGTCATAATACGTAGCTTCACTAGTGAACTTTGTATCTCTCTAGGTTTCTGAGATCCAAATGTAAATATAGCAAGGTTGTTCTGTTCTTCTGCTTGAAGATTCAGTTCTTTAGCCATAGCTTTCGTAATGTAACTTCTGCCACTTCCAGTGTCTAACAATATCCGACAGGATTTCCTGATATTACCTTGACCTTGTACTTTAGCAATTGCAGTTTGAAGTATGGTAGAAGTTGAAGAGCTTATATGTAGCCCACTAGTAGATTCTTTATCTTGTGTAACCTTTCGTGGAAATTTGCTGGGGCTGAATGAAAAATGCTTGATTATGCACTCCACGCTTGCCGCTGAATTTACACTTCCTTTTCCCCTCACATTGCGCTTTAACATGTCCTTGCCTGAAGCAAATAAAACATCAATTTTTTAGCTTTTCCCTTCTCTCATCAAGGGTTTTTATGTTGCAATCTGCGTTGAAGTGATTTCCATTACAGAAAATGCAGTTCCAAAGTTTTCTCCTCTTCTCAGAAACATGATTTACTCTTTCTCCAAATAATCTTTTTTTAATAGGTTTTCTTTCCTGTGCATGTCTCTGAAATAGTTTTATATTATTAGATAAATTTTTCTTCCCTGGACAAGGTCTTCTTAAATTTGTAGTATCCTTTACGTGCAAATTCTCTGTAGTGTATGAAACCTCAGCTGCATCACTCTTACAAGGCTGCTGAGTTATTCTTATAGCATCCTCTTTAGTAGATATTATCAAGGATAGATGTTTCAGAATGCCTTCCATGGTCAGTGTGCTATCCGATCCCAGCATCTCCACCATGTCGGGAAATCATTTATGTATTTGCCCAAATAATGATTCCTCGAAATTTAAATGGTTTAACAATCACTTGGTATGAAACCTCCCTAAATAGGTTCTGTGAGTGAATGAATGAAATTTTCGATTAGTTGCTTCATTCTTTTGTGGTTTATGCATGTTGGTACTATGCTATTTTAGCTTCTTATTATTGTAAAATCTTTAGGAATTACATTCCATCATACAACTGAACTTAAATTCAACGTAATTATTTATTTATAATTTGTATAGCAACTTTAAACAAATAATTTGTATAACATCTTTCATTCCTTACTTTATTTATAAAAACGAATTTCGTATGAAGGAACACAGATGGCGCCATATTCCTTTTTCAACAAGTCAAAGCAAGCATCATCAAACCCATGAATTCAATCGAAATATTATATCCCAGCTCCTCCACCATGTCGGGAAATCATTTATGTATTTGCCCAAATAATGATTCCTCGAAATTTAAATGGTTTAACAATCACTTGCTTCGACTTACCTTTACTTGATAGTGTAGCTTCTCGTTACAGGATGTACAACTGATTTTTAGTATGATTGGGGTGCTTCGCGTTTTATGCCATCTGTGTTCACTCCAAGCATTCACGTGTACCTCTCCTTCATCGACAGGCAACCTGTTGGTTTAAATTATTTATGAACTAAGTGCCCCCTGGATATTATTCAATACTACATATAGTTAATACATAACCCTAGGTGTTGCGGGTCATTTCATGTACCATGTAACTTGACAGTCATCACCCTAGGTGTTGCGGGTGATTTCATTGACCATCTGGATATTGGTGTTTTACACCACAAACAAGGCCCATTCGTCCGAGTCTGCCTCTAGCTCGAGTCTATCCCTTCTGCCGGCAGGCCCATGGCGAGTTGTATGGGTAAAGTATCTGAGTAGTGCACGCACATCGACAGCATACTGTTTTGAGTTACTAAGTTCGTAACATTGGTCAATGGAGCAGCGTCCCTTCGGACACACATACATGGTAAATGAACAGTAAAGTAAATATAAGCGTTATAATCCCTAGGCACTTAGCTTTCGCCGTTCCGGCAGATATGGTCAACCAGGACTTCAGAGAGAACACACACTTCAGGGAATTTTTCCCACAACTTGTACAAAAACTTATTGTTAACAATCAAATCGTCTTTCATTTGTTTCACCAATGAAAAATGACTGATGAATGAATGAATATGATAACTGAAAGAGTTTATTTTTATTGTCTTTGCTTACCTCCATACTCTATGTTGCTATTTGCAATATTTACATTTCGCGTAAAAGTCGCGACACTCCCACCGGGAACAATTAAAGTAAAGTTATCAACAAATTCTACGTCCATTCCCTTATCTTCTCCAGGGCACGGACGGCAGCAGCCTGTTTGTGATCCAAACCATCAGTTAACGTATCATTGCACATCACATCCTTCACGTGATCTCTCAACTTATTATTTTTCCTATCAGCGCTGTCAATCTCAATCTCTATTTCTTTACAATCATTGTCAACCATTGTATCATCTGTCATTTCCATGTCTACTAGCTGTCTCACTTCCTGATCAGCTAATGTTTCTTTTTGAAGAGGCTCTGTTTCTGTGATAGCAGACGGTGAAAATTCACCATCTTTAGGAGGATCACCATCTAATTGAACAGGTTGAAGTTTTCCTGTAGTTTCTTGAAACTCAGTGCGAGAACGTTCATTTTCTTCTATTTCTAGAGGATACAAATGCGCAATAGAACGCGTAAAAATCTTGTCCCCTACTTTTACTTTTTTTTTTTTTTTTATTAACAATAGGTATCGCGTTTGACCACTATCTCACTTGATGGTAGATGACGATGTGGTCTACGATGGTGCACGCTTACCTAGAAATAACCTATTCACCCGAGACTTGAAGACTCCCAGGTTGTAACTATCGGGAAACACAGACTCAGGCAAAGAGTTCCACTCCTTAGCAGTACGCATAATAAATGAGGAAGCAAATCGCTTCGTGCGTAAGGGTGGAATTTCCACCATGTAACGGTGGCGTATCGCCGTACGTCTGGTCGTTCGATGATGGAAGGGGCTTGGCGGAATCAAATTGTGTAATTCCATCGCACACTCGCCGAAGTGTATCCGATAGAAAACCGATAAACTGGCAACTCTGCGTCGATGCTCAAGGCTCTGTAGTCTTGCCTCGACCAATGCATCGTTGCTAATGAGCCTCTTGGCACGTCTCTCAATTGACTCCAGTGCCTCTAGCTGATATTTGGCCGAACCGTCCCAAAGGTGAGAGCAGTACTCCACACACGACCGAACTTGCGCTTGGTACAAATTAAGCAGCTGTTCCGGTGTGAAGTACCGTCTCACCTTCGAGAGGACGCCTAGCTTTTTGGCAGCGAGTTGAGCCTTCGACTCAATGTAGGAGCCAAAATTGAGAGTCGCTGTTAGTTTGACACCAAGAAGCTCAAGGTGGTCCTTTATCGGCAGGGATACACTTCGGAAAGTAGGAGTCAGCTGGAATTGACTCCTTTTAGCGGAGAAGAGACACGCTTGGGTCTTGTTGGCATTGAACTTGACCAAGTTAGCATCACCCCAATCGGAGACGGCTTTCAAGGACAAGTTCAAGCGCTCGATCATGGCCTCTCTGAGAGACTGGATCTGCGACCCACTGGACTGTGCACTAGACGTGTAACTCTCTACAACTGTGCTATCGTCTGCGTACCCAAAGATACCGGGCTTTAGCAGATCGTTAATGTGGAGCAGGAATAACGTTGCAGAGAGAACTGACCCCTGAGGGACCCCGGCATTAATAGCCAATTGGTCAGATGTGTGATACTTGTGCTACTCTAATCAATCCATCAGAACCCTTTGGTATTGAAATTATTCTTCCTACCTTCCAACCTTCACGATTCTTATCTCCTTTTATCTGTACTATTTGACCTTCTCTTGGTTCAAAATGTGACATCACGCGTGGTTGTTTAGGTTGATGACTATACCGTTCCCTCAAACTAGGTAGGTAACGGTTTTGAAACATTTCTTTAAATTCGTCTAGAATTAACCTTGTTTTCTTCCAACTCATAATCAAATTGGTTTTTGTTGATGTACCTTGTAATGACGCATCATTTTCAGCAGTCTTCAAAGTCACACATATACCAGGTTGAAGAAAATCAGATGGTTTCAAAATATGCTCAAGTTCCGAATCAACAGAAATTAATGGTCTCGAATTTAGCACAGCTTCTATTTCTTTTACAACTGTCGCCAGTTGACTATCTCCTAAGAGGTGTTTTTGTAGTGTTCTTCGCAGACAGTGTTTGACCAAACCTACAAGACGTTCATAAAAACCGCCATGCCATGGTGCGAGTTCTGGTATGAATCTCCATTTTATTTTGTTCTCAACACAATATGAATTTACAACTATATCTGATATCAATTTGAAATGTGAAGCATTATCTGAAGTAATAAGAGTTGGTATTCCTCTAGTTGAAATCATTCGTCTTAGAGCAAGTAATCCTTCCTCAGCAGATAAATCTTCGACTGCTTCTAGATGTACAGCCCTTACTGTAAGACACGTAAGTAGGCATATACATCTCTTTTCTGTTCCTTTTTTGGTTTTAACAAATATTGGTCCGAGTTAATCTATTCCCGTAAAAGTATATGGTTTCTTGTAATTTATTCTTTTAATACATTGTCTTTAGGTTCTTTTTCATCTAAGAGCCTTTTAGGTACTTCTTGTAGCTGTTCATTCATTTCTTCAGCTATCTCTTCATCGTGTGCTTTGTTTGTCTGTGCACTATCTATGATTTCTGCATTCGGCAGACTCTCCCGCGCCAAAAGGTTAATGGTGTTCGATGGACCTACTGGCCATTTTATCTGTTCCTTCTTCAGGAATTCTGGGCCAAGTAACCACCTTTTCCTCTCCTCTTTCGACGCATTCGGTCTTGTTCCACCATCCGCCGGGTTTTGGTCGGATGGTACATGTCTAATTATTAGGTCTCTATTTTGTTTTATCTCTTCTACCCTTCTTGTCACAAAGGGTGTGAGCAGTTTGTTGGATTTATACCAGTCAATAACTATTTGGCTGTCAGTCCATAAGATCTGTCTATTGACTTTCACTGGTAAAAATCTTAGTACGTATTTTATTAGTCTACTCCCAATGAGTACACCAAGTAATTCTAATCTCGGTATTCTTAAATTTTGTTGATCTTTTATTGGCACAAGCCGTGATTTTCCTATCAGAAATTGAATTTCTCTTCCACGTACTAAATAAACTACTGCTGCGTAAGCCTGCATTGCAGAATCTGTAAAACAATGTAATTCAGCTATTCCTTCGTTTAGAACAATAGTTCTGCGTGGTATGCAAATTGTCTCAATATCCTTTATGTCTTTTAGAATTGTCTTCCATCTATTTATGGTTTCTTCATCTAAGCGATTATCCCATTTAACCTTTTTCTTCCATAAGTCTTGAAAGAGAATTTTGGCTGTTAGCATAACAGGTACACTAAAACCGCAGGGATCGTAGACAGCTGCTATTGTTTTCAAAACTCCTCTTTTTGTGTATTTGTTATTTTCATTAATTCTTACCCTTAGAGTTAGTTCATCGTCTTTTACGTTCCAATTCAACCCTAGAACTTTTACTATCTTGTCACTATTACTATCTGGTATGCTTTCCATGAAACATTCGGAGTTGGAACTCCAATCTCTCAAGTTCATAGAAATCTCTTCAAAAGTTTTCTTTAAATTCTTGTATAATTCCAAGGTTTCTTTGAGACTGCTTGTTCCAGTCACTAAATTATCCACATAAATATCGTTAGCTGCCCTTTTGACACTTTTATTTTTAGAACAAGACAGATGGTGCTTGATTGTGGCATTGAGAATAAATGGCGAAGAAGTAAGACCAAATGGAACTCTAGTGAATCTCAACTGTACAAGATTGTCATCCGTTGGTGGTCTATGAAAATCTTTTAACCAAAAGAATCTTGTCACATCCCTATCCACTTCTTTAAGAGCAATTTGTAGAAAAGCCTTCTGAACATCAGCTGTTATACCAATGGCATAACATCTGAATTTTATCAACAGTCCAGTTAAGTCTTCTTATAACAAAGGTCCACAGTAAAGATGCTGATTTAGACTTTTACTGTCCATAACATGTGCTGATCCATCATAGACTATGCGTAGTGCCTTTCCTGGTGAAGATACGCCATGATGAGGAATATAATGTACTGCGTGGTTTAGTCTTCCCTCAGGAACTGGTTCAATTACTCCTTTGTTTAACTGGTCTTTAATTGTCTCATCATATGAAATTAATGTGTCCTTGTCTAGTCTTTTAAACAAGCCTTTCAGACGACCATATGCTAGTCCAAAATTGGATGGCAGCCCTATTGGACTCTCACTCCATGGCCAGCTGACATAGTACCGCTGATCTTTAAATTCAGTTGTCTCATTAAAATGCTTGATGGCTTCTTCGTCTCTGTTTGCTTTAGGTGAATCTGTGATACCTATTGTCTCCAAGTCCCATAAGCATTTTACATCACCATTGTCTAATGGTGGGTCTAGTTGATGGAAACCGAATTCGCAGGATGTCTGAAAATATGTTAATACTGAAAGTTGTTCCATACTTTTGTTGATAGGTACTCTTCCAGAGATTATCCAGCCAAATTCCGACTTTACTAAGTACAAGTCTTGATCAATTTGTATTTTATCAGAAGACATAATTGAGTAATAATAATCATTTCCTATTAATATGTCAATACGGTCAAGTAATGAGCCATCATCAGCCAACTGATAATTTTCATCATTCCTCCAGCCTAGTAATTTCACATTAGGATAAGCCACTCCTTGAGATATTATGGGTACTACTTTGGTAAATATTGTTCTGATAGTGTTATTAACTGTCATAATACGTAGCTTCACTAGTGAACTTTGTATCTCTCTAGGTTTCTGAGATCCAAATGTAAATATAGCAAGGTTGTTCTGTTCTTCTGCTTGAAGATTCAGTTCTTTAGCCATAGCTTTCGTAATGTAACTTCTGCCACTTCCAGTGTCTAACAATATCCGACAGGATTTCCTGATATTACCTTGACCTTGTACTTTAGCAATTGCAGTTTGAAGTATGGTAGAAGTTGAAGAGCTTATATGTAGCCCACTAGTAGATTCTTTATCTTGTGTAACCTTTCGTGGAAATTTGCTGGGGCTGAATGAAAAATGCTTGATTATGCACTCCACGCTTGCCGCTGAATTTACACTTCCTTTTCCCCTCACATTGCGCTTTAACATGTCCTTGCCTGAAGCAAATAAAACATCAATTTTTTAGCTTTTCCCTTCTCTCATCAAGGGTTTTTATGTTGCAATCTGCGTTGAAGTGATTTCCATTACAGAAAATGCAGTTCCAAAGTTTTCTCCTCTTCTCAGAAACATGATTTACTCTTTCTCCAAATAATCTTCTTTTAATAGGTTTTCTTTCCTGTGCATGTCTCTGAAATAGTTTTATATTATTAGGGAAATTTTTCTTCCCTGGACAAGGTCTTCTTAAATTTGTAGTATCCTTTACGTGCAAATTCTCTGTAGTGTATGAAACCTCAGCTGCATCACTCTTACAAGGCTGCTGAGTTATTCTTATAGCATCCTCTTTAGTAGATATTATCAAGGATAGATGTTTCAGAATGCCTTCCATGGTCAGTGTGCTATCCGATCCCAGCATCTCCACCATGTCGGGAAATCATTTATGTATTTATGACGGGCCGGTTGGCGTGGTTGGTTAACACACTGCCTATCACGCCGCAGGTCGTGGGTTCGATTCCCATCCAGGACAGACATTTGTGTGCATGAACATGTCTGTTTGTCCTGAGTCTGGGTGTAATTATCTATTTAAGTATGTATTTACAAAAAAAAAGTAGTATATGTAGTATATCAGTCATCTGGTTTCCATAGTACAAGTTCTGCTTAGTTTGGGATCAGATAGCCGTGTGTGAAAAATGTCCGATATTTTATTTTATTTATTTATTTATATTTGCCCAAATAATGATTCCTCGAAATTTAAATGGTTTAACAATCACTTGCTTCGACCTTTACTTGATAGTGTAGCTTCTCGTTACAAGATGTACAACTGATTTTTAGTATGATTGAGGTGCTTCGCGTTTTATGCCATCTGTGTTCACTCCAAGCATTCACGTGTACCTCATGTTATTGACCGTCATTCATCACCCTAGGTGTTGCGGGTGATTTCATTGACCATCTGGATATTAGTGTTTTACACCACAAACAAGGCCCATTCGTCCGAGTCTGCCTCTAGCTCGAGTCTATCCCTTCTGCCGGCAGGCCCATGGCGAGTTGTATGGGTAAAGTATCTGAGTAGTGCACGCACATCGACAGCATACTGTTTTGAGTTACTAAGTTCGTAACATTGGTCAATGGAGCAGCGTCCCTTCCGACACACACACATGGTAAATGAACAGTAAAGTAAATATAAGCGTTATAATCCCTAGGCACTTAGCTTTCGCCGTTCCGGCAGATATGGTCAACCAGGACTTCAGAGAGAACACACACTTCAGGGAATTTTTCCCACAACTTGTACAAAAACTTATTGTTAACAATCAAATCGTCTTTCATTTGTTTCACCAATGAAAGATGACTGATGAATGAATGAATATGATAACTGAAAGAGTTTATTTTTATTGTCTTTGCTTACCTCCATACTCTATATTAATCTATGTTGCTATTTGCAATATTTACATTTCGCGTAAAAGTCGCGACAGGCTGCGCGAGCCTCCCTATCCTGAATTTGAGCTAAAGTTATGGGGTCATCCGGCTCGCTTTTTGAGATCTCTGAAGGAGTATAGTTGGCAGTTTTGACTATTAACGGTCTCGCGTGGTTTAGGGCACGATCGTAATAACGGCGAGAAGCGCACTTAATGAATTGCTTAACTGTGGGCAGATTGAGGTCTATGTGTAGATCTAGGTTACGCATGTACCACGGGGCGCCCGTGGCTTTGCGTATTTTTTTTTTTTTATATATTCGATAGGCTTGTGTTTGACAACAATCTCAACATGGTAAGTGATGATGTGGCCTCAGGTGGTAAGCACACAAAGCGTATGAAGGTTTTGAACCACTTGGAGGCTATGGATCAGCTTGGGGGATGCCTGTGCGAACACAGTGCATGCATAGAGCATAATGGGGCGGATGCACGCGGTGTAAAGTCTGACCTTGCTTTTTAGGGCAAGTTTGGACTTTGGGTTTAGCATGAAGTGAAGGCGACTGGACACAAGGTAGGCGCGTGCACGAACCTTCCTTATGTGGTTGGAAAAGGACAAACGATCATCCAGGGTAACACCGAGATATTTAGCTTGCCTCTCCCAAGGGATCGGCTCGCCAAACATGGTGACTGGAGGGGGGAGAGTGGGAATGAATTTCTTGGCGGGACTGAAGAACAGCACCGCCTGACTCTTGGTGGGATTTATTTCAATTCTCCATTTCCGAAACCAGGGACCTAGGGTGTGAGTCGCGGCTTGGAGAACTTTGGCAATTGCCGTGGGGCTTCTGCCTGAATAGTATATTGCGGCGTCGTCCGCGAAAAGGGCTAGCTGTGCTTTGCCAGCTTTGGGGATGTCACTCGTGTAGAGTGTAAACAGCAAGGGGGACAGCACAGAGCCTTGGGGGACTCCGGCTAAGACGGGATGGGGTGAGGATAGCGCTCCTGTTATTCGGTAGTTGAAATGGCGATTCGACAAGAAGTCTCGTAGGATGGTCACGAGTCTGACTGGCACTCCGAGTTTGTACAGCTTAAAGATTAAGCCGTTGTGCCAGACTTTGTCGAATGCCACTTTTGCATGGTGGTAGGACTTCGGTCCGACTGGCTAGCGACCACCCTCGTGAGTGAGTCTGTTGTAAAGCAGCTCCCGCTGTGTTTCAACAGGGTTCACGAGAGCCAGCCCCCCCTCTTTTTCCGAAGTGTACGGTCCGCGTGTTGGCGGGGTCCTGCGATGTGTTTTGTCGGTCTTCTTGTGTGTGACGTGTGGGGTTGACGTGGGGGCCAGGGAGACCCGATGAAACGGTTATCCGCTGGCCGCCCGCCGGTTAGTTGGGGACCCGAACCTGGGCATAACTTCTAACCTCCGGCCCAGGAGGCTGTCCCGCCAGCTGGTGTAAAATCCCGGCGAGTGTCTGTCGTGCCGGGGGAGGAGACCGGAGTGGAACCCGGCAGGCACTCCCGGGGGGGACCGGGGGCCCTCTCGTCCCCCATGTCAGCCCCACAATATTTCACCTCATCAAGATCGACCCCCAACCTTCGCTCTTTGCCCCCGCTGACGCGCGAACTGCTCACTTCCATTAATTCTCTTTTTCCCACTTTTTAATAATTATGGTTGTTCAAAGAAGCAAAAGGCATTTTTCAGCGGCTACCCCCTCCACACTTCGAGTGGACTTTTGCAACATCAGGGGGCTTCATAGTAACATCACCGCTGTCCATCACCACCTTGAGACAGCAAAGCCGGCCTTGCTCTTTTTGACGGAGACACAGATAGCCTGCCCGGCCGATACATCATATCTTCACTTCCCTGGCTACAGTCTAGAACATTTGTTTGTTCAAAAGGCCGGGGTATGCATGTTCGTCCGGGAGGGTATCTGTTGTCGCCGTCTAAACAACCTTGAAGACAGAGACCTGTCTATTCTCTGGGTGCGCGTGGACTACGGTGGGTCCACCCGTATATACGCGTGCCTCTACAGGTCTCATCGTGGCGACGCTGAGACAACTCGCTTCTTTGAGCGCGTTCAGGTAGCGACCGACAGGGTGCTGGAACAGTATCCCACAGCCGAGGTGATTGTTCTCGGAGACTTTAACGCTCACCATAGTGAGTGGCTGGGGTCTTCGCGGACCGACCACGCAGGGAAAACTGTTCACAACTTTGCTCTGGCCTATGGTTTCTCGCAACTGGTACGGGACGCAACCCGCATACCAGATATCGAGAACCATGAGCCATCTCTGTTGGACCTTCTGTTGACCACTCACCCAGATGATTACCAGGTCTCCGTCGGCGCTCCTCTTGGATCGTCTGACCATTGCCTGGTTCAATCTGATGTGCCTCTCACGCAACCAGAAAGATCTCGACCCCGCGAGACGCGTAAAGTTTGGCATTACCGGTCAGCAGATTGGGATGGACTGCGGGAGTTCTATTCGTCCTACCCATGGAGGCAGCTTTGTTTCTCGTTGGATGATCCGGATAGCTGCGCAGACTCGGTCGCCGATGTCATACTGCAGGGCATGGAATGTTACATCCCAAGCTCTGTAGTGTCCATTGGTGGTCCTGGTCAGCCCTGGTTCGATAGGCCTAGTGCTGAGGCTACTAGCTTTAAGCAAGATGCCTACCGGGCTTGGACAAAAGCGCATGCTCAAAATGATCCGGAGGAATCCAAATTGAGAAAAATATACAACTCTGCCTCTTGGTCCAGCAAAAAGCAAATTGCCAGAGCGAAGTTCCAGCACATCGGCAGAATTGGCGATCGACTTGCCAGCTTCCCTTCTGGAAGTCGAGCATTCTAGTCACTTGCCAAAGCTGTCGAGGGTAACTTCTGTCGATCGTCGCTCCCACCGCTACGCACACCGGATGATTCTCTGGCCCACACCGCAAAAGAGAAGGCCGACTTACTGGCAGCTCTCTTTGCGGACAACTCGACACTTGACGACGGGGGAGCCACAACGCCTACCATCCCGTATTGTGGCAGCTCAATGCCGGATGTTCGCTTCACGCAAACTACGGTTCGGCGAGCTCTGTTTTCCCTTGACGTCCGAAAGTCGAGTGGGCCAGACGGAATCCCCGCCATTGTGCTAAGAACGTGTGCTCCAGAGTTGTCTCCAGTGTTGACGCGCCTATTCAGGCTTTCCTATACCACCGGACGTGTTCCTTCTTCGTGGAAGACTGCCTTTATTCATCCGATTCCCAAAAAGGGGGACCGAACAGATCCGTCCAACTACAGGCCTATAGCGATAACCTCCCTTCTTTCTAAGGTGATGGAGCGAGTCATCAACACTCAGCTCCTCGGGTATCTAGAGGAGCACCAGCTGATTAGCGACCGCCAGTACGGATTCCGTAATGGTCGTTCAGCTGGTGATCTTCTAGTATACCTGACGCACCGATGGGCTGAAGCCATAGAAAGTAAAGGCGAGGCATTGGCAGTTAGCCTAGATATCGCTAAGGCCTTCGACCGGGTCTGGCATAGGGCACTTCTATCGAAGCTACCGTCATACGGACTTCCCGAGGGATTATGCACTTGGGTGTCCAGCTTTCTTGCAAATCGGAGCATCAAGGTCGTCGTTGACGGATGCTGCTCCGATATCAAGAATATTAATGCTGGCGTACCGCAAGGCTGCGTGCTATCACCCACACTGTTCATCCTGCATATCAATGACATGTTGGACATTCCCAATATTCATTGCTATGCAGACGACAGTACTGGTGATGCTCAATATACCGGCCGCGCTAACATCCCTCGGTCCGTGGTGGAAGAAAGCCGAATACGACTTGTGTCTGAAGTCGAGACCTCTTTGGAGCGGGTCTCGGAATGGGGTAGACGTAATTTGGTCCGATTTAACCCCTCGAAGACACAAGTCTGCGCGTTCTCCACGAAAAAAACCCCTTTCATAGCAGCGCCAAAGTTTGAAGACACTCCTCTCACCATCTCTAAGAGTATCGGGATCCTCGGTGTTGACATTGCGAGTGATGTCCAGTTCCGAGGTCATTTGGAGAGCAAAGCCAAACTGGCTTCAAAAAAGCTGGGTGTGCTAAATAGGTCCAAGCAGTACTTCTCACCACTCCAGCGGCTGCAGCTTTATAAAGCGCAGGTTCGGCCGCATATGGAGTACTGCTCACATCTCTGGGCTGGCGCACCCGCTTATCAGCTTGATCCACTTGCCTCGGTGCAAAGGCGGGCCACTCGTGTCGTTGACGATCCCGAACTCACCAACGGTATAGAACCTCTCAGCCTCCGGAGAGATATTGGCTCTCTCTGTGTGTTCTACCGTCTGTATAATGGGGAGTGTTCTCAAGAACTTTTTGACTTGGTGCCATCATCACCATTCTACCATCGCACTGCTCGCCGGCGATGTGGAGCTCATCCTCATATCCTCGAGCCGCCTCGATCGTCCACCGACCGATTCAGCCGGACGTTCCTTCTGCGGACCATGAGGATGTGGAATGAGCTCCCCATTACGGTTTTCCCTCCGCGCTATGATATGGGGTTCTTCAAAAAGGGCGTAAAAAGAGCTCTTCAAGGTCGGCAACACATCGGCAATCACCCTGATATTGCAAATGTCCATAGGCGGCGGTGACCACTTACCATCAGGTGGACCGTCTGCCTGTTTGTCAACCTACTGACATAAAAAAAAAATAAAAAAAAACATCGAAAAAGAGGACGCCGGTCATTTGACCTTTCTGGAAGTTGGCGGAGATGTGTTCAACTATACGATGGACTTGTTGAGCGCACGAGTGTCTAGTTCGAAAGCCAAACTTCTCGTCGGGGATGAGTTTATTAGTGTCGGCGTACGCTTTGAGTCGGAGTGATATCGCGATGTAGATTATCGTCTATTATAGCGCCATCTTAGTTTACTGTGTGGTCGATACACATATATGTCGCTGTCGCTGCAAGTTACAAGAAATAACAGTCGATTATATACTCTATGGTAAAGAAATAAAGTCCTCTTTCTATTATACTGATCGTATTGGTCGTCCATTACACATCAATCCAAAATGGAATTTAAAAATCTTGTATAAAGTTTATAATTATGACAATCTATTGTGTGAAAAATAAAAGATAAATAATTTTATATTTGTGTTTTATTTTAAAAATAAACTATAACAATGAGCTTATGCACCATGATTAACAATAATATTTCTTTTTATTAAATTTTTTTTTTTTAATATTTTTTATATGTTCAATGGTAAGCCTTATAATCCAAGTGCTAGTCGACGCGTATGTGAGTGCGTGCCCGGTAGCATTTTTATTTTTATGTCACAAGTGACAACGATGCAGGCAGGTCACCTGATGGTAAGTGACAACCGTCGCCTATAGACATTGGCAACACCAGGGGATTGCCAACGTGTTGTACACCTTATTACAATGCCTTAAAGGACATACGACAATACATTATAATTTTCATTGCTTGCACTCACCTACGCGTCGAGCACTTGGGATTATATGTATTGACGCTCATACGCGTTTTTAGCACTGAACTTGTTAAAGGTGACATGTATTGCTAATAATTCTATCTGGACTTCTTCCCTATATGCCAAAATATCTGATCCTCCCGTATCCACTTGCTATCTCTTATGTTTTTTAGGCTATTAGGCCATTTTGGGAGGAATGGGGGGGATTTGATGATGAATTTAGATTAGGATAAGTGTTTTAACAATACCATAATGTTTCTTTAACAATTGAATTACCATAAACAATCCATCATCAGTTATTAACAATTTTCTAATACCCAATTTTTTACATATTTTTGCAATATACAGGGTGTCCGGTAAGTAGTAGGACAAACTGAAGGGGGAGATAGGTGGGGGGTCACCTACCAATATATACTAAAATCACCTCAGTAAAAAGTTCAACATTTTCGAGATATTTCAATATTTTAGATTTTTATGTATTGATTTTTTAATTTTAGATTTAAATATCTCGAAAATGGTGACACTTTTACTAAGGTTATTTGTTGTATATGTTGGTAGGTGACCCGCCCACCTATCCCCCCCTTAAGTTTGTCCTACTACTTCCGGACACCTGTATACAATAAACAATTCATAATTAAATTACATAAACATTTAGATACGATATCGATAACTCTGAGACCCGTAGTAATAAGTGGACAGAATTGTTGTATTATGATCATTGATATCTAATAACTAAAGATAAACAATCCCAAGCAAAAGTTCTCTCAAAACTGTCTCAAATTGTGTTGGGTAATACTAGTATTTTTTTTTATTTTAAGTTGTATTCACAAAGCTATGTACAAAAGGCAATAAAATTTTACGACTTATACCTGCTAGCCAAAATATATATTAAACGAGCACTGAGGCATGTTTACCGTCGGAGCGTTCGAATGCTACTAGATTAAAAGACCACCCAAATGTTCGAGTGGGCACTCATTCAGTAAGGTCATTTTTTGTCGCTGATTGTGTATTTTTAGTTATTAGTTTTTTTTTTATTCTGGATAAGCTTGTGTGTGACTACAATCTCACTATGGTAAGTGATGATGTGGCTGAAGGTGGTAAACACACAAAGCCTAGATGGGAACTGGCTCTCAAGTGCAACTACCGGAACGATAGGTGCTTGGCGACAGATTTTCAACTTGAGGGTGGTAGCCAGCCAGTCGAGTACTACAAAGTACCCTACCACCATGCTATGTTTTCCTTCATCAAAAGCTCAAGCTCATTGTAGGATTCGAACCCACGACCTTCGCCGCGTTATCTAACGTCACTACCACAGAGCAATCATCGCCATAAAATAATAAGAATATGTATCGATCACTATTTATGCCATATAATATAATTTCCATACACCTAACCCCAAGAACATCTTAGTCAGTCTTTCCTCATACATTTTCTCTTCTCCAAAACGATCAAGTTCTTCAAGGCACTCGCTACAATATATCTCAACTCGTGAAACTTACATATGGATAACCTATAGGAGAGTGTTCGCCCATTTGTTAGCTGAAATATTACAATGACGTGAGTATCCCTGTGCATTATTGCTTTAGTCTTCTCCGGGTTTGATTCTGATCTCATGTTCGATTGACTGCAATAGAAAAAAAACATTATTATTATTAGTGTAGTGTTTGTATCTATACAATAGATACAATACATTGTCTCATGTACACTAGTAGAGGGCGTACCGTCAACCGGGCAGTCTGGCGATAGACGCGGTGCGGGTCGGACGTGCGCTTGCGCTCGTATCTAGTGGTAGTAGTGAGCCAGTGTCATACCAATAGATAGGCGAACACCTTTGTGGTGATACCGATCACTACATGTGGCGACGAGGATAAAAACAAAAGGGGTAAGCCCAAATAGTTATCATTCTTATTGAAAACCGAGTGAGGTTAATAAAGTAAAACTACCTACAAGATCTATTCAGTATTATATTTTCATACAATATGAATTTATTTATTTAAACCTGGAAGTGAAAGGTGTAAAAGTCTGGTGAAGTGCTGGTACATCCACCTATAAGCTTCACAAATCTAAAAACTTGGTCTAGTAATGACAAAATCAAAGTCATAAGGTATGTGTGGGAAGTACATGATAAGGGGTTTTATTTATACATAATAATTGACTGATAAATCTGTGTTCGATTATAATAAAATTGTAATAAAATTATAATAAAATTATAACTTCGATAATAATAAAATTGTTCATGATGAATTTTAATGGTACCTACATGAAGGATACATAAGTACCTACCTATATTTAATTTCTAGAAAAAAAAAAGAATAAGAAAAATAAAAGTTGGATCATATTGTATCTAATGATGGTGGCTTATAGTAAACTCGATATGATTACATTATTTATTGATTTGCAATATATGTGCGGAATGTACGGGCAAGTCTACAACTATAATTAAAAAAAAAAAAATTAAAACTTCCTCGAGGCTCACCTGCTGCCGATCGGCAAGGTTCCCGGCGGGCTGGCAGCGTTTATTATTGCTATAACTTAAACAGCGATACTCAAGAATCAGAATTCGATGTATTATTTCGATTCGATTCTATTTATTATTATTCGAGATATTATTAATGGAAAAATACATACACGCTAATTTGCTTTTATCTAACATCTTAACGAGTCTGAGGGTAGTTTAAAATTATTTCTTTAACATAAAATAGTAGTACCCGCTTTGTTTTGAAAAGTTTAAAAGATCAATTGAATATAACTACTGGTTAGATTGAGGCTCACTGGCAACCATACCATGCAACTTGGAGCAAATTTCAATCAAATATGGTGTCACTGCTGGTATCGCCATCTAACATTGAGTAGAGCGAGTTTATGCGCGTCGAATACAGTTGGATGTATTCTAAATGTTCATAGTTTCAGTGAGGGTGTGATTGGCTCGGCCGGGGGCTCGCCTACCTGTGATTTTGGGGTGAAAGTTCGATTCTTGACAGAATTACATAGAATTTCGTTTGTTTCCTTGGTTTCAATGGATAAAGGGGTTTGGGTTTCTCTGTCTGAATTAGATTAAATTGATGAGTGCCGGCTGAGGAAAGGGTGAATCTCGGGGCGGGATCTTGAGTTAAATTAACGTAACACCATCTATTCGTGATCAAAGGCGCAAATATTATGATAAATAATAATAATAATAATATTTATTTATTGCCACACATGAAAGAAACCATAGATATAATAACAACAACAAAAAACTATGTATTGCCTAGATTACACAAGTGAATTTAGAGTTGCACATCTATCTCAAGTATATAATAGTGATATATTCTGGCAACGATGCATTGGTCGAAGCAAGACTTCAGAGCCTTGAGCATCGACGCAGAGTTGCCAGCCTATCAGTTTTCTATCGGATTCACTTCGGGGAGTGTGCGTTGGAATTACACAATTTAATTCCGCCAAGGCCCTTCCATCATCGAACAACCAGACATACGGCAATGCACCACCGGTAAATACCTAAAAAAAAAAAAAAAAAAAAAAAAAAAAAAAAAAAAAAAAAAAAATAGAGAGAAGATAAAATATATAACTCAATTGCTTTCGTAATTTTAACTGCTTTCATAATCCTATCAGTGGATAAATTGCATTGCAGATTAGCAATCGCAGATTCATTATTATTATTGCAGTAGGTTTATAAACTTATCTAAAAAATATTGTTTGAAATACCAAAGTATGGCTAATAACTTTGTTTGTATTTAGTCTGGCCGAGCAGTTGTGTAATAATAATTGCTTAGAAATGATTAATTGATTTATACTAGGTATTTGTCATGAATTAACATAACCAAGAATTTATACATATATCTTAATCAATGCACCGACAAGGTATAATGGTAAAATATTGCTGTTGTATGTACCTACAAATACATGATGATACTATGAATTATAAAGAAAACCCTGATCTATGATAATTGTTTAAAGTAATTCATAAAAATAAATATGTTACGAACTGATTGATACTGAGTTTATATTGAGATTATCCAGGATAATATTGAGAATTGTATGTGTAGTAATTCTGGTAATACAATGACAATATGGAGTGTTATATAGGCATGGTTCTGGTGTTACAAATATAATATTAAGAATTGTATTTGGAGTGATTCTGGTATCAAAAAGATGATATTTTGAATTAAACAGTGTGGACTACAGTATCACAAAGATAGTATTGAGAATCATATCAGGTTTGTTCTAGTATCGCAGATGTGGTATTGAGAATAACATAAGTACTAAGATGAGATTAAGAATAATACAATGTAGTATTGATTTCATGACACAAAGATAATATTGAGAATCATATTAAGTTTATCCTGGTATTACAAATGGGTATTTAGAATAATATAAGTACTAAATTAAAGTAAAAAATAATAAATTATTGATATTGTGTAACAAAGATAACATTGAGCATAATATCGGGTTTATTCTGGTATCTCAATGCCAAACGGTATTGAGAACAACATAAGTACTAAAATGAAGTTAAGAATAATATAATATTGATTTTGTGTTGCAAAGCTGATATTGAGGATCATGTTAATTTGTTCTAGTATCACAATCTGAATCATGGTGTTTGTCTTGATGCCACACTGTGATATCGGAGTGAACGCTATGTAATGCTATTACGTATTATTAATGCATAATACCATAAAGACGAATTTTACATCGTGTTTATGTGTTATTGGAAATCTCTCGATCTACCTACCTTCGTTTAATTTGACTATGACGATAGCGCTTCTATGGCTATAGGTTGGAAAATGAAAGAGATCTCAGCTTATATATCTTGATGCAACTGATAACTTCGGCATCTAAGAAAAGAGCTACATTATTGCATTTCGGAGGTTTCGCCCGCGATCCGGATGTGTCTTGTCTTTTCCCGGGTTGTGAGGTGTCCTATGTTTTGTTATCCGTTCAGCGGTCTGCGTGAAGGAGTGGCAAACTGGCAAACATCTTCACCATCAGGCATACTTGCACATTTAGGTAAGTGCATAATATTAGTAGGATACTGTTTTTATTAGCTAATGAAGTCGTTTAAGAAGTACCTACTATTGTTGTTTTGTATAAGTACATACATTGTGCAATATAAATAAATAATATTGGATTTAGAGTGACGTCACTTAGTCTTTGGGGTTGTTCTCGGCAGGCCCTTTCATTTGATACCCATATTGTGGGAATGCTTTGGGAAATAATAGTCCGCTGTCTTGGGTGTTCTGCCATGTTGGATTTGGAGTGGCGTTGCACAGCTAGCTAAGTGTTGTCACCGGGACTGGGCATGTGTGCAGAATTTCAGCTCAATCAAATCTAAATATGTATCTGCTTCAAAGTATAGTTGCGGGATTCCGAACAAATTACATATTGGTACAAATTGCAAGTAAAAAAAAAAAAAAACCTAGTAGATGTTAATGGACTGTGTTTTCCTTTAAATATATATGAATATATTAATTCCGATGAGTCATCCATTCATTTCATTGATATCGTCGAAGTGGTATAGATTGATGAGAGAATAAATATCTAATGTAAGAAAACGATTAGATGCTTACCATTCTTATATTTGGACAAAATTATTCCGCATAGGTTATGAAAGTAATTATCTAGTTGAATAAATCATCATTGTTTATTTAAGGTATAAAGAGATTTCATTGAAGACATTATCATTTTTACAAATCTTTAGTACCTACATATAATGGTTGTTTTGAACATTCATTAGCGAATTGATATCGTTAATATTGTATTTCCTATGGGTCTTAGGTACTATTTGTTTGATCTTTGTGGTGTGTCTAAAATAATTACATTTTAATACCCGTTTAGTAACTAGATTATCGTTTAAACGGAGCATACCTGCTATAGTGAACAATGATGGTAACAAATAGATATTGTTACTGTGGTCCAAGTTTGGATTTCTATTATGTTGTAAATATCTACCTACTTAAAAAAGAAAAATAAAACTTGATAAACTTGATTTTCATTTCATTGAAAATAAACTTAAATTTTGGATTTCTATTAAATTGGAAATGAGCAGATACCCAAAACAAAATAAATAATAATATTGATTTTCATTTGATTGGAAATAAACTTAAATTTTGGATTTCCATTAAATTGGAAGTATCAAAGGTTATATGTTATTACGGCAATTAGTAATTCATTCAATTGAATTTAAGACTTCGGATTTCCATTAAATTGGAAGTATGTTATGTAACGACAATAAGTAATTCATTAAATTGAATTTAAGACTACGGATTTCCTTTAAATTGGAAGTATGTTATGTTACAATAATAAGTAATTCATTAAATTGAATTTAAGACTACGGATTTCCTTTAAATTGAAAGTATGTTATGTTACAATAATAAGTAATTCATTAAATTGAATTTAAGACTACGGATTTCCTTTAAATTGGAAGTATGTTATGTTACAATAATAAGTAATTCATTAAATTGAATTTAAGACTACGGATTTCCTTTAAATTGGAAGTATGTATAATAAGTAATTCATTAAATTGAATTTACTTCTTTTAAATAAGAGGTACTGTACGTAGATGCTTGTGTGTACCATACGTATTGACTAACAATAATTTGAGGTTTTTCGACGTCCATTTAATTGCAATTACGATTAACCATGGCAAATCAGCTACCGCCTCCTGGAAAATTGGATTTAGAGGATGACAGTGCGTCAGTCGGCTTGAGATGAAAAACATGAAAGCGGTCCCTTCGAATTTATCTTGAAGTCTCTATCTAAATAACCCACCATCGAAGCTATGTAAACTCTGTAGACTAAAGCTATGTAGACTCGGATCGGCCAATTCACTCATTAAAAAAGATGTTATTCTTGCGAGACAATGTGCAATTCCAATGCAACAAAAAAACAATAAAAGAATCGGAAAGCGATCAGGAAATCACTGTGATCAGTCCATGAAATGATATAAACGAGACGGATAATGATACTGAGGTTAGAGACCGAGACAAGTGAAAAGGAAAAAGGAAAGGAATGAAGAAACTGGACAGAGACTAAGAAAGTATGTGATTAATCTAAAGCGTGTGGAAGGACAATGGATATCAGTGAAAGATGAGAACAATGGAAATGAGGATCATACAAATCAAATTAAATAAAACTATAGAAATTATAATGTTATGTAATGTGCTATGATTAGAGACGATTGATTGTATAAGTAAATAATAATCAAAAATGATTATCTGGAATATTGACTACACTTAAAATAAATAAATAAAATTTGTTAAAAGGGAAGGGATGTAGTGTTTGTATCTATACAATAGATACAATACATTGTCTCATGTACACTAGTAGAGGGCGTACCGTCAACCGGGCAGTCTGGCGATAGACGCGGTGCGGGTCGGACGTGCGCTTGCGCTCGTATCTAGTGGTAGTAGTGAGCCAGTGTCATACCAATAGATAGGCGAACACCTTTGTGGTGATACCGATCACTACAATTAGTATTTTAAAAAAATCCTCGGATATTTGTTCACACACGGCTATCTGATCCCAAACTTAGCAGAGCTTGTAATATGGACAACCAGATCACTGATATACTACATAATTACACCCAGACTCAGGACAAACAGACATGTTCATGCACACTAATGTCTGTCATGGATAGCAATCGAACCCACTACCTGCGGTGTGATTGGTAGTGTGTAACCAACCACGCCAATCGGCCCGTCAAGTTTAGTTAAACTTTTTCCTCACGTTTTTGGTCGTGGGTTCGATTCCAATCCGGGACAGACATTTGTGTGTGAATGTGTCTGTTTGAAAATACGTACAATTGTCCAATCAAGAGGCTAAGTGCGGAAACAGCCCTGCCAAAACAAACAAATGTAATTATCTACTTAATTTTTTTTTATTTTTTTATTTAATAGATTTGCCAATAGTTGGTACACCAATATAAGTAAAATTAAATCTAATGTACACAGCTAAGGATAGGCAAACACAACATGCATATAAACTATGAACTATGAACTATAAACTATGAAATGCTGAAACTATTGACTACAAACTACAATAACAAATTTCAATATCAAAACTTACTTAATTCATTAATTTTAGTGTCCTACATACTTAAGTATGTATTTACAAAAAAAGTATATGGTTTTCATATTACATAACAATAGATAGGAGAAAATACTCAGCCAGGTAGCCAGCCACCACAAAGTACCCTACTACCATACTATGGTTTCCTTCACCGAAAGCTCAAGCTCATTATAGGATTCGAACCTGCGACCTTCGCCGCGGTATCCGACGTCACTACCACTGAGCTATCATCGCCTTAATCAAAGGTGTCAATGGATATTTTAGCATGGGACTTGGAACACCACATACCTTAAAGAAATATCAATCTTCCATTGCAAGCTGACAACTCCAGGTTTGACTCTCAAATGTGTTGGTATATTTTCATATATTTTATCGGTACACAGTAATACTGTAAACTCTGATATGCATTCTTGTGAAAATCTAGAACAAAATTAAAATTTACAGATAATTGTAGGTTTCTATGGATGTTAATTGTTCATCAAGTTTATAAAGCGATGATAGCTCAGTAGTAGTGACGTCGATACAGTGGCGAAGGTAGTGGGTTCGAATCCTACAATGAGCTTGAGCTTTTGGTGAAGGAAAACATAGCATGGTGGTAGGGTACTTTGTAGTACCCGACTGTCTGGCTACCACCCTCATGTTGAAAATCTGTCGCCAAGCACCTATCCGTGTGTTCCGACAGCTGCACTTGAGAGCCGTTCCCATCTAAGCTTTGTGTGCTTACTACCTTCGGCCATCATCACTTACCATGGTGAGGTTACCACTTACCAACAGAGAAAAAATAATAAACACCTACCTACCTCAATGTTTCTAAGAAACACATAATATCCTCCTCTCCCCAAGACTCCTTCGTAGCTGACCGTAGCCTGGCAGCATGTCTCACCACCGCTCGCACGGCTGCAAACTTGTCTGCATTCATCAAACTTGATAGTCTACTGTCTGGGTTTCCTTCTAACTCTTTTAGGGCCACTATGGATAAATAAATAGCATTATTTACCAATCCTAAATACATCCCAATACAATACTAAATTGTGCACAGTTGGATTGCAGTCCCCAGCCTGCATAACCTAGCCTGGCAAAACATCAAACCTTTTAATGAAAGAGTAAATCTGGCTCCTACATACAATTTACTACATGAAATGAAAATATTTATAGAAATATGCCATCACTAGCATTTTTGACTTTAATAAAAATTCTGAAGGATTTTTTACTGAGAAGAACCAGTAATAAATATAGTCAGCAAATACTCTTTTCCAAAAGCAACATACATTTATTTTATAAATGCTGACAATATTTACATAACGATGAGTGGCTTAGTTTATTGCTAACTCAAGTAGACCACTATAACCAGCCACTACAAGCAGAGCAGAACAAGATCATATAAGAAGATACCAAAAATGGAATTATAAACAAATAGGAATTTGGATAAATTAAATTAAGCTTGAGAACTGTATCTCCATGTACAGTACTATCAAATTGAAAAGAAACTCGTCTACTTTGTACAGTTGATTAGTGACTAGCGAGAAAAGGGGGTGGTAAAATAAAGGAACTTTAAAATACTTCTAAGAAAAGTTAGAACTTACAAGCTACAAAGGGTTTGATTTCTTTCTTCTGTATTTCCGGTGTAACAAGTATTACTGCTGTCCATTGCGAAGGGTTCTCGGTTAATAATTCTAGTTGCAGAGACATTGCATTTAGTAATAAAATAAAAAGGAAAACAGAAAAATCGTGAATCTCAACTAAACATCGAGCAAACAAAATAAGTTTGACGTTTGACAAATGACGGACTCGCTTCACTTCACTTCACTTCTTTCTTTTTTTTTTTTTTTTTTTTTTTGTTGCTGGCAATCATCCTTTTAGGATATTTCTGCCAATGTCAAAGTATTTGAAATGGTCTTGGTCTATTTGTCAGATTTTTTTTACATAAGTTTTAGTACTTTTAGTCAATACAAAGTCTTTCAATCACATACATTTTCTTCAGTTTTAATTGCTTCTTTTATGTTATAGTCACATTCTCAAACTCACTGTAATGTCCAGTCAAGCTTTAGTGAAATTGGCGGTTGTTCCACTAAACCATTCACGGACTTTTTGGGACAACCTGGAAAGTCACGATACACGCTTTCATTTCATTTCGCTTCACTTGTGCACTTAGATTGATCTTTATTGGACAAAACACCACCGAAATTACTCAATAAAACTCAAAATACACGAATTTAATGAAAATAAAAAGAAAACTCAACGTCACTTCACAAGTTCCCGCCAAAAAGTCTCCACTTCTTTCTTGTTATAGTATTAACAGACGTTCGAACTTGGTACGGTCCGGACAGCGGATTCGGTACGCTCCGTACCATATCCGTTCGTCTGGAGAGTTGTCTGTCGAACATAATTATTATTATTTCATGTTCGGTCCGGTCCGATGGTTTGCGCTTCGGATTTGGTCCGCTCCGTACCAAATCCGCGCTGTACGCTCGGACCGGACAAACGCACGGCAGTCACGATCGATACGTTCTGGAGGTAGCACGTGCGTCAATGCACTATGGTGGAAAATAAGGTCATGGGTTCGATTCCCATCGAGGACAGATATGTGTGTACGAAGATGTCTGTTTGTCCTGATTACTTATTCGTAGGTTGAGGTAATAATCTATTTAAGTATGTATTTACAAAAAAAAAATGTCGTGGGTTCGATTCCCATCCAGGACAGGTGTGTATGAAGATATCTGTTTGTCCTGTGACTGGGTTGTAGGTAATAATCTATTTAAGTATGTATTTACAAAAAAAAATTGTCGTGGGTTCGATTCCCATCCAGGACAGGTGTGTATGAAGATGTCTGTTTGTCCTGTGACTGGGTGTAGGTAATTATCTATTTAAGTATGTATTTCCAAAAAAAAAGGAGCTGACACGCACAATTTCTTTATCGAATATAACTATTTTTTTTTATTATAAAACTTCGTTCCTATCTGGTGTCCCACGACACCACACGTATTTTAAATACGTTTTTGCCCACTCTTTTTTTTAGTGAGGTTTGTAGCGGCATTACTGTTGCCGCAACATCAATCGCAATTTTAGCGCGCTTGGATAACGTCGGAGGCATGACGTCTGAACTGTGTACACGCCACGTGGCTACTGCGAGATCCGGCCGTCTGTTGTGACTAGCAGATTTGGTACGCCGTACAAGTCCGCTGTCCGGCCCGTAACAAGTTCGAACGTCTGTTAATACTATTAGATTGGCATCAGATCACTGACCTCTATTAAAATACGCTGGACTGGCTATCGTTATTAATTTCATGTGCCTATTTGAAAATCGCCATTTTGGCGCTGACGGTGCTGACGGCAGCAGTGTGGGGGAATGGAACTAGTATATTCCGCAGAGATACTTAGCGTAAAATCTCGGAACAATCGAGATAAAAACACTACGTTTTATCACTTGCTTATTCACTTGCACATGAAACCATTGGTCAAAGAGTATGTAATATATTCCAATTTATTCCATTGGTTGTGACAGCAGCATGTTTTAATTTATTTACAAGGCTTTAGTTACAAGACTTATTGATATTCTATAATAGTCATTTTTAATATTCAATTTTATAATAAAATTATAATCACGTTATGTCATATTCACAGTAAAGCCTAGTTATTACTTATTATCCGTACAAGTCCAATTGGTTTTTTTTTGTGAAATCGGTTGCCGTTCCGACTTCTCACGTACATTTGGGGCAATCTGAAAAGTCACGATACACGCTATCATTTCACTTCACTAGTGCACTTAGATTGGTGCAACAAAACTCAAAATACCTACATAATTTTAATGATAATGCAACGTCACATTGCGAGTTCCCGACAAAAAGTAAAACAATATTTTTACTCGGAACATTGTTCCGAGTATTTTTATCAAACCACAGAGTAGTGTTTTTTTTTACACACGGTTATCTGATCCCAAACTAAGCAGAGTTTGTAATATGGAAACCAGATGACTGATATACTACTTTTTTTTGTTGTAAATACATACTTAAATAGATAATTACACCCAGATTCAGGACAAACAGACATGTTCATGCACACAAATGTCTGTCCTGGATGGGAATCGAACCCACGACCTGCGGCGTGATAGGCAGTGTGTAAACCAACCACGCCAACCGGCCCGTGTGATAGATATCTGCACAGCTGCACAGTATAATAGGCTCCTATCACATTTGACATTATCTATCTTGATTATATATGAAAGGTAATTTTTAAAAAATCGACTAACGGACAACATATTTATAGATTTGCTGTTGTCGTTGTATCATGCTTGTCCCAACTCTAAAAACTGTAATGGCCGCCGCTTGTTTGGCTTCGCCCTGAATCTGCTAAAATATTTTGTGGCTTTTTAGTCATATTTACTACACGTATCATTAGTTATTTTGCTAATTAGAAGTGTAAGAATCATAATTATCGTGATATAATGGCTGCAGTACAAGGAGCGCCTGGTAATAAACCGTGGCCGAGACCGGGCATGCAGCACCAGAATAGTCAAAATCCGCCAATTGTAACTCTAAATAGGACGATAAACTTATATCCATTAACTAATTACACGTTCGGGACTAAGGAGCCATTGTTTGAAAAGGATGCTTCGGTTCCTGCGCGATTCCAAAGGATGAGGGAAGAGTTTTCTAAAATCGGTATGAGAAGGTAAGGTTATGAATTTTTAAATGCTTAAAACCTGCTATTATTGGCGTTATTACCAGAATTTGTGAACCTTTAATCGGTTTTGGTTTATTATAAATTATTTCAAGAATTTTCCTGTTCTTCAAAAGCTTTCATTTTACTAATGTTATAACATACCAACCGTCTCACTACTTCTAAGGTAAATCTTAGGCAGCGCTTTTCAACTATAATAATAATTTTTATACTCTTTTGGGCAGCACGTAAATTATGACAAACATATTTTTTTTTTACTTTCCTTAATATTTAGACAGTTTAGATTATTTTTTGATTTGATTGCATTAAATAATGCTCCGGCTTTTGATTTTTAATATCTAAATTAGCTCATCTTTGGCCACCGACTCATTCTGGAAGTAGTCGCAACAAAGCCAAGAATATGGCATGCTTGCAGAATAGGCCTATTTGCTCTGGCCTAGAAAACGCCTGGGTTATTTGTTCGAAATGGATGCTCGTTTAATTTTTGCACAAGCATATTTCTTTGAATACCAGTTATATCCTTAAAGACCTGTGTCTAAATAAATATTTTTTGTACAGTACTGTCGCTATTCACCAAAAAAAAAATTGACACTAACTGCTGGGCACAGTTTCTAATCAAGTAAATAAATAACTTTCAGGTCAGTAGAAGGAGTGCTTCTAGTCCATGAGCATGGTCTACCTCATGTGCTGCTGCTGCAGCTGGGAACGGCTTTCTTCAAGCTGCCTGGTGGAGAGCTCAACCCTGGTGAAGTAAGTCTGTCTACATTATGACTAATCTTATAGTATTTGTTTTATTCACACCATCTTCTTCTTCCAGTCTTTATGCCAAGCTAGATGTAGTTGGCACATGTTTTCCTCCACTCCGCTCTACACTCCATACTCAAACCTTTCATAAACATATCATTCTTCACACAGTCCATCCACACCTTCGGTCTTCCTATACATCTATACATGTGTCAGGTATTTAGTACGACAAACTTACGGGAGATAGGTGGGTTAGTCATCTACCAAATATACAAAAATGACATTCTTACTTAGTAATAGTGTCACAATTTTCGAGACCTATCTCCCCCTTAAGTTTGTTGTACTGCTTACTGGACATCCTGTATTTATTTGTTGTAAAACTGAAATTATTCAATTAAAATGTCTGTTTACTTTCAGGATGAAATTGAGGGTCTAAAAAGGTTGTTAACAGAGACGCTAGGACGACAAGATGGCGTCAAGCAAGAGTGGCTCATTGAAGATACTATTGGTAAGGCATCATTATGTTTTGGTTTTGTTTTTATACCTACCACAAGTGGCAACGAGGCAGGCAGGTCACCTGATTGTAAGTGATTACCTGGCTCTCAAGTGCAGCTGTCTGAACACTGATAGGTGCTTGGCACAAAAATTTTAACTTAAGGGTGGTAGCCATCCATTTGGTTACTACAAAGTACCCTACCACTGTGCTATGGTTTCCTCACAGTGTTTTCCTTCACCGAAAGCTCAAGCTCATTGTAGGATTCGAACCTTCGCCGCGGTATCCGACGTCAGTACCACTGAGCTATCATCGCCTTAAAAAGATCAGTAGATCCAGAGATTACCCCCCTATACACCTCACAAACTTTACCTCTTTATAATATCTTTTAGTATAGATTTCAAATCCCGCTTAATAAAATATTATACTTTTCCAGGCAATTGGTGGCGACCAAACTTCGAACCTCCCCAATATCCATACATTCCCCCCCACATAACAAAACCAAAAGAGCACAAACGACTATTCCTTGTCCAACTGCAGGACCGTGCTCTATTTGCTGTGCCAAAGAACTACAAATTGGTTGCTGCACCCCTCTTTGAGTTATATGACAATGCCCAGGGCTATGGGCCAATCATTTCATCGCTGTCTCAAAGCCTGTGCCGTTTTAACTTTGTGTATATGTGAAGTGATGGATAGTTTATTGTGAGATGCGTTTGTGTGGCTTGTTTTGATATTCGTTGACTGAAAATTATATGATGGAATTTTCCTTACCTTATAGGCCTACTTGTTTCAATTGTAATTTTGTAAATTAATGGCAAAATTGCCATGAAATATTATTATGTAATTTTCCCGTTGCGTAATTCTGATTTGTGTTGTTATATTTTAATGTCATTTGCCATCATTGTGGCAAAATTGCCACTTTCAAATTAAATTGCAATTTTCTTTAAACAAGCCATTCAGACGCAATAATTATAATTAAAGACTATTTTATATAATGTGAACATTGTACCAATGTTACCCTTAGAATTAAGTATATTTGACGACTAAACTATGGAAAAAACATGAAAAAAGGCTGTTTTATTTAATTGTACCTGAAGAAAGAAGACTGTTTTAGAAATTAAGTGAATTAGAGCTTTAATTGGAGGTATATTATTTATATTATGTTATTAAATAAAAGTCTGGGAAATTTTCAATTGCTATCAATATCTGTTACCATGAATAGGGATGTTGACTGCCATATCAAATCAGCTACTTATTATAAAATCTCAAAACAATAGTTTCTATGGAGGTTTGTATGAAATACTGCCATGTGACGTCATAAATATACTCCATCATGGGATCTTACTCTTTGCTGTTAAATTGCTAATTAAATATCATGTGATGGTTGAATTTTTCAAAGTGTTCGCTATTTAGGAGTATTTTTATGTGTTTTACACACTGGTTAGTGTTAGATAATTTTTTATTGAATATAGGTCACATCCCTAATGTCAGAAAAAAATTGTATCATTGTATTTGTGTAATATTATTTCATGTAACATTTTAAAGGCAAAAATGATTTTGAAGTGTAACATTTGTCCTCTCGCTTTCCTGCAATCTGTGGAAGTAATTTCTTGAAAAGGGACACAATAGGGCATATGACGGGTTTTAGAAAAGTATCTAAAATTGTTCACTATAGCATAATACATTTGCGAATTTATTTATTACATTAGTAAATTATTTGTGAATTTCTCTATTTTCATTAAAAGTTACCATCAAAGTTTATATTAATAAAAAGGCCAACAAAACGCTAAGACGCCATAATGCCTAGGCCACGTGATATCATGACGTCACCTGCTCGTAAACAAACTTTTAGTTTTCAAAATATTGTTATGTAAGAAGCTAGATCTTTCATAACTTTACTGTTTCTATTTTGCTGTTTACAAGCAGGTGACGTCACACTCAAAATCAGCCAGTACCGAGCGTTTTCAATCACGTGGTCAACCATGAACATTAATCATTTTATTTATGATTTCTTTTCAAATATTACGATGGCTAAATTGGTTTAGAAAAATGTTTACTGTTAAGCTAACAACAGTTTTATCTATATTTTCATTGTACTCAAATACCCTATTGTGTAAGTGGTAGCTACAGGTTGGCTACAGGTAGAGCACAGATTACTGATATGTTGAGGTCTCGGAACAATAACTAACATGGAAGCCGGGCTAAAATAAGAAATGAAATGCATATACTTTACCTTTTTTTACTTTCGACGTTAATAATGCGTGGGAAAGAGACATATAATACCGTTCTGTTTCGTTATTATGCAGGTTGTCACAAGCTATTTTTTGGCTAGTGATGGGCTTATCATCGACATTGTCGTGTCGATATAAGTCATCAAAGCTAACAAGTAAATATAGTTAGTACTAGCTGTGCCCGCGACTTCGTCCGCGTGGAATAGTGACTTTGGGCATATCTTTTGGTTTATTTTGGATTAACAAATGTTTGACGTGATTCTTTAAATTCACATAACTTTTTTATTTAAGAACCGATTGACATGAAACAAACACTACATGTTAAGTGAAGCTTACCACAATATATTAGTGAAAACCACATCCAAATACGCCGTTTCTGAGATTAGCTTGCACAAACAGACAAAATCTAACAATCATTGTTTTGGGTGCTATTGCGTTAATAAAGGAGTAAATATTTAATACCAATACCCAATAATATTTTTTCTCATATATCTTCCATGTACAGATAGTGATCCGTTACATTTTTATTATGTGTACCTATAGATAGAATAGTTTTCTATTATATATTTTTTAATTTATATAGTTTAACCTTTTCTTAACATTCCCATGTTATTATAATTTATTATCAGTATAGGCGCTGGCTGTCGACGGATAATCTGCCAAGTGTGGCTGTGGTTTACTAACGGATTTACCACGACGGAACTTCGGCGTCGGAATATCAGTCAAGTGTGGTAGGAAAGAGACGATAAGAATTTGACACAAGTATAAATGAAACTACAATTATTAATTTAATGTCTTTATTAATCATTAAAATCCATACTAATACTAATTTACTAATTAATATTATAATTATAAAATATTATAAATGCGAAAGTGTGTCTGTCTGTTACCTCTTCACGCTTAAACCGCCGAACCGATTTAGATGAAATTCGGATAGGGATTGTTGGAATCCCAGGAAAAAACATAGGATAGTTTTTATCCTAGAAATCACCCTTTAAGGGGGTAAAAAGGGGGTGGAAGTTTGTATGAGAAAAACCTATTGATGCACTGACTCCATTTCATTTTCATTTCACCATCATTAGGAAATCTGCAACAGTATTGAAATGATTATCGATAACCATTTTTACATCACTTTATTTGTTAGCATTATAAGAGGACCAAAGAGGACCATTTGACATTTTGCTTGTGACACGGTCAAAAATAATAAAAACAAATAGCCATGTTTTGTTTCATTCCCACATTACGATATGCTAATTGACATAAATGAATAAACTGTATAGTACTCGGTTTTTATTTTAGCCCGGCTTCCATGTTAGTTATTGTTCCGAGGTTGAGGTAGAGTTGGCTGTCAGATAGGTATTTTTTTTCTGTTGTAGTGCAGGCAAAGGGTTTTAGCCCATACAGCCTCAAACTCAAAAGAGGTTGGTACATGTACGGTAATATCAAGGTGAGATGTCAGATGTTACATCATATGCGACTACTGTAAGCGCCGCTCGTTTTTTTTTTTTTATAAAATCCTCTCGAAGGCAGACTGTAGAACCCATGGTATTTTCAGCAGCTACGTCATAAGTGGTCTCCTAGGGCTTACTATGAGAGTATGTAAGTAACTATGAAAAATAAAGTGGAAATGGTGTAAATGTTTGATTTCAAAAATAGGGTAAGTGCAATGTTTTAGTAGTTACAAGTAATTGTATTTAATCAAATTTAATTTATACATGTTAAAATATTTAATATTTTAGTAAGTATTCCAAAGTATTGTGGGGGCTGGTCTGTGCGAGTTTGTTATTTAATTAGTCAGTCATAATTAAATTCTATTTATTATTATTTTGCCGCCTTAACACGCAAATATTATCAGTGAGACTAGATAAATAAATAATGATTAAATGTAATAGGTGTAAGTTGTTTTTGAAAAGAGTAATTGCTGAGTTTATTGCCGGCTCTTCTCAGCAAAAGCAACCTTCCGAACCGAGCATTAGAGTCTGCCTATTCATAAGTGCTTGTAAAGGCCTATTTGAATAAAAAAAACATTATCATTTTCAAAGGAAATATCTGATTTTTTTTATACTGAAAATGTTATAATTTTTACAGAAAAATATCTTCTATGGATCTAAGTACAAAGTTAAATGAATTTTAATGGAACTAAATATTGTTTTTGATACGTTGTGTCACAATATATGGTGTAAAGCCCATAAGAATCGATCCCATTATAAATTACGAACGAAAAAAGGTACCAAACGATTTTGAAAAGAAAATCTTAATGTACCTACTTAAATATGGAAACTTTATACATACTACTTTCCGGACAACTGTATATGAAAATAAATGGATCAAAACGACATTTACCAGATGCGATTATAAATATAGTGTGATTAATATACAGGGTGTCCGGAAAGTAGTACTACACACTTAAGGGGGAGATAGATATAGATGGGTCACTTATCAAATATAAAAATTACCTTGATAAAAGTGTCACCTTTTTATTGAGGTAATTCCACTGACCTCTATTAAAATACGCTGGACGCTATCGCTATTAATTTCATGTGCCTATTTGAAAATCGCCATTTTGCGCTGACGGCAGCAGTGTGGGGGAATGGAACTAATATATTCCGCAGAGACACTTAGCGTAAAATCAACAAAAAACTGCCATTTGCAATCTTATTAGTTCTCAGAACTCTCACGTCTGTCACTGGGACTGTCCAGCGTATTTTAACAGAGGTCAGTGGGTAATTCTATAAGTATATGTTGGTAGGGGTTACTTCAATATTTTGTCTTTTGTTATTTTGAAATCATCACAATGATTTCGGTGGGGGGTATGTTCAGACCTTGCTCATTAATTGAATAATTAGGGTAGACTAAGGATGTTGCTACTGACTTTTTTTTCTACTACCCTCGTCTTTTGATGATGCGGTCGGCGATCGCCTCCCCTCCGAGACGGGAATACAGTTACCGTTTGGAACTAGTTTAGAACACTCGTGCGTATACCGTGTATACAGATCAAGAACGTTTTTTGAACACAGTTCTCATCACCAATTAGACAATTCACCGTGTGAAATTGTGCATAGTTTAATAGCATCGAACATTTGGAACCACAAGAACGAGCTTTTCTGGCCCACGTCTGGGACGAGCGGTGGAAGTGAATGGAGGTTAGTGCTAGCATTATTAGTTTGCCGACATTCAATTGAACGGGGTTCTGTGACTCCTCTCCTATTTTTACGGTCCTTCAAAAAATCGTACCAGCACCGAAATTACAAGCCCACATTTTTTGGTGAAAAAATATTTAATTAATTCTTAATGTTGGTAGGTAACCTGCCCCCCTATCTCCCCCTTAAGTTTGTCGTACTACTTACCGGACACCCTGTATATTATACTGGCTTCGCCCTGCGGTTTCTCCTGCGGTTTCTCCTGCGTTTTCGAGTTGAAAAGTAGTGTATATCACTCGGGGATGATGTAGCTTCCTATTATTGAAAAATCTTTCAAATTTGGATCAGTCGTTTGTTTTTTTTTATATCACAAGTGACAACGAGGCAGGTGGGTCACCTGATGGTAAGTGACTACCGTCGCCTATAAACATCAGTAAAACCAGGGGGATTGCCAATGTGTTGTACACCTTATTACAATGCCTTAAAGGCAACTAGCTCTCAAGTGTAACTGCCGGAACACACCATTTATTTAATTAGTCAGTCATAATTAAATTCTATTTATTATTATTTTGCCGCCATAACACGCAAATATTATCTGTGAGACTAGATAAATAAATAATGATTAAATGTAAATAGGTGTAAGTTGTTTTTGAAAAGAGTAATTGCTGAGTTTATTGGCGGCTCTTCTCAGCAAAAGCTACCTTCCGAACCGAGCATTAGAGTCTGACTATTCATAAGTGCTTGTAAAGGCCTATTTGAATAAAAAACATTTTCGTTTTCAAAGGAAATATCTGATTTTTTTTATACTGAAAATGTTTTAATTCTTACAGAAAAATATCTTCTATGGATCTAAGTACAAAGTTAAATGAATTTTAATGGAACTAAATATTGTTTTTGATTCGTTGTGTCACAATATATGGTGTAAAGCCCATAAGAATCGATCCCATTATAAATTACGAACGAAAAAAGGTACCAAACGATTTTGAAAAGAAAATCTTAATGTACCTACTTAAATATGGAAACTTTATACTACTTTCCGGACAACTGTATATGAAAATAAATGGATCAAAACGACATTTACCAGATGCAATTATAAATATAGTGTGATTTATTAATATACAGGGTGTCCGGAAAGTAGTACTACACACAAAGAAATTTAAATATAGATACAATAGAACGGCTATCAGAAGAAATGTCATAGAAAAACTGTGATCCCAGTCCATGCCTCAATGTCGCCATCTATCTTTGAATAGCAAACATACGTGATAGGGATGTTACCAAGCATTCAGATATTAGGTATCGACTATCGATAATAAAAGACGTTTATTTGTTCACATTTACATACACAATAGAATAAAACAAATACAAAAAATATAAAGCAATAAAATGTTATTATTTATTTTCAAAATTATTTTTACATATAAATTATTATTATTAAGTATGGTTAGGACTGCATCACCTAGATTTCGAGTGTTCTGACCTATGTTTCAAGAAAATCGGCTCAGTTGTTTGAAGATCTTTTTTTAGGGTTCCGTACCCAAAGGATAAAAACGGGACCCTATTACTAAGACTTCGCTGTCTGTCTGTCTGTCTGTCACCAGGCTGTATCTCAAGAACCGCGATAGCTAGACAGTTGAAATTTTCTTGCCACTATAACAACAAATACTAAAAACAAAATAAAATATATATTTAAGGGGGCTCCGATACAACAAACGTGGTTATTGCCGGCTTCTCAGCAAAAGCAACCTTCCGAACCGTGCATTAGAGTTATTAGAATCTGACAATTCATAAGTGAAGCGCCTGTGAAGGCCTATTTGGATGAATAAACATAAACATAAGCCAACTGGTCCAGAAAGCTGTCAGGTGGTAGCGTGCCCAGAATACTTGCAGCACTGACTCTTTGAATGGTAATGCTAATACGTTGCAAAGTATTCGCCAGCACTCCGGTCACGTGACGCTTCGATGAGGCGTTTAGCGATGACACGGTAAACGCGGTGAGCAGCTGGTCCCCACGGCCCCATTGTCTCAACCCCAAACGACTCAACTATCAAGATTGCTATACTTGCGCCGTTTGAGATTCTCAGCGCAAGTAGCGGTACCATCTGCCCTAACTGCGGACTCTGGAAGATGAGACGGTGCCAAATTGTCGACACAGGTAGCGTCCCACACTAAAGGCCGACCCATCTTCCAAGGAATCAAAGTATCAGTAGAATCCATACCGTCGAGTCGCTTGCCATCATCACGCACCAGCCCACGACTACGGCGAAGAGTATATGTAAATTTTGGTACAGGCAGTATTTGAGGATGGTATAAGCAGAATGAATATTAATTTGAAGAAGACGGTCCGAAAAATCATTAAAAGTTTAATTATTTTCTTCAATGAAGTCCGAAAAAGAATTACTTCATAAAATTTTATCGATAACAAAATCGATAAACAACATTCATCTCTTACAAGGCATGGTTAAGCTACTCAACAATAGCTGGCGTATATTACAAAATTTGCAATGTTCTAGAACTATTTATAAAATATATTGAGTTCTAATTAATTACTGAGTAAATATAAATAATACTTACGAAAATAAACCGATGTTAGGTCCAGTCGTTTTACCATATCGCGATTTGCAGTTTCGTAATGCGTAACTCGGCATATTTTCGTAGAAAATGTTTTTTTTTGTGGACACAAATACGTCTTGACATGCAGTGGTGAGTATAATAGTCATCTATCGGTGAGTGGTGCCAAACTAGACTTATGTACTCCAGAGTACATAAGTATTTAAGTTTTGGATTACGATTTTGTTCGCTATGTCCGGTCTATAGTATAAGTTTAAAGTCTTTGACTACACACTTAAGGGGGAGATAGATATAGATGGGTCACTTATCAAATATAAAAATTACCTTGATAAAAGTGTCACCTTTTTATTGAGGTAATTCCACTGACCTCTATTAAAATACGCTGGACGCTATCGCTATTAATTTCATGTGCCTATTTGAAAATCGCCATTTTGCGCTGACGGCAGCAGTGTGGGGGAATGGAACTAATATATTCCGCAGAGACACTTAGCGTAAAATCAACAAAAAACTGCCATTTGCAATCTTATTAGTTCTCAGAACTCTCACGTCTGTCACTGGGACTGTCCAGCGTATTTTAACAGAGGTCAGTGGGTAATTCTATAAGTATATGTTGGTAGGGGTTACTTCAATATTTTGTCTTTTGTTATTTTGAAATCATCACAATGATTTCGGTGGGGGGTATGTTCAGACCTTGCTCATTAATTGAATAATTAGGGTAGACTAAGGATGTTGCTACTGACTTTTTTTTCTACTACCCTCGTCTTTTGATGATGCGGTCGGCGATCGCCTCCCCTCCGAGACGGGAAGACAGTTACCGTTTGGAACTAGTTTAGAACACTCGTGCGTATACCGTGTATACAGATCAAGAACGTTGTTTGAACACAGTTCTCATCACCAATTAGACAATTCACCGTGTGAAATTGTGCATAGTTTAATAGCATCGAACATTTGGAACCACAAGAACGAGCTTTTCTGGCCCACGTCTGGGACGAGCGGTGGAAGTGAATGGAGGTTAGTGCTAGCATTATTAGTTTGCCGACATTCAATTGAACGGGGTTCTGTGACTCCTCTCCTATTTTTATGGTCCTTCAAAAAATCTTACCAGCACCGAAATTACAAGCCCACATTTTTTGGTGAAAAAATATTTAATTAATTCTTAATGTTGGTAGGTAACCCGCCCCCCTATCTCCCCCTTAAGTTTGTCGTACTACTTACCGGACACCCTGTATATTATACTGGCTTCGCCCTGCGGTTTCTCCTGCGCTTTCGAGTTGAAAAGTAGTGTATATCACTCGGGGATGATGTAGCTTCCTATTAATGAAAAATCTTTCAAATTTGGATCAGTCGTTTGTTTTTTTTTATGTCTCTAGTGACAAGTCAACGTGTTGTACACCTTATTACAATGCATTAAGGGCAAGGGCAACTGGCTCCCAAGTGCAACTGCCGGAACACACCAACAGGTGCTTGGCGACAGATTTTTAACTTGAGGGTGGTAGCCAGCCAGTCGAGCACCGTGATTTGGTTTTTTTAAGCGAAAGCTCAAGCTCATTGTATAATTCGAACCCACGATCTTCGCCGCAGTATCCGGTACCTACTTGTAAATAAATAAATATACTTATAAATAAATATACTTATACACAAACATACAAAATATGTTAATACACGTATGTCGATGATGGTTGCTTAACGTACCCATTAACGTAGTGATTACATACTCTTTGCGTACCTACTTAAGTTTCTATGCATTGTTCGAATTTATTTCTAGTAATATACAGGTTGATACATACAGGGTGGTGACGACATAACGACATTAAATTAAAACACGGTCACTACTAGTCAATCAAAATACTTTGTGATAATTAAATCGGGTATTACATCAACAAACAAAAAGCGAAATTTTCAAACAAACTATTTCCAAAAATAATCTAAAAGAAACACAACACTCTTTAATAATATTACCTACTGACCTCAAATGACCTGTAGGCACTACGGGCTCAGTTTTAGGCAAAGACCGGCCGCCGCGGTTCCTTTGTAGGTGTATTATTTCATTCATGCAAGTAGGCATCGACGCCCGGGCACCGCGCTAATAAGGATTTTAACGCTATGGTTATAGGTCTAAATTTAATCAACCGACGATTTATGAGTCGCACATTTTATTTGGTTGTGTTTTACGCGTGTAGGTAAATCTAAATTTTGTTCCGTCTAGCTACTCTAGCTAGGTGAATGACTTCGTTGCGAAATCGTTATGTATTCACAGCATGTGTTAAAATGATTAAAGTGAAAATAATTTCCTGTGCTATACCGTTCAATGTAATTTGATGATAGTTGGTGTACGAACTACTAATGTTTAAATTAATGTCGTTATGTCGTCACCACCCTGTATATTAACATTAATTAACCAACGCTGAATTTTTTACACTGATAAAAGTATTTTTTTGCAATTATCGGTTTCGATTCTCACTAATAAATAATATCTAATGACATTCTTAACACAGCCTTCTGACTCATGATCCCTAAACAGAGATTGTGCTATGAAAACCAGATAACTGCTAGTAAGTAGGTATATGTACTTAAATAGTTAATTACTTACACAGAAATGTCTGTCCTTGGTGGGAATCGAACCCACGAAAATATGCAGTTTTCTTCAAATATAAATCCATTATTTTCAGAATTAATCTCCTAAAAAACCGGACCTGTATATGAATGTAGCCAATAAAACTGAACAATAAAATGATTTTTCATTTCACTGAACATTTTGATTAGTAATAAATTTTCGTACCGCCATCTTGCTAGCAAGAATTGTTTCCTTTGACAACAAAATAAAATTTTAAAAATGTTATATTTTACGCTTATCTTGTTATATTTCCACGATGCAACTTCCACGCTTTGGTCTAAAGGGATTGTGCATTATACAATTAGTAAAAAGGACTATGGTAAGCTGGTACTTACCTACCTATGTATAGTTAGCACCGGATTCAGACAATCTAAAGGTCGTAGCTCACTTACACGACTCCGCTCCCATCCGACAAATAAAATATCATTTAAACATGGGCTTCAGATCGTGCTCTTTCGATATAGTTGACGGGCCGGTTGGCGTGGTTGGTTAACACACTGCCTATCACGTCGCAGGTCGTGGGTTCGATTCCCATCCAGGACAGACATTTGTGTGCATGAACATGTCTGTTTGTACTGAGTCTGGGTGTAATTATCTATTTAAGTATGTATTTACAAAAAAAAGTAGTATATGTAGTATATCAGTCATCTGGTTTCCATAGTACAAGCTCTGCTTAGTTTGGGATCAGATAGCCGTGTGAAAAGAAAAAAAAATAGTTTATATTGGCAACATAAATTAGCAGACAGCAGCTTACCGCCATCAGACTGCTCGGTAGTTGACTTTTAGTATAGGGCGGTGTTGGAGTAGAGTCGTATAAATGGGCTATGACCTTTAGCCATTCGATATTATGGATGAAATAATACGATATCTCCTTTTAACCTACGATATACCTTTTCATGGCGATAGCTTGGCGTAATCTTGGGGAAACCATAGCACGGTGGTAGGGAATTTATTAGTACCTACCTGGATTGCTACCAGACCAGCGTCGGATTAAAAATGTGTCTACAAGCAACTATCGGTGTTCTCTTCTAGATTTTGTGTCCTTACCACCTTCTGTCACATAATGACTCGTCACCACACGTTGTTAAGATTAAACCAAAAACTATTAGTTAAATCGATACCTATAGCATAACTAGGACGCTGTTTAGATATATGTAAAGGCCTTTATATGTTTTTTTTTTATCTGTATAGACTTGTGTTTGACCACAATCTCACCATGGTAAGTGATGATGTGGCCGAAGGTGGTAAGCACACAAAGCCTAGATGGGAACTGGCTCTCGAGTGCAGCTGTCGGAACACACCGATAGGTGTTTCGTGACAGATTTTCAACTTGAGGGTGGTAGCCAGCCAGTCGGGTACTACAAAGTACCATACCACCGTGCTATGGTTTCCTCACGATGTTTTCCTTCACCGAAAGCTCAAGCTCATTGTAGGATTCGAACCCACGACCTTTGCCGTGGATTCGACGTCACTTACCACTGAGCTATCATCGCCTTGCTACCTAACCCTCAGTTACCCAGATTTAAAATAAGTAGATATGGCCCTTTCTGATGTCATATCTACACTTACTAATATTATAAAGAGGAAAGATTTGTTTGTTTGCGTTGAATAGGCTCTGAAACTACTGGACCGATTAGATAAATTCTTTAACCATTAGAAAGCTACATTATCCCTGATGAACATAGGCTATATTTTGTCCCGGGGAAAGATAAGATCCCACGGGAACGCGGGTGAAACCGCGGGGAATAGCTAGTTACAAATAAAGACGGACGGGGCTGAAAATAACATCAGTAAAAAATAAGGCATGTTTTTCTACTACATAATAAATGTGTTTTTCTTTTATATTTTTTTCAACATTAGACATTCATTCACAAGATGTAATATCATCAACCTTCGCTCAACTACAAAAGGAGATATGTGTCAAATTCTTCAACACACCAATGAATTACAGCGCGAATGAGCGAGACAAAATACTGTATATCAGCAATCCAGACATGAGGAAGACTTGTCCACCAGATCAGTATGATTATACTAAAACCGTTGTAGTAAGTATTTCGTACAATTCTGGGTCAAAGCGAGAACGATGGGGCCTGTCTATCAAGCACGGGGATGCTCGTTGGGGCTAAATCATCTAGAATTTGTCTATGCTTAAGGTGATGTTAAATTAATAGGCGAAGACTGTCGAATCAATCTAGTAATGAGCTTTCGGTAAAGGAAACCATAGCACGGTGGTAAGGTGCTTTTTAGTATGTAGATTGTTTCGGCAGCTGCATTTGTGAGCCAGTTCTCTTCCATGCTTAATTTACTTACCGCCTTTGGATGGCCAAAGGTCGTAATGATTTAAATATCATCTCCAACCTTTAAAAAAGGTTGTTTTTAATTTTCCAGGACATGCCTATAGGCTATAAGTGTATAAATCAGAAAGACATTACGAGAATCGTAGTGGATATGCTCAGAGCGAGTATTGAGCAAACAGGTATGTACCTATCATTTTCAGACTTAATTTTCATTTCGTTTTAATTTTTTCCATAAACTCGTCAAGTAATTGTGTTTAAATTTTTCAGTGGCGACGGTTAATAGTTACGATCTGATAAGGAAATTTCAAGAACAGGCAAGTACAAAGTTTTTAATTGGCCTTTTACCTAGCCTAGAAAAAGCCAAAAGCAGATGATAGTAAGCATAGAAACGCGAGTGCAAATTCCGGAACTCCGATAAATACTTGATGACGAATTTTACTACTAAGATTCCAAACCACTGTGTTGTGGTTTACTGTACAATACGAAGCGACGACCTTCGTCTTGGTATTTGACGTTTCTGTTACTACTACTTGTCTATTCATTGTCGTTGTCATATTTCTAGGATGAAGACCCATCCCGTCCCACCCTCCTAACCCCTAAGGATAGAAACTTCATAAACGCGCACTACCACACCGAATGCGGCGCACTGTCGCTCCCGGCCGCAGCGGAAACTCGGCGGTTCAACACCGGCAACCTACAGTTGTCTGAAGAGAACGAGAATTATTATAACGATAAGCTGTGGCCGCTCGGGATCGTGTTGTATGGGCTTGACCCTAGAGTACGTAAGTATATATGTACTAAGTTATGTGTTGCTTCGCGTCGCATCGCCACGTAATTCGTACGTTTCGCTTCTACCATTGGTTTTGTTCTATTTGACAGAAATAGCATTGTAGTGAGATGGTACAAGGTAGCTGGAACACACGGTAGGAGTTACATGAGATAGCCAGGCGGGTAGGTACTTGCTACAAAGTTACATGCTATGGTATCTTTCATAGAAAGCTCAAGCTATGGGATTCGAGCCTATGACCTTCGCGACAACACCACCATTCAAAAGCAAATCATTTATTTTTTCTGTCAAGTTCTTATTTTAAACTAATATTTTATAAACAATTGCCTATACTTACTTCACGTCTCTTATTCTTTGTTAATAGAGCATTTTATGCAACTGGCTCTCAAGCGCAATTGTTTTAAAACACCAACAGATGCTTGCCAACATCCTGACTACTACCCGGGTTGTGGATCACATTATGTATTCTATATTGGAGATCCAAATTATATAAGAATTCGAGACGCTTTAGCCCCACCGACCATTTATCCCCATAGTTGATTATTAATCCCCACCGTTCTCGTTTAACGTCTCATCTCTATTTCTCCAGGAGAAGCCCCAAGTTACCAAATACTAAAATACGCGATGACGACAATCGAGCTGGAAACATGCGTTGTGTTCCAAAGAGTAGACTCAGACGCTGTACTAGCCCCTAAGAGCGTAATTTGGTTCACAATTGAGGGTGAGGATATGCCAGCGCTTGGCTTCCGAGAAGGGAATCAGGTAAGATAAAATTCATTCACATTTTGCAGTGGCCCTTGGCAAATTGGCCGTACCCGATGCCATCACTCAACGTAAAGAAGCTCAACCAAAGCACTTAAATTATGTGCAATACCCTTTTAGGTAGGTAATACCCATAATTTTGTGTGAATTTTTCGTTCACTTTCTTGTTACCATTAATTCATAGCGCTACTCGTTTCATTTGAGAAGCTACGTGCGAGATGCAAAAGGTAAAACATATAAAAATATCTGGGCGGAGTTAGATCAACGAGTGAAGCATCTCAATAAGTTTATAGTGCGTTCCGTTAACACAAGTCTCACGCACATGTGTACACCATAGTAAGTATGCCAGTCGGTTGTGATTCAATGTTGAGACCTTAATAGGGGTTAGTGTTACTTAGGGGTTAGTGTCACTTAGGGGTTAGTGTCACATGTGCAAGTACCGATTTTACTCACACATACGTATGACTAAGCGAGGCTCTATCCGAGTTGATTGTGCATGTTACTTATTTTGCTGTTCGTCCCAGACGATATCCTTGGATAGCATGACGAATGGGGCGCCGGGCCACACGGCGCACACCCTTAACATGATGCTGCGAGTGTTGGGGGTGCCGATGATGTCTAACAGGTTCGACAGAGACAACTACGTCGCTGTGAACTGGAAGAACATCAAGAATGGTCAGTCGATACAGGAATAGTCGTGGTTTTCATTTAAATTTTTATAGGTTGAGTATAAAAATATTATTTTGCTAACTTAGCAACTTTCCCACTTTAATTTCCAACCAAATATTTTCATAGATAAATTTTAATATAAATTTTATCTCTAGCTAGTTTGTGGTCAGACTTTCATGAGTTTTTGCGTAAGTTTCATCACAATCGGATGAATGGTTTAGGAACGCATAGAGGATAAAGAAACATTAATTTTTAATTATATAGGTACCTATAATAGGTATACAATTTTAGCTTTCCGCTCCGCGGTTTCACCTGCGTACCTATTTTTTACCCCTTTAGGAGTATAAATCTTAGTACATATCCTTTCTTATTCCTCGTCAACGTAAAAACAACACCCGTGAAAAAATCTGTTTTCGAGGTCTAAAGATTTTTTTAGATAAAGCTTCTTTTGATGAGTCAGCCTTTATCTTTTTATACTTTAAATTAAAATTCAAAATTCTTGAAATTTGTGACACTTTTACTGAGGTAAGTTTTGTATATTATGTTGGTAGGTGACCCGCCTACCTGTCTCCCCTTAAGTTTGTCACACTACTTACCGGACACCCTGTATATAGATTACTTTCTTCTATTAAATACAGGTAAAGAAGTGTACCTAGAAAAGAGCCCAGAGGTCGCGTGGTTGTCGGAGCGAGAAGGGCAGAAGGTCGCGTATGACTTTGATAGCGCGACTCACGCCCCCGCCAACTACATGTGCAGCGATTGTTCGCTCGGAGAACAGACTGTATTACCCTTGCAGGTGGGACATTTTTAATTATGTAGTTGGCAATACTTACAGGATTACCTATCTATTTCAGTATGAATTTCAAATTTAACAATGTTGTACTACCTTTCCGCCCCACAGTTTCACCCGCGATCCCGTTTCTCCATACAAACTTTGGACCCCCGTTTCATTCCCTTAGGGGTGAAATTTGGAAAATCCTTAGCAGATACCTACGTCATGATAACCTATCTGCGTGCCGAATTTCAGCGCAATCCGTTCAGTGGTTGAAGCTGTGTGTTGGTAGATCAGTTATCTAGTTTCCATAGCACAAGCTCAGCTTATTTTGTGATCGGATGACCGTGTTTGAAGCATGTGCTAGGGTAGGTATTTATTTTACTTGTCCGTTTTTACAGGATCACTTGTGGCAAAGGACTATGTCTATGGGCCATGTCACCAAATTGAGTGCTGGAGATATCGAGCTTCTACAAGTGTTGTACAGTAGAAATTGTCAAAGCAGATTTATTTCTAATTAATAAATAATTTAAATATAATATTTTTGTATGTATGAATATTTGTGTAGTATGAATATTCAGGGGGGAAAAATATTTTCATATGCAGATGATACCGCTGTTGTCTTCACGGGCAAAACTTGGGACTGCGTTCATAAATCAACCGAGAATGGTCTGATGATGATAGCAGAATGGCTAGATTCTAACCTCTTAACCCTAAACGCGTCCAAAACAAACTACATCTGTTTCACAATGTATGATCGTACTCAGCCCTCAAAAGACTTTCAAATAAAAATCCATAAATGCTCCAACCCTGCTATACCTGGATGCTCCTGTATAAAAATAGATAAGGTAACTCATATTAGATACCTAGGGGTTATGGTGGATCAGCGGCTTTCCTGGCACATGCACATTGAACTAATAATGACCAGAGTCCGCAAACTTATCTGGACCTTTAAAACACTGCGACACATTGCCACAAAAACCCTCTTGGCGCAAATATATACATCTCTAGGTCAATCGGTTCTGACGTACTGCCTGCCAATTTGGGGAGGAGCAATAAAAACAAAATTTATTGAACTTGAGCGAACACAGAGATCCTTGCTAAAAGTCATGTTTTTCAAACCCTTTAGATTTCCCACCGAATGTCTATACTCAACATCCAATCTTCTGACCGTGAGAAAGTTATATGTGCTCCATCTGATTCTAAGAAAACATAAATCCCTTCCTTATGACCCTGAGATTATTATGAAAAGAAGGAAGAACATTGTTGCTACATCTGTCACGGTCAAATCCACTTTTGCTATGAGGCAGTTTCCAAGACAATCATCTCACTTGTATAATATCCTAAATAAAAACTTAAATTTATACTCATTAACATATTTTAACTGCAAAAAATGCTTGACAAATTGGCTGATGGATAAAAGTTACGACGAAATTGAATCAATAGTTCAAACGATTATTTAATTGTCAATAGCCTTTATACATAGTTAGTGAAGTGGTTATATTGTAGCTGCTTCTGATCCCAAGATATTATTTCGTAGGGCTAACTCAAAATCAAAATCTGGAACATTCATCTAAGTACGTGGTTGATGTTGACACAGCAACTTCCGATCCCAAGACAATACGTCGCAGGGCTACTAGAGTGAAAATTGTATCTCTAATACACACACACACACACACACACACACACACACACACACACACACACACACACACACACACACACACACACACACACACACACACACATACACACTATGCACGCGCGTTTTTGTATGCCCGTATAATTGGTTTAGCTTATTATTGTTATTATAATTACTGTTTTTATAAATACTTAAACTACTTAAATTCTAGGTTAAGACTTGTATTCATTTTGTTCTTTTAACAAACATGTATAGCTATATGAAGAGCGGGTTCCCCTAACACAAGCAAATCTTTGCTTAACTGGGGATCCCTTCACCTTGTAAACTGTAATGTAAAGTTTGAAGAAATAAATTATTATTATTATATTATTATTATTATTGATAAAGACCGGTTCGGAAGGTAGCCTGAGAAGAGCCGGCAATTAACTCAGCAATATTATGAAAATAGTTTGTGAGTTTGTAGGGGATAGGGGAGGTAATCTCTGGATCTACTGAAACGATTTTGAAAATTATTTTACTAATAGAAATTACGTTATTTGTGCGTGTCATAGGCTATATTTTTATCCCGGGAAAAGATAAGATCATACGAGAAAGCGGGGGACAGCTAGTTTGTTATAATTAGATAGGAGACCAATAATTTGAAGCGCGTCTTCCCTAGGATCCTCGAAACTGTGCGCGACTACCGTCAGTGATTCAGCGGGGATTAACGGAAAAAAAAAGTATTGCAATTGACCTTCGACCGCATAATTTAGGCTCTGTAAAATAATAAATATAAAACAAAATCCATTGAGAGGCAACATTTTAATACATCGGCCTTTAATTTACATAGTTTTATGTAAAAAAATTATCTTGCTTATTAAGCAATCGGTTAATCGATAAACTTGACTAGTTTTCTGACAATGTCGCAGATACAATCAACACGTGTCGTAGAAATATGCGAATATACATTGCAATAGCCCCAATTTAGTACATTACATTATATACATAGTACGTGGGTATATGAAACAATTCATTATCACATAATTTTGAGAGTATACATTCCCAAATACAAAAAAAACATACTAAACTAGCTGACGCTGTCCTGCCCTGAAAATAGAAGTCAAATACTAAAATTTCATCGAAATCAGTCCAGCCGTTTAGGAGTTCAGTGACAAACACAAGTAGGAATAGAAGAATGATCTTAGCATATAAATGATGAAACTTGCCACACAAATTGATTACATCCTGGAATAATAGATAGGATACTTATTATCCCGGGAAAAGATAAGATCACTCGGGAACGCGGAACATATCATAGATTATAATTAAAAATAAAGTTTATTTGAGTCTACTAGAATCACAATCTAGTCACTAAATAGAATGCAAAATTCCAGCTCAGTTGATTGGTATGAGTCTTACAATTCATAATTGCCTATTTGGATGTATAAACATTTCATTTCAAAAGCATGCAAACAAACATTTAAAGAAAAAAATGTTAAGACTGTATTATTGACACTGCAGCTTATGAACAAAATCTGAAGGAGCCTTAACTAGTTGAAAGTGAAGCACAAACGTCGTAGGGGTTAATAGGGGTTAGAGTCACCTATTATAGTAGATTTACTAGAACACTAACCCCTATTTTCATTGCTGACGTTTCAATGTTGCGACTGGCATACTACAGTCTATACAGGCCCGGTAAGTAGTAGGACAAACTTAAAGGGAAATTACCTTAGTAAAGTGTCACCATTTTCGAGATATTTCTGATTATTTAATTTTGAAAATATCTCGAAAATGGTGCCACCTGTACTAAGGTCTTTTTTTGTATATGTTGGTAGGGCCTATCCCCCCTTAAGTTTGTCGTAACCTAAACCTTGAGGCCTGCTTACTTAGCTTCACTGACTAATTAAAAATACTCCATCCAGATCTTTTCATGTTAATGACTATAGTGGAATACTAACAACTCGCTCGACACTCATTAGTGCTAGAATTCATTTGATCTGATAATACAGGATAGTTCAGTTGATTTCCCTCAGGATTTCTACAATTATTTACAGTTTCCTCATTCATATTACTATTGTGAATTAATAAATGTTCATCTAAATTCATTTTTGTATCGGTTTTAAAATCACATACGTTGCATGTAAAAATTTCATTATTTCTATCACAGTTACATCGATCTGTACAAACGCATTGTTTATTTTGTATGGTAATTTTAGATTTTCTCTTGCAATAACTACATTCATCTGTATCAAAAATGGATGAGCATTTATAACAGTACTTCACTGTATTATTTCCCGATACTAACATTGAGTTTTTATCAAGTTGCTCAACTGATACAGATTTACCATCAGCTTTGATTACATTTTGTGTTTTATTTTTACTTCTCCTATTGCTTTTGCATTTCTTGAAAAATAAATTCAATTTTCTTTTATTATCACGATCGTTTAATTGATTTTTAGTTCTTTTCGTAGATACGTCTTTTTGTTTCGGCTGATCGTTAATTTCTTTCATATTATCACTTTTAGGACTATCATTTTTATTTGACATAATTTTGTACACAGTTATGTATTCAATATCATTGTTATGATTGAGACCTAAGTCTGATACTAATTCTGTATCAACAGATTGTGAGACTGTAACTGTATTTGCTTCAGGTATGACCGTAGTTTTATTGGTTTTTCTTTTAGCCTTAACAGTTCCTTTATTCACAGCTTTATTATTCTTAGGACTTGATTCGGAAGCTTTACTTCCGTCATCTTCTATAAAACTTTCATTAGTAGAAGTTTTACTGCCTTCAACTTCTTCTATAAATCTAACATTAGTATCTGATATACTATCAAAATCTGATGAAAGTGTTTCCACGTCTGAAGATTTTTTGGGCGAATCTTTAATTTTTATAGGACATCTTTTCAAACGTGGCATAGTTTTAGGTACTTCGGTCTTTATTTCCTGTTTGATAACATCTGCAAGTGCAGATTCAACTTTAACATTTGATTCTATAGGAATATCAATGCTTTCTAAATCTTTTAACACATCATCCTCGTTCATGCTGATATCTGAAAACGTTTCTTCTTCAGTACTCTCTGAAATATTAATTTTATCTACTATCTGCGGACTTATTTTAGCTTTTATATTGCTTAATTGAGGTACATTTTCACAACCTAAAATTTTATTTTTAATGCTACCTAAGAGATTTTCGAGTTTACTCCTTTTTTTCTTAAAATTACTATCGCGATTTTCTATGTTTACGTGTAAACCAATTTGTTTGTCTGCTTCATTACGTTCTTCGCTAGTTGAATCTTTATCTTTGAATTCATTATTTTCTTCTTTTTGTTCATTCATGAAAATTGCATCTGAAAAATAACCATAAGGATATTTTTTTTGTGTTCAACCATTAACACTATGGTTAAGTTTTTTTTTTTAACAATATGGCCTATGATCTTAAGCACATAAAGCCTATAATAGGACTGTGGTGGGAAATATGTATCTACAAAGACATCTCAGTAGAATTTATATAAAACTAGGCACACAGATCCTGGAATATGCTTTTCATTGCAAACTGTTGGTTGAAAACATTTAACAATACTATTACTATTGCATGATCCATTGTAAATGCCTTAATCTTTGTAGACTAGATCCACCAGGAGCTTAAACATTCCCGAAAGTTGATCTGGTAGATCTGTTAATGCTGTTCTTTGTTACAAAATGAGACAGGTAACCATTGTAAAAACCATTAACTTGTCCTTATCCCACGCTAGGTGTGGTCGGCACAACTTGTTTTCTTCCACTCCGCTCTATCACTAGTCTCAGTACTCACACCTTTCATAAACATATCATTCTTCACGCAGTCCATTACATAAATTGTGCGGCCCTACTCTACCTTTTTTTGATCGGTCTTCATTGTTGGAAATTTCATGTCTACCAGGCATTGTGCTAGGGTGTTTAATTTCTTCTACAGTAAATACTATAATAATATTTGTTTTATATCATGCGCTATAACTTTTATTTCGTAGCCTACCTTCATCATAACCACTATCGGGTGGGTCTTCCCACCACACCGGACTCGGACAGGTCAATATCTCCATCAGATCCTCATCATCTAAGCTATGAGTCTCCTCGGCTATTCTAATCACTTCAGCCATGCTTAACTCGGGGCTGGAACACACTGGACTTTCACTCTGGAGCCCTTGGTTATTAAGTTCAATTTCACTTTTTGCTAGCCAGTGATTGGACCGTTCCATTGGTAGTGGCGAATTTACACCTGGAAAATAGGATTTTTAAAATGTAATAGGTATTAAATATTTCATTTGTTATAAAGGTTGTCCCAGAAGTCGAAATCAAGCCGGAATCATGTGATAATAGTTATCAGAAAAATATGTAAAACTTGAAAAAGGGTCAACATTGACTTCTGGGAGTTCTGGGACATCCTGTATGTTTGTTTTTAATTTTAATTTGAATAGTTTTGTTTAGGTGATACATTCTAGAGGTGAAGGTGGTAGCATACAAAGCCTAAATTAACTGCATCTAAGTGCAAGAATTGCATCACTCAAGCTTTGAACCCACAACAACTGCCTTGTACAATGATGAGATTGTATGAACAATAAACAAATGTGCACAGTCATAAAACAGCTAAGACTACCAAGTGGTGGATGATGGTGAGTGACAATGATCACCTGATGGTGAGTGACAACGGTCACCTGATGGTGAGCGACAATGGTCACCTGATGGTGAGTGACAATGGTCACCTGATGGTGAGTGACAACCGTCACCTATTATACATTAGCAATAACAGGGGGATTACCACACCTTATTACAATGCCTTAAAAAAGGCAACTGGCTCTCATGTGCAATTGCCAGAACACACCATCAGGTGCTTGGCAAAGATTTTCAACTTGAGGATTACAAAGTGCTGCCTACTGCTGTGCTGTGGTTTCAAGCTACAATAAGAACCCACTGCCTTCACTCCAGTATCCAACTACCACTGACATATCATCAAGATGGGTGGACGACATCGTAGTCGCTGCCAGATAGAATTTACTTAACCTAACCAAAGACAGAAGCAAATGGAAGAAGCTGCAGGAAGCCTATACATGTCAGGGGTCTTATTTATTTATTTATTTGACGAAACCAACAGCTTAATAATATATAGTATATTTAACAAAATAATAAATATTCAAGGAGTAAAGCCAATTACAGGTTTCCTTATATTAACAGGTATTATAAAAAACTATGTGCTTTTGATACATTTAGTTAGATCATTTTTATAATAAATATACATCATAGATATATATCATAAGTAATAAATATACAAAATGAACATAAAAGACAAAAACAAATAATGTTAGTGCTGAACAGGAATGCTAAGCCATACACACACATGAAATATATATACGCAAACACACATGAATTATAAGATATTTAAAATATAACATGATGGTAGCTGTTGCTAAGCACCTGTTGGTGTTCTGGCAGTTGCTCTTGAGAGCCAGATGCCTATAAGGCATTGTAATAAGGGGTACAACACATTAGCAAACCCCTTGTATTGCTAATGTCTATAGGCAACAGCAGTCACTTACCATCAACATGCAACTGCCTGGTTGTAACTTGTGATATTTTTTTTTTTTTTTTTTTTTTATGTCATTAGGTTGACAAACAGGCAGACGGTCCACCTGATGGTAAGTGGTCACCGCCGCCTATGGACATTTGCAATATCAGGGTGATTGCCGATGTGTTGCCGACCTTGGAGATCTCTTTTAACACCCTTTTTTAGATAAACATTTAGATAAGTAACAAGACTTGTTAAGGAATCAATAAAGTCTTTAATATATCAAAGATAATGTTACCTCTGTGTGGTGTACCCAATTTCCTTTTATTGGTACCCGCAATTACTTTCATGTTATATTTAGGTTTCAGCAATATCTTTTTAGCAACTAAATTTCTTTTCAACATATTCGGATAAAACTCCTTTTCTTCCATTTTCAAGTTAACATTTCTCTCCAATTTTTTTTGGGAATCTTTTTGAACATCTTTAATTTTTTTCTGAGGAAGCTTTGTTGTACGCAGAGTTGGAGATTTTGGTTGACCTTTTAATAGTCGAGTTATGGATTTCATGCTTCTATCCTTATTTCTCAGTTGCCTTTTCTGTAATGCTGACTTGTGTCTAGTTATTATCATCTCTTTTGGAGCAATTCTTGGGTCCAAATGGTCCACATTGGTTTTCTTGCTTGTTTGTTTTGATGACATAATTCTGTAATTTTTAAGGAGTAAAATGGTTCAGCAAATAGTTTGGTATTGATTTTGACATAACACTGGGACACTGGCTAGTCACATATTTCACTTTATTTTATTTAAAAAATAACTGTTAACATAGTAGGTAAATTGTAGTCAGTAGAGTAAAAAAAAAAATTTTTTTCCACTATCAATCTGATGGAAGGGAATACCCAAATAGAGTACCTATTACCTAGTAAACCAAAGAAATCCATAGAAGGAATCCTCCATGGGGCATCCATGAACAATAAAATATTTTTTTTTATAAAGTCTAGATGGCGCTACTGTCTGTACATTAATCAAAGGAATTAAGGCCTACCTAACTGATGTAAATCGTTATTTAGTAATGTACTAACAAAAGTATTATTAAATGATTTAGCCTTCAATCAATAAAATGGTGATAAGGCAAGATGAGATTTGTTACTTAAGAGGCACCTACCTACTCATTTATCATACCTACGACCTACATTATTACGTAGGTACCTAGGCCTTGATAGAAAACTAAAAGAAAATTTTATGTACATACAGACGTAGTGACACAATAATAAGTACGACTTTATTTTATAACATGTAAAGAGAACCTTACCTGTTAATTATTTCAGGTGTTATAATTCAATGCAAAATGAACACTAGCTGGCTATTCAGTTCAATTCGTCAGTGTGGTTCCCGTTTCGAAGGCTAATAATGACTCTAATTTATTTGTCCTGTTAACCGATAAGACACCGTTTCGATGATCGACGTTCATATAATATAATTTTATTCAATCAAATCATAAAATCCAACACACGCAAGTACATGTTCCGCGGATTCTGAAACTAGTGATTGCAAGATTCCATTAGGAGATAAATCGTCTAGTTTTTGTTTTATATACTCATAATCGACTTGTTTACATTGTAAACGTTGTTTCAAAAATAACCTGACAGTAATTTCATGTAATATTTAACTGTCCAAACATAATTGCTAGATACAAGGTAAATATAATAACACAATATATGTTCGTAGACCTACTATTCAGCTGCAGCTGATTATCCAGCTGCCATACAATCAACGAATTGCTGTATACATAATTGTATTAGTTGATATTTATAGATATGTAACATAAATTAATTACATGTAAATTATACACTTTAAAAAAAGTTCTTGTAATGAATTAATTTAATAATGAAACTTTTGACTTTGACCATTTGATCTTATATAAATAATTCATTAATTCCCCGCCATCAGACAACATATATTTTACCATCATCTAATTACATCAGCTAACTCTTGTAGTTAGAAAAAGAAATAGATTTCCAGTAAGCCGATCGACTAGTTAATTTCGAATGGAAGTTGATACAAAGGAACCGTTTGATTCAATGCCGTATCTTTTCGTCATTTGTATCAGGGCCACGATTGATCAGCCGTGAATAACCCTAAATTTTCATGTTCGATTTTCCCATATTATATCTCATACCTACCTACTCGACTAAAACAATCGATTCGTACGACCGACTGAGCGAACTGAGGTTACATCACTCGCCTGACGTTTAGATTTGGAACCTTGTCTTCTTCAACTTCTTTTCGTTTTCGATTTTCTGTATGTATAGCCAGCCAGCGTAGCTAAAAGCTGTGCTAAAAGGTATTTTAGTATGGATTTAGGTTAGGTAGGTTAGGTATATCTACATGTAGCGATACCCGTCATATCATTATTGATTAAATAGTAATAATATCTAATTTAATAGGTGTGAGAATTAGGTAGGAAATATAACCTAATTGGAGGATGCGTAGATTATCACTTTACGCCCCTTGATCACATGTGAGTTTATGTGCATCATTGTGCATGTTGGATAAATGTTATACCTACGTACCTAACTAGGTACGTACTTTTTGTAGGTAGTCACATTAAAGATAATGTTCCGTTAATAGGTGTTAAATACTTATTTCATAAATAAAAAGTAAGTTCTGATCAAAGAGAATGTATTCACTACGTGTAGGCGCAAGCATAGATTAGTAAAATACATTAGTTAGGTAGTTAAGTACTAAGTAAGTAGGTATTTCAGGTTTCTTACGTAAGTTACCATTCAATAAGATAGGGACACGAAGCGAAGATAACGTTTTATTTGCTACAAGTATACAATTCTATGATAACTACTTATTTATGTAGCCAAATAGGTACTTAGGGTACAGCCAGTACTTATTTCATAAAATCAAAGTAAATGGTATACTTTGATTACTTAGGAAATACTAGATTAGAATAAATATCTACTTCATGAAATGCAAATGACACGATCTTATCATTATTATGTTTTTTATTTTGTATTTTAACCTGTCAGTTCTTTCTTGGGACAATCGGGGTTTCGGAGTCCGCACCACTTGTTTCTCAAATGGGACAATCGGGACAATGACATTTACTTGAAAATTGGGCGCGACTTTTGGAAATTTTGAAAACTGTGCACTGTGAAAACAGTTGATGAGTTGTTTGACAGATTAATGTGGCGAGTCAACAGATTAATAAATCGTTTACATTACCTAAATTAAGTAAGTAGGTACCTACGTATATAACCTTCAATCTAACATTAACTAACTGTGCGTGCATTACTTCAATGGCTTTCTCTTTCTTCAGAGTTCAAGTGTACGACCAAAGAGTATGTAACCGCTACGCTTATGTACGACGATGAAGAGATGGTTATTCCACTAAAGAAAAACCCTAAAGCTTATTTCTAGTCAGAATGTGATTTCATTCGTTTAGCTAAAATACTATTAATTTAGCTATTATAATATTAAATTTGTCTAATTACAAAAATAATAATCAATGAGTTCAAACCTCCTTAAGAGTTAAAGACTTCGTGTGCGTATTTTATTATATGTAAACTTATAGGCATTCGTGGAACAAATGTTTAAGAAAATGTGGAAGAAAATTAATGGGAATTAGTGGATAGCAAGTGATTACATACTCTTTGGTGGATAGGATAGCCCGAGAGATGGACGGATGGCGAATGGAGTTTTGTTGTGCAATTTTTTTAACCTGTCAGTTCTTTCTTGGGACAATCGAGGTTTCAGAGTCCGCACCACTTGGTTCTCAAATGGGACAATCGGTACGATGACATTTACTTGAAAATTGGGCGCGAATTTTGAAAACTGTGCGCGAGTTGACGAGTTGTTTGACAGGTTAATGTCGCGAGTCAACAGATTAAGTAGATTCGGAGTTTATCGCCGACCAACATGACACGGGGATTTCCTATATTATGATGAAGTCCCCTTCGCTTATCTAACTAACACGTTAGTTAGATAAGCGAAGGGGACTTTTACACAATTAATTGATGCTTTGTAGGTATTGGTTGATTTAAGTGACTTTTTCTGCGGCGTCGTCGTATTACTGTTCCCCACTTTCCTAGAACGGCAACGTCGCGAGGAGGTCGATGGCTGCCACACGGGACATGAACTACTGTTTCTGAGCTCTTGCTAGAGTCTTCTATTAACTTATAAGGCGCCATTCATTTATTACGTAATACCATGTCTTATTTTTTCATATTATCCTACGGTTTATACCACCAGATAGGCAGGTCATCTGATGGTAAGTGACTACTGTCGCCAATAGACATTAGCAATACCAGGGGGTCTGCCAATGTAAGACAACTGGCTATCAAGTGCAACTGCCGGAACACACCTAACAGGTGCTTGGCGACATATTTTCAACTTGAGGGTGGTAGCCAGCCAGTCGAGTACTACAAAGAAACCTATCACTATGAATTGCACTGTGTGCATACCCTGCAGCAACTTTATTAATCTTTTAGCTGTCCTTCGCAGTTTCACCCGCGTTCCCGTGGGATCTTATTTCATCCCGGGATAAAAATATAGCTTATGTTAATCTGGAATAATGTAGCTTTCAAATGGTGAAAGAATTTCAGAAATTGGCCTAGTAGTTTTTGAGTTTATTCGTTACATACATATATACATACAAATATTTCCTCTTTATAATATATTAGAAAGAATAAAGATATAGTAAGCGTAACGGTTACATTATCTTTGCTATTTAGTAAAAAGTTCAAAAGATCGCGTTCCATGTTAACTAAGTATACACATGCAACATAAAATCTTATCTCTTTGTTTTACTCATGTAAAAATTCTAAGCACGAGCAGTCTTCTCTTTCTAGCTATTCGTATGACAGCCTGACAGGCAGTTGACATTTGATTTGACAGTTTGGCAAAAAACTACTTTTAGTTACCTACTTACAGCTGGTGTTTTATTTTTATTTATTTTTCTTTAAGTTTTAATTTGATTTAATCAAAGTTTTATTTCGTTTTATACATCAACAATGAAAGAAAAGCACAACGAAAATTCTTCCAAAAAGAAAAACCATTGCGATGTTTGCAACAAAACTGTGATTGGCAACTCATATAAGTTCAAAGCGCATTTATACCAGCATAACGTAATCAAAGCCCGATTTATGTGCTCACATTGTGGAAAAGAGTTCTTTAGAAGCGATGCTTACAAGAGGCATTTAGCCGTCCACGATGATACAAAGAAATATCACATATGTGACTACTGTGATAGATCTTTTGTTGATAAAAGAAACCTTATCAGCCATTTGAAGATACACGATGATTCTTTCTTCCGTCCCAATGTGAAATATCAATGCATGGCATGCAACACAAGTTACTGTGAAGAACGCTTACTCAAATATCATATACGTAGAGAACATTTTAATTTTCAAGAGAAACATCTCACGCATGTTAAGAAAATGCAAAATGAAACATGGATTGAAACAGTTAATAAGACAGAAGCTCTTGTGGAAATGACAAAAGTAAATGACAATGTTATAACAATAAAGAAATTTGGAACCGTTAAAAAAGATTCTGACATCAAGGATGATGTTGAGAAGCAGATTAAAAAAGAGACAAATTTCAGAAAGCGGAACATGAAAAAGGATAAGACTGATAAATTCCATGATTACATGAGCTCAGTATTAGCGGGTACAGACAAAACTCAGTATTCTAAAGCAGTATGCAATTATTGTAACAAAGAAATGTTGAAGAAGAGCTTAAAGATACATATAAGGGAAAGACATTTGAAGTTACGTAAATTCAAATGCGACTGCTGTAATGAAACCTTTAGTAGACATTATCAAATGATAAATCATGTATGTTTTACATTTAAACGGAAGTATCGGAAATAATTATTTTAAATGACAAATACTAGGATTTTAACGAGAGAAGGTTATCTGAGAAGATGTAATTTTACTCAAACTGTATAGTTTGTGCATGTAAAAGTTTTTTTTTTTAATTTAGTTTTAACTTGGGATTATACAATGGATCAATAGAATCATAGTCTCCATTGCCTCTCTTTCATGCTGGAGCTTTAAAAAATTGGGTAAAAAAGCAACTGAAATATCAAACCAGTTCCTTTTTTCACAAAAGGTAACATCCCTTTTATGGTCCAGCTTAAAAAAAGGTTGGTTAATAAAGCAATTGACAGATCAAACAAAGTTTACAATTTTGTGCATAGTCTCCATTGCATCTCTTTCATGCTGGAGCTATAAAAAGTTGGTTAAAAAATCAACTGCCATATCAAAACAGGTCCTTTTTTGACAGACTTTTTATACATTGAATGGGCTTGCGTCTTGCGTTTATATATAGTTTTTACGAAATACTAACTTGTAACACCATAAATACCATCAAAAGATCTCCTCTTTGTTCTAGAATTGGTCATGAAAAATTATGAAATGGATGAATATTGTAACATTCACTATTTTTGAGTATTTTTAGATGTTTTATACACTGGTTAAGCTTTAGATATAGGCAACAATCCATTTGAATGACTTATTTTACTATAATGGTACCTAATGTGATGCCTATATTTTAGATAAATTTTAAAATATTCCTGTTATAGTCTTCCATTTATTCTGAAGAGACTGCTATGATTCAAAATCTTTAGATGACAACTCACAAGTAGGTTTAAAAACAATCTTGTAAAATTCAAATCTTGTATTACTGTAAAAGTTATATTAAATATGCATGTACTGTAAATTATGAAACTATGTCATACTTTGTTATTAAGATTTAAGTATGACTTTTTCATACTTAAATCTATTTAAATGGGGTGCATTCTCAGACCGAATAAAAAAGGTAGATAGAACTCCCCGCACTTAAAGTGAAGCACAGTAAAGGAAAGGATAATGTTCATGCACACAACTTGGTGCATGTTGCTTCATTGGAGACTTGTTTACATTACTCTCCTACATATTTATTTGTTCTGTGGGTGCATTATTTTGCAGGCAACTTTCACCGCAGAATAGAGATTTTATTAAATAATTAAACATGTCATTTTTAACTAGACTAGAATTTACAATTCTTTGCACAAACAATAAGACTGAATGACTTTCGTGCCTTTCATTGTTTACTGTTACCAGTTTATTGTTAGTGCTTAATTTTAATGTTAATACTATGTAGGTTTATGTGGTTAATAATTCCTTTAAAACTTGTTAAATACTCATTACTAGTGAGAAAGTTGATAAAAGAAATACAACAATAGTGGCTTTCAAAAGATTTATGTTTACAGGATGTTTGTTAAGTAGTATGAGATTAGTCAGTGTTTTGAAACAATTTCATTTCAAATGTTCATTAAAAATTGTGTGTTAGTTTAAGTTAAGTTAATTTATATAATTAGAGTGCACTACATTCGCCAACAAACTGTAATGCAGTTTGGCGAATTTTTGTTTAAATCTACAATGTATTTTTTTTGGTTTAAAATAAATTAAAAAAAAAAACTTAAGGAGGAGATAGGACCTACCAACATATAAAACAAATAACCTGAGTGAAAGTGTCACCATTTTCGAGATATTTAATATCTAAAATTCAAAAATCAATACGTAAAAATCCGAAATATCTCGAAAATGGTTATCTTTTTATTGAGCTCATTTTTGTATATTTGATAGGTGACTCGCCCACCTCTATCCCCCTTAAGTTTGTCGTACTACTTACCGGACACCCTGTATACATGTGAATGTAGGCAGCCTCCATTTGCTGGACTATGTCATCTGACCATCGGGCTTGTTTTAATAGTTTAATGGTTTTATATGAGATACTGTGTGTAAGTAAAGCCTATTTGAAAAAAAAAATGTTTTTGTTAAGATGTTATAAGGATTGAATTTTATTTGTATATTTAAACTAAATATATATTAGTTATTTCTCAAAATTGACATCAACTTTTTAGATTTAATAGTGCACTCACGTGGCATTTATGTAACAATATATGACACAATTGAGAATGTAGTATAGGCGACGGTAGTCACTTACCATCAGGTGATCGGTCTCCCTACTTGTCTGTCAAACTTGTGGCATAAAAAGAATAAAAATATAATGATATTTAACTGCTACGTGGGAGCAGCAGCATCATATGCATATGGTGTTGTAAAATAAGTTCTTCTTATTTTTACTACTTTGCATGAGATGGTGGTTGCAGTGTTGATAATGTTTAGATTTAGTTAAAACTAAAAATTAAGTTTGTATTAAAAACCATTTTAATATTCATAATCTCTTTGTCTTTCACTCTCATCAATATCAATTTTCCTTATGCTAAGTCTTTTGCAAATAGACATTGTGGTAGTCTGTAATTTTTCAGAAGTGTCTATGTTATTTTTTATATTGTAAAATAATTTTAAATTGCTTAAATTTCTTTTTTTTGTTTCTATTTCTTTTTTGTCCATAAGTTTATTCTCGCGTTTTCTTTTATTTGATGCTGATAATAAATCCAACTGTGTTATTCGTCTCGTATTAATAATCTTCGTTTTTGGATCTCTCTGACCACAATCTTCAACACAAGCATAGTTATTTCCACCTTTCTTCATAACTCGCGAGTAAATTATCACATTCTTAGAGTTTATTAGTCTAAATATAACATAATCTTTGAATATCTGAAATAGAGAACATTGTTACGCTGAATTTCGCTCGATTATTCAATTAGCAGATAGAATAAAAAAACTTACTGCATAAACAGTTGAAAACTCGCAATTTTCCCGCCCTTCGCAGATGTCAGTTCCGGGCTCTACAAATAATCGCGTATTGTAAACTTTAGTGATGCGCCACGTTGTTTCTATCGGGTTATCGCAAATATTGACAATATTTTCAATGTTTATTACAGTTGCACATGAACTATTTTCGTTTTCAAATTGTGAGAAATTAGACGAACAAAGTTGATCTTCCTTTGTTATTGAGAAGAATTCGTATGGACAGGGAGGATTTTCTTCGATCACCTGTTAAAATTTTGTAATTTTTGAATATGTACTTACCTATAATAGGTATTATAATTTAGAAAAAAAAAACACCTACTTTAATTAAATGTAAAACTTACCCAATATCCACCGCAGTTTGATTTTTTAAATTTATTCTCGCATCGATAACAAATTATCTTTTCATTTTCATTCGGATATTTAACCTTTCTCCATGTCCTCCATGACATGTCCCTTTTGTAAATATATTTCACTCCCTTCATACTGATAAATTTTTTATAGTTATGTTCAAATGTATTAATTTTCTGCCATTTAGAATTATTTCGATCAATCAATTCATGTGGAATTGAATCTACGACAACGGTGCGGTTATGAAAATCACTCGATTTTGTTTCTGTTTTCTGTGATTTTGTTGTTTGCAATACGAAAGCTTTACGATAATCCTCATTCCAAACATAATCGTAGTCAGGTATTTTTAAATTACGATCTTGTAATATAAAAGCACTTATATCCAATGCAAAATTAAATGTTAATAAAATATGTAATTGTACAATCATATTAAGGTTCTACACCTTTAGAACACCTATCTAGGAAAGTGGTCGTTTCAAGTCATTCACAAAAGATTAAGAAATGTTTGTAAACATTTACTACTTCAATAATAGTTGACGATAGAAGACCGTTGATTATTTTGTTTTTTTTTTGCTTTTGACACCTATAAAACACGTGAAATGGCTCATTTTGCCATGGCAAATTGCGTTGGATGAAACCCTACCTATAGTGAGCTTGAGCTTTCGGTAAAAAAAAACATCGTGACTAAACCATAGCACGGTGGTGTGGTGGGGTACTTAGGTAGGTACTCTGTAGTAAGTACCAATTCACCTGGCGTCGCCAACCTACCTATCGGTTGTTTCCAATCCGATAACTGTCTTTGAGAGCCTGTTCTCTTCTAGCCTTTGTGCTTACTACCTTTAGCCGCATAATCACCCACCATAGTGAGATTGTGGTCAAACAGCCTAGCCAAGTTAAAAAAATATCGTCACAAAATAGTTGTCTTATTTTTTACTTAGAACCTGTGTTACTTTGCTGTGTTACTTTAAGTTACCTGTATTTATGTAGGTACCTACTTACGGGTGGTGGAAGCACGGGAACCCACCTTAAAACCTTTAAGGCCTGATAATAATAACTTTAGCGTTCCGTTAATTACAATAACTATGTATAATCGATTTATTGTAATATCTAGTGAGTAGTGAGTACATGTAGGCAAAGAGTATAGTAACTATACATGTAGGCACATTGTACAATTTGTACATATAAGTTGATAAGTGGTTCTGTCTGTCACTCGAAAGTACTGGTATAGCTATAAAATAGAAATAAGGTGCATTAAAAAAGTAATAAAAATTCGTATCCATGATATTATTATACGCTTAAATTATTTTCCAAACGCAAGTCATAGAAATAGAAAACAAACTTTTTACAGGTCTTTGTCCTAAAAGTAGCGTCAATGACATCGCTGGAACGTGGACATGAATGACATGTACGATGAATGATTTGTTGGCACTTTGACACTATTCGTTCATTTTGTTCACCAACCAATTTAAATTCATTCGATTATTTTGATTCATTCACTGTAAAAGTATGGATGGCAGTGGTTGTCGGTCGCGATTTCGCAAATATCTCCATTGAAAACAAGTGTTTATAACTTATTATTGTTATGACCGTGCGCAATATGAACTAGTGAGTTTGTGTGTGTATGATTTGCCGTTATTTGTGCATTAGAATATATGTTATTTTTGTTTACATTGACAACTAACGCTCAATACTCAGGTATGTAACGTAAAATAATATTTTTATTTCTTTGTGCTATTCATACTAATACTGCTCTTTGTACACTCCTTGAGTAGCTGGGTTGTTTTAGATTGCAATATTCTGTGCTATTCTATACTCCATTTTATTATTATACAATTACGTTTTCCGTATAAGCAAAATAAATTATTTTTATGCGAAAATTTGTATGTGATCCATAGATATACCAAAACATGCAGTGACCTATAAGAATTATTCAATGAATCACTCGCTGTTCTACTTTCATAAATAAGTTACCTAGTACCTATTTGAAAAATTATCCATAATAGCATGTAAGTTTTTTGTAATTATACCTATAGCCTATAGTAGAAAAATCCTCTGTGTTTGATCTCCAACATTCTCAGCGATATATAACCTTCATAACTAAATAAAAATAAAAAATACCATTAATTGATCAAAGAGAAGCCTCAGGATTTCATAGAGTGTTATTTCTGATATACAACAGCTATGGGCATCGCGAAAAACGCCAAAAATGTAACCAAATGAAAATCAACCAACATCCATTCCACTTGACTTGCTTGACACTACAAACAGTAATAAAGCTTCATGTGATCTTGACTGTAACTTCAATTACTTTTCCATTATCAACTTATCTCCCCTGGAGCATTGGCTGGCAACAATCTTGACCACAGATTTATATGCTTCATAACTGAATTGTAATAAAAAAAAAGTAATGCTGCCTTAAAACAGTTTATGTAACAAAAATGTGGTAAATTTAACCCACCTGTTGATGGTAAATGTCTGTTAACTACAATGCCCACTTACCACCTGACTTATGAAGGTTGTTTACCACTAGACACACATAATATTTACCACGTTGAGAATGTGGTCATATGCTAGGTTACTGAATTGCATTTTTATGAAAAACTAAAAAATTGGCAGGTTTAGTACAAGAATTCTTGCAAAGGGATTTGTGTCCCCAAACTAAATAACAAAAATAGAAAAGAATAACTACAGATATTTAAAAAAAACTTAGATCTCTTAGATTTCATCTCTTATTCTATTCAGCTAGTTTTTTTTTTTTTATGTCACAAATGACAACGAGGCAGGCGGGTCACCTGATGGTAAGTGACAACCGTCGCCTATAGGCATAGGCAATACCAGGGGATTGCTAATGTGTTGTACACCTTATTGGCGAACTGGCTCTCAAGTGCAATTGCCGGAACACACCAACAGGTGCTTGGCGACAGATTTTCAACTTGAGGGTGGTAACCAGCCAGTCGAGTACTACAAAGTACCCTACCACCGTGCTGTGGTTTCCTCACGATGTTTTCCTTCACCGAAAGCTCAAGCTCATTGTAAGGATTCAAACCCACGACCTTCGCCGCGGTATCCGACGTCACTTACCACTGAGCTATCATCACCTCCAAAGTTGACAACAAAATACTATTTGAACATCTGCAACAGTTCTGCCATTATTTTTTTCAAAAGCAACTGATACTTATTACATGAAATCATTATTTAACCAGTCTCACTGACAATATTTGCATGTTATAATGCATCATTGTCTGGTGTTATTCTTGATTTGTTTCTTATGAGACATCCAAACTCAATCTATACTATCCTATTAATATTATAAAGAGGTAAAGTGTGTGAGGTTGTAGGGGGTAATCTCTGGATCTACTGAAACAATTTTGAAAATTCTTTTACCAATAGGAAGCCACGTTATTTGTGAGTGTCATAGGCTATGTTTGTTTGTTTCAACTGAGTTGTTTTCGCACTTAGACTCTTGATTGGGCCATTTTGATATAATGTACCCTAGACATTGTAGTACTTGCCAAGCTTGCTGCACCCCTCAAGTTGAAAATCTGTCACAAAACACATATTAGTGGGTTCTGGCAGCTGCACTTGAGACAGTCGCTTTCTAGGCTTTGTAAAAAGTTGGCAATCTGGTTGGTATTGCTAATGTTCATAGCTTTTTTTTATACCCTAAAGTCATAATCAGCCGGACAGGTCATCTCATGTTAAGTGAACATCCCCACCTATAGATATTAGCAATACCAGGGGTTTGGCAATGTGTTATAACCTTTTTACAATTTCTTAAAAGCAAATGACTGAAAATACTTCTTGGATCTCCGAGTTTCCCTGCTCTTTGAGAAAATACATTGATAATTAAGGAAATTGGCTATACAAATGTTTGTAGTCAAAGAAAACAATTACCAGTATATGTTGGCAAAGATCCAAAGATTTTGATGTTAAATGGGCTCGGAAATGATTATATCCTATAGGATTTAAAACTCGACACTCGTTTATTCAGTTAAGACCCTGATAAAGCTCAATTGACTCCACCATCAGTTTAAAATACACTTAAACTGGTTCATCACCGGCTCGAAGGACCAGTTTTTATCATACTAGCACTAATGGTAGTTCTACAACTTTGTAAGACAAAGATAAAAAATGCATGACTGATGATTAAAAAAAAACAACGGGTTGCACTCCGGGAGTGCCGGCAGAAGTGAAATCTTGAACATTAACGTTATTACATTTTTGAATATTTTGGAATGGTTAGGGAATAATTTTGCACGAATTGCTTTATTTATCAGTATAAAAGTACTATAATTTATGTGGTAAAATATAATATTCATTTATTCGCGCTATCCTACACAAACATGACAATTTATATATACATATAGAAAGAGAGGGGGATATTACTTCCTCCCCTACATCGCGCCGGCGGTCTACTCTCCCTCCGTCTTACGAATGTTCGATCAGGTCAGTGTCCTGAGGCGAGTTTAACATTTTTTACCCATCCCAAAAAAGTGCACAACGCTGCTAAAGAAGTTTTCACTTCAAAAATGGAGAAAAATTTAATCTTGAGGCACTTTCTTTTTTCGTATCTTTATCCCACGCTAGGTGTGGTCGGCACAACATGTTTTCTTCCACTCCGCTCTATCACTAGTCTCAGTACTCACACCTTTCATAAACATATCATTCTTCATGCAGTCCATACATACCTTCTTCGGCCTTGGTTTTTTTTTATTCTCGATAAGCTTGTGTTTGACCACAATCTCACTAAGGTAAGTGATGATGTGGCCGAGGTGGTAAGCACACAAAGCCTAGGTGGGAACTGGCTCTCAAGTGCAAGTGTCGGAGCACACCGATAGGTGCTTGGCGACAGATTTTCAACTTGAGGGTGGTAGCCAGCCAGTCGGGTACTACAAAGTCCCCTACCACTGTGCTATGGTTTCCTCACGATGTTTTCCTTCACCGAAAGCTCAAGCTCATTGTAGGATTCGAACCCACGACCTTCGTCGCGGTATCCGATGTCACTTACCACTGAGCTATCATCGCCTTACCTCTATATCCATCCACATTCTTGCTCCGATTATAGTTACTGCTCCGCTGCTTTAGGTCGCAGCGTGATGTTATATACTTATCCTATAACCTTCTTCATTAAACGGGCTATCGAACCCACGACCTTCGTCGCGGTATCCGATGTCACTTACCACTGAGCTATCATCGCCTTACCTCTATATCCATCCACATTCTTGCTCCGATTATAGTTACTGCTCCGCTGCTTTAGGTCGCAGCGTGATGTTATATACTTATCCTATAACCTTCTTCATTAAACGGGCTATCGAACCCACGACCTTCGTCGCGGTATCCGATGTCACTTACCACTGAGCTATCATCGCCTTACCTCTATATCCATCCACATTCTTGCTCCGATTATAGTTACTGCTCCGCTGCTTTAGGTCGCAGCGTGATGTTATATACTTATCCTATAACCTTCTTCATTAAACGGGCTATCGAACCCACGACCTTCGTCGCGGTATCCGATGTCACTTACCACTGAGCTATCATCGCCTTACCTCTATATCCATCCACATTCTTGCTCCGATTATAGTTACTGCTCCGCTGCTTTAGGTCGCAGCGTGATGTTATATACTTATCCTATAACCTTCTTCATTAAACGGGCTATCGAACCCACGACCTTCGTCGCGGTATCCGATGTCACTTACCACTGAGCTATCATCGCCTTACCTCTATATCCATCCACATTCTTGCTCCGATTATAGTTACTGCTCCGCTGCTTTAGGTCGCAGCGTGATGTTATATACTTATCCTATAACCTTCTTCATTAAACGGGCTATCGAACCCACGACCTTCGTCGCGGTATCCGATGTCACTTACCACTGAGCTATCATCGCCTTACCTCTATATCCATCCACATTCTTGCTCCGATTATAGTTACTGCTCCGCTGCTTTAGGTCGCAGCGTGATGTTATATACTTATCCTATAACCTTCTTCATTAAACGGGCTATCGAACGCAATAATCATTTTTCTAATCGGATTTGTAGTTCCTGCGATAACCACGTTCAAAAATACAAACAAAATCATCAGCTTTATATTCGCATAGATGACTAGACAAGTTTCTAGAAGGAAAACTGATTCAATCTGGAAATAGGTTTACCATAGATATATACTAAAAGCAGGACGGAGATCGCTAATCAGCTAGAAGCTAGTAAGCCGCCCAAGAACCATATTGGTTGATATTCTTGTAAATATAAGTCTCACGCACATAGCAGGTCCAGCGTCAGCAGCGACCATATCATCATCATTTCAGCTGAAATACGTCCACTGCTGGACATATGCCACCGCCAAAGTTTCCACTTCGACTGACCATATGGGTTAGTGTTACTTTTTTTTATGTCAATAGTTTGGCGAACAGACAGACGGTCCACATGATGGTAAGTGGTCACGCCGCTAATGGACATTTGCAATACCAGGGTGATTGCCGATGTGTCGCCGACCTTGAAGAGCTCTTTTTACGTCCTTTTTGAAGAAGCCCATATCATAGCGCAGAGGGAATATCGTAATGGGGAGCTCATTCCACATCCTAATCCGCCGAAGGAACGTCCGGCTGAATCGTTCGGTAGACGATCGAGGCGGCTCGAGGATATGAGGAGGACATGTGTAGGGTTGCCAATTCTTAAATGTGGCAACTAAAACAAGAAGCGTGACCCTGGATTTTGGAGCTTAGACCCCGGCTATGTAACATTGTTTAACTTTTTAAAGTAATAAAATAGTAATGATGTATTACTAGCTGGTTTCACTCGCGTTCCCGTGGGATCTTATCCATTCCCGGGATAAAAAGTATCCTATGTGTTATTCCAGGATATGATCTACCTGCGTGCCAAGTTTTATCAAAATCCGTTCAGTCGTTTTGGCGTGAAAGAGTAACAAACATCCATCCATTCAAACTTTCACATTTATAATATTATATTAGTGGGATAATTAATTTTCATTTCCTTTTTTTAAACCAAATGTGTAAATGCGCTCTACAAATGGAACCCCTCTAAACCAAAGGGGGTTTAGAGGGGTTAAATAGGACAGATCCGGGGAAACCCGGACGTGAGGCAACCCTACGCAAGTGGCAGTTACACACATACAGAGTGGTGACGACGTAACGACATTAATTTAAACCACATATTGGGTACCGCGTTAGTAGTTCGTACACCAAGTTTCATCAAATTACATTGAACGGTATAGCCACAGGAAATTATTTTCACTTTAATCATTTTAACATATGCTGTGAATTCATAACGATTACGCAACGAAGTCATTCACCTAGCTAGAGTAGCTAGACGGAACAAAATTTAGATTTACCTACATGCGTAAAACACAACCAAATAAAATGTGCGGCTCAGAAATCGTCGGCTGATGAAATTTAGACCTTATAACCATAGCGTTAAAATCCTTATTAGCGCGCTGCGCGGGCGTCGATGCCTACTTGCATGAATGAAACAATACACCTACAAAGTAACCGCGGCGGCCGGTCTTTGCCTAAAACTGTGCCAGTAGTGCCTACAGGTCATTTGAGGTCAATAGGTAATATTAATAGAGTGTTGTGTTTCGTTTAGATTATTTTCGGAATTAGTTTGTTTGAAAATTTCGCTTTTTGTCTGTTGATGTAATACCAGATTTAATTATCACAAAGTATTTTGATTGACTAGTAGTGACCGTGTTTTAATTTAATGTCGTTACGTCGTCACCACTCTGTATATACACATTGTGGTTTACTTAGACTACGCGGTGCTCCGTCGATATTGTATTACACATCAATGTTATTTATAATTAATTACGTTTCTTCAATGCCATGTTGTTCAGCAAAAACAAAGGAGCCTCTAAAATGGTTCTCTAGGACGTAAATAAGGAAGTCTTTGCCTAGCTATAAAAACGTATAGAAACAAGCTACTTTCGCTTTTGCAACGCAACTGGTGGCGTGAAAAAATATTTTCAAAAATAATAATAAAAAAAATATTCATAATGTGAATAAGACCGCATCTCACCATGGTAAGTGATGATGTGGCCGAAGTATGTAAGCACACAAAGCCTAGATTGGAACTGGCTCTCAAGCTGCACTTGAGAACTGCACTGTCAGAACTAAGTGCTTGGCGACAGATTTTCAACTTGTGCGTGGTAGCCAGCCAGTCGGGACTCGGGTAATTACTACAAAGTACCCTACCACCGTGCCATGGGTTCCTCACGATGTTTTCCTTCACCGAAAGCTCAAGCTCATTGTAGGACTCGAACCCACGACCTTCGCCGCGGTGTCCGACGTCACTACCACTGCTACATATAACCGTTTAGCAACAAATGAGTGCATTTCGATGTTATTTTTATGACGCGTGTGGGTGGAATTCGTTTATCATGGAATCGTCCCGTTTCTACCCATTTTTCACTCAGTGGTGATTAAAAATGTAGCCATAGGACATAACACTATGAAAATAGCTAAAATAAACTAATCGTCGCTCCACTGTACAAAAACGCCCGCTGATTTGGGGCTTCACTTATTTTATTTAAGTTCTTACTACGAAGAGTACTACACGAAAAAAAAAAGTGAAGCCCCAAATCAGCGGTTGGGCGCTATTTAATTGTACAGTGCTTCCCTGATAGTGTTGTGTAAAAAAAATGTTGTATGTGTAGTTATATCAGTGATCTGGTTTCCATATTACAAGCTCGGCTTAGTTTGGGATCAGATAGCCGCGTGTGAACAAATGTCCGAGGATATTTATTTATTTTATACATTACATTATTACAGTGGTGACTCGATTCTCCGGACCTCAGTTATACGTATTTAATTGAGTTTAATCAGTGTTGTTTTGTATAAAACAAGTGTCATGGACGATGTAAACAAATTATCTTTCTAGACTGAGGCCTGATTAAAAGCTAGATAAGCGATAACTAGCGGTTAATTTGAAAGAGTTATGTCAACGCGCTTCACTACCGTCGACCACGGATTGGTTGATTCAAATTGCGCGAGCTTGAACGAATGAATGATTCGCCTCCGTTTTTGAATTTGAAAAAAGGCAACCGAAATATTGTAACGTCATTACTAATACGTCATTACGACTCACTCCGCAACCGTCCTCTTTATGTATCGCATCCAATTTTGTATTGTTCATAAATTATACGCATTTATTGAAGTACTAATTAAATTAATTAATCGCCGCAAGAAAGTATCCAAACTGAAACACAAAGCTGCCCAAATACAAGATCATCATCGCTCTAGTCGCCTCTTCAAACCTGAGCTCATCGACAAGTTAATTTAGAACAGGTTTCTTATCCGAGGTTTATCCAGTGATTGAATAATCGGGCCTTAATAATACGTATAAAATTATCTTTCTTCTGTATATTCCGCGGTCACTCGGGATCTTTTCTTTTCCCAGTATTCTACCTCTAGGATTTTAAGGCGATGATAGCTCAGTGGTAGTGACGTCGGATACTGTGGTAGGTCGTGGGTTCGAATCCTACAAAGAGCTTGAGCTTTCGATGAAGGAAAAAATCGTGAGGAAACCATAGCACGGTGGTAGGCTACCACCCTCAAGAAAAAAATCTGTCGCCAAGCACGTATCAGTGTGTTCCGACAGCTGCACTTGAGAGCCAGTTCCCATCTAGGCTTTGTGTGTTTACCTTCGGCCACATCATCACTTACCATGGTGAGATTGTGGTCAAACACAAGCTTATCAAACAAAAGAAAAGCTATTTGTGTGCCAAGTTTCATAGATAGGTTTCACGGGAATTTTGCGGTTTCACCCGCGTTCCCGTGGGATCTTATCTTATCCAGGGATAAAATATAGCCTATGTTAATCTGGAATAATGTAGCATTCAAATGGTGAAAGAATTTTTAAAATCGGTCCAGTACTTTTTGAGCCAATCCGTTACAAACATACTTACATACAAATCTTTCCTCATAGAAATACTGTATTATTATATTCTGATGCTAACCTTGTCCTATTAGGTATTTTAAGAGTTACAGTCATTCGGCTAAAAGCTCCAACGTTATCAACAATGTCTCCATTTTTCAGTACAATAAAAAGTACAAGTAATGAGTAATACATGAGTAATTCTTGTTTGTCCGACGTTCCTGCTACTGTTTTTGTTAACTTGTAAACAACTGTTGTTTATTGGGGTCTGTCATCATCTTCCTGCCCTGTTCCTAATTATTTGTGGTCGGCGCAATGTGCACTTTCCTTACATTCAAAGTCAAAACCATTTATTCAGTTTAGGCCCTAGAAGGGCATTTATGAAGGAATTACAGAAGTTATGTGAGATTTTGTTCAAATGGGTCCCAGCTTATCTTAAGATGGTTGTTACTCATGTCTGTCAGGGCCCAGTACCCAGTTCTATTGTTTGCAGGTTTCCTCACCATGTTTACCTTCAATAAAATGCCAGTTAGAACCCACACCTCACATCGGTAGATCCGTTTGTCACTGAAACATTATACAGAAGAATCCTAAAATGAATTAAAGCAAAGAAGATGTATGCGTACATATAAACGAGACGTTGTCACGGCGTTTGACCGGAAAACTTCAACAAAGATAATTGTTTCTAGTTGGCGTAGGGTTAGCGCTTCCATTTTCTGGGGTTATCTGTCACCATTTTCACTATATCCACAATCGCCCTGTGTGTTTTAAAAGCACCCGTTCCCTTCAAAGCGTTGCGCTTAACGCCTTTGGTCATATCTTAGTTTCCATTGTGAGGTTACGGTCAACCGCAAGGTTTTATCACCCTTCTTGCATTGTCATTGAGTTGTTTTTAGGTTGACTGGTATGAACTGAATATTTACCTTTCTTTTCCTTCGACTATTACTAGGGTTTAAGCTATGCTCGCTACGTACTTATGTCATGTGGTGTCCAACCGTTTAATTATCATTCTTTAAGAATAGAATCTCTGATATTCATGTTTTTATTGACACTGACTTCAGAAATGTAGCAGATTTCACATTACTTTAAAATTTTAAAACAGCTTCAGCACTAATGTAAAGATTTTGGCCAAAAAATATTTGGCAACCCTAAACGGTAGGCCAATCAGCGCAATCATGCGCCCGCGCACGAATCCATAGTTACGCTTCTTACAAAGTATTGTGTAGTTAGGTTGAATAGAAGTGCGTGTACTCTTCAATTATTGAAACGGTAGTGTCGCACCCTTTTTGTTGCGTCGTATTGTGTTTACAACAAAGTAATTCTCTACTGGACTAAATGTATGCTTCGTCTGTCCACACATAGATTCAGTTGGTTCTAATGCGATGTGAAATGAGCTTCCCATTACAGTTTCTCTCTTGGTCTCTCAGTACTGCTCCGGGGTTCCTTATGGGCGTAAAAGTGCTCTTCAAGGTCTGCAACAATCCCCATAGCTTTTACCAATGTCCATAAGCGGTAATGACCACTTGTTTTAACCTGCTGACATGAAAGAATATTTCAATAGAATCATCATCAGTATCAGTGCTTCTGGACATAGGCCTCTCCTAAAGCGTGCCATTGAGCCCGGTCTTCGGCTACTCTTTCACCGTCATCAGCCACTTTGCATTTGTCGTCGCTCCACCTAGCTTGAAGGTGTGTCCTACAAGTCTACTGAGTCGCGGTCTCCACTCAAGAACAATAAAATTAAGGGGCAATTTCTATGAAGATCACTTTTTACGTTTCCTTGCACGAAAGATCCAAAAAGTAATCAATTGCAACAAGGTTTAGACCCAAAATTGGTGCTGATTTTTGGAGCTTCACTTGGACGTGCTGTTTCATTTAAATCTAGCACAAAACCTAAAAGCAGCAGATTCTAGTGTGCAACTACGTACCTTGCCAGGAATCAAAGATTATCTTTCTCATGTGTTGTGCATATAAGACCGCCCATTAAATTCTATTGTCGTTGTATTTTTCTTAAACTCAGGGTTTAGAACCCTTTGAATATTGCTAGATTATAAAATGTTAAATGCTCGACACACGGTCCACGAAATATAAATGTGCTTGCTACATGGTCCTTCGAGCCGGATTTAAACCGTTGATCCTAATTTGGATCCAAAGTAAATGACATGTCGTTTACTTTGGATCCAAATTAGGATCTACCTAAGTCAAAACTAATTTCCTACGTTCCAGGTAGGTGGTATCCGTGAGATATACTTGTTAGCAATGAATTATGTATCAGAAGTGAATATTTTTATAATCCATAAATATATTGATGGTGATAATAAAAGCAGTTCCTTTCGAGATGGAAAACTACTAAATTCTCTTAATAAGGGTCAATTAATACAAAGGCGTGTTTATGCTCGTAAAGACTCGGTCGTCACGCCACACGCCACACGCCTCGTAACTCGATGACTCACTGGTTGTCAAGGTTACGGAATTGGTACCTTATCCCGGTTTATTCGGTTTACGAACGGTTGCCGATTCTATTTCTTCTGTGTCTTTACCGCAATCGTGATATCGATTATCTCATTCACAATAATAGGTCAGAAAGACTAGATTTTTTTTGTAAATTCTGTATAAGCTTGTGTTTGATCATAATTTCACCATGGTAAGTGATGATGTGGCCGAAGGTGGTAAGCACACAAAGCCTAGATGGGAACTGTCTCTCAAGTGCAGCTGCCGGTACACACCGATAGGTGCTTGGCGACAGATTTTCAACTTGTATGTGGTAGCCAGCCAGTCGGGTACTACAAAGTACCCTACCGAATCGCCATCAAGCAATAAAACATACATAACATCAAGCAATATCATATCCATGTGAATGTTTGGATGTTTGTGAGTTTGCATGTTTGTTCCTCAATCACGCAAAAATTGATGAATGAATTTCGATGAAACTTGGCACTCAGGTAGATCATATCCTTGAAAAAAAAAAACATCAAGATATGAACCCTCGGGAAGTACCTTACAGCGTGCTATGGTTTCCTCACGATGTATTCTTTCACCGAAAGCTTAAGCTCATTGTAGGATTCGAACCCACGACCTTCGCCATCTATCATAGGCCATATTCTGGGCTTTTGGTTATATTAAACTCACTTCAGGTATAGAAAAATGTTACCAATATATCTTTCTCAGTTTTGTATGTATGTATGTATGTAACGAATAAACTCAAAAACTACTGGGCCGATTTAAAAAAATCTTTCACCATTTCAATGCTACATTATTCTAGATTAACATAGGCTATATTTTTATCCCGGGATAAGATAAGATCCCACGGGAACGCGGGTGAAACTGCGGGGGACAGCTGGTGTAATATTAAAGTACATAATTAATTGTAACGACCAATGACATTCTTATCATTTTCATTACGGAGTGAGTAAGTCAACAGGAAATGACAGTCTCGTACATAAAGACATTTGTTTGTTTGTATATATCTATGAAGATATACAAGATAACATGGATGACCTTCTACGTTTGAATATGTCGCCAAGCAGCTGGTGTGTTCCACTTGAGATGCTGTTTCTTAATAGGCTTTTTGTGCTTACCTCTTGCAGCCACTTGTGACTTATGTCTATCCTACTAATATTAATTGTGAATGTTTGTTACTCAGTCACGCAAAGGCTGAACGGATTTTGATGAAACTTGGCACGCAGGTAGATCATATACTGGAATAAAACATAGGATACTTTTTGTCCTGTATCCAAAAATGATGACTCAACGTTAGAATTAAGTAAGTATGGAAGGATCGCAAAAAAAAATGTTAAATTTAAAATATCATATTTGATGTGGCGATGCTTTTCCGGGTAGGACGACGACGTCTACCGAGCCGAGTCCGCTATTCCTACTAATATTATAAATGTAAAAGTTTGGATGGATGTATGTTTGTTACTCATTTACGCCAGAACGGCTGAATGGATCTGGATGAAATTTGGCATAGAGATAGATTATAGTCTGGAATAGCACATAGCACATAGGTGAAACCGCGGGGCGAAAAACTAGTAATACATATAAAAGTTATGATTGCGCAACTTAATATAGCCTATGTTAATATGGAATTTCAATTTATGATGATGAAATAATAATTGCTCAGTTCACATCGATTATTGCTTGACAACAAGGCCTGTGATTTAACGAGCCCCCCAGCTTATACAGAGTGATTATAAAGAGCATCTTCTCTTCTTCTCTCGACGTCGGATATCACGGTGAAGGTCGTGGATTCAAATCCTACGATCAGCTTGAGCTTTCGATGAAGAAAAACATCGTGAGGAAACCACAGCACGGAGGCAGGGCACTTAGTTACTTAAACCTGTTGGTGTTCCGACAGCTGCACTTGAGAGTCAGTTCCTATCTAAGCTTTGTGTGCTTACCACCTTCGGCCACATCATCACTTACCATGGTGAGATTGCGGTCAAACACAAGAATCAAAAAAAATTAAGAAAGAAAAAATCAATATTAATTTAATTTGCGGCCCTTTTTTCCAATAAACAGTGCCTGAGTCACGTGAAAAAAAAACTGCAGTTCGGAAATTCCATTTTCTCTTTGGTAACCATTTTGTTAAATACTTAGGTACTAAAGATTTACAATTAAATTTATATTTAATTAGCTATTGTTAGAATTGGTAGCAGATAATTTAATGACATCATAGGTTGTTCGAAACTGGTTTTCCTTAAGCCTGACTTGTATTGACCTTCTAAATTGACCTAGGCCTGATCTTGATCTGTTATCTAAACTAATATCCAAGTCTAAATTAGAATTATAAGAGAAAAGATTTAACTTTTTTTATGCTCGTTTGTATCTACATCTATTTGAAAGGCGATGATAGCTCAGTGGTAGTGACGTCGGATACCGCGGCGAAGGTCGTGGGTTCAAATCCTACAATGAACTTGAGCTTTCGGTGAAGGAAAACATCGTGAGGAAACCATAGCACGGTGGTAGGGTACTTTGTAGTACCTGACTGACTGGCTACCCTCAAGTTTAAAATCTGTCGCCAAGCACCTATCGGTGTGTTCCGAAAGCTGCACTTGAGAGCCAGTTCCCATCTAGGCGTTGTGTGCTTACAATCGACGGTCGTCCCAATTACGACAAGTTATTAAGTCGACTTGTTAGTTGTAAATTCATTATCTTATCTACGCGAAGGCTTGGTAACAATGATTATTATTGTATGTATTAAGTTTACCGTGTCAATTTATATTTGAAAATTTAATATATGTAAGAAAGAATATTAACAGCTTAATAAAGAATAGCGATTTGAATAATATTAATACTCGAAAGAAGGACAAACTTTATGTTCCTACTGTAAGATTACATAAAACTAACAATTATTTTGTGGGGCAAAGTATACGTTTTTTTAATAAGCTACCTCGAGAAATTACAGAATTACCTTTTTTAAATTTGAAACGTGTCATCAAACACAAATTATGTCTAAAAGCTTAGTATACAGTAGCAGAATATATGAATGATGGCAAAGCATGGCAATGAGTTGCTCCTCTTAAACGACAGTATACAATGTATCCATTATTATATTTAAAAGAGAAAAGAGGGACTATTGTAAAAAAACAAAACCGGGGAGTTTGTTTCGCCGTTTCTTCTCCTGACAGGTCTTTATTTGGAAATGGTGGTAACAGTTACAATAGCTTTAAAAATAGCAATAAGACGTTCAATAAGTGTAAACATTTTGAGTTTGAGTTTGAGTTATTGCCTCCATGGAGATGATACCATAGTGGTAAAGAATGTTGCCATACTCAGACAACATAAAATTGAAAACTTTTAAGAATTATGTTTAAAGGTTTTGGCTTGGTATCGAGACCTTTAAGCCATTACTTTATTTTAAATATTCTTTTATGTTATGGTCAGTAGAGCCCCGTGCACTTAGTGGAGCACAGTAAAGGAAACCGTGCGATGCGAGTCACGCGGGATGAGGTACGTGCAGGTCACGTCACGCACACAAATTCTTCACATCATTGGAGACTATTGTTTACGTACGGTTCTACCTTTTTTATTGGAACGAAGTTTCTTATCGCGCGTTGTGAAAGGGGGCTAGACGGAAAAAAATCTTACGAAAAACCGACACTTTTAGTGTCAGTTGGTCGGGTGACAGTTGTGTGTAGTAAGCTATTGTAAGCTGTGCGGCGTACGCATGTTTCTCTCTCTCTCTCTCTCTCTCTCTCTCTCTTATAGAAAGCAAGCCAGATATTTTCATTTCTTTCTTTATATATATATATATATACTCTCTCGACTTATATAACTTATATAACTTCGTTCCATCCGGGTGTCCCTTGACACCTCTCAAGTTTTTTTTTGTTCTGTGAGCGTAGATTACCAACTCATTTATAATTGTGTGCAATAAAACGGCGATAAGCATATCTTTTAGAGTGCGTGTCACACTGTGCTCGTGTTCTATCTAGTTTTATGAACAGTGTATTCAGTATCAAGTCCTTGATTCATTTTAGTTTATGAATAAACATTCTCTAAGGCCAATGTCAAAAAGTAAAGGCGGTCCATTAGGATGTGGAATGAGCTCCCCATTACGGTATTCCCTCCGCGCTATGATATGGGGTTCTTCAAAAGGGGCGTAAAAAGAGCTCTTCAAGGTCGGCAACACATCGGCAATCACCCTGGTATTGCAAATGTCCATAGGCTTACCATCATGTGGACCGTCTGCCTGTTTGTCAACCTATTGACATAAAAAAAGGTTAAAATTATAGGTTATAAGGTCTCCGAAAGCGGGAGACTAAAGAGTGGCTGTCGCGTCGCCGGCATCAACTGATGCGGTTGACGTACTGAGTGCAATTAAAAGTAAAAGTGACCCAATACAACAAAACATGCGATCGTGTGTTAACTTTTCCCGGGATAAAAAGTATAATTTGTTTTGTTTCAGGATATAATCTACTTGTGTGCAAAATTTCATCAAATTCCGTTGAGTAGTTTTTGCGTGAAAGAGTAACAAACATTTTCACATCCTCGCATCCTAACAAAGTTTCATATTCAGTTAGTTTCGATTACTTATTTCGTAGAATATTATTAATTAGGTAATTTAATTTTACTTCTCTATTATTTGGCAAAACATTAAATCCATCGAAACCAAAGAGGTTATTAAACCCTTGAACAATGAACCCAAAAACTAGTTTGTATAAACTCGCATAAATGTAGATGTTGTTTGCATTAATTTATAGCAATTTTGATATTTGTTGCTATATCAATTTCGCTACGTTACAAGAGAATCGAGCAACTTATTAAAATCAATTATTTTCAGAGCAAGGTTCCGCAGACGTTTTCTATCGATTCTATAGTTAAAATGTAGTTAACTAATGCGGGTTATAATTTTTTATGTATTTTTGTATTAGTTTCAGAATAAAATTTTGAAAAAAAAAGCCAATATATGAAGTCGGATGGTCCAAAAATATTTAAAAAATGTAACCTTGCTGAGTTTCTTGCCGGTTCTTCTCAGTTGAAGGCTGATTTACGAACTGGCGGTTACTTCTGTAATTCGACCTTCATAAGTGCCCTTCTAGGGCCTAAACTGAATACCTAAATGGTTTTGACCTTGAAAAATATCTAAGCGTTTATCTCACTATAACTACAGCATTTAATAATACTAAATTAAATAATTTATTACTACTAGTCTTCCGCCCCGCGGTTTCACCCGCGTTCCCGTGGGATCTTATCTACTCCCGGGATAAAAATATGCCCTATGACACTCACAAATAACGTGGCTTTCTATTGGTAAAAGAATTTTCAAAATCGGTTCAGTAGATCCAGAGATTACCTTACAACCTCACAAACTTTACCTCTTTATAATATTAGTATAGATATAAGTATATCTCGTCAGCCTTTGTTCACTATTATATCACAATCAAAAGGTCTCGGTAGTTAAAATAAATTCCGTTGTCAATAAAATCAATTGCCCCTTTAAATGGCAGCAGAACCTCAATAAATTTAAGGCGGTGATAGCTCAGTGATAAGTGACGTCGGATACCGCTGCGAAGGTCGTGGTTCGAATCCTACAATGAGCTTGAGCTTTCGGTGAAGGAAAACATCGTGAGATAACCACAGCACGGTGGTAGAGTACTATGTGGTACTCGACTGGCTGGCTACCACCCTCAAGTTGAAAATCTGCCACCAAGCACATGTTGGTGTGTTTCGGCAGTTGCACTTGAGAGCCAGTTGCCCTTGCCCTTAAGGCATTGTAATAAGGTGTACAACACGTTGGCAGTCCACCTGGTATTGCTAATGTGTATAGGCGACGGTAGTCACTTACCATCAGGTGACCCGCCTGCCTCGTTATCACTTGTGACATAAAAAAAAACTTTATTATTTATTGTTTTTAACCGACTTCAAAAAAAAGGAGGAGGTTCTCAATTCGTCTGTATGTTTTTTTTTTTTTTTTTGTATGTTTGTTACTCGATTTCTCTGCCAATTATGAATAGATTTTGATGATTCTTTTTTTGTTTGGTAGATCCTACTTCAGAGGTGGTCCCATTTAAATTTTGTCGAAATTGATTAAGCACTTTTTGAGAAAATCAACAAAAACGAAAAAAAATCTATCTCGTTTGATAAACCTTAGTGAATCAAACTGAGTCGTTGAGCGTGACTTTTTGGATTTGGATGAAATTTCGTGTGTATACTTCAATGGGTTCTTCGATGGTTTTAAAATACAATTGGACCCGGTAGGTGGCGCTGGAATCGAGTTCCAAGATTTGTTTTAATTTCAGGGCAGGACGACGTCTGCCGGGCCCGCTAGTTATATATTATATTTTACCGGCCAGACCCGATTTCAGGACAAACTAGTTTTGCCTAGGATAACATATAATAAGGAATAAACTTTAAAAATTAAAAAATAAAATTATTTTTAAAAATAAAAAACAAAAACCGACTTCAAAACTGTAACCTATACCTATGTACAAACATAAACTAAAAAGTAAAGAATAATATTTTAATTTCAAAGCAAGAGCCTTAAAGGACAATCAACAAAATTATTGATATTTATATATCTATTTAATATTTATAAACAGTTCTTTTTGGAGTCGGTGCCAGCCAAGAAGGACAGTTTAATTCTGCCTTTGTAACAAAGTTTCGAAAAGTAGGGGAGCGACGGCGCAGACCTAAGGAACATTACCGTAAGGAGAGGTGTCGTAAGACGTTTTCTCGTATGAACACTTCGTGTCCAGTTCAAAACTGTCCTTCTTCTTGACTGGCACCGACTCCAAAAAGAACTGTTTATAAATATTAAATAGATATATAAATATCAATAATTTTGTTGATTGTCCTTTAAGGCTCTTGCTTTGAAATTAAAATATTATTCTTTACTTTTTAGTTTATGTTTGTACATAGGTATAGGTTACAGTTTTGAAGTCGGTTTTTGTTTTTTATTTTTAAAAATAATTTTTTAATGATTTCTTGTAAGCGTTCTATCAGAGTGAAGCCTTGGACATTTGTTTCCCCTCTCAAGTACTTCACCGTTGTTAATTGATTTTGCAGTTTAATCGCAAGCGATAAGCAAAAGTGTTTGGCTTGATAATTGAGTTCTTTTAGTAAATAAATATTTCTGTTTGCTTTTGGAAATCGTCTATTCACTCGTGCCAGGTCAGAGCAACGAAAAGTCCTTCAATAATAAATTGACTTCTATTTGAAGACGGTTGATTTATTAAAACCGGTCAAGTGCGAGTCGGACTCGCGCACTGAGGGTTTCGTACAAATTTTGTAGTTTTTTTTTAAGTTGTTTTATTCTGTTTTTAGTAAGTATTTGTTGTTATAGCGGCAACAGAAATACATTATCTGTAAAGTAGCTATCACGGTTCATGAGATACAGCCTGGTGACAGATAGACAGACGGACAGTAGAGTCTTAGTTATAGGGTTTCCGATTTTACCCTTTGGTTACGAAACCCTAAAAATCAAATCAGTTGACATGAAAGTTCATGGAACCCTCCTTTTCCATGAAGACGGATAAAGAATGCCTATCTCAACTCAATCTCTACTTTTCGAGATTAATAAGAATTAAAGTACATACCTAAGTATAATCTTATTTTCATTGTTCCAGACTCAAAACCAGCCAAAAACAAGACTGAACGAACCTCCTACATAAATTATGTAGCTTAAGTTTACAAGACAAACAAACACATTCCAAGACAATGTATTGTTGACACAAAACTATAACTGACAAAGCTAAATGCGCGCCATTCCTATGCGCCATTTTGTAAGCGGCCATCTTGTAAAGTGATAAAAGTAAAATGGCGTCGCCAATTAAATCGGTGATGGAGGAGACCGAGGCCGTGGACGAGGCTGAGGAGAAGCTGCTGAATAGAAACCAGGTCCTGGTTGTGCCTAACACGCGGGAAGATGGCGGGCTGGTGACTATCAAGTCTTCGAAGAAAGGTTCGTTTCTGATAATATTTAGTTAGTTAATTTGGAATTTTCTACAAATTCCTTAGCATTTCAAATACTTATAACTAAAACTTAATTGATAAGTTTTCATTTCGTTAAACATTCCTATTTTATAAATTTTAACCTCATCTATTATGAGGTTAAAATTTATAAAATAGGAACCTCATCTATTATGAGGTTAAAATTTATAAAATAGGAATGTTGACTGACTTATGACATCAGCATCATGATATTAAATGTCAAAACGATAGTTTATATGGACTTTTTATACACCATCAATAGATCTACTCTGTTGCGTTAAATTGGTAATTAAAAATGATAAAAAGAATTAATTTAACAAGGTATTCGTTATTTTAGAGTACTTTAAGATGTTTTATACGCTAGTTTTTCACTCGTTTTATACATTAGCTAGCAATTACAATGCCTTAAAGGCAACTGGCTCTCAAGTGCAATTGCTGGAAGAAACCAACTGGTGCTTGGTAACAGATTTTCAACTTGAGGGTGGTAGCCAGCCTGTCGAGTACTACAAAGTACCCTACCACCGTGCTATGGTTTCCTTACGATTTTATCCTTCACCGAAAGCTCAAGCTCATTGTAGGATTTGAACCCCAGTACCACTGAGCTATCATCGCCTAATATTTATTTTTTACAATTTCTGGTGAGAATCATCAGTTTCTGGAGCCCACTGTCACCATCAATGACATATAAGACTCTTACATTTAACATCGTACAACAAAAAGAGACGGTGCTATATTCAATCATAGTTTTTACGAAATCGAACGTAATTAACATAGATACTTGAAATCGCAATTAAAAGATGATTCATAATCGAGGGGTTCTTTTTAGACGGTACCCTAAAATAAATACAAATCACATTTATTTCTATAAAATTGAGGGTAGTCGTTTTTTTTATTATGTGTCGGTATTGAACCTTCTATAGTTATTCCAGTCACGACAGCCGCAGTGATAAGTTCGATAGTGCAATTATCTATTTATTTAATTTATAAATATAATATTCAGTGGTCAGTGATAACAATGGCTTCTAAGCATCGATACAAAAAGATTCGCAACGGTTAGTTTTTTTTTAAATTTCACCTGTTTGCTGTTGGGAATTATTTCTGTTCAGAAACTCTGTTCTTCGCCTGAAGTGTTATGCTTCAAGTAAAGGGTCGCAGGACGTTTCTAGAATATTACATTTAATATCGAAGTTTGTTTAATGTACATATATGTTGAGTTACATATAAAATCAGCTTCTTTTTATTTAATGTCAAAACGATAGTTTATTCAGACGTAATTAAATTCTATTTATTATTATTTTGCCGCCATAACTATGATCAGTGAGACTAGATAAATAATGATTAAATGTAATAGGTGTAAGTTTTTTTGAAAAGAGTAATTGCTGAGTTTATTGCCGGGTCTTCTCAGCAAAAGCAACCTTCCGAACCATGCATTAGAGTCTAGAGTCTAGACTATTCATAAGTGCTTGTAAAGGCCTATTTGAATAAAAAACATTTTCATTTTCATAATGGAGTATTTATATGTAATGCTGGTTTGTGACGTCATAAGTACATTTATATCATCAAAAGATCTACTCCTTGTCGTTTAATTGGTAATTAAAAATCATGAACAGGATGTATTTTCCAAGGTGTTCGCTATTTACGAGTGTTTTTAGATGTTTTATGGTTAGTGTTAGATATTGGAACGAAGTTCCTTAGCGCGCGTTGTGAAAGGGGGCTAGACGGAAAAAATTCTTACGAAAAGTTGTCACGACACTTTTTTTTGCTATAGTAAGCTATTGTAAGCTGTGCGGCGTGCGCATGTTTCTCTCTCTCTCTCTCTCTCTCTCCCTCCCTTTCTCTCTTATAGAAAGCAAGCCAGATATTTTCATTTCTATTTATATACATATATATATATAAATATAAATGTTTTTTATATATATATATATATATACTCTCTCGACTTATATAACTTATATAACTTCGTTCCATCCGGGTGTCCCTTGACACCTCTCAAGTTTTTTTAATAATCTTTCTAATAAAGAGAAAAGATTTGTAGGTTTGTTGTGTGTATGTATGTAACGAATAAACTCAAAAACTACTGGACCGATTTTAAAAATTCTTTTACTATTTGAATGCTACATTATCCTTGAGTAACATAGGCTCTATTTTTATCCCGGGATAAGATAAGATCCCACGGGAACGGTGGAGGACAGCTAGTTATAGATAAAGAGCACAATATCAACATACTATAGTTATTTTCGATTCTATTTGTTAGGAATGAATAGTTGTTGATTATAATTATGTTATAATTTGTATGTGCAAGCGCATCATAGAAACCGTACCATCTTTATATTCAATTCGTATGTTGATAAAATGATAATGGCTTATCAATATACAATGTATAACTTATCTATATTATTAAATATTGCAAGAATCGTGGTTGCGTTTTAACGTAATACATTTTGAGCAGGGTAGTGAGGTGTCGTGACGTCGGATACCGCGGCGAAGGTCGTGGGTTTGAATCAAACTCAAACTCAAAATGTTTTATTCAATTTTGGGACACTTATGGAACACTTATTGAACGTCTTATTGCTATTTTTAATGCTATTGTTACTGTTACCACCATTTACAAATAAAGACCTGTCAGGAGAAGAAACGGCGAAACAAACTCCCCGGTTTTTTTTTACAATAGTCCCTTTTTTCTCTTTTAAATATAATAATAGATACATTGTATAATGTCGTTTAAGAGGAGCAACTCATTGCCATGCTTTGCCATCATTCATATATTCTGCTACTGTATACTAAGCTTTTAGACATAATTTGTGTTTGATGACACGTTTCAAATTTAAAAAAGGTAATTCTGTAATTTCTCGAGGTAGCTTATTAAAAAAACGTATACTTTGCCCCACAAAATAATTGTTAGTTTTATGTAATCCTACAATTGAGTTGCTTGAGTTTTCGGTGAAGGAAAACATCGTGAGGAAATCGTGAGGAAACCATAGCACGGTGTTAGGGAACTTTGTAGTACTCGACTGGCTGGCTACCACCCTCAAGTTGATAATCTGTCGCCGAGCACCTATCGGTGTGTTCCGACAGCTGCACTTGAGAGCCAGTTCCCATCAAGGCTTTGTGTGCTTACCACCTTCGGCCACATCATCACTTACCATGGTGAGATTGTGGTCAAACACAAGCTTATCCAGAATAAAAGAAACATCCAGTTAGAGAAACAGACACCGTAACGATTGTATGTAACCAGACAAATTTATAGCCACAATGACGTCATCGTCCGACCTCTTATCACCAGTCGATATCACGCAACCCGTCTGACGCCACAACGACGCTCACTTACCTAATTATACGGATAAACGATTAACCCTACCATCCTACTTCCTACTAATATTATAAATGCGAAAATATGTTTGGATGTGTGTGAGGATGTGAAGATGTTTGTTACTCTTTCACGCTAAAACTACTGGATGGATTTTAATGAAACTTGGTACACAGGTAGATCATATACTGGAATAACATATAGGATACTTTTTATCCCGGTAAAATATAAGATCCCTCAGAAACGCGGGTGAAACAGCGGGGCGGAAAACTAGTAAATACATAAAGAGTATACCCTGGTATTGCAATGTCTAATAGGCGACGGTTGTCTGTCAGGTGACCCGCCTGCCTGATCAGATTTCAGACAAAATAAAGTAGTCAACCAGAGGCGTAGCTAGGTAACCAAAGGCCCTAGTGCAAAAAAAATGTGGGCCCCTAACTAAACTGTTTATTATACAGGATGTTAGGAAGAACGTGTGCCAAACGGTAGGGGCACTAGGGGTGAGTTGCTAGGGTCATTGGCTATGTATTCTGGCCCAACCAACCCTTTCTTGCCTTATCGTTTTTTTTTTCTTCGAGAAATTTTAAATTATTATTTTAATTTAATTTATATTTTAAAGTCCTGTTGTAGCTTATTTACATTCCGAAGGTGGGAGAATTATTAGCTAGTTCGGTACGAGGTTTGTTGGTCAGGGTCCGAGGGCCCCCTGAGCTTGGGGGCTCCGGTGCACGGCACCGCCTAGCCCTCCGGTAGCTACGCCACTGTAGTCAACCAGTTTCGCATTTATGGTGTTAGTATCTAGCTATCCCCCGCGGTTTCACTCGCATTTGCAAGTGAGCTTATCTTTTCCCGGGATAAAAAGTATCCCATGTTTTATTCCAGAATATGATCTACTGGTGTGCCAAGTTTCATCAATATCCGTTCGGTAGTTTTTGCGTGAAAGAGTAACAAACATTTTTTTCATTTAGAATAATAGTAAGACGTAATATATGGCAGATCCCTTCACTGTACGAATACTCAGAGCAACTGAGCGACATTGTTTATAGATAGACACGCTTTGTATTCAAATTGCTGGAAACTTGGGCGTATCGACGCTTGCGTGACCTATGTGCTACTCGAATTTCGACCCTATTAACATTGAATAGGTTCATAATATGTATTGCGTTGGATTGGAATGAAAAGTGGAGAGCGTAGTCCTGTTTTCTCTTTTTTAAAATGAATAGAATTGGGTATTTGACTACAATGAATCTTCTTCTAAAGGATTCGAATTGTCAGTGTGCGCGAAATTCTAAATGCGAAATTTAAAATGTGAAATAACTTGCTAATGACTTTGCTAAACGTTTAAGCTTTTTTTTAAAGAGTAAGTAATTGCCGAGTTCTTGCTGGATATTTTCATTACCTTGGAAAATTCAACACAGCAATCCCCCTGGAAAATTTTGGAAAAAATTAAAGCTTTTTCTATGGGGTTTTTTTTAACAGGACGTCTATTGCGTCAGCTGGGTCTATCAGGCTATTAGTCAGTCATTAGGTATCCAAAGTTCAAGCACTGGTTGTTCGCCCACTGTTCGAAAATCAACCATAAAATAGAAGAAAAATAATAAACTTTCCATTGTTTACGTTCCTATTTTAATTTTACTTGTAGGTAACTGAAATTCGAAGTAGTCTAGTATTACGTCAGTTTAATGACAGGAAAATAACAATTTTAAATATACACACAATTTCTTTGTTTATGGTTTTATATTACTACAACGTAAACATAGTTATCGCGTAACAGCTGCCCGGTTCTGTTTGTTTATATGTTTTTAAATAAACTACAAGATAATGGTTCCGTTGTAATTAGCACTAAACTAGTTGTACATATCTTTGTTATTGTTATAATTTTTTGTTTTAAAGGCTTTAGTTACAAGACTATCAAGCCGAAACCATATCTTTGTTTTCAATATTATTATTTTATAAAAAGTCATGTTATATCACATTCACAGTAAAATCTAGTCCTCGTCCGAACAAGTCCAGTCAGGTTTTAGAGAAATTGATGGTCGTTTTCACTAAAACTTCACGGACTTTTTGGGACAACCTGAAAAGTCACGATAAACGCTTTCATTTCATTTCACTTCACTCGTGCACTTATATTAATCTTTATTGGACAAAACGCCACCGATAAAACTCAAAATACCCGATTTTAATGAAAATAAAACGAATGGCAACATTCGTTTTATTCGCCAGTTCGCGCCAAAAAGTCATAAAACTAATTTTACATACATTATTGAAAGGGGATGGAATAAATAGCTGTTTTTGTCTATGATAATGTCATACGGGAAAATAGTCGTAAGCTAATTTTATAACAAATTTTCCTCTCTGCGGTTTGACCCGCGTTTTCGGAAGATCTTATCTTTTCTCGGGATAAAAAGTATCCCATGTTTTATTCCAAGATATGATCTACCTACCACCACACGTTGAGCAAGAAACATACAAACTTCACATTTGTAATATTAGCAGGTTGCGATGTAAAAAAAATGATTTAACCTTAGTTTTTGTTAGCATGTAAATATACTACCATATTTTTTGATTACTACCGCAAATTGATATCCATCAACAGTATTGCCATGTAATTTCATAATAATCTACCCATTAATTAACATATCGCTAAATAGACGACAAACAATAGACTTTACTAACAAAATAATCAACCGTATTCCAACAGAACAGGGTTTTGGCTCGCTTAAATTATATTTTACTCAAACAAATGTGCTGCGGTTATTTTGATCTTATGCGGATAGATAATAAGTTTGATATTGGAATACCGTTTAGTATTTTCATTTTGAATGCGCGGCCATATTATATCGTTCATATTTTTTTTTAATAGATCGTGTTTAAGTAAATAGGTTTTAGTAAAGAATATGTATACAGTTCACACTCCAGCTCCAAAACTGGCGGCCAGCCAAACCGTGTGAGACTTGCTATAAATACGCCTGAAGTTCTCTTGCCGCGTCTGAACTGGGCTTGGGAAAGTGGGGATGAAAGTAAACTCAAACGCAAACTCAAATATATCTTTACTAGCTTTCCGCCACGCGGTTTCACCCGCGTTCCCGAGGGATCTTATCTTTACCCGGGATAAAAATAGCCTATGTGCAATTCCAGATTATAATCTATCTCTATGCCAAATTTCATCCAGATCTATTCAGCCGTTCAGGCGTAAATGAGTAACAAACATACATCCATCCAACCAAACTTTCACATTTATAATCTGTTCCGCGCGGTTTGACCCGCGTTCCCGAGAGATCTTATCTTTTACCGGGATAAAAAGTCGACTATGTGCTATTCCAGGCTATAATATATCTCCATGTCAAATTTCATCCAGATCCATTTAGCCGTTCTGGCGTAAATGAGTAACAAACATACATCCTTCCATCCAAACTTTCACATTTATAATATTAGTAAGATTAAGTAAACTCATACAAGTATTTTTAATCGTCAATCGATTCATGTTAAATTCTAATGCTCGGTTCGGAAGGATGCTTTTGCTGAGAAGAGCCGGCAATAAACTCAGTAATGCTCTTTTTACACATTTAATCACATTTAATAATTATTTATATGTATAGTCTAACTGTTAATATATATATGTGTGTGTTCGGCAAAAAAGGAATAAAGAAATTGAATTTAGTTACGAGTGATTTATACGAGTGAGTAGGGCTGGGAGACACTAGTTCGTAATAGGGTAGTGTCCTGGGTCAATAAAAATGAATTCTAATCAATCGGTCGGTAAGATTGTCAAAAAATATTGGACACGTATTTTTTGCTTTATCAAATCAATAAAAATATACAAAGTTATAGCGCATCAAAGTATAGGAGTGGGGGCTTGTGACGTCACTTCGTGGTCAAATTTGCACCACGGCGTGACTTCACGCCAAATTTCAACGCACTGTATCCTCGTCATTTTTCGTTTACGGAAAACGTGTCCAATATTTTTTGGGAATCTAACTGACGGATTAATTAGATTTTTTAGGATATTGTACCCAGTTATATTAAAATGTAGTGACCCATAAACTATCAAAATACATTCAGAAATACAAAAGTACAGTTGTACAATAAATGTAGTGACAAATAGGATATCCTATGGTTTCATTCCTTAGATTTTTAAAAATAACTGTCCTCGCGGTTCCCGTGCGATTTTCACAAAATAGCGTGATGTTAAATAGCATAGCCTTCCTCGATAAATAGCGCTATTCAACAGTCAACACTAACGCGTTGTCATTAAAACGCTTCAGCTTTATACAGATAATATTGGTATAGATATTTATGGATTGTGTCAATAATTAGAGTGAGTAAATACTTCCTGAGGTTCTTGCCGGAGTGTTCTCAGTTGAAGTGTACAGTAGAATCCGTTTAGTACGACTTCGCATTTAACAACCAACCGTTTTTAGCGACGTAACTGACGTAAGTATAGGCATATGTTTGGTTTTAATATGAACCACCATGAAAGTACATCCGTTTATTACGACTCCGCTTATAACGACCGACCGCTTTTAACGACGGATTTCCAGTACAACGTTTAGAAGCCGGCGAGTCGAATGTAGATTGCGAAGGAATTATGTGTAAATTATTCGACAATATCCACAATTAAGAAAAATAAACACAAGATAGAACCTTTGTTCAATGCGAATGTTTTAAAACCTAAACGCGTGAGGGTGTCGTCTCAAGAACAAGTGGACGTGGCACTTTAACAATAATCGAGGAATACCCGTAAATGGGCAGAAGCATAGGGCTTCAACAAAAGGTTTTTTTTTTGTCAAAATGTCTGTTCGTTTAATACGGCGTCCGGTTAGTACGAAGTAATATCACCGGTCCCTTGGCCGTCGTTATAACCGGATTCTACTGTATATTGAACCGGTGGTAGAATCAATTGTATATAACGTACGTGCAGGTTAAGCGCACAACTTGGTGCACGTTGCTTCACTTCATTGGAGACTATTGTTTACGTACTTCTACCTTTTTTCTGTGTATATAGGTGATAGATTTTTTTTTTATCGGTACACAAAAAATCCAATCGTTTCTCTTTATAATAATTAGTTTAGTTAAAGTTGGCAAGGCTCAACCCTAGATGAATGGGTCAGTCGGTTGAACAATGCCCCAATTCTTTGTCTCCATTCCCACTGGCGAGTTGGCCCCATTTTTCGCCGAGTATATTTATTATTGATGATGGATTTTGCCCCGAATGGGTTTGGCTACGTCATTTACATAGGCTAAAAGAAATTCTACTATTTTTTGGCACACGTTCATTATGATTCATGCTTCAGTTTAAGAGTAGGAATACCTAATACAGTGGACCGACGATCTTGTGAGGGTCGCGGGAAGCTAATGGATGCGGATATCGCAAGACCGGCCATCGTGTAGATCCTTGGGGGAGGCCTTTGTCCAGTAGTGAACGGCTTCTGGCTGACATGATGATGATGATCAAAGATCACCTACTCATATTATAAATGTGAAAGTTTGTATGTTTGTAGCTCAAAATGTAGTTTGTTGTTTACTAAGTCAGTCATAATTTTTTTTTTAATTCTGGATAAGCTTGTGTTTGACCACAATCTCACCATGGTAAGTGATGATGTGGCCGAAGGTGGTAAGCACACAAAGCCTAGATGGGAACTGGCTCTCGAGTGCAGCTGTCGGAACACACCGATAGGTGTTTGGTGACAGATTTTCAACTTGAGGGTGGTAGCCAGCCAGTCGGGTACTACAAAGTACCCTACCACCGTGCTATGATTTCCTCACGATATTTTACTTCACCGAAAGCTCAAGCTCATTGTAGGATTCGAACCCACGACCTTCGTCGCGGTATTCGACGTCACTTACCACTGAGCTATCATCGCCTTAAATTCTATAGATTACATATTTTTGCCGCCATAACACGCAAATATTGTCAGTGAGAGACTACATAAATAATTATTGAATGTAATAGACGTAAGTTGTTTTTTGAAAAGAGTAATTGCTGAGTTTATTGGCGGCTCTCAGCATAAGCAACCTTCCGACCCGAGCATTTAGAGTCTGACTATTCATAAATGCCTATTTGGATATAAATAAATATAAATATCCTCGGACATTTGTTCACACACGGCTATCTGATCCCAAACTAAGCAGAGCTTGTAATATGGAAACCAGATCACTGGTATACTACATATACTAATTTTTTTTGTAAATACATACTTAAATAGATAATTACACCCAGACTCAGCACAAACAGACATGTTCATGCACACAAATGTGTGTCCTGAATGGGAATCGAACCCACGACCTGCGGCGTGATAGTGTGTTAACCAACCACGCCAACCGGTCTGTGAATATATAATTTCATTTTAATAATGTTGATTGTCTATTGTCCTCAGTGAAGCTGCCTGAAGATGAGGGTCCAGCGGTCGGCGGTGGTCGGTTCACGATCGGGCCGGCGCCCGAGCGCGACTGGGAGATGGTGCCGCCCGACGGCAAGTGGGGCTGGTACGTGCTCGTAGGTAAACCATGCATTTTGTCATACTCAAAGACTTTTAACTTATACTAATAGACAGGACATTGCGAACAAAATCGTAATCCGATATTTATGACCCAGTGGCATTGATATCTAATAACTAAAGATAAACAATCCCAAGCAAAAGTTCTCTCAAAACTGTCTCAAATTGTGTTGGGTAAAAACTAGTTTATTTTTTAAGTTTTATTCACAAAGCTATGTACAAAAGGCAATAAAATTTTACGACTCCTACCTGCTAGCCAAAATATATGTTAAACGAGCACTGAGGCATGTTTACCGTCGGAGCGTTCGAATGCTACTAGATTAAAAGACCACCCAAATGTTTGAGTGGGTAGACATTCGGTAAGGCCATTTTTTGTCGCGGATTGTGTATCTTTAATTATTATATATCAAAGCCCAGTGGACAAAAGTCGCTCAGTCAAGTCTAGTTTATTCATAGATAGATGGCGTTACTGAGGCATGGAATGGGATCACAGTTTTTCTATGACCTTTCTTCTGATAGCCGCTCTATTATATCTATCTTTAAAAATCTTTGGTCATACTCCTTTTGATCCTGTTTTACAAACTACCCTCTTTTTTAATAATTTTTAAATGCCATCTGGGAGCTCAGGGAAGGCGATGATAGCTCAGTGGTAAGTGACGTCGAATACCGTGGCGAAGGTCGTGGGTTCGAATCCTACAATGAGCTTGAGCTTTCGGTGAAGGAAAACATCGTGAGGAAACCACAGCACGGTGGTAGGGTACTTTGTAGTACTCGACTGGCTGGCTACCACCCTCAAGTTGAAAATCTGTCGCCAAGCACCTGTTGGTGTGTTCCGGCATTTACACTTGAGAGCCAGTTCGCCTTTAAGGCATTGTAATAGGGTGTACAACACATTTGCAATCCCCTGATATTGCCAATGTCAATAGGCGACGGTTGTCACTTACCATCAGGTGACCCGCCTGCCTCGTTGTCACTTGTGACATAAAAAAAAAGCTGCCCGTGCGAAGCCTGGGCATCTCGCTAGTATTAGTATAAAATATATATCCTACATTTAAGGAGACTATCATTCCTATTTCAGTGAACTCAAGGTCAGATGAGTCACCAATCTCATTATTATTCTGAATATAATAAATTTAATAGACGCTTTAAGGAGGAGCCCGATCTCTTAAACAATAATGTTTAATTCATAGCTCATAATATTAATGAGCATTCACTAGTTACGGATTCTATAGAACAAGTATTCTTAATGTTCCAAAAAAGTGTTTGCACAAAAAATACCTGATGGTAAGTGAATACCGTCGCCTACAGACATTAGCAATGCCAGCGGGATTCCTTATGTGCAGTCGACCTTTTACAATGCCTTAAAGGCAACTTGCTCTCAAGTGCAACTGCTAGAACACTAACAGGTGCTTGGCGACAGAACAACTTGAGGATGGTATGCAGCTAGTCGGGTACTACAAAGTACCCTACCACCGTGCCGTGGTTTCCTCACGATGTTTTCCTTCACCAAGGTATCCGAAGTCACTAACACTGAGCTAACATCGACAATAGTCTTTTTTTTAATTCTGGATAATCTTGTATTTGACCACAATCTCACCATGGTAAGTGATGATGTGGCCGAAGGTGGTACGCAGACAAAGCCTAGATGAGAACTGGCTCTCAAGTGCAGCTGTCGGAGCACACCAACAGGTGCTTGGCGACAGATCAACTTGTGTGTGGTATCCAGCCAGTCGGATACTACAAAGTACCCTACCACCTTGCTGTGGTTTACTTCACGGAAAGCTCAAGCTCATTGTACTATCGAACCCAGGACCTTCGCAGCGGTATGCGACGTCACTACCACTGAGCTATCATCAGTGGTGACACGTTATATAATGAAAAATGAAAATGTTTTTTATTCAATTAGGCCTTTACAAGCACTTATGAATAGTCTAGACTCTGATGCTCGGTTCGGAAGGTTGCTATTGCTGAGAAGAGCCGGCAATAAACTCAGCAATTACTCTTTTCAAAAACAACTTACACCTATGACATTTAATCATTATTTATTTATCTAGTCTCACTGATAATATTTGCGTGTTAAGGCGGCAAAATAATAATAAATAGAATTTAATTATGACTGACTAAATAAATAACCAACTCAAGCAGATCATACGTGATGTCATAAAAGAAAATATGTTTTTTTCAGGAGCGACCCTAGTGAATATCCTGATCCCAGGTACAATCAAGTCGTTTGGCGTCCTCCAGGTGGAGTTTAAGGATGTGTTCAAGTCCAGTGCGTCGGCATCTTCAGGCGTCGTTGCGCTCTGTTACTTCCTATACAGTAGTTTAGGTGAGTTGTAAAGACCATCTGTGTATACAGGCTGTTCAGTAAGTAGGATAAACTTGGAGATAGGTGGGTGGGTAACCTACCGAAGTAAAGTGTTAGTTCCTTTAACATTTTTCTGATATCTTCATAGTAAACAATAAAAAAATCGAACCCTATAGTCCATTCCATATGGATTGGCAATAAAGGTCATTGATTGTCCTTTACCATGTTAACCTAAACCTGTCGCTCGCCATACACACTTATCGCAAAACTGCTATCGCTTGATTATCATGGTACAGGTCTCGGTTGCCAATCCATAATATGGAACGGACTATAGGCCTGTGGTGTAATGGGAAAGGACTGAAGAAATTTCGTCGAATTTTCTTTAATAACAGTAATCTTAATTCTATGTGACAGAGTATCGAAGTACAGTAGAATCCGGTTATAACGACGCCCAAGGGACCGGTGATTTACGTCGTACTACAGAAGTCATTTTACGTTATTGTTTATGAACATATGCCTATAATTTACTGTAACAAACTTCAACCGACTGGGTATAGATTATGTTTTGTGTTTTTTATGATTAGTACATAGCTCACTTCAAATGTCAGTATTTTAAAAAATTAACGAAACTATAGGTCTTATTATGTTCATATATTCCTATCCTTAACATCTGTATGACCTTTTGTTTCTGTAATAATAAATAAATAAATTTCGTCGGTAAAAGCAGTCGGTCGTTATAAGCGACGTCGTATTAAACGGATTCTACTATTTGGTGACCTTAAAAAACAAAGCCAATCTAAAGTGACTCTTATCTCAAGTACGTTAAAGTGTTTGATGCAATGTTTCAGGGCCCCTATCTTCAATTCTGTCTGTGAAATGGTCGTATAAGACGGTGACGCTCATTGGCGGCAGTTTCGCCGCATTCGGGATGATATGTAGCAGCTGGGCTTTCTCTATATCATATTTGTATTTAAGGTAAGTGTTATGCTGTCTCCTCGTATGTCGATCGTTACAGACTCCGGTAATGTAGTACAAACTTAAGGGGGTCAACTAACAACATATACAAAAATTACCTCAATAATAATGCCACAATTTTGGAGATATTTCTAATTTTTATGTATCGATTTTTGAACTTTATATATTAAATATTTCGAAAAAGGTGTCACTTTTACTAAAGTCATTGTTTGAAATCTCTCCCTGAAGTTTAGGTCCCCCTTATTGTAAGGATTTTTTGTCTAAGATTATTATGTACTAGCTGTTCCGCGCGGTTTCACCCGCGTTCCCGAGGGATCGAAACTTTACCCGGGATAAAAAGTAGCCTATGTGCTATTCCAGACTATAATCTCTATCTCCATGCCAAATTTCAACCAAATCCATTCAGCCGTTCTGGCTTAAATGAGTAACAAACATACATCCATCTATCCATCCATCCAAACTTTCACATTTATAATATTAGTAAGATTTAAAACAATCCTTTAAACGTCTAAGACTCTGGTTCACGGCATAACGACGTTTTCTTACGTGACGATTTCCGCCAGTTCACTCTACTGTAAGCCGCGTAAAAGGGAGTGTTCAAGTATTACGTAACGCAATTTTTGGAGATTTGTGATCCCCCTTTCCCCCCATGTAACGCGCCGTAACGTTTTCCCCCTCCCCCCTAGTAACCACCAAGTGAGCATTTTTACCTAAAAGTCACAATTATTTGGCGTAAAGTACCGAAAATGTAAAAAAACGTCCCCCCCCCCCAAATCGTTACGTAATACTTGAACGCTCCCAAAGAACGTTCCAGAAAATTCTAACCGAAATGTTTTTCATATAAGATTTCCTATCGAATGGTCGATCGATAGCATCACTATATGTAAAGAAGATATAATTGAAACCACATATTATTTTTCCAGATCATTTTTTTTTATTTAATTCTTTTTTTTAAGTTTTGGTGTGATGGTGGGCACAGGCGCTGGACTAGCCTTCCCCCCGACTGTATACATAGTGACGTCATACTTCGTGAGGCTCAGGGGTCTCGCCAATGGGATCTGCATGTCGGGGTCAGCGTTCGGCAGCATCATACTGCCTCCAGTACTGAGATACTTGCTCGAGACTTATGATTATAAGTGAGTAGTTTTACTAGGTTTCACCCGCGTTCCCGTGGGATCTTATCTTTTTATTGGTGAAAGAATTTTCAAAATCGGTTCAGTAGATCCAGAGATTACCCCCTACAACCTCACACACTTTACCTTTTTATAATATTCGTAAAGGTGGTACACACAAAGGCTAGAAGGAAACTGGCTCTCAAGTGCAGCTGTCGGAACAGACCAACAGGTGCTTGGCGACATTTCAACTTGTGTGTGGTAGCCAGCCAGTCGGGTACTACAAAGTACCCTACCACCGTGCTGTGGTTTCCTCACGATGTTTTCCTTCACCGAAAGCCCAAGCTCATTGTAGGATTCGAACCCACGACCTTCGCCGCGGTATCCGACGTCACTACTGAGCTATCATCGCCTTAAGTTTTCCTTCACCGAAAGCTCATTGTAGTATTCTAACCCACGACCAACGCCGCGGACAAAAGACAAGTTAAAAATACATTATTTCCAGGGGGGCGGTCCTAATACTTGGTGGTATAATGTTGAACGTGTGGGCGGCCGCGCTTCTCTTCCAACCTGTTGAGGAACACATGGTGAGGAAATACAAGGAGCCGGCAGACGAAGAAGATGGTCCTCAGGTACGTGGTCTAATAGCACATGTAGCGACATCTATCAAACACCAGATAAAGCTCGCACTCTTAGATAGATGGCGCTGTAATGGACGATGGATCATTGCAAAATCCTACATCGCGCTATCGAAATTTTCAGTTGGAAGACACGTTAACTTGTCACCTTTGTGGGGAAAAAATAATAGTCTATACGACCAAAAAAATGGGTGTTGCAAGCGAAAAGGTGGCTTTAAGTTTGTGTACATACATAATATTTAAGATTTGATGTATAGATATTTCTTAAAACAGATTTCTTCAAAAATATTGGTTCAATTCATGACGTTTGTACGCTTTATGAATTCAGTTATATCCGGGCTTTTAGCTGTTTGTTTGTCAAGTTTCATCGGAATAAGCCCAGTTTTATTTTTCATCTACATTGAAAATTATGTGTTGTTGCTTAAGCAATGTGTTTTTAGCAGGTGTAAGCGAATAACGTGTTATTGAGTGCTATATAGCTGCGTTATAACGGTTTTCCGTTGTCATAAAAGCTTTTTTTTTTTGATATATCACATACAGTCAGTGTCTATTTTTATATTATTAGCTGCCCGTGGTTTCACACGCGCTCCCGTGAGATGTTATCTTTTTTCTTGAATATCTTCAATTTTCTTAAACCACAAAACAGATACAACAGCACAAAGAGGCTGCTTATGTTTTTGTTAAAAAGTGATTAAATAAATCGAGTTCGTAAACAATAAAATTAGCAACAATAATAATATTTTTATATAGTTTGTGCCTATTTTAGTCTTTAAAAAATACCCTGCTCGTATTTGTGAGTTTATCGACATCTGAAGTGATTTTTGAAAATGAAACGTGTTCCCATATGCAATGGGATTCATTATCGGGTGCCATCACAACAAAGTAAGCGAATCCATTTATTATATGTGGATATTAATGCTATATAGGGTGTTCGTTTAATCGTTGGCCATTTTAGAGGAGAATTTATGAAGTAAGTGAAGAAATATACAGGTAAGTAGTATCAAAACCTTAAAGGGGAGATAGGGCATGTCACCTACCAAATATACAGGGTGTAATCGTTAAGTGTCTCCAGGCGATTATTCCGTAAAGATAGTTTTATTACTTTGTTAGGTTAATAAACAGTTTCCTTTCATATCAGTACTAAGCTAAAATAACCTTTTAAAATAAATAAACTTAAACCTTTCTACTAATCTCATACTAAATGTATGGGAGTGTTTAATATCTTAATTTTGGATACTTCTCGTTTGAATAAAAAAGTTATTGATGTAATTTTACTGATTATGTAACGTACTTTCGATATCAGTTTATTTTTTTTGATATCTGTAATAGTTGCGGAATAATCGCCTGGACAAACTTAACGATTACACAAGGAGTACCTGTTAAAGATGACCTTAGTAAAGTGTCACCATTTTCGAGATATGTAATATCTAAAATTCAAAAATCAGAAATATCGTTTTTATTTTTTCGAAAATGGTGAACTTTTTACCGCGGTAATTTTTGTATATATACTGGTGACCCGTCCACCTATCTCCCCCTTAGGTTTGTCGTACTACTTACCGGACATCCTGTATAATATAACTTGTTTATCAATATTTTAAAATAGGCTTATAAGCCATCTCCTTTAGAGTGACTGACGTTAACACAAACAACCTGTATATTGTGTAGTATGTCTTCTTTTATGTAAGTTGTTTATTGCTAGTCGCTAATGCTATTAACTCCTTCATGTTCAAATCTTTTTTACATGAAATCTTTTGAAATTGACAAAAAAAATTACGCTGTATGCATAGCTTACATCGTATAAAGCTTTTTCATATATGCTTTATGTATACTCATAGATACTTTATAATGAAGTCATTTTGTCTTGAAAAATAATTTCATTAATCGACGGACCGATTGGGTAAAATATTCTGGGTTCGTTTCACATCCAGGACTGACAGTTGTGTGCTTGTATCTATCTATTGTAGTAATAGTTTCCATAGTACAAGTTGTGCTTAGTTTGGAATCAGATGCCCGTGTTTTAATAAGATAAATAAAAGTGCATGATAAGAAAGTTTTTTGAGGTTACTGCTACAAAATCTCTCTCATTGGAGACGTGATTTCTCACAATATTACTTAACTATTCTTGCATGGCTTTCTTTTGAAAGGTTATGATCTATGTAACTGCAAAAAAGAGATGAATGGATTGTGTGAGAGATGATATGAGTAAGGAGTGAAGTCCAATTTGACGGATAGAAGGACCGAATAAAAATTGCGCCGACCTCTAATAATTGGGAAAAGGGCAGAGAGATGATGCTAATCATATTTTTTTAAGCTATTTTTTGTGTGGCTAATTTTTATTTTGTGGTGGTGTATCCGTCTAATCATTTACAAACTAACAGTTTCCACTTAAATTAAATAATCACTTTCCTTAACTGTAATATTAATGTAAACTAAACATCGTTTAATAGTTTCATTTTCAAAAATTACTTGTGTTACGCCGTAAAGCTATTGCTAAATAACGTGTTTTTTTAGCTTTTTAGAGGTAGCATATAACAGTTATAATTAACGACCTAACAAAGAAAGTGGTTATATGTTGCTCCGTAGTATTTTTTAAATGTTTTTACTAGAAATAGATAATGTAGAAAAACAACACGTAAATCATAAATGGTGGTTGATGGAATGCATGATAATTTTAAATATTATTTTACACATTACTGATAAAACTAAAATACTGTGTTACATAGATTAATAATAGGTCATCGCGCCACTCTGAAGTAGATGCGCGCTCCCTTTCCGTGACAGCTCCCAAAATGCAGCAACTCAATATTTTAGTGTGTATTTCCAAGGATGCTAGTGTGCGTAAAAACATAGTGTCGCGAAAACACTACATGGTATCATTTCTTGCAACGAGACTGGGCTCGGTTCAGCTCGGGTACGCTTCAGGTTCGATTTAAGCGTAGTATTTTTTGCCGCATTTTTCAAGAATGACGGTGGCATCTAGTCCGAGCGGCGCGCGAGGACCTATTATTAATCTATGGTTGTTATATATTTATCGATTATCTGCCGGTCATTGTCAAACAATATGACGTTACTTAGGGGTCGTTCATTAATAATGTGATGGTTTTTAGAAACTTTAACATCACCCCCTTCCCCCTGGTGATAGGTAGTGAGGTTTTAGTTTAAACCCCCCTCAAGTTTAAACCTTCTCCAAATCACGTGTATCTTAAAAAACAGAATAAATGAATACACTTGATATCTCACTACACTCTCCCCTTGTGATATTTCAAATTTATATTTATATGTCGTCGTAAAATCTATTATTATTCAGCTATACATTTATTATTCACGCAATCAGAGCTTGTACTATGGAAACCAGATACTGGTATACTAAATATAAAAAAAATATATAAATACTTTAAATAGATTGCTTTCAGACCCAAGACAAACAGACATGTTCATGCAAGTGATGTGATTGTTAGTGTGTTAACCAACGCGTCAACCGGTTTGCATGACCTATTTCTATTAGTATTACTATTTATATGATGCATATTAAATAGTAATACAAAAAAATACGTATGAACTAACCGATAGCAAGACATTTTTTGCAATTGGTATTTAACGGTAAAATCCTAATAATTACTAAAAAGTAGTAATACGTATTTTATGGTTACGGTTAAATTAGATAATTCCTCGGATTACGTTACTTTGTTGCAATCAGTTTCAATTAAAAAACAACCTCTAAAATCAATAGAAATGTAACAATGGCAAAAATGGTCCAATCACAATAAAGTAACTAGAACGTAAAAAATATTATAAGAAAATTGTTAAAAATTACCGTTTTCTAGATTGAAAATGATTGCAACAACGTAACTGACTTGATCTTACTTAAATGGAGTTATTTCTTTTCAGGATGACATCCTACTAGAAGAAGACGAACAAATTGAATCCTACAATATGGACCAATTATCACCGATGGTGCACGATAAACTCGACAATGGCACAGACAAACTAACCAAAGAGCTATCGGAAAGAAATCTATCCCATACCAGCAATAATTGTGTCAACTCTGTATCCTCACAAAATTTGCGCCAGAATCATTCTAAACGCAAACTATCGTACACTCGTCCTATACCAAAAACTACATATAGCTCAACCTCTATCACTAAATTAGGGTCCCAAGAAGCCTTCGGTAGAAGATTTAGTACGGCCGGTCCAAAGAGAAACTACTCTACATCGAGTTTCGCTTATGTTTCTACTCCTTTCCATGGTTCAACACTTTCCGCTTTCGAACAACCAAACGAATTCGCGTCTCAGTTCTCATTGAAATCCGTAACAGAAAGCGTAGCTGATGCTGCCAGTTGTTGCTTTTGTAAAAAGAAGAAGAAAGAGAAGAAGGAACCTAGTAAATTCTTTGATATCAGCCTTTTAACAGACCCCACATATTTAGTTATTTTAATATCAAGCAGCACTGTAGCTATTTCTTGTACAAACTTCATTATTCTACTGCCGTCTCACGCACAAAATATTGGCTTCGATAAAGCTAGAGGTGCCTATTTACTTAGTACCGTATCTGCCTTAGATCTGGTCGGTAGAATTGGTGGTTCGGCGTTATGCGATCTAAATATAATACCAAAGTCGTTTTATTTCGTCGGTGGACTGCTATTTTCGGGTATAACGTTAACAATTATACCCTTTTTGAAATCGTATTTAACTATAAGCATTTTTTGCGCTCTATTCGGTTTAGCATCAGGCGTTAATAACAGTGTGACAACCCTAGTTATGGCCGAGATTTTAGGTGTTGAAAGATTAATGTCTACTTATGGTATTAGTTTATTCGTGAACGGTATCCTACAATTGATTGGACCACCCATTTGTGGTTTGTGGTTCGAATACGATAAAAATTACCAAAAAATGTTTTTAACGTTCGGTTTGATATTCATAGCTGGTGCGTCTCTGTGGTTGTTTATGCCTTTTATTAATAAGCATAAAAGGGAGAAAGCTGCACGTGAAAATGAAAGGATCGGTCAGAAAGTTTAAGCTATAAGCTTCGATCAACAATAGCTAGCTATAAGCGTAATAACACTGTTATATGTGATTATTTTATCATAGATTAATTTTATAGCGTGCTTTTTGCTGCTATTTTTTAAGGAATTGTACTTCTGATGTGGTTGTATTGTGTTTTATAGCAGCTTTTATTTTTCTATTTTACTTATTTTGAATATTTCAATTTACAATTGATAGTTAATAATGCTACAATAAAAAAAAGAGTTTAATAGTATTTTTTTTATTAAAATATTTATATCGCCATCATTTTTAAATGGAGGATAAGTTCATGTCGTGACGCAATTTCTTTTTTTCAACTTCCATTGTAACTGCACGCTTTTTTAAATAAATAACATCACAATTGTAACGGTTAAAATAATATAACACATACGATAAATTACTGTTATTTTTAATTATACACATTATTAGGTAATAAATCGCATATATTAGCTAATAAGTATATTCAGTAAATATGTATTAATATTTTGACGAATTATTAATTTAAGTTTTTATTATAACTTTTATAGATTTTAGTTAACAAAATTTACCTTCGAGGCTTCCAGATAAAATAGCATGTAATTTAAAATATTGTTTTTAATTAAGTACATCAAATAAATATTTTTACGCACAATTTTTCACAAAAGTCAACTGATAAAGCACTGAAATAAACGTACATCGAAATATTAATGAAACTGCGAGTATATTTGATGACTAGCTGTCCTCCGCGGTTTCACCCGCGTTCCCGTGGGATTTTACATTTCCAGGGAAAAAATGTAGGATATGTTAGTCAGGGATGATGTAGCTTTCTATTGGTAAAATAATTTTAAAATCGGTCATGTAGTTTTTGAGTTAAATCGTAACAAACAAACAACAAAAATAATCTTTCCTCTTTATAATATTAGTTTAGATGACGTAAAAAAATCAAAATTTATGAGTTTTTATTACCTACATCATTGAAAAATCTCATCCACTTAAGAAACTTATTCTGTCTTCCCTTTATTTCCCAGCAGCTAAATAAGTAGCTAAAACGCGCGTTTCGAACGCATAGTAATATTATTGGCGTATCGATGTTGCTATGATAATAAATTAATCTAAATTTACATATTTTGTCCCACTTTTTCTATTTCTTGCCATTTTTATTATTCTAATTCTATAATGCCTCGCTCCTCAAGGCTAAATGTGGGCAGTTTTTTTGTTTGGTGGCAGTCACCTGCTGGCCACTTGTGGCTGTCACGCGTGCCTCGTGTGCAACACTTAATCTTACTCCAATGTGTGATCTATACATGTAATTCCTTGTGATAAAGATATTTTATATAAATCTTTCCGAAATTCATTCTATATTTCCTTTAAAAAAACTATAGTGTCCGCCAGGTTAAAGACAAAGATTTATAAGCTTACTGTCTTAAGTATTTTAATTTAAATATTGTAATTTTCGTCATGTCTACGTTTAATTAATTATTTGATATGAACACAAATCAATATAAAAATAATTGGTTTATTGATCGATGTATATAAAAATATTCCGTTCAATACTTGCCAGATTCCAAAAATTATCCATTATTTTTTTTATTCTCTACTTTAATAAATGTATGTTTAAGTAAACTTAATAAAATTGTAGTGAAACAATCCCAATTGTTACTTAATTGTAATTTAGCTTGTAATCAAAACACGTTGATTGGATTTGTATTTTGTAAATAAATTATGTATTTTTAATATTATTGATGTGGTTTCATTTATATTTATTCATTCTAATGGGATAACTACGAATAGCGAAAAATCCTCAAGTTTGATTCCTTTTATAAAGACTAAATGCGTATCGAATAACGCATTTAGTATTTGTGTATGAAAATATAACTCTAGCTAATTATAATTATAAAGCGGGTTACGTACAAATTTTGTTTTTTTTTTGTTATTTTATTCTGTTTTTAGTATTTGTTGTTATACAGCCTCGTGACAGACGCTTATCCAGAATAATATAAAAAAAAAGACAGACAGACTCACAGACAGACGAACAGTAGAGTCTTAGTAATAGGGTTCCCGTTTATCCCCTCTGGGTATGGAACCCTAAAAAGTCGCATCTCGTTATTGATAGTGTCACATAAAATAATCAAATTTTTTGGTTTATATAATTCTATATCTACAAGATATTATCTTCGCCAAAAGAACAAAATATAATGTGCATTGTCTTTTACAGCTTGAACCATTAGAAGAAGATCCCGACACAGAAGATAATAATCCAAAACTGGTGTTCACACCTGAAGATATAACGCCAACATACGAAAAGCACAACGGTTCCCCACCAATCTTCAAAAACCGATCGAACGCTTACCTTGACAACAGAACCTCCCCTGACAAATGGGATAACTTTGGCCGTTCAGCTAGTGCTGTCCAAGTTGCAAGAACTTTAGATATGGAGAGAACCCGAAAAATATCGACTCCGGTATCATCGAAACATGGTTTACAAAATATATCCAGCAAGAACCATATGCCGAGCAATCCCTCGTTGTTGGAATCCGTACCTGAAGGGAAGAGTTCTCGAGCGAATTCCCAAGAAGCGTTTAGCAAGAAATTGACAGTACCTAAAACGCCAAAACGTAGTCCATCGACTTCCAGTTTCCAGTACATGTCTACGCCGTTCCACGGTTCCACGCTTTCCGCGTTTGAGAAACCAAGCGAATTTGCGTCGCAATTCAGCCTTAAATCTGTCACAGACAGTCTTGCACCGATATCGTACTGCTGCGGTTGTAAAAAACGACCGAAAGAAGACGAATCTAAAAAGGAACCGAGTAAATATTTCGATGTGCAGCTATTAAAAGATCCCATATATTTAGTAATTCTTATATCTAATTGCACATGCGCTATTTCGTATACGAATTTCATAATTCTAGTGCCGTCCTACGCGGAGGAAATGGGTTTCGATAAAAAGTTAGGCGCGTATTTACTATCGATAATTTCAGCTCTCGATTTGGTCGGCAGAATCGGTGGTTCGGCGTTATCGGATGTAGTGACAACACCGAAGCGTTACTTCTTTATTTTTGGTTTATTATTATCTGGGATCAGTTTGGCGATGATACCGTTAGTGTCTAGTTACTCGGCGATAAGTACCTTCTGTTCGGTTTTCGGTATCGCGTCTGGTATCAACGTGGGTGTCACAGCACTGGTGATGACGGAGATGTTAGGCACGGAAAGGTTGATGTCATCATACGGCATTAGTTTGTTTGTTAATGGTATTTTACAATTGATTGGACCACCCGTGTGCGGTTTCTGGTTTGAATACACCAAGTCGTACAAACCTTTGTTTATGATTTTAGGTATTATACTTATATTTGGTGCGTCCCTATGGGGCTTCGTTCCCATCATAAATAGGAGAAGGAAAGCTCAGATGAAACGAGTTAATTTGGTAAAAGCATAATCATAAGTGATTCTTTGTGTAAATGGTCGAATAAAGTATGATTGCTTTTTTTAATGGTAATTTCTATACAATTTTTATACGTAAACGTAATCCTGGAATAGGCTAAAACTTAAAAAAATCGCCTATTTTTCTGGGTCAGCTATTAATCGTTTGGCCTTTTGAAAGTTTAATGTAGGACCAGTAACGGGTATATCATCCATTTATCAATATTTAGTCTGTTGTGCCTGATTTTGTCAGCGTTTTTGATATAATTTCACTGATGCTGCGATCTAATTAATTAAACAAACTTTTGATGTTAGAGATTTTTCTATATCGATTTTTTACAATGTATCTTTACAAAGTGTAGTCGAGTGAGTAGTCTTGCCAAGATATTTGGAGATACATTGAAATAACAACGCAAAATAAATAAAACTAAGAATCATTTCAGCAAATAAATTTTAGTCGATTATTCGAAATCGATATGTTCTGAAGTAGTAAATTAACAAATTAATCTCTATTTAACGGTCGTTCCTTTCATCTAACTCATTTATTTTAATTTTATGATCAAATTAATGGTAAATTTTATTATAGTTGTCACAAACATGTGTACGTAGTTCAAATTTAATTTTATTTTTAATAAGGTTTGGGTAGTTTTAAATCGTGATAATTTATTTTGTGTATTTTTTTATTCTAAGGCAAATTTTTGATTTCGTAATTCGTAACTTACCAGTGTTTAGTGAATTATTTTTCTTAGTTAATTTTACTCGAATAACAATAATTTCCAGTATTTTTTTCCACAAAATATAGTGTATTGAGAAACTTTACAGTTTCCATACCAGTTTAGATCGTAGTTAATAAGTTTCTAAGCTAGAACTAAAAAGCGCTTATCAAATGAAATGTCAATTGAAAATAATATTGTGCCATTGGTAAAAAGCGAGATTGTAATGTGAACAAATATGCCTTATACTGTTTAATAGTTATTCCATACATTTAGTAATTAATAAATAATTTGTATGTTTGTGTATCAATTACGAATGATTGATTTTACATACTCTATTTTTAAAAGAATGAACGAATATTTATTCTATAATCTTTTTAATCAAGTAAAGCACCAAATATATACATACTTAAAGTTATTAACTAATGAACACACTTGAAATTTAATTTATTTAATTATTCATCATCAAATTTAGTCGATTATTAATCGATTCAATTTGTACATTTATGGATTACATAATGTAAGCCAAGAATATTTTTTTTACTATGTGTAATGCTTAACTGAAATTGCGGTTCGCTTGAAACTGCGAGCTTCAGTCTAGTTATGCAGTATACCTATAAAAGCATATATTTTTATTCTTCCATGAATAAATAACTTATTAATGCAATAATACGAGTTCAATAACATACCGTAATTTTACAATTTAACGAATTTGTCTCAAAGACAATTAGCGTCTTAAAATGTATTTAATTATGTAAAATAAATATTTTTACTGTATGAAGACTTTTAATTTGGTAGAGATAGTTTCACCCATATTCTTTTTTTTTATACTACAAGTAACAACGAAGCTGAAGGGTTACCTGATGGTAAGTGTCTACCGTCGCCTATAAACATTAGCAATACCAAGGGGATTGCCAATGTGTTGTACACCTTATTACAATTAAGGCAACTGGCTCTCAAGTGCAACTGCAGGAACATACCAACAGGTGCTTAGCGACAGATTTTCAACTTGAGGGTGGTAGCCAGCCAGTCGAGTACTACAAAGTACCCCCGTGCTATGGTTTCCTCCCGATGTTTCCCTTCACCGAAAGCTCATTGTAGGATTCGAACCCACGACCTTCACCGCGATATCCGACGTCACTACCACTGAGCTATCATCGCCTTCTCCATCCCATTCTTCTGAGATCTCAGCTGTTTTATATTTTATAAATGCCAAGCATCATTCAAATGCATTCAGGGTTACCGAACTGATTATTATTTAGCCACAAGAGGTACTTTTTGAATAAAAGAACAACAGTTTTTTTTTTCCAAAATTTATTTCAGTTAGTACTTAAAATAGAAAAATGATCACAAGTTCTTAAGATATGTACGTTTGTAAAATATTACATGAAATAATAACTATTGTAGACGTAACATCACATTTTATACAACTATAGGGTAACGGAATGTGTGACCATAGACAAGCGAGTGCCTAGCTGCACTTTCTATTACTGCTTGGTTGATACAACCAAGGACAATTAAAAAAAATACCTGTAATTAAAAAGTCAATATTTAAATATTTTGATACAGTTTATTTTCAGGAGAGTTGAATCACAAAGTAATTCAATTATTTTTATCCGAGTTTTTATAATAAAATCTTTTTGGCTACAATTTGGTTGATTCTGATCTAACAAAATACATACGAAGAAATAAAAAAAAACCTTTCAACATCTAAATTAAGCCGACTAATTTAACCCTTTGTCTCGGGATTGGGACGGTCGTCCCAAAACTACATGGATTACAATGGATAGCGACAAGCTCCCTGGCTGTACCAACCACATCAACGGTCTGTATAGACCTTTATAGCAACCAATATAGCCAATGGTCAATTAATTAACAAAATCCAACCCTTTCAATTATGACTAAGTAAATACATAATATTTCATTACAGATTCTTATAAGGAGATCTTTTAGTAAAATATTTTTATATAGGAATGAAATGGAACGTAAAAAGATAATAATTAAATAATGGACATGAAAATTATGATTAATATAGCTGTTTTTAAATAATACTAGATTTCTTTATACTTAGATCCTTTTGCTAGTTTTGTAGTGTTGCATATAGACAGTGTTGGGACACATATGTACCTACGCGTGTCACATTGCTTAACAAGCATTTTTATTGTTTAAACTCACATCGTACGTAGCGCACTGCGAACAGTTACCGTTTGGCAGTCTCATAGAAAAGACCCTTATGATAACCTTCTGATTGGGGATAGTGGATAGACTATAACATAAACCCCACAGACAGCATTAAACACTAGCGAAAGGATGTACACTTGCACTGTAAAAAAGGCTTTTTTTTTCAACCAGAGATGTGCTATGAGGAGATGAAATGTTTATTCATCCAAATAGGCCTTCACAGGCGCTTGAATTGTCAGACTCTAATGACTAATGCACGGTTCGGAAGGTTGCTTTTGCTGAGAAGAGCCGCCAATAAACGAGGATGTGAAAGCTAAGCTACGAAACTATGTGACCGTTTTCACTGATGGTAAGCTATGTGGCCACCACACTATGAAACACTCGCGACCATCGTATTTTTTGTTTTAGTTAACTAATGCGGGTTATAATTTTTTATGTATTTTTGTATTAGTTTAAGAATAAAATTGTTAAACATTTGAAAAAAAAGCCAATATAGTCAGATGGTCCAAAAATATTTAACAAATGTAACCTTGCTGAGTTTCTTGCCGGTTCTTCTCAGTTGTTGTCTGACTTCCGAACCGGTGGTAACTTCTGTAATTCGACCTTCATAAGTGCCCTTCTAGGGCCTAAACTGAATAAATGGTTTTGACTTTGACATCCATATAAAAAACATAGCTTAGTAACTTAGTAGAACCAGTTTCCAAAAATATGATTGGTGGATATCAAACGCATCCATAGCATTGCACATCTCTGGTGGAAAAGCAGCCTAATGCTCACCATTACGTCATATTGGGGCTTGATATCTTTAATAACATGTATCAATACTAAGCAATGTGATTTTTAATAGGGAGTATTAGAAATCTACCTGACTAACAAGTTTATAGCAGTATACTGAGATTTCGTGATTAATCAGTTATTGATATTTCGGTTTTAGATTCACTGTCTTAAATATATTTCGCTTATTTAAGCTGCCTCTATCTTGCCTAAGTACAGTCTGCGACATAAGGGGTCGTCCATTCAATACGCTATGGTTTTAGCAACTTTTAAACCGCCCCCTCCCGCATGGTCTTACAAAATGAAGTTTTAGCTTTAGGGAGGGTATTTTTTGGTAAGTATCTTAAAATGATCAGTCGCCCTCCCACCCCTTTCGAGCCTCACGTTATTAATGGAAGATACCTAAGAAGCTGAACAGAAAACAAGACTGTCCCCGATAGGGTCCAACCACATACTACGTCACTCGAATTTTATGATTTGCTACATTCGACAATTTTGAATTAAAAAAGCACACCATAGACTACTTTTGTTGCTGACCGTACTGCAATATCCATTCTAAAGCTGTGAAGTTACCGGCTAATTATTGAAGTAAAATTTCAACGAATTTGAGTGCAAATATATCGAAAAATAGTTATTTGACCAGAGAGAAAAAAGATAAAACTACTGTATAAACGTTACTACATGACAATAAAATTATTAGAAAAAAAAAACAGGAACGAAACTCCTTTTTCATCATTTTCTCAAAGCAAAAAGTTTGGGCATAACACTTTTTTCTTACATGACGATTTTTGCCAGTTAAATCTACTGCAAGCCGCGTAAAGAACTCTTTGTTAAGCTTAGAATGGACGTTGTCTTTTCTCTCTTTAAAGCCTGTAATTTCATAGTGGATATGCATTAATTCTTAAAAATTAATTTCTGGACACAATTTGACCGTTAAAAAGTCTAATAAATTCTCTAGAAGATTTTAATACATATCTTTTGGCCATATATCATTCTTAATGTTTACATTTGGTCACCCCTAACATTTATAAGCGAGGCCGTACAAGCATTACGTTAGAAATAAAGAGGGGGTCTTTTCTTTGCTTATTTTTGATGACATGGTATGCTTATGTTAGTAGAATCGATTCATAGTAATTATCTATTTAAGTATGTATTTACAAAAACAAAGTAGTATATGTAGTATATCAGTGATCTGGTTGTCCATATTACAAGCTCTGCTTAGTTTGGGATCAGATAGCCGTGTGTGAACAAATGTCCGAGGATATTTATTTATTATTATTATTATTATAGATTTCATAATTATCTACTGTTTGTTTTAGCGAGATAGTAATTTGACATTTCAAGTGTTACAAGTCTTTTTCCACTTCTTAAATAATGATGTACTGCAACTGATATTGACCGATCATAAATATTTTTTTTTTCATTCTTTGGGAGCAATTTGAAAGATGCAAAATCATAATTATATATATATTTTTTTTATTCTGGATAGGCTTGTGTTTGACCACAATCTCACTATGGTAAGTGATGATGTGGCCGAAGATGGTAAGCACACAAAGCCTAGATGGGAACTGGCCTTGAATGATTAGAATACTATTTGATATGCCTGTTATGCAATATCTAAACTAATATTATAAAGAGGTAAAGTTTGTGAGGTTGTAGGGGTAATCTCTGGATCTACTGAACCGATTTTGAATATTCTTTTACCAATAGAAAGCCACGTTATTTGTGAGTGTCGGGAACGCGGGTGAAACCGCGGGGGACATTTATGCTTTAATAATAACTGCTTACATAATACTTGGACGACCACATCCAAAACGATTGCAATAATCATACATTGACATACTTACATCTAAAGATATGTAAATAGTTATTATTGACAAAAGATTTTTTTATCAAAACGTGTACTTTACACAAAATATTTCAAAATAGTGCCTTCCTTGTTTCTTAGGGGCCATCCATAAATTACGTCACACGAATTTCATTATTTTTAGATCTCTCCCCCCTCCTAGTCACAACAGGTCACATTTGTGAGACTCCCCCCTCCTTTTAATATACACGACGACATATATTTTTGCAAAATTAAATCTAGAAATTCTTAAATTAAAACAACAGTTCCGAAAATAGTTTTTGTTATTAGAATGATTAAAAACAAAGCAATAAAAATCGATTAATTATGTTATGATAATAAAGATCTCTTAATCATCTTCAGTCCATTAACTCGTCACACCTTTAAACATTAGATAATGAAATGTGACGTGATTATGAATGTGAATGTTAGTATTTTTGCCGCCATAACACGCAAATATTATCAGTGAGACTAGATAAATAAATAATGATTAAATGTAATAGGTGTAAGTTGTTTTTGAAAATAGTAATTGCTGAGTTTATTGCCGGCTCTTCTCAGCAAAAGCAACCTTCCGAACCGAGCATTTAGAGTTCTATTCATAAGTGCCTGTGAAGGCCTATTTGGATGAATAAACAATTTCATTTCATTTCACGACGTCACGAAACATCGTACCCACCCCTTATCGAGTGACGTAATATATGGATGGCCCCTTATTATGGTACTTATCATTAAATTATATTCACATTATCGTCCGCTGTAATTTGAACCTTATCTATTGCCCAATAAGGTGCCATGTCCTTTGAGAGCTGACCGTAACTTGGTGACCAGCGGCCAAGGTTGGAAAAGTAAGGATACTTCTGTACCATGAAGACTTAACCGATTCATATCATCATCACCACCCTGTGAACAATAAAAAAAGATGATAGCTCAGTGGTAGTGCGAGGTCGTGGGTTCGAATCTTACAATGAGCTGGAGGTTTCGGTGAAGGAAAATATCGTGAGGATACCATAGTACGGTGGTAGGGTGCTTTGTAGTACCCGACTGGTTTTCCCGGGATAAAAAGTATCTTATGTCCTTCTCCAAGGTTCCATCTATCTCTATAGCAAATTTCATCTAAATCGGTTTAAGCGTGAAGAGGTTACAAATAATATTAGTATGGATAGTTACAATGAGGCTGGCGGCTAACCTGATGGTAAGTGACTACCGTCTCCTATAGATAGCAATACCAGGATTACCAATGTGTACCCCTTATTACAATGCCTTAAAGGCGGTGCTTGGAGACAGTTCAACTTGAGGTTGGTAGCCAGCCAGTCGGTTACTACAGAGTACCCTACCACCGTGTTATGGTTTCCTCACCTCACGATGTTTTCCTTCACCGAAAGCTCAAGTTCATTGTAGGATTCGACCCCACGACCTTCGCCGCGGTATCCGACGTCACTACCACTGACCTATCATCGCCTTATACGTGTCCAATATTTTTTGGTAATCTAACTGACGGACTAAATTGATTTTTTTAGGATACATATATTTCCATATAGGTTAGTTACCTTAACAAGGTTTATGGGCCTATTGTTGACCTCAGTGAGGGCCCATTTCCCGGGAGGGGGGAGGCCCCCTCGCGCCGCCGGAGACCCATTCTCCACGTACGTTATGTTGCACTCGTTGTCTAGTTTTATGCCTACAAAACAAACATACAAGGGCTTAAAATTATTAGGGACTTCATGTACTTATAAAAAAACCGGTCAAGTGCGAGTCGCACTCAGGCAAGGAGGGTTCCGTAAAAAAATGTTTTTTTTTTTAAATTATTTTATTCTATTTCTAGTATCTCCCCCTTAAGTTGGTCGTACTACTTACGGGACACCCTGTATGTATATAATATATTTACCTAAGCTCTCTTGGTCCCTCTTGTTGACAACATATATTTTTCCGAGCGGAACCCGGTGGAATAATATGTCTACCTGAAAATATAACAAAGTTATTTAATAATTTATTCGTTCTGTGGGTATAATATGACAGGCCGGTTGGCGTTGTTTATCACACTACCAATAAGCAGGTCGTGGGATCGATTCCCATCCATGACATTTCACCGCTATCTTAGGTGTTCCGTCATGTTGGATTTAGAATGACGTCACACACCTAACCATGCATTGTCATCAAAACTAAACGTGTATACAACATTTCAGCTCAATCAGTTAAAGATATCTGCTTCAAAATTGAGTTGCAAGATTCCACCCGAACAAAATTCTTGTAAAGACTTACAGCACGAGTCCTGGCTTGATGCACCAACTGTTTAGCGTGTGAAGCGTCTTTAGGCGTGATACCTCTCAGCGCACAAACTCTGTCCCCTGTCCGACCGTTACACCGGACACCGCTGGAGCCCCACCAGGCAACCCTGGGGACATACAACGCAACAGAATTGCTCTTAAAGCCAGGTTTGCCAAAAATAACACCTTAAAGAGTCCCAAAGTTATTACCGTTTAAGGCGATGATAGGTCAGTGGTAGTGACGTCGGATACCGCGGCGAAGGTCGTGGGTTCGAATCTTACAATAAGCTTTCGGTGAAGGAAAACATCATGAGGAAACTATAGCACGGTGGTAGGGTACTTTGTAGTACTCGACTGGGTGGCTACCACACACAAGTTGAACTGTCGATAAGCACCTGTTAGTGTTCTGAAAGCTGCACTTGAGAGCCCGTTGCCTATAAGGCATTGTATGTAATAAGATGTACAACACATTGACAATCATGCTGGTATTGCTAATATCTATAGGGGAGGGTAGTCACATATTTATTTCTTATAGTATTATTTCTTTGTCTGCAAACACAACAATATTGTAACTATATCCTAATAAGGAGGGGGAGCCAGGAGACTCATAGCACAGGGAAACCTAGTTTGAGCTCCTGACTCCCACATTAAAAATGTATTCCTTATTTAAAATTTCATAATAATAATGTTCAACCATTGTGGGAGCAAATAAATAAATAATTTTTTATTTGATTTGATTTGAAATATTTCTGACAAAATAAAAAAATATATATTGAGCCGGTTCTAATCCTAAAATCAAAATTAGTTTATCTATACTAATATTATAAAGAGGTAAAGTGTTGTGAGGTTGTAGGGGATAATCTCTGGATCTACTGAACCGATTTTGAAAATTCTTTTACCAATATAAAGCCACGTTCTTTGCGAGTGGCATAGGCTAATTTTATCCCGGGAAAAGATAAGATCCACAGGAACGCGGGTGAAACCGCGGGGGACAGCTAGTAAAAGATATGACGTACTTACCACACCTGTTTGTTATAATATGCGAACACTGGCGGGTCGTTTTTGGGTATAGTTGCGACTAGTGCCGCCCCCCGACGTTGCTCGGCTCTCAATGCAGCCGCTTGCCTAGTCCTGAGCGGCTGTAGGTGAGGGGGGGAAATAGTGGGGGGAGACTGGCCTGGAAGGGGGGAATATCACTTTAAGTGAGTATCAAGGAATGTTATCTGTATATACAGGATGTCCTGTAAGTAGTAGGACAAACTGAAGGGGGAGATAGGTGGGGGGGTCACCTACCAACATATACAACAAATTTACTCAAAAAAAACGTCACCATTTTCGAGATATTTCGAAATATTTGATTTTGAATTTTAGATATAAAATATTTCGTTTTACCAAGATCATTGAAAGTTCCTCCGTTTTCGAAAGTTTATATCTAAAAAAAAACAATACATAAAATCAAACATATCGAAACATCTCGAAAATGGTGATCTTTTTATTGAGCTCATCCGCCTATCTCCGCCTTCAGTTTGTCATACTACTTACCGGACTGTATGGAGATAGTCCCCTGTTTCATCCCCTTAGGGGGTGAATTTTGGAAAATCCTTTCTTAGCAGATACCTACGTCATAATAACTATCTGCGTGACGAATTTCAGCGCAATCCGTTCAGTGGTTTGAGCTGTGTGTTGATTAGATCACTCAGTCAGTGACGATTGCGTTTTACAGATTATACAGTTTATTAAAACTAAACTAATATTATAAAGAGGTAAAGTTTGTGAGTTTTGGGGTAATCTCTGGATCTACTGAACCGATTTTGAAAATTCTTTTACCAATAGAAAACCACGTTATTTGTGAGTGTCATAGGCTATATTTTTATCCTTGGAAAAGATAAGATCCCACGGGAACGCGGGGGACAGCTAGTTAATTAATAAAAGCGATCTCAAAACTCACCATTAGTAAGAGAGCTACTTCTTCTCCTTGTGGTATCCACTCTTGCTTCATTCCTCGATCTGTGAACCACATTTGTGGGCGACGTTACGTTCCTAAAAAAAAAACTTGTTTATGGCTCCATCTTGTCAACGATGGCTACCAATGTCATAGACAAAACAACTAATATTATAAATGTGAAAGTTTGTATGGATGGATGGATGTTTGTTACTTTTTCACGCAAAAACGGCTGAACGGAATTTGATGAAACTTAGCACACAGGTAGATCATATCCTGGAATAACATATAGGATACTTTTTATCCCGGGAAAGGATAACATTCCTCGGGAACGCGGGTGAAACCGCGGGGCGGAAATTTTTGTCAAAAAAATTAAGAATGACGCGAAGACCGGCGGGCGGAGAGCTTTTTCCGCCGACACATCAGCCTGGCCATCCAAAGAATCGAACCCACGACCTGCGGCATGATACGTTCTGTTACCAACCACGCCAACCGGCCCGTCAAAGACTACTTGCAGTTTTTTAGTTGCATCAATAATTTTGTTAAAGGAAATATTTATTACAATTTATTTAAAACAAAATATATGTTTATAGTAAGACAAACTTAAGGGGGGATAGCGAGATAGGCGGATCACCTACCAAATTATATACCATAGGATACATTTTATCCCGGGATAAGAAAAATCCATTGGGAAGGCGGGAAAGCTAGTTTAGAATATTTACAGGCTTTTAAGTACCTACTTGAGATCACGCTAAGCATTTCACGAATGGCCCCTAATAAACAAACTATATAAAACGTAATTTACCTATTATTAGTGTCACTCTCCTGGCCCTGCCTGGTGGGACTCTCCTGTCTCTTAAGTCCTATCCCACGAAGTCTTGAGAGGAGAGACAGTTCCGTGAGTCCACGTTTCCATATGGGCTTTGTTTGCACTTGTTCTTGTTTCTCTATAATTATTTATTAAAGCCATGATAGCTCAGTGGTAGTGACGTCGGATACTGTGGCGAAGTTTGTGGGTTCGAATCCTACAATGTAATTTGTAGTACCACACACAAGTTGAACTGTCGCCAAGCACCTATCGGTGTGTTCCGACAGCTGCACTTGAGAGCCTAGGCTTTGTGTGCTTACCATTTTCGGCCACATCATAACTTACCATTGAGATTGAGGTCAAAAACAAGCTTATCCAAAAGAAAAAGAAGTGCTTAAAGCATGCAAAAATTACTGAATATATTTTAAAGAAACTTGGCACTATCTTAAATGAAAACATACGAAACTTTTTATTCAGGGAATAATATTACATTCAATAATTATTTATCTAGTCTCACTGACAATATTTGCGTGTTACGGCGGCAAAAACAGTACTCCATAGAATTTAATTATGACTGATTTAGTAAACAACAAACTCAAGCAGACCAGCCCCCACAAGCAGCACCTGTTCATAATGAGATGGTGATCAAAAACATAAATATAACTTACCAGATTTCCCGTCCCTCTTCGGACTTCCATTCTGGACTCTAACATTTCTCCTCGGGGAGGCATCACAAGCGTTCTGACTATTCGAACGTTCAACTATCGACCCTGTTCTCCTTACATTAGAGTCATTATTTACTGCCACAGAATTGACGTGAACATTCCTCGAGTTAAATTCACTTGGAATTGATGCACTATGAGTTGATGTATTTACTGTAGTTGGTGTACTAGGATTAATTGACCCCGTACTAACATTTTGAACTGTACTGCCTTGCGTATAAGTCACATTATCCCTTGTGTTACCCAAAAACAGGTATTCATAATTCGATTCGTTTGCAACCAAATCGAGATTGGGCAGCGATGATTTCCTTAATTTGTCTTGATTTTTTAATTTCTTCACTGGTAACGGCGACGGTTTCTCCGCCGACGTCGACGCTAGACATAACCTCTCGTAAACGTCATTGTTGACAGTTTTGTCACCTGTCAAACTGACAGTGGTTGTCAAACTCAAGTGGCCGTATTCGGTGTCGTTTTTGTCGAATACCGTTCCGTATTCGTTGGTGTTTTGTACGTTTACTTCTGTATTAACTATATTGACAAAGTTAGGGGTTGTCTCTGGTTTCGGGAAGTCAAAATAGAATACGTTTGTCTCTGGTCCTAGTACTGGGATGGCTGTGTGTGGCGGTTCTTTATTGGATACTTGTATTACAGTTATGTTTGTTGGACGATCACTGAAAATAAATTTTACTAATTAAAACAAAACAAAAAACTATGGTAATATTTTAATGCTGAAGAATTTGTTTGGTTGGACGAACTAATCTCAGGAACCAGAGGTTCGAATAGAAAAAATATTTTAGCGTTGGATAGGTCATTTATCGAGGATGGCTATAGGCTATCTAACATCACGCTATGTTGCGAAAATCCCATGAGAACGCGGATGAAACCGCAGGGGACAGCTAGTCTCAAATACTACTATTATTATAAATGTGAAAGTTTGTATATTTGTTGCACAATCATGAAAAAACGGCTGAGCAAATATTAATGAAACTTGGCAAACAGTAGATCATATACTGGTAAAACATAGGATACTTTTTATCCCGGGAGAAGATAAGATCCCTCGGGATCTTGGTAATATAGGGTACTTTATAGTACCCAATTGGTTGGCTACAACCTTCATCTGGAAAATCTGTCGCCAAGCACCTATCAGTATGTTCGGACAGCTGTACTTGAGAGCCAGTTCCCATTTAGGCTGTGTGTTTACCACCTTCGGCCACATCATCACTGAGATTGTCAAACACAAGCTCCAGAATAAAAAAATAAAAAAATTTATACCCCCGGGTATAAATTGCAGCTGATTAAAAAAATTACTCACCCATTATTATTCTCCAAACTCTGGGATTCACCATCAACCACCAGCCTCTGTTTAAATCCCTCACCATCACTTCCCTCAAAACACATATTCTCCACCGACTCATGAGCCCTATCAATCTCAGCAAAGAATTCCTCATCGCTATCAGTTTCATTCCTTTTGAATATAGAATCGTTTAAGCATATATTTTGACCACATATCTTCGCTAAGTTGGCCTTAGGTTCTTGACTAGTGCTCGGCTGGTCTAACGGGGTGTCCCAGTTAGATATATCAATTTCTTCGTTTTCGGATGTTTCCGTGGGCTGTTCGGGTGTTTCGGGTTCCGGGTCTGGTTCTGGTGATGCTTGTGTTTGTGTTGGGCGTGTTGGCGCCAGTTCTATGCCTGGTACTCTGGAAATTATATATTTGTTGAAAGAATTACGTACATGTTAAAGAAGTTGGTATTAATATACATAGAGAGAGATAGATAAAACATTATTGGTATACCATCATTGATATCTAATAACTAAAGATAAACAATCCCAAGCAAAAGTTCTCTCAAAACTGTCTCAAATTGTGTTGAGTAATATTAGTTAATTTTTATAAGTTTAATTCACATAGCTATGTACAAAAGGCAATAAAATTTTACAACTCATACCTGCTAGCCAAAATATATGTTAAACGAGCACTGAGGCATGTTTACCGTCGGAGCGTTCGAATGCTACTAGATTAGACCACCCATATGTTCGAGTGGGTAGACATTCGGTAAGGCCATTTTTTGTCGCTGATTGTGTATCTTTAGTTATTAGATATCAAAGTATACCATACAAGAAAAATAACAAAATAAAATAAAAAACGAGCGAGCCTTACAGTAGTCTCGACACTCCGTTTTTTAATAAGTACAATTTATGTGGGGGGCCTTCTCTTGTGGGGGCCCCTCTCTTGTGGAGGCCCCGGGAAGTTGCCCCGATTGCCCTCCCACAAATCCGGCCCTGTGTCAGATAGGAAAATTTCCTCCATTGTAGTGCAGGCAAAGGGTTTTAGCCCATACAGCCTCAAACTCAAAGAGGTTGGTATATGTATGGTATTACCAAGGTGGGATGCAGTGGCGTGGCTATCGGAGGGCTAGGCGGTGCCGTGCACTGGGGCCCCCAAACTCAGGGGACCCTCGGACCCTGACCAGCAAACCTCGTATCGAACTAGCTAATAATTCTCCTACCTTCGGAATATAAAATAAGCTACAACAGGACTTTAATAATCGCAACTCATTTGAAAAAATTCTCGAAGAAAAAATAATGATAAGGCAAGAGAGTATAAGTTAGGCCAGAATACATAGCAAATGAACCTAGCTATTCACCCCTACCGTTTGGTACACGTTCTTCCTAACTGTATAATTATATTAAAACAGTTTAGTTAGGGGCCCAGTTTTTTTATTGCACTAGGGCCTTTGGTTACCTAGCTACGCCACTGGTGGGATGTCAGATTTTTACCTGTCAGGCGGCACGTGTGGGGTTGGGGGCAGCGGCGAGGTGGGGTCTCGTGCGGCCGCGCGGGGGGCAGGGGGCACCGGGGGCGCGGGGGGCGCGCAGTACACGTTCTCACCGCGACCCACTATACGCAGCTCGGATAACTTGTTACGCAACGTTGTTACCCAGTCTTGCATAGACTCCCTGATGAAAAGAATGACAATAGAACATTAGAAAGAATGTGGAATGCGTTTTCTTTCGAATATTCTTTAAATCAATAAAGATCAAGTGAAGTCAATAAAACGAAAGAGTTTACAAAGCATATTATCTTTTGGTATAAGAAATGATGGAAAAGTAAAAAGAACCGGTCAAATGCGAGTCAGACTCACGCACCGAGGGTTTCGTACAGACGTTTTTGACATAATTTTATTCTGTTTTGAGTATTTCTTGTTATAGCGGCATCATTTGTGAAAATTTCAACTGTCTAGCTATCACGGTTTATGAGATACAGCCTGGTGGCAGACAGACAGACGGACAGCAGAGTCTTAGTAATAGGAATTACATTTTTACCCTTTAGGTAGGGAACCCAAAAATTACAAATAGAGCGTATTTTTCTAAAAAATACCAAAAACTAAAAATCCCACCGCACCTGGTTGAAGATTTAAATATAAGACTTAATACATCACTCCTGAGGAAACCAAAGCGTAGTAAACTACCCTCAAGTCAAAATCCTGCCTCCAAACAGCGGCGAGTGCTGTGACAAGCCATTACATTGAAGAAACTCACCAATCCGGTGCAAGCATCCTAACAGGTCCATGATCAGTGTCCACCAGGAAGTCATACTGGTCACCAGCGCGGGGCTTCACGCTGGCTGTGACATGTCTCGCGGTACGGAGACTCGCTCTCCAAACTGGCAAGTGGCGCTGCGCCGCCGGACTGGACGCTTCGGGATATTGCTCCAGGAATGGTGTGCGACCGTTGTGAATGCAGAATTGAGTCCACATAGGTTTGAGTGGGGGTTTCTGGATTATATTATTATTTTTATACCACAAGTGACAACGAGGCTGGCGGGTCACCTGATGGTAAGTGACTGCCGTCACCTGTTGATATTAGGAATTGACAATACCAGGGCAATTGCCAATGTGTTGTAAACCTTATTACACCTTAAAGGAAAACTGGCTTTCAAGTGCAATTGCCGGAACACACCAACAGGTGCATCTCTGCTATATCTATCACATTGCGGGTATGAAATACTTAATATAAATAACTTGACCTTATCTATACTTATACTATAAAGATGAAAGTTTTGATTATTTGTTTGCATGGAATAGGCTCTGAAACTACTGGACCGATTTGATTATTTGTTTTACCATTAGAAAGCTACATTATCCCTGATGAACATAGGCTATATTTTGTCCCGGGACAAGATATGATCCCACGGGAACGCGGGTGAAACCGTGGGGAACAGCTAGTCAACTATGTTATGATCACCATATTTATCAGTCAAATAAATACATTCAGAAAACATAACTGTCCTTGAGCCATAAGATTTCAAGCTGCTTTCCTCTAATGAAGTGGCGATGATAGCTCAGTGGTAGTGACATCAGATACCGCGGCGAAGGTCGTGAGTTCGAATCCTACAATGACCTTGAGCTTTCGGTGAAGGAAACCATAGCATGGTGATTTGTATTACTCGACTGGCTGGCTACAATCCCTCAAGTTAAAAATCTGACGCCAAGCACCTATCGGTGTGTTCCGACAGCTGCACTTGAGAGCCAGTTCCCATCTAGGCTTTGTGTGCTTACCACCTTCGGGGTGAGATTGCAGTTAAAAAAAGATTAGTAAAATACCACAGGATGTCTATTATTTTCATTGTGTGATAGAAAATGTATAAATATAATATATTTAGATCTCACCTTATGTCCCAGCGGCCTGAGCTTACTCCCACCCTCATCATTTGGTATCCTCTTAAGATATGCATTCTTCTGTATCTCTCTATAATACACGGGTCCATCTTCTTCTTGATACATTTTCAAGTAATTGATATGGACATTTAAGTGTAAGTTACTGTAAAGAAATTAGTAGATTTTAGATATAATGTTTATCTATACTAATTTTATAAAGAGGTAGGGTTTGTTTTGCTGGGACTGCTGAACTAATTTTAAAAATTCTTTCACCAATGGAAATCTACATCCATCATCATCATATCAGGATCATCCCCCAAGGATCTCCATAATGGCTGATCTTGCTCTACTTGCATCGAGTGGCCCGCAACCCTTACAAGATCGTTGGTCCACTACAAGCTACATAATCAACAATAATTTCCAAGCTTAGTACCTGAAGTCAGATTTTTAATAAACTGCAAAAAATTTACATTTAAGATATCTATATACCCTGGACAAGCTATACTTGGAATGACAGACAAACTAAAAAGTGACTTAATAACTAGTGGCAACATAAACTCAGGCCCAGATTTAGTGGTGTGGAGGCCCTGGGGCAACAAAGTAGTGGAGACCCCTAATTATTTTACTTTGTTCTGGCCAGGAGTCTGATGACACCTATAGCCCTATTTATGTGGGGCCCCTCTTGTGCCCCAGGCAGTTGCCCAATTTACCCTCCCTTAAATCCGGCCCTGCATAAACTGTTTCTAAACTTTTAATACTTTGCAAAATGTTACTCTCTACATTGCTCTACAATATTTATAGATGCTATTACTTACTTTCTAAGATCAATGACATTAGTTGTCTTCAAGAACAAAACATGACTTTCTACAAGTTTAACAAACTTTATTCAAAGTTGGATATCATGGCACGAAGAATGTACGACAATAGCGACTTGCATTAATTAGTGAGGACATTCATACTATGACTCAGGCTATAACAATGTCTGAGAACTTATAAGGAGCTAAAATTTATTGACGACTGAACTTATGATTAGATAAAACCAAAGTGAAATTACGTCGTCAGTTCATATTCGAAGCGAAAAGGAACAAATAGAGCGTTATATTTAGACATTATTTAATTGCAATTGTTTACGTAAACCTACACGAAAATAACAAATATTACCTTATAATTAAATCAATCTATCAGCCTTTCTCTCCAGCGTTGTGATTGAGTTTCAACATAAGACCTTCATTAAGTATTATAATAACGATCGCTATCGTTTTTGCAATGTTTATTGAGAAATAATCATTTAGTTATATCGCTGTGTAAATATTTGACACAATACACACGCAGAACGACAATGCAACGACGCCATATTTATTTATTGTATTTTTTTTATGATTACATTATGTTGACATCTCGGAACAATACTTGTTCCGAGGTTGACATTTTGTATTTACTGCCAGCTTAAAAAATATCTGATGCACTAAAATAGTACGGTGTCTAAATAGACAAATGTCTATGCTAATATTATAAAGATGAGGTTTGTCTTTTTTTTAGGCACAAGTTTCAGGGCATAATCTTTGGAACTACTAAACCAATTCTAAAAATTCTTTCACTCAATGATCACCATCTCAAATAGTCTTTTTATTATTTTAATTCCCTCAAGAACGTGGGTGAAACAGGAGAGCAGAAGCTAGTGACCCAAAACCCCTTTTCTATAAGAGAAAATTTATAATAAATAATAAACGCACAAGATAGAAAAATTAATATGTAACTTTAAATAAAATCAGAAACAACTTCTAGTCGTAAATTGGTCGTAAACATCACAATTTATTTGTAACTATGGCAACATTTTTTCTGTTAGTTTATGGTGTTATATGACGTTTCGTGTTGGCATTAGATAGCGAAGAACAATTGCAATTTATTCACAAATGTAAGTTTGTACCGCTAAATTATCTCAATAAATTAAATTTTATTTATGGTGCTTTTCGCACCAACATTTGCATTAGTCATTACAGAGGTATTCTTATGTTTTTGCGCATCATGTACCTGTCAAAATATCAAACTTTTTAATTTTAGTTCGCCTTTACGTCACTGTAGCGCTGCCGCCGCGATTTATTTTGATCACGTGACCATTTCAACCGCCAAAAAAATTGTCACTTTTCGCCGACCGACAATTTTCCATCGTTACAAAACGGTTTTTCCATTGTGTTTTGCCATCTAAAACGTTTTCACAATACGTAAAACATAATTTCAAGGATCACCGAAGCCAACACTGAAAAAATATGGCTAAAGTGCACATAACCAACGTTGTTGTTTTGGACAATCCTAGTCCTTTTCTGAATCCTTTCCAATTCGAGTTGACCTTTGAGTGCATAGAAGAACTAAAAGAGGACCTAGAATGGAAGATGATATACGTTGGATCTGCGGAGACGGAAGAGCACGACCAGGTTCTCGACACCATTTACGTCGGGCCGATTCCCGAGGGTCGTCACATGTTTGTATTTCAAGCCCCACCGCCCGACGTCACTCGCATACCAGAAAACGACGCCTTAGGCGTCACAGTGGTACTATTAACGTGTTCGTACAGAGGACAGGAGTTTGTTAGAGTTGGTTATTTCATCAATAACGAATATAGTGAAAGTGAACCTGAATTACGAGAGAATCCCCCATCGAAGCCCCAGTTTGACAAAGTCGTTCGTAACATCCTCGCTTCAGAGCCCAGAGTGACTAGATTTAAAATTAACTGGGCCGAGCCTGATGCAGCAGTAGCTACGGACTCAGGAGATGGTAACTTGGAGACCTCTCACGCACCAAGTAATGATTCATACGCCTTTAATGCTGACAGTCAGATCAGTGGGATTGAGTTTCAAGGCAGTTTAAGTGGTTACGGAGATAATTCAAATTCTATTGCACCAATGGAATGCTGAGGTGAGTTTATTGTTTTGTTTTGAAAACAATGTGGGTCTCAATGTGTCTAACAAATCAGTTCGATCTGGTTATCCACTAGCACTTTGTTAGAGTAAACTATGGTACAAGCGGAGAGATTTAAAATGTTTGCAGAGTCTATGTCTCTCTTCACTTTAATTTTATAACAGTTTTAAAATGACAGCACTTAATCTACTAATAGTCATTAACAGTTGAGGAAAATAATAGTACTAGCTTTCCGCCCCGGGGTTTTTCCATTTAGGAGTTAAATAAAAAAAAATGTTTTCCTATTCTTTGAATATAGTCGGGATTTTTGTTACTTGGGATAAGCTTGTGAGTAAGCCTAGAAGAAAACTGTCTCTCAAGTGCACTTAAGTGAATGGGTGACTTACAACTTGAGGGTGGTAGCCAGCCAGTCAAGTACTACAAAGGGCTATGGTTTCCTCACTATGTTTTCCTTCACTGAAAGCTCAAGCTCATTATAGGATTCAAACCCACTACCTTTGCTGTGGTATCTGACGTTACTACTCTATCATCATCTTATGATATGGATGATGTCTTATTTGCATAGTTTATGCTTAAATTTACTCTTTATACCTCATTATTGTGCTGCCAGTAAATTGTACTCCATGTCCAGATAAACTCAATTTATCTGTAACTGTTTTCCTGCAGTATCATCTGCATTACTGTGAGATCTCATACTTTCCCCGGATAAAAAGTATCCTATCTCTTTTTCCAGGATATAATCTCTTTATGTGCCAAGTTTCATCTAAATCTGTTCAGCCGATTTTGCATGAAAGAGTAACAAACATCCATTCATCCATCCAAACTTTCACATTTATAATATGAGTGGGATGATTGTTGACAATTTTAGTGAGTTCTAGATATTGAAAGAATTGTATAATTATTTTGCTTTTTCTTTCCAGATTGACAAATATGCCCTAGAGGTCCAAAGTGTATGTATCTATGTGATTCTGTGACAATGTACAGAACTGTTTGTAAATTGTAATAAATGGACTGATTATTAGTTTTAAGATCTATAAATAATCTTTTTGTTGAGGAGAATTCAAGCTACTTTTGTTTAGACACAGGTAGGGTTTCTGATCTTGATGCAATTTAATTTGCAGCTTCATATCTGAATCTAATAAAACAATAGCAGAATGGTATTATTAACTGGTAATAACATTTCTAAACCAATTCATTAAAAAAAATATCTAAAGCTGATTTTAACCCTCATGATTGCAAATCGATTACTAACTATCTCTTTGTTAAATATATGTAATTTAATTCATTTCTACTCTCATCTATTTATTGTTTAATCAGATAAATATTTAGATTAAATACTATTTTATTTAGTTTTACTATGTTGATCAAAAGTATCATAAAAACAATGAAGAATGTTAACTAATTTTGAGTATTAGCTCTCCATATTCTCTGTCAAAAATAAAAAATATAAGTGAAAGAATTACTTCGATATGTCAATTAGTTTCCAATTTATAGAAGTAAACGTGCGATGCGGACTCTACTCGATGTGACGTACTCGTGTGACGTCATCTCGCAACACTCGCTCATAGCGGAGCCTTGTGAATTGACGTCAAATGCGGTCACGTGACTGTTAGCGGGACTCGATTTTATCGTAAGTTTAAATGCGTGTAAAATCAAATCTAATAGGTATTTTTGACTACGACAAATACTAGTGTATTTGTATACCTATAAGCTTTACTGTAACAAACTTTCAACTGATTTGGCATACCTATTAACATTCTCCATTATGAATCTTTTAAGGACCATGATTTCTATTGATTGATCTTTGGCAACCATACTCTCTTCATTGTAAAATTAGTGCTATGTCTGTCTACATTAGAACTAAATTTGGGTGAACTCGTGAAACTTTGTGATATAGGCTTTTGGGTATTAAATACCAATACATGATATATGGTAAGAGGTTACTGTAGCCTATGGACGCTTGCAACACCAGAGGCATCCCAAGAGCTCTTATCTTATTCTTCCATAGACTTGACAGCTTTCTTCACTTCACTTTGTTTCACAAAAGAGAGACTTGGCTCTATTTTACTTTACTTGGTTTTATGCATAGATTAATAAAACGTCGCGCCGCTCCTTCGTAGATGGAGCCCTTTCCGTGACAGTTCCGAAAATGCGTCAACTCAATTTTTGAGTGTGTATTTGCAAGGATGCTAGTGTGCGTGAAAACATTGTGTCGCGACAATTGAATGGTGTTCTTGCAACGAGACTGACTGGGCTCGGTTCGGCTCGTGTACACTTCAGGTTCCATTTAGGCGTAGTATTTGTTGCCGCATTTTTCAAGTAAAGATGGTATCTAGTCCGAGCGGCGCGAGGACCAATACTTAATCTATGGTTTTATGTCTATTATTTATGTTTATTATTATTTAAGACTCCATGATTTGTATGTATAGTGCCATCAACGAAGAATCGCCTTTTTCCTAATCTCTAGTGCAAGTGCGCATCCTTTTGCTAATGTTATAGTGCTGCATATCGACATGTACATATCGATATATATTCATTGACATATCGACAGCCATACAACACTAGTGAAAATATGCACTTTTGCTCTGTAAGCGATTAGAAAAAAAGAGTAGGCCCTTCGTGGATGGCGCTATCTGTAATATATACTCTGATATATAAATAAGTTAAGACTAAAGGTCATAGCCCATTTAAACGCCTCTGCTCCATCACCGCTCCCACCCAACACCGCCCTATACTAAAAGTCAACTACCGAGCATACTGATGGCGGTAAGCTGCTGTCAGCTAATTTATTAATATAAACTATATCTAAAGAGCACGACCTGAAGCCCGTATTTGAATGATATTTTATTTGTTGGGTGGGGCGGAGTCGTGTTAGTGAGCTACGACCTTAAAGCCACTTTGTGGGCTCACAGTTTTTACCACAGACCTAATGTCTTGACTTTTTATCGGTCAGAGATTTCAAAAAAGTATATACTTAGTAATAATGTAGAATTATGTTTATTATTTTTGTTAAATTATATCGTGCTTTAGATATGTAGAACTATTATGTACTCTTTGCGTTAACTTCCAAAGAATATGGTGTGATTTTAATTAATACATTTGCCGTTCTTTATGTAGAAATATGTTGAGATGACAATTTTCTGTTAAGACGTTAATTGTTGAAAATATAACATTTGAGGAAGATATGGTATTTGGACAGAATGTGAGGGAACAAAACTATGTCTATTCACACAAAACAGCACATGTAAAGTTGTACCATATCTCCTCTTTTTTATTTTGATCCAATCTTATTATTGCAAGACAGGCGTCGACTTGGTTTAGGCTGCTTTTCCACAGATGTGCTATGAGGCGATGCGTGGATTTGATAGCTAAGCTAAGAAACTATGTGACTGTTTCCACTGAAGCTAAGTTATGTACCACCACACTATGAGACTTAGCTTTGTATAACCCATTTGACGGGCTGGTTGGCGTGGTTGGTTAATAACACACTGCCTGTCACGCCGCAGGTCGTGGGTTCGATTCCCATCCAGGACAAACATTTGTGTGCATTAACATGTCTGTTTGCCCTGAGTCTAGGTGTAATTATCTATTTAAGTATGTATTTAAAAAAAAAAGTAGTATATGTAGTATATCAGTCATCTGGTTTCCATATTACAAGCTGTGCGTAGTTTGGGATCAGATAGCCGTGTGTGAACAAATGTCCGAGGATATTTATTTATTATTATTAAATATGTAAATTGCAGAGATTATTTATTTATTTATTTGCACCAGTTCTATGCTATGTGGATTGGTGTATCTCAAACGCTTTTATAGCAACGTAGCATAGCACATCTCTGGTGGAAAAGCAGCCTTATTTTATATGTCTGCCGTATAGGTACTGTATACTAAAATTATGATGTTTATTTTTTGTGGACAAATCTAGTACCCTGAATGGGGAGGCACACTGCTAATTTATTCCGCTAGATGTCGCATGATTGCTGGTATTGTTAACTGTCAGGCAACTTTTTTTTAATACATAATATGTATTAAAAATATATGTAACATTAACATGGCAGTCATTGTGAAATTTGACGACTACCCGTTAGTTTACCGTTTTCAGTAATTTATCTTAATTTTCTTTACGAAATTAAAAGCTCCAGTCAAAGCTTCATTCTTCTGTTAGGGTTCCGTACTCAAAGGGTAAACATTGAAACTCTGTTACTAAGACTGCTGTCTATGTGTCTGTCAGTCGGTCACCAGGCTGTATCTCATGAACCGTTGAAAATTTCACACATGATGTATTTCTGTTGCCGCCATAACAACAAATATGTACTGAAAAAAATAATTACAGAACTCTTCCTTTTTTGAAGTTGTTTAAAACTCTCTTGAGACAGGCTCGCACTTGACCGGTTTTTTTAAATAGCTACAGGTTTAAATAGTAGATTGTTATACAAGGGGCTAAAATGACCCATTATATACGAGGTAGTTTTACTCCCGAGCTTTAGCGAGGGACTAAATAGAAACCGAGTTTTAATGGGTTTTAGCGCCGTGTGTTACACTAAACTTTTCACTACGATTGCGAAAAAATAAAACAATCCAATACAATATGAAATATGTAGTTTATAATTTCTTTTTTTTTTTGTTTCTTCTGTAGCCGCAACACATTGCATGCATTCTACCAGAGATTTTCAAAATTAAAATGAAGTTCTTTTTTTATGAAACAGTAATAAGTCGAGTCTTTATTCATGATTATTCTACTTATGACTAAAGACTTTTTCGTTTTTGTAGGCTCATTGTCATTTGACACACAAAAATAAAATAAAAATACTTTTTCCCCTAGAGGATGAATTGCTATTTTTTCACCGCTCTGGTACGCTACAATGACGGTCTTTTTGAGCAAGAGGAGTGAAAAATACTTTATATTTTTACACCAAAAATCTTGTGGTAAATTAATGACAAGGATCAGCCACGGTGGCGCCATCTGAGATAAGCTTTGCTTGTGCCTCCCTATGAACGATAGTATAAGCGTATTTTCTCGATTTCGTTTACATTGTGTATAGCAGCGATCATCACTTTCATTTGGGATTCGCTTTTTAATTTATATGCGCGGTCCGTTTTAGCAGACGAATAGCGGTATATTCATTGTTAAAACTAAAATATTTATATAAATACTTAATCTAAGAAGATTTATACAGGGTGTCCGGTGAGTAGTACGACAAACTTAGGGGGAGATAGGTGGGCGGGTCACCTACCAACATATACAACAAATAACCTCAATAAATGTCACCATTTTCGAGATACTTATCAAATCAATATATAAAAATTAGAAATATCTCGAATTGACTAGGTAATTTTTGTTGTATATGTTGGTAGCTGACCCCCCCCCTCCCCCCGCCCACCTATCTCCCCCTTAAGTTTGTCGTACTACTTACCGAACATCCTGTATATTGTACGGTTCGGATCCTGACTTATGAATTACGCCACGTAGAACATATTTCTCGAATACAACATTTTTGTAAGCGAAATCGAGATACTAACGTCTTCCCATTCAGGGTTCATTAACCTGATAGAACTAATTTAATTTGTAAGTTGTATAAAGTAAATTAATAAATGATTCTGATAACATTTATTACTGGGTTTTATTTAAATAATAGTTTCTCTTACTTTCATTTAAAACGCAAGTACAAATATATTTATTTTCTTGAATGTGGTGTTTAGATCAAAAAAAATCTAAATAATAAAGATCTATCTATATAGTATATCCTGCCGATGAGGCGTACAAATTATTCACATATATATCACACATCGCACCATGGTAAGTGATGATGTGGCCGAAGGTGGTAAGCCTAGATGTGAACTGGCTCTGAAGTGCAATCGCCGGAACAGGTGCTTGGCGACAGATTTTCAACTTGAGGATGGTAGCCAGCTATTCTAATACTACAGAGTGCTGTGTACCGTGCTGTGGTTTCCTCACGATGTTATCCTTCACCGAAAGCTCAAGCTCATTGTAGGATTCGAACCCACGACATTCGCCGCGGTATCCGACGTCACTTCCATTAAGCTATCATCGCCTATTGCATGTGGTAGTATTTGGTAGGTGACCCCCCCAACTATCTCCCCCTTATGTTTGTCGTACTATTTAACGGACACCCTGTATATTATTAGATAGATATACATTCTATTTTCTTGTTTTTAATTTCATTTAATTACTGTTACATACTGTAATCCAAGGTAGCGCCTATCTTAACGTTATTTTATTGTCGACCATGTAATTAAACCGGTTTTGAAAATTGTTTTTAGGACATATCTAAACTGAGTACAACCATAGACAAAAATAAAATATAGTTTTAGCGTAGCCTAGCTGAAGATCCAAATTCTATTCAACCACCGCATCGACTATGTTTTCGTTAATTTAAAAAAAAAGTGGATCGAGTCCAGGGCAGGAAAATAAAGAAACATTTTTTTTGTTTTATAAAATACTAGCTGTTCCGCGCGGTTTCACCCGCGTTCCCGTGGAAATTTATCTTTTCCCGGGATAAAAAGTAGCCTATGTGCTATTCCAGACTATAATCTATCTCCATGCCAAATTTAATCCAGATCCATTGAGCCGTTCTGGCGTAAATTATTTATTTTATTTTAGTTTAAATTTGTTTTTATTGATTTTGTTCGTGATGTAATGGACGTGGGCCCCGACTGAAAACCAGCGCGAGGGTTAGTGCTTTTGCTAACCCTGGCTTTATGCTGAGTCGGGACCTATTCCAGGAATCACGCAACATTACATTATCATTTGTCCCTTTTATTTTCATGTTTTTGTGTAAGAGCCAGTTCCCTTCTAAGCTTTGTGTGCTTACCACCTTCGGCCACATCATCACTTACCATGGTGAGATTGTGGTCAAACACAAGCTTATACAGAATAAAAATTAAAAAAAAAGTTAAGCTTAATGTACGAGTAATGTAATGTTGTGTTGTGTGTTGTCGCGAATAAATGTATTTTATTTCTTTCTTTCTTTCTTTCTTTCTTTCTAAATTAGTAAAAAACATACATCTATCCATCCATCCATCCAAACTTTCACATGTATAATATTACTAGCTGTTCCGCGCGGTTTCACCCGCGTTCCCGTGGGATCTTATCTCTTCCCGGGATAAAAAGTAGCCTATGTGCTATTCCAGACTATAATCTATCGCCATGCCAAATTCCATCCAGATCCATTCAGCCGTTCTGGCGTAAATGAGTAACAAACATACATCCATCCAAACTTTCACATTTATAATATTAGTAAGATATAGTAGGATGAAAATTTGTCTATTTCAAGACGCCGGAATATTTTACATGCAAGGAGATGTTTTTTCAAAAATTATGGACACTTCGGTGTGGCTTTATAAAAATAGGTAGGTAATATTAGATTGAAGAGTTATTCGGCCATTTGTATTTCAAAAAGGTAAAGTTGAACCTAGTGTGTTAACTAACGCAGTTTTAAGTAAGTTCTTATTTCATCCATACTTAATATGATATATGCGAAAGTGTGCCTGTCTGTCTGTTTGTTACCTCTTCACGGTTAAACGGCTGAATCGATTTAAATGAAATTTGATACAGAGATAGATGGAACATTGGAGGAGGACATAGGATACTTTTTATCCCGGGAAATGATAAGAACCCTCGGGAACGCGGGTGAAACTGCGGGGCGGAAAACTAGTATTAAATAATTGTGAAACTGCTTCTATTGTCGATTGTACGACCTATTTTTTCGGAGCCTTTTGTGATAGATACGTAACAGATAATTTGTCGCGCTGTGCGTCTAGAAGAGGTATTCATGCACGAAATATAGATTACAAGCTGAAAATATTGCCAAAAAAAAATTACATACAGTCGAACATATAACCTCCTCCTTTTTTGAAGTCATTTAAAAAATTACCTACGTTCTTCTTGGTGAAATATCTAGATTTATCTATGCCTTGAGTCAGGCTACAATTTTTTTTTACGTTTGTCAAAATGTTGCCGTGCGTCATAATTTTATTTCTGTAAGTATATATTTTATAAGTTTTTAAAAATAGGAAGGCATAATGTGAGTGACTAAGGTAGCGGGGGAAGTTACGGAAGATTATGGATCTTAAAGAAATAGTATCTACTGAACTTAATTTGGCTAATTTTCGAGTAATATTTAGATCGCGGGCACTGCAATGGACGAGTCTAAAGATTGCTTAATTGACATCAGTACCTCTACCATGAGTTTGCTCAGTCGTAATCGAAACCCACTAGCGACTACGGTAAACATTTAATATGAAGATTTGTGCAGCGCCTCTAACGGACAATTAAGGCATCACAGTTTTACCTATATAGGTACAAAGTTTGTTACTAGATCTGTGTCGATCGCGATTGATTGAATAATTTTGATTCGATTACAACCGATACGCGATTGATTGAGTCACGAATCTCAAAAAGAATCGATCATTTTTGACCCGCTCGCACAAGCGTCTCGCTCGCCATAACAAAGAGTCATAGATCACTATTATAATTATAAATTACTGTAATAAGTTGTTTCTTCCTTAGTTGGTTTGACTTATGGTTTTGAGGACTTCCGGGCTAGCTACCCCACTACCTTTGCGTCCAAATAGCCACTCCTCAGACCTAAATGGGTCCAAAAAACGATAAAAGATAGCTCTATAAACTTACTGAGATTTTACATAGAGGAGAAAATAAAAATGCGTCTAACTGACGCACTACTAAGGTGATCGAAACGAAGTTTCTTTAGGCCTCTGGGAATCGAACCCACGGCCTGTGGCGAGATCTGTTTGTTTCGGCTGTCATAATTAAGTAGATAATATTCTTTCTCGGTCGTATGTAAAAATTGCTTATTGAAGACTACCTATTTTGACTTCAATAAGGTAGATAAGTATTTTTCATTGAAATTTTGGACTGTCCCATCTAAGAATAAAAGGGTTAGAACGAATTATAATGTTATGAATAATAAAATGCGTTTACTTTCAGAATAGCAGATGCATATGCCAGATTAGATGTATATGACAACTGGATTCTGAAAACACGTAGGTATCTAACTACCTACCTACTATATTTAAGGTTTTAATTAGGTAGTTGCATGTCATGATTTGCAGGTAATGCATGCTGCCAATTTTCCAGGTCTTCACATAAATTGTACTTATTAAAAAAAGGCTAGAGGTGTCCGCCATGTGATTGGAACGAAGAGTCTTTCTGCTATATAAATTGAAACATTTGATAAATATATAAGGCGATGATAGCTCAGTGGCAGTGACGTCGCGTACCGCGGTGAAGGTCGTGGGTTCGAATCCTACAGTGGGTTTGAGCTTTCGGTGAAGGAAAACATCGTGAGGAAACCATAGCACGGTGGTAGGGTACTTTGTAGTACCCGACTGTACCCTGTCGCCAAGCACCTATCGGTGTGTTCCGGCAGTTGCACTTGAGAGCCAGTTGCCTTTAAGGCATTGTAATAAGGTGTACAACACATTGGCAATCCCCTTGGTATTGCTAATGTTTATAGGCGACGGTACTCACTAACCATCAGGTGACCCGTCAGCTTCCTTGTCACTTGTAGTCTAAAAAAAAAATTGCAAAAAAAGAGTGTATTAGGTCTTTATCCTATTTGCAAAATAATCAGGGGACTCCTTTGTTGTCCCAGGGCCTCCACACCTCTAAATCTGGCCCTGGCCACTATTATTACAGGATATTAGTAACAGGTCACGCAAACTCATAAGAAACCATCAAAAAAATCACCCGACGCGTTCGAGAAGTTTTCACCTATGACGACTTATGTCCATAGATTCTCGCGATATGTCGCTGCAACGCTTGGCAGCGCTTCGTGCGCTGATGGCCAGCCAGCCGACAGCGCTGACTGCTTACATCGTGCCCACAGCCGATGCCCATAATGTAAGTCACAAGATAAATCTGACATAAGTGTAACTTGTTAAGAACTTAGCAAACGCACGGGAGGAGACGCGCGGGCGTAAACTTCTTGAAACTCCAAAATATGTTTATGTAATATTGTTAATAATGTTTTCTCTGTATCTTTAATTTAATCCTTGTTCTTTTCCTTTTTTTGTTTGTCCTAGGATCTTGTCACTTCTTTGATGTTATAAGAAAATAATGTAGATTTACCTTTTTAATGGAGACCTGTTATTGGTGGTACTGTCATGTTTTAAGACACATTATTTGTATTTTTTGTTGGTCTCAATAAAAAATAATAGTAGTGAACACGTCAAGTCTTCATAAGTGCCCCCTTTAGGACCTAAACTGAACTAGTTTGGACAGGTTTTCGTTACTCGCGCAATGCAGCGTTTTAAGTGCCCACCGCTAAGTAGCTCGCCGGCGAGCCGACCGGCAATATGGCGCCGCAAGTGTGACTGAGCGCGCATACTGCACGTTTCTCACTCGCACTCAGGCGGTGTTCGCGGGAATCTCGATTCTCGGCGCGCGTTCTTAGAGTACCTACGTTTCTTCTTGCAGCCTCTTTTATAGTCGAACTATCCGTCCCCCGCCCGCTTCGCTAAACGACATCACATTACAAATAATTGAAGTTTTTCTGTACTGTTATATGTATGTATTATGCATATAAACCTTCCTCTTGAAGTGTGGAGGCGTAGTTAGGTAACCAAAGGCCCTGGACGGCACTGGTGCAAAAAAAAAAACTGGGCCTCTAACACTGTTTAGATTCAAAATATAATTATAACAAATAAGTACTTTAAAGGTGCAAAGCTACTTTATCATCTCTAAATATTTGAAAGTTTTGTTGCAATAAACTGTATGACCGTAAAACCGTAAAATAGACCGTGCGAAATGTGACTGCGAATCTTTCAAGTTGGCAATATAAATATGGGTGGTTCCACAAAAGTTGGGTAACTTTGTGTTCCAGTGGATTTTTATATAAATTTATATTAATCACCCAATATTAAAAATGTCTGGCACATGAAACAACCGACTTTTTATTATGTCACTCAATTTAGCCTTACTCATATACTTTTTTAACACAAAAAAATGTAGTTTTCTCTCTTTTATATCAGTCCCTAGCCATGTCACATTTCCAAAATACTGCTTTCATTCGTCCGGTTTTAGTATGTCTAGATGATATTTGAACTTTATTTGACTTAAACACAATAAAAATTACATTGTCTTAATCACCGAAACGATTTAGTGAACAATATTAATTATTATTATATCTTTTCATATAAGAAAAGTTGTGTCATCGATAGTTAAAGTCAGGCCCTAGCCACTCAGTAATTTCAAAAATACGCGGCAACCGAACAAAACCAGCGTTTTAAAACTGTTGCGTTCTGAAGTAACGACGTGAAGTTAGCCATACACGTGGGCTGTTCCGCGGCGGCCATCTTGACATCAGTACGGTCGGCGTCGACGCTGAGGAAACACGTGCTGTGCCAGTCACTCTGTCAGCCCCTAGGTAAGTTGTTTTATAAAAACTTAATTAGTTACTATTCTCTTTTGTTTGCGTGTATATGCGATTTGTTTGTTCTGATGTTATAGCTATCTACAAGTTTCGGTATTTCTTTTTAAGAGTAGACTAAGAATGATTTAGTTCTGATTCGTCAGTCCCTAGGCCATCAGGCCCCGGTCATAAATGTGACCAGGGACTGATGCCATAGCTAGGGCCTGGCGTTCATAATAGTTTAAATAGATTCGCCAATTGAAAACAATTCTGTTTGTTGTAGAATATGGCGCCTCGAAAGAAAATACCGTTGTCTAATGAAGAAAAAGCAAAAAAAAAATCAGAACAGGCAAAAAAACGTCTAGAGAAAATAAAAAGTGATCCAGTTTTATTAGCAGAGTATAAAGAGAAAGAAAGATTTGATTGGCAAGAAATATCTAAGACAACCTATGTCAGTGGAGATTATGTTTTGGTCAAGTTCACTGTGGGAAAAAAAGAATACCGATACGCTGCAGTTTGCTCTAAATATGATGATGAAGATGGAGAGCTGACAGTTGCATTTCTTGAAGTTTGCAACGACGATGGGACAGAATTTAAACTCAATGACAATGATATCGCTGACGTGCCTTACGATGATGTGATTGAAAAACTGCCAGTTCCTAAATTAGTAATTAAGAGAAATATACCATTTTATAAATTTAACAAGGCAGTTAATGTATATGAGAAGTAAGACAAGTAACTAGGTATTATAAGATTTTAAGTATTGTTATCTATTGATAAAAATAATAAGACTGCAACTTTGTGTTCTTAAAGTACAATTATTTAGAAGAAAATATTTTTTTGTTCATTGTTACATGATGTTATGTTTCGTAAAATATAAGTACAAAATATGTTTAGTTTTGTGATCTCAAGTAATTTAAACTACTATTATTGTTGTTGGTAAGAAAGTATCTAACTACAAATACTTTACTAAAGACTGCTTTGTCTATAAATTGAATTTGATTTTGCAATAAATATGTCAATTAATAAGATTATAGTAAGAATTACTAAATAAATGCTGATTATATAAGATACACATGTGATTTTATTGTACTAACAATGTAAGGTGTCAGTCCCTATCACAGCCCGTCAGTCCCTAGAACACATATTCCAAAAAAACTTAATTTTCTCTTAAAATACCAAATAAAGTGACTGGCCTCTTTGGATATAAAAAGTAAACCATTATAAGTAATGCACTTTACTAAAAGTTTTCGAACTAGTATCTAATAACACCTGTGGCAAAATTTGTCAGAAAGTTACCCAACTTTTATAGAACCACCCATATAGGGGAATTCCCCTGTATTCTTTCAAATGAGTTGCCATTATTAAAGTCGTGTTGCAGCTTATTTACATTCCGAAGGTGGTAGAATTATTAGCTAGTTTAGGGCCCCCTGAACTTGGGGGCCCCGGTGCACGGCACCGCCTAGCCCTCCGGTAGCTACGCCACTGCTTGAATCACTATCTAAGCGAACAGACAGCGGAAGCGACTTCATTTTATACTATGTCAAGATATAACCTACGTATTTTCGTTTTTGTATAGGAGTCATGTATCTGTTACTTACTAACTATTCTAACTAACTCTAGTCTGTGGCTTTGACTTTCAGTCAGAATACATATCGCCGGCGGACGCGCGCCGTGAATGGATCTCAGAGTTCACAGGGTCGGCGGGCACAGCGGTGGTGACGTCATCACAAGCCCTCGTCTGGACCGACGGGAGATATTACACGCAGTTCGAAAAGGAGGCCGATTTAACCGTCTGGACTCTTATGAGGCAGTGTGAGTCAATTTGAGCTTTATTACGTTGTGTATGAGTCGCTATTGGAACGACCAAGAATGTGTCCGTTCATACAGATCTACAGGCTTACTCTTGAAAACAATCGCAATAGTAATACAATTCCAATCCAAATCCAAGGTTAATTTTATAGTCGTACTCTACCAATTTCATTAATATTGGATTGAAATCGGAATCGCACTAAAATTGGCAGCGATTTAGCGAAGTTAACAATGCAATATAATTTTAAATACAGTGGACCCCCGGTAATCCGAGAAACATTTTGCAAGGCAGTGTCGGACTATCGAATTTGTCGGATTATAGAGTACTGCCTAAGACCCCCTATAGTCCGGATTTTTTTACAAAAGAGTACCTTGTAATCCGACAAATGACAGCTCCAATGATAAGATTCTATATGTTATGTTGTATGTCAAATTTTGTACATAAATTAAACAACACAATAGAGAGCGGCATTGGCTAATCATGTTTATCTAGTTCACTCAAGATCCGCTCAATATGGAGCCAATATGGCGCTAGTGTTGCATTAAAGAGTACGAAACGTCATGATCCTAATGCCGATGGATCGGAATTGTTTTCAAGAGTAAGCCCCCAGGTCGGAGAGGTTGGCAGATTTTGATAGCGCTTAAAATTGAATTCTGGGTGATCGTTTTTTTTTTACTTCGTATGTAAGCTTGTGTTTGACAACAATCTCACCATGGTAGGCGATGATGTGGCCGAAGGTGGTAAGCACAAAGCCTTGATGGGAACTGGCTTTCAAGTGCAGCTGTCGGAACACACCGATAGGTGCTTGGCGACTGATTTGATGTTTTCCTTCACCGAAAGCTCAAGCTCATTGTAGGATTCGAACCCACGACCTTACAACAATTGTGGGAGTGTAACCTTACTGAGTTTCTTGCCGTTTCTTCTAAGTTAATGGATGACTTCCGACCTGATGGTAACTTCAGTTTGACCTTCATGATTCAATGCCTTTAATTTAATGTTACTCTTATTACAGCGCTTCCAGATACACCTTCCATGGATAAGTGGCTAGCCACCAACCTGGTGGAAGGTTCCGTGGTGGGGGTGGACCCTCACACCATCACCAGAGAGGAATGGACTCCATTAATGGTAACTAGTGCTCCACAACTGGACGATATTTGAATATCATATTTTTAGCAAAAAAGTTTATTTTTATTTGTGTTTGAACGCAATCTCACCATGGTAAGTGATGTGGCCGAAGGTGGTAAGTACACAAAGCCTAGATGGGAACTGGCTCTCAAGTGCAACTGTCGGAATACACCGATAGGTGCTTGGCGACAGATTTTGGTGGTAGCCAGCCAGTCGGGTACTACAAAGTACCCTACCACCGTGCTGTTGTTTCTTCACGGTGTTTTCCTCAATGTGTGAGGAATTTGACTATCTCATGATAATATTTGCACGGTACTGGCTGGCTACCACACACAAGTTGAAAATCTGTCGCTAAGCACCTGTTGGTGTGTTCCGGCAATTACACTTGAGAGCCTGTTGCCTTTAAGGCATTGTAATAAGGTGTACAACACATTAGCAATCCCCTTGGTATTGCTCATGTGTATAGGCGACGGTAGTCACTTACCATCAGGTGATCCGCCTGCCTCGTTGTCACTGAAAAAAAAAAAACTTATAGACAGCTCTGAAGAAAGCCAACATGCAGCTAGTACCCATATCGAAGAACCTGGTGGATGAAGCGAGGACCCAACTCTGTGATCCATCACCAATGAGGCCTAATAACGAGATCATGCCGCTACCTATCAAATATACTGGTAAGTAGTCCTATTGTTTTTAGGTTTCACCCGCGTTAGCTGCCCCCCGCGGTTTCACCCGCGTTCCCGTGGGATCTTATCTTGTCCCGGGATAAAAATATACCCTATGACACTCGCAAATGACGTGGCTTTCTATTGGTAAAAGAATTTTCAAAAACGGTTCAGTAGATCCAGAGATTACCCCCTACAACCTCACAAACGTGGTTCGAATCCTACAATGAGCTTGAGCTTGATGAAGGAAAACATCTTGAGGAAACCACAGCACGGTGGTAGGGTACTTTGTAGTACCCGACTGGCTGGCTACCACCCTCAAGTTGAACTGTCACCAAGCACCTGTCGGTGTGTTCCGACAGCTGCACTTGAGAGACAGTTACCATCAGGTGACCCGCCTGCCTCATTGTCACTAGTGGTATACTAAAAATTGAACATCTACTGTACCATCCTTTAACCTGCCATTGGATATGAAAAGCTGATACAGGTAAATAAGGTTGATTATGCTTTGACAGGTAAATCAGCCGGTGAGAAGGTAAGGGGACTGCGCGATAAGATGGCGGAGAAGAAAGCTGTGTCCCTCGTTATTACTGCTCTCGATGAGGTTGCATGTAAGTGTTTATTAAACGGATTTTTATTGATAGCTTATTTTAAAACTAAATAACATTGATATCTAATAACTAAAGATAAACAATCCCAAGCAAAAGTTCTCTCAAAAGTGTCCCAAATTATGTTGGGTAATACTAGTTTTTGAAGTTGTATTCACAAAGCTATGTACAAAACGCAATCAAATTGTACGACTCATACCTGCTAGCCAAAATATATCTTAAACGAGCACTGAGGCATGTTTACCGTCGGAGCGTTCGAATGCTACTAGATTAAAAGAGTACCCAAATGTTCGAGTGGGCACTCATTCGGTAAGGCCATTTTTTGTCTCTGATTGTGTATCTTTAGTTATTAGATATCAAAGCTAAATAAAAAACTTGAGAGGTGTCCCTACCGAATCTCAACCAAAATGGAACGAAGTTATATAAGTCGAGAGAGTATATATATATATAAATAGAAATGAAAATATCTGGCTTGCTTTCTATGAGAGAGAGAGAGAAAGAGTGAGAGAGAGAGACAGATAAACATGCGCACGCCGCACAGCTTACTATAGCAAAAAGTGTCGGTGACAATTTTTCGTAAGATTTTTTTGCGTCTAGCCCCCTTTCACAACGCGCGATAAGGAACTTCGTTCCAATAATTAAAATTATATGAATAGAATATTGAAAAACATTCATAAACGCTTTTTAAATTAAAAGCTTAAAAGCGTTTTTTAATGACACTTTATTTCATGACAAAATATACATAGTTTTTCAATCGCATACATTTTCTTCAGTTTTAATATTCTTCTTTTATGTCTTATATTCACGTTTTCATTCACAGCCAATAAAGTTATTCATTATCCGTACAAATCAGATCAGGTTTTAGTGAAATTGGTGGCCGTTCCACTAAAACTTTTCGCAGACGTTTTGGGACAACCTGAAAAGTCATGATACACGCTTTCATTTCACTTCACTGGTGGACTTGGTTGAACTTTATTGGACAAAACACCACCGATATTATTCAATAAAACTCATAAAACACTATTTTCTTGAAATCAAACAAAATATTAGAGTAACTAGACAAACAATAAGATAACAATAGAATCTAGTATATTTATTTATATATATAAGCAAGTTGAGTTATTATTTTTTGTGACAGATACACTAAACCTCCGCGGCACAGATATTGAATACAACCCAGTGTTCTTCTCGTACCTGATCATCACACAGTCATCAGTGAAGCTGTTCTGGGGAGATGGAAACCTGTCCCAACAAGTTTTAGAGCATTTGAACAGCGAAGGGGTCGGCAATGTGGAGACACTGCCGTATTCCGATGTAGTCTTACATTTGCTAAATATGGCTGTAAGTTTGTCTTTGGCCATTGATTCTTTTTAGTGGGCGTGAAAAACTACATAAAAAAAAACAAAAACTACAGGGAATAGCTAAAAATGCTGCAATGAGTCTCGAATTACATTTTGGGCCATCGGACTTTGGCTTTTTAAAGTTTAATAAAAAGAAAACTGTCACCAAGCACCTGTTGGTATGTTTTTTTTACTCTTGCGATATAGCTTGTGTTTGACCGCAATCTCATGATGTGCCTGAAGGTGGTAAGCATACAAAGCTTAGAAGTAAACTGGCCCTCCAAGTGCAACTATCGGAACACACCTATAGGTGCTTGGCGACAGACTTTCAACTTGTGTTAAATGTCTGTCATTTTATTTTTTCGTATTTGTTGTTATAGCGGCAACAGAAATACATCATCTGTGAAAATTTCAACTTTTTAGCTATTCATGAGATACAGCCTGGTGACAGGCGGACGGACAGTAAAGCCTTAGTAAAAGGGTTTCCGTTTTTACCCTTGGGTACGGAACCCTAAAAAGGTCGACAAAATCAATCCCCCTGGTAACGCTAATGTCTAAAGGCTGTTATCACCATCAGATGACCCACTTGCTTGTGGTATAAAAAGAAAAACCTGTAATCAAAGTCAAAACCATTTATTCAGTTTAGGCCCTAGAAGGGCACTTATGAAGAAGTTACCACCGGTTCGGAAGTCAAGCAACAACTGAGAAGAACCGGAAAAAAACTCAGCAAGGTTACATTTTTTAAATATTTTTGGACCATCTGACTATATTAGCTTTTTTTTATTTTTACTATCATATACTTCTTATCTTAATACTTTGTTTCTAGTAATGTTTTCATTAACAGAAGGAGTTGTCAGAAAGTGGCGACGGAAAGCATTCAGTGTGGCTTCCCAGTGATGCTTGTGAAGCTATACATAGAGCTGCTGCTGGGGTGAGTTCACATACTACTGCCCCGTGCAGGCGTGGATCCAGGATTTGGTTTCGGGAGGCACAATCTTAGCTCATTTCTAAATCTTCCGAAAAGAATCGGGGAGTAAGTGAGATAACAAGGGTCTATAAGTGAGTGTCGGTTTGACATCACTAATTCTTCCTAACTATTTTAATACTTGCTTGTGACGTCATAAATATACACTATCAAAAGATCTACTCTTTGTTGTTAAATTGCTTATTAAAAATCATAGAATGGTTGAATGTAATTGGCTATTTGACAGTTGTAATGAAAAAACATGAATTATATTAGATATGGTAGCTTATAAATTTAGAACAATTATACAATATGTTTTTTGCATAAAAATAATTTGTAAATATTTTATTTTTGAAAAATAATCTTGAGTTTTTTTTATCTGTGAATTACAAGAACCGAAACACGGGCGGCCATGATTCTTTAAAATTTGACGTCACATTACACCAAATAAACAAAACGTCGTGTCTTTTTCGTTTGCGGTAATTTATCAGGATATTTGATTAGGCACGGCACACGTCTTGTAGCTCGTCATTTTCAAAAATCAAGTGAAAAAACTAAACTTTCCACAAAAAATATGCTGAAGAGTTAGAGCGATCGTCCTTACTTTTGTTTATTTATTGGGGTATGACGTCACAGTACCATATGTCACGTGACCGGCTGTTTTCAAATTAATGAATAAAAAATCAATTTTTTTATCCAATAAATAAGGGTTTTTTGAGAAAAAAATAAATGTAAGAGGTATAAAATAAGCCTACGCAATTTTGTTAATACTTTTCCGAAAACTGTCAAGTAGCCAATTGTACCATGTAATTTTTGCGAAATTTGACAACTAATTGATATGAAAAATGAAACTATAACCGCGAGTAAGTCTTCGTCACTCGCGCAATGCAGCGTTTTAATTGCCTACCGCTAAGTAGCTCGCCGGCGAGCCGCGGCGGAATTATGTGTCTCGCGACAGGTTTGCAACAGGCGTAAATTTCGCTGCTGTCAAACGTCACTTTTGTATGAGCTTGAGAAATTATTTGTTTCCATTTATTGCTACCACATCGCTAGTGGCGCTAGTGTCCATGGGTAATGTCATTCAGCGATAGGCGTGCGACAGCTGTCGCTACTGCTAACTTTTACGTAATAGACCCGCCGACCGGCAATATGGCGGCGCAAGTGTGGCTGATCGCGTATACTGCACGTTTCTTTCTCGCACTTACGTGGTTTCCGAGATAATCTTTGTTGTCTAATATAACGTAGGTATTATAGATTTTGTATAGAAGTGATGTAACTAATCCAACTTGCCAAGAATATTTATTTAAATATTTCTTGCCAAGAAGTTGTTCAACTTACTCACCAAAGATGGCGCTCACTAATTTGTGTTATTTCCGATTGAGGACAACTAATTGATATGAAAAATGTTCAATACCCGATAGGCCGTACCTGTCGCAATGCCTTTGAAGAATTGTTGCCTCCCGTATTGTACGAAAAGACACTTTTATTATATAATATTGTACGAAAAGACAAATATATTGTACGAAAGGACAAAGATAGTGTACGAAAAGGCAATTTCTTTGGTAAAGATTAATATAATAAATCGTAAAGTTTGTCTGTATATTTGTAACCACTCAGATCCGTAACGGCTGAATGGATATGAATGAAATTTGGCACAGAGATAGATCATATGTTGGAATCAAACATAGGATTTTTGTCTATAAAATTATATGTTTTTTTTTATGTAGTGCGAGGTGATAAAGAAACCGCTGACATTGATATCCGAAGTGTCACCAGTGGCGCTGGCAAAGCTTGTGAAGAACGACGTGGAATTGGAGGTATGTCTTTTATTGATTCTTGGTAATTTACGACGATACTTTTAATCCCGGTTAAAGATTAGTTTCCTCGGGAACGCGGGTGTAACAGCTGGAAACGGCTAGTATAATTATTTAAATACCTTTTTGCCTTGTAGCGACATCTATCTACAAACAGATATAGTTCGCACGATTCCTAAATAGATGGCGCTCCAATAATCTACATCGCGCTAACGAAGTTTTCCAAGTGATCTGTATATATACAAGCTTCCAACTTGTGCAGCTGTGGTGCGATCCCCAGGCACGATGACCTAGCCTGGCACACCTCGCAACTCCGTATCCGCAATCTTACTATCTAGATTTATGTTATGTTGTAGGGTTTCCGTCAATGCCACATCCGGGACGGTATTGCAGTAGTTAGGTTCTTCAATTGGCTGCACTGTCAGGTAGACAATGGTGCCAACATCACCGAAATTCAGGCTGCAGACAAATTACTAGAATTTCGCAAGTAAGTATATATATTTTTTATACAATTAGACACATGTTGATTAGACAAATTGTAAGTACATATACAATGAAGAATGTTAACTAATTTTGAATATTAGCTCTCCATATTCTCTGTGACGGTGTGACGTCATCTCGCAACACTCACTCATAGCGGAGCGTTGCAAATTGACGACACACGTGGTCACGTGACTGTTAAAATCAAAACTAATAGGTATTTTTGACTACAACAAAAACTAGTGTATTTGTATACATACAAGCTTCACTGTAACAAAATTTCAACCGATTTGGCTACCTAGTAACGTTCTCCATAAGACACATGAGGCGATGGTAGTCACTTACCATTAGGTGACCCGCCTGCCCCGTTGTCACTTGTCGCATAAAAACAATGATAATTTTTCAGAGATGAGGTCGATTTTATGGGGCCCTCTTTCGAGACTATAGCGGGCGCGGGGCCCAACGGGGCCATAATACACTATGGGCCCTCGCGGGAGGGACCTCAGAAAGTAATAGAGAAAGGGGACATGTTTTTATTGGACTCTGGCGGGCAATATAAGTAAGTATACAATTGATTCGGTAAGTAGGACGACAAATAAGGGGGAGATAGGTGGGTCGGGTCTCCTACCAACACATACAAAAATGTGCTCAATAAAAGTCATCGCTCACTTGTCAAAATTAGACCCTAAAATTAGGAAAAAACTCTAACGGTTACCATTTTATTTTTATTGAAAACTCTTAATATTATACAGGTGTTCGGTAAGTAGTACGAAAAACTTAAGGGGGAGATAGGTGGAGTTGGGGGGTAGAGGATTCGAATCCTACATTGAGCTTGAGTGAAAGAAAACATCGTGAGGAAACCATAGCACGGTGGTAGGGTACTTTGTGGTACCCGACTGGCTGACTACCACACACAAGTTGAAAATCTGTCGCCAAAACACCTATCTGTGTGTTCCGACAGCTGCACTTGAGAGCCAGTTCCCATCTAGACTTTGTGTGCTTACCACTTTCGGCCACATCATCACTTACCATAGTGAGATTGTAGTCAAACACAAGCCTATCCAGAATTTAAAAAAAAAGTTAAATAATGTATTTCCGTGTAGAGATGGCACCACGGATATAACACGCACCAGACATATGAGTGTACCATCTGAGGAACAGAGAGATGCCTTCACTAGAGTTTTAAAGGGACAGATGTCTATTGGCAGCGCTCTGTTCCCTAAAGGGGTTAAGGTAAGGCTTTTTAAGATAATTAGCTGGCTGGTTTTACCCGCGTTTTCGTGGGATCTTTTCTTTTCCCGGGTTGAAAAGTATCCTATGTCCTACTTCAAGGTTCCAACTATGTCTATACCAAATTTCATCTAAATCGGTTCAGTGGTTTAAGCGTGAAGAGGTAACAAACACATTAATATGGATTAGCCCCGCTCGACAAATCATTGAAATTCTCGGCTTTTCTGTACTATAATATGTATGTATTATACATATCAACCTTCCTCTTGAATCACTATCTATTGCTGAAAACTGCATTAAAATCCGTCGAGTAGTTTAAAAGATCTAAGCGAACAGACAGCGGGAGCGACTTCATTTTATACCATGTAAAGAGCTGGCTGCTTTTACCCGCGTTCCCGTGGGATCTTATCTAATCCCAGGATAAAAATATGGCCTATGTTAATTTGGATTAATGTAGCATTCAAATGGTGAAAGAATTTTAGAAATCGGCCCAGTAGTTTTTGAGTTTATTCGTTACATACATACAATTATTTCCTCTTAAGAAGAAAGATTAGCCGGCTGCTTTTACCCGCATTCCCGAGGGATCTTTTCTTTTCCCGGGACAAAAGTATCCTGTTTTTTTCCAAGTCAGCAGATCATATCTGCTTGTGTGCCAAGTCTCATCAAAATCCGTTAAGCCGTTATTGCGTGATTGAGCAACAAACATTTTTGGCGGAAACTTGCAAGTTATTTTGCGTTTTATTTTAGACTAGCTCTCCCCGCGGTTTTCCCGTGGGATCTTATCTTTTCCTGGGATAAAAAGTATCCTATGTGCTATTCCAGACTATAATCTATCTCTATGCCAAATTTCATACAGATCCGTTCAGCCTCTGTCGTGAAAGAGTAACAAACGTACATCCATCCATCCATCCAAACTTTCACATTTATAATATTACTGGGATGACACTCACAAATAACGTGGCTTTATATTGGTAAAAGAATTTTCAACATCGGTTCAGTAGATCCATAGATTACCTTACAACCTCACAAACTTTACCTCTTTATATTCCTACTTGTACTATTCTACTAATCTTACTAATATTATAAATGTGAAACTTTGGATGGATGGATGGCTGTATGTTTGTTACTCATTTACGCAAGAACGGCTGAATGGATCTGGATAAAATTTGGCATGGAGATATAGCTTTTAAGGCGATGATAGCTCAGTGGTAAGTGACGTCGAATACCGCGGCGAAGGTCGTGGGTTCGAATCCTACAATGAGCTTGAGCTTTTGGTGAAGGAAAACATCGTGAGGAAACCATAGCACGGTGGTAGGGTACTTTGTAGTACCCGACTGGCTGGCTACCACCCTCAAGTTGAAAATCTGTCGCCAAGCACCTATCGGTGTGTTCCGACAGCTGCACTTGAGAGCCAGTGTCCATCAAGGCTTTGTGTGCTTACCACCAAACACAAGCCTATACAGAATAAAAAAAATATATATACATTATAGTCTGGAATAGCACATAGGCTACTTTTTATCCCGGGAAAAGATAAGATCCCCCGGGAACGCGGGTGAAACCGCGCGGAGTAGCTAGTATTAGTATAGATAAATACTATAGTTTTGTTTCAGGGTAACGTGCTAGACAGCTTTGCTCGACGCTCCTTATGGGAGGTGGGTTTGGACTATGCCCATGGCACAGGCCACGGGGTGGGCCACTACTTGAACGTCCACGAGGGCCCCTCCGGAGTGTCCTGGAGGCCCTACCCCCACGACCCTGGCTTAGGGCCTAAACAGATATTAAGTAACGGTAAATAAATATCCTTGGACATTTTTCGCATATAGCCATACTACATTTCTAACCAAAATGCGATGATAGCTCATTGATAGAGTCGAATACAGCGGCGAAGGTCGTGGGTTTGAATCCTAGAACTTTCGGTAAAGGAAATCATTGTGTGGAACCACCATAAGTTGAACTGTCCAAAACCTGTTGGTGTGTTCCGGCAGTTGCACTTGAGAGCCAGTTGCCTTTAAGGCATTGTAATAAGGTGTACAACACATTGGAAATACTCCTGGAAACCATAGGGTTTCCTCACGATGTTTTCCTTCATCGAAAGCTCAAGCTCATCGTAGGATTCGAAACCACGACCTTCGCCGCGGTATCCGACGTCACTACCACTGAGCTATCGTCGCCTTAGGTAGTAGTTTATTACCATTTTCGGTTGCCCGTCCATATAATAGTTATACAATTTGTTACAGAGCCTGGTTTCTACAAAGTTGGTGAATATGGAATTCGTCACGAAGACCTGGTGGAAACTATTACTGTGAACAAACACTCCGACCATCCCAGGGTCAGTAGAACCTCAAATTATACCACCCTCAAGTTGAAAAATCTGTCGCCAAGCACCTATCGGTGTGTTCCGACAGCTGCACTTGAGAACCAGTCTCAAACAAGGCTTTGTGTGCTTAACCTTCGGCCACATCATCACTTACCATGGTGAGGTTGTGGTCTATCACACGCTTATCAAGAATAAAAAATATATTATTAAGACATTAATTAAAGTCGCCATAGACTTTTCCGATTCGTATTCCTCTATTATAAACTCAATTTTCCAATTTCCTTCATATCTTTTCCCGGGATAAAATATAACCAATGTTTCTCAAGGATAATGTAGCATTCTAATGGTGAAAGAATTTTTGAAATTGCTCCAATAGTTTTTAGGGTTAATTCCGTACCCAAAGGGTAAAAACGGGACCCTATTACTAAGACTTCTCGCTGTCCGTCCGTCTGTCTGTCACCAGGCTGTATCTCAAGAACCGTGATAGCTAGACAGTTGAAATTTTCACAGATGATGTATTTTTGTTGCCGCTATAATAAATACTAAAAACAGAATAAAATAAATATTTAAGGGGGGCTCCCTTACAACAAACGTGATTTTTTTGCCATTTTTACGGAACCCTTCGTGCGTACGACTCGCACTTGGCCGGTTTTTGAGTTAATTCGTTACAAAAATACAAATCTTTCCACTTTATAATATTAGTTTAGACTAGATAGAAGAAAAAGCATTCATCGAGTACCTACTCGTGCGAAGTCAGGGCATGTCGCTAGTGAACTTTAAACGTTGTTTACTCCAGGCTAAATCTCTGATCGGGGACTACGACGGACGCGGGGTACTCGGCTTCAACACGTTGACTTTAGTCCCCAACCAGAGGGAGTCCATCGAGGTGGCCATGCTGGACGATTTCGAGGTAATCAGTAACAACCCATCTTGGTGTAAAGTTCTCATCAATACAAATTAATCAAGCCCAAACACCAGGTGATTCCTGTAAATCGTTGAGGAGTTCCCTTGACTGTCTTGCTCCATCATCAGATCGACTCCAGACCTTGATAAAATAGTAGTGCTTTAAAATCCTTTTTTTTTTGTTACTGGCAATCATCCTTTTAGGATATTTCTGCCAATGTCAAAGTATTTGAAATGGTCTTGGTCTATTTTTCCCTCCTTTAATATTTTTTAGTCAATACAAAGTGTTTCAGTCGCATAAATTTTCTTCTTTTATGTTATAGTCACATTCTCAAATTCACTGTAATGTCTAGTCCTCGTCCATACATGTCCAGTCAGGCTTTAGTGAAATTGGCGGTTGTTCCGCTAAAACATTCTCGGACTTTTTGGGACAACCTGGAAAGTCACGATACACGCTTTCATTTCACTTCACTTGTGCACTTAGAGTGATCATTATTGGACAAAACACCACCGATATTATTCAATAAAACTCAAAATAGACGAATTTAGTGAACGTAAAACAAAAACGCAACATCACTCTGCAAGTTCCCGCCAAAAAGTCCTTTACAATACTTAATGAAACCTTTTTTCGAAGGTCCCCTCGATTTCTCTGGGATAGTATAGGAGTGGGGCTTGTGACGTCACTGCGTGGTCAAATTTGCACCACGGCGTGACGTTACACGAAAATTTCAACGCACTGTATCCTCGTCGTTTTTCGTTTACGGAACAAAATAAAAAATACGTGTCCAATATTTTTTGGTAATCTAACTGACGGAATAAATAGTGTTTTTTAGGACTACCCTATTATGATGTCATGATAATTTCCCCAACAGTTATCCTACATCAATTCCTACCATCAACGTGTTCTGAACACCTTGGGACCAATCCTGCAGCAGCGCAGCTTGACTGGAGACTTGAAGTGGCTGCAGATTGAATGTGCTCCAATAACCAGGGCTTGAGTGAGTAGGATCTTATTTTAAGGCGATGATAGCTCAGTGGTAGTGACGTCGGATACTGTGGCGAAGGTCGTGGATTTAAATCCTACAATGAGCTTGAGCTTTCGGTGAAGGAAAACATCGCGAGGAAACCACAGCACTTTAGTAGGTACTCAACTGTCTGGCTACCACCCTCAAGTTGAAAATTTGTCGCCAAGCACCTGTTGGTGTGTTCTGATAGCGCCACTTGGGAGTCGCCAGTTCCCATCTAGGCTTTGTTTGCTTACCCTTCGGCCACATCATCACTTACCATGGTGAGATTGTGGTCAAACACAAGCTTATCCAGAATAAAAAATAAACTACCTGTCCCCGGCAGTTTTACCCGCATTTCCGAGGGATCTTATAGATATCCTGTTTTATTCCAGGATATGATCTACCTGTGTACCAAGTTTCATCAAAATCGCTTCAGTAGTTATTTCGTGAAATAGTAACAAGCATCTTAACATACATCCTCACTACCTAAAAATCTTTAATGGTAGGGGAGGCGAATAGGGGATTTCGGGATTTACTCGAGCGCGGCAGATTAACATAAGGGGGCAACCTTGCACCTTGTGAAGTACTCTCACCAAATCTGAGCCCTCTATGTAGTGTCGAACGCCTAGGGTAGCCCGTCAGATTAGTAAAAAAAAATCGATGGTTTGAAATACTCGAGCGCGTCAGATTAAGGTAAGGTAAGTTAGTTACATGCAAAATAGTGTACATTTCAATAATCTGACAAATTGGGCGTGACGAAAGAAAATTGGAGACTCGCAAAGTTGCAAAAAAAAAACGTCACCTGGATTTTCTCGAGCGCGATTAGTTTTTTTTTTATTTTGAAGGAAATTAGTCACGAATCACGGAAATATCTTAATCTGCCGATTTGCACAAGCCGAAGTAGCTAAAATCATTATTTAGTGTATAGTCCAGGAATATTATGAGTTTCACCTCAGAATGAGAGATAGTCACCTATTAACTTGTATAGACCTTTATTTTGATACCCTAAAACTTAACTCAAAAGCTACTTATCATAGGGTGCCCGCGACTACTGATTTTTCAAGGTCAAAGGCAAAAAATGATTTATTGCAAATATCTCGTTTCCTATGGGTTTTTTGGTATGTGTATTCATAATAAATATTGTAGAAAATTAAATTTTCTACAACTTTTGCACAAGCATTTTTTCGATATCTTGAACCATTTTCGAGATTTCGATATTTTTTATATATTTTTTTTTTCAAACCGTCAGATTAAGGAAATCCCTCAACATAATTGTCAGATTATGGGTCAGTACAACAAGGCCATCAAGAAGAACCGCCTGTATAAAAATCTGACGCGCTCGAGTAAATCTAGGTCACGATTTTTTTTTGCATTTTCAAAAATCGGCCCTGACTGATGGTCGCGTCCAAATCGTCAGTCTTTAAAATAGGAGCTACTGGAGGGTTCACTTAACATCCCTTATCAATGTCTGACGCGCTCGAGTAAATTTTTTTTTTAAATATTTTCGACCCCTTCGTACGGCCACCCCCACCACGCAAAACGGCAGATTATTATATTTCCGTTATCAGACAGACGTGGCGCGACTACCCTATTAATATCTGACGCGCTCGAGTATTTCTTGGTGACTGTTTTTTTTTTACATTTTTGAAACCCTGTAGACGCTTCCCCCACCGCTGAAGGGGAAAATATCACATAACCTTTTTTTCTTTATTCCACCTAATCTTCAAATTCCAGTAGGTCCCAAAGACGCTCGAGTAACTACAAATTTAGCATCATTGCCTCCCCTACCATAATGTTTATGTCTGCATTTTATTAATATTTACTTTTTTTACCTAATAGTAAGAAAGGGTCAAAATCTATCGACGAAGTCAGCGTCCGACTTTGAAGAACGAGCAAACTCAGCAAAGTTATAAAAATTGGTTCCTATGTTTCAGGTAATCTGCAGAACTCAAAATAATAGCTATATAATGCATAAAGACTAATAAAGTATTTATATTTAAAAAAAAAATGTTTTATTTAAAATATTGCCACTTAAGGCGACGATATACGTGAAATGACGATTTTCGATGTAAGATTTCTCTGGATTCCTTATTGCAAGTGATTTATAAAAAATATATGTTAAACTAGAGGATACACGACATAAAATCGTCTTTTTCAAATTTTAATTTTATCATCGAGAACATCAGAAAAAAATCGCGAATATGAGCCTTTTTGAAATTTCAAACATATTTTTCTCCTATATTACAGATTCAAATAACTTGAAATTAATTACAGATATTCTTACACTTAAAAAAAAATCTGTCTTGTTATTTTTTCAAAAAAAGTTACTGTTCTTTTTTAATTAAATTTATACTCGATTATTAACTCGGTGAAAGCTTCGGTCCCCTCGCTCGCCCGTCATTTCAGTGCGGGACGGGACGTTGTGACATGACATGACAATAAGACAATAAAATAGATTTTTTGATAACCAACAAACTTGAAATTGTTGTTGGACTCACCCTAAGTTTTATGCGGCACCGAAGTAACCATAGCTTGTACAATTCGTCAAATATACCTTGAGATTTATGATAGTTGAAATTGGACCTTATCGTATAGAAATAAGGTTCATTGTCACGTAACTCCTATAACTCACAGGTTTCAAGCTGTATTATGAACTTTTAAAATATCTGTTTGTCTCGATTCGAGTTGCGAGGGAGAGCGTTGCGCGTTCTTTGTGAGGGCGCGCGGGGGGTGCAGCGACAATCGAGCAAGGTCATTCGCGTATATCGTCACCTTAAATATCACTGTGTACCAATGATAAGTAAAGAGGTGTAGATAGGTTATACGCGCTCTGAAATCGGGAGGCGTAAAAGTGGCTAGTTAGCCTACTTTGACCTGTGCCGTGTCGCCGGCATCAACGGATGCACTTCACGTATCAAGTGCAATTAAATGTAAAACCCGGCAAAGTGCGAGTCGGACTCACGCACTGAGGGTTCCGTACAAATTTTGTATTTTTTTTAAATTATTTTTATTCTCTTTTTAGTATTTATTGTTATAGCAGCAACAGAAATACATAATCTGTGAAAAATTTAACTGTCTAGCTATCACGATTCATGAGAGTTAGCCTGGTGACAGACAGACGGCCGGACAGCAGTCTTAGTAATAGGGTGTCCGTTTTTACCCTTTGGGTACGGAACCCTAAAAATGACCCAAAACTACAAAAAATGCCATCGTGTGTTATGAAATATAGTGATGTAGAGTAGATACAGATTTTCTCGGACATTTTTTATGATCGAATGTTGTGTAGGTAACCTATCTACCTTTTTACTTATATCTATTCACATACATGATCACCCGCAAATAGCCCACGTACAATTTGGGCTTGTTAGATTCGTATCGATGATTAATTTTCTGCCAGAATATAATCAAGGTCTGATGATGGAGCCACATCATTTATTGGTACTTAATTAAAATAAAATCATAATAATAATCAAAACATTTTATTATTTGGATGTAACATATAATTCTTGTTTACCTGTCTTGAGTTTTATTATCCTGTTCTTGAATGTATTAGGCAGTTGTCCCACCGTCGCGCGTCGGCTGACTATCGGAGGAAGCGACTAACTATCAGCTATTTTCTCGCTTAAGAAACGTACAATAGATACATTGTACACATTCTGTCAGTGGCGTAGTTTGCCTTAGATGGGCCCCATAGGTAATACACTATACAGGATGTCCCGTAAATAATGTATCAAACGTAACGGGTTGGTAGCTTACCTAATTTCCAACAATTAATTTGAATATTAAAAAAAACCGTTACAGTAACCAAGATATAATTTTTTTTCAAATTTTACCATTTTCTCTTCCAGAATTAAGTTTTTTAATGCTGTCGCTGCAAATAATGACATTTTTAGGTATGATTTTTATCTACAATTTCATAATAGCTTACTAATGTTATAAGATAAAAATTTTTTGAATAACGTTTTATTTGCCTTAGAAAAAAAATCTTGAGTTGAAAAGTTTTTTCTTTACGATGTTAGGGCCGAAATTGAAAAAAATCTCCTGTAAAAAAATTGTATGACACCTAAGACCACCATTATTTTAAAAACTTGCACATTTAATAAGGTTTTCAAATTGGTATAAAACTTACGTCTAGTCCTTATCGTTACAAAGATATTGCTATGAATGTGATGAAGAAGACAGAAAATAAATTAAATTGGTACTATCCAATTTTTCCTTTTCGTTATGGCTTATGCTTTGAATGCTTGTAATCTAAACAGGTAGTTAAGCGGCTAGCGTAATTCCGACCCGATGACGTCATCTGTTAGGAATTTGGGTGAAATGAATTTGCACCTCAGTCAGTGTGAAAGGGATAGATAGCGCCGCTTTTTGGTAAATCGGAAGCGCAGGTTCTTTTGTTCTTTCCTTCGCCCTTCACTCGTATAGGGCCACGGTTTCATTGTTCCTTGATTTTATTAGTTTAGTTGTAACTAGTCTCTCTTCGAGTTGCTACGTCAAACAACTTTCGCTCCCGCTCAGTGCCTCGTTGTTTTCTTCTGTAAAATTGGACTTGTGCTGTGTATTTTGATTTTGCTTTGCCTATCAATTTGGAACTCTTTGCGTATTGGACAAACGACTTGGCGATCCTACGGACTCCGAAAACATTCGTTTGTGTGTGGTTGTACGTGTGTGCAGTAGCGCTGAAACCTTATTCAGCCCAATGCCTCGTTATGAGTACACGCCACGGCAGTACGCCGAAATGCATTTTATCTACGGAGAAACAAGAGGTAATGCCAGGGCGGCTGCAAGATTGTACCGTGAAAGATACCCGAACCTGGTTCGTTATGCCGACTATCGCGTATTTATTAGAGTGCATAACGCGCTTCTTGAGGGAAGAATTCTTGGCACCGGAGTTGGTGGTAACAGTGAAGGACGACCGCGACAAGTCAATGACGAAGTCATTCTTCGAGAAATCGAGGAAGATCCGTCGGTCTCCATTCGCGTCATAGCGCGACGCGTAGGAATTTCAAGATCGACGGTGCATCGAGTGCTACAACGGTGCCGATTACACCCATATCACGTGCAACGTGTTCAAACGCTGACGTCGCGTGATTACCAGCCAAGAATAGAATTTTGCCAAAGGATGCTTAGGAGCTGATAAACCCACATTTGATGCGAGAAGACAGGAGCCAACATCAATTTAAAATAAATTTATGGGCGGGCAAATAATCAATGGGCAAATAATAGGGCCCTTTGAACTACCAGCTACTCTAAACGCCGAATACTATCTCCATTTTTTAAGGAATGAGTTGCCAACGTTATTAGAAAACGTTCCAGAAGACGTGCGGCAAGCAATGTGGTTGCAAAATTATGGGTGCCCCGCTCACTATGCGACGGCAGTAAGGGCGCAACTTGATGAAAGTTATCCAGACAGATGGATCGGCCGATTAGGACCAATTTTGTGGCCTCCGCGATCTCCGGATTTAAATCCCTTAGATTTTTTTTACTGGGGATGTTTAAAAGACAGGGTCTACATTAAACCGATAACGTCGGAAGAAAAATTACGACAGCGCATCCAATCTGCTGCATCAGAAATTAACCAAAGCCGTTTTGTCCGTCGCATAAGAGCTTCCTTTATTAGGAGATGCAGACTTTGCATTCTTGTAGGGGGAAGGCAGTTCGAACGTTTATTGTGAAAAACAAAATAAAACGATTTATTTAAACTAACTTTTTTTTTTAGTACGGCCTTATAATTTTTTTCATACGCTGAGGTGCCTCATTAATTCAATGAACATTGCCTCTGAAATACTACATTAACACATTTTAAAGAAAAAAGTTTAAATGTACACACTTTTTTTAATTTTTTTATTTTATTGATTTAAAGCACCTCTCTGCAACTTCATACCGATTTACCAAAAATACAAGAGCGGCGCTATCTATTCCTTTCACACTGACTGAGGTGCAAATTCATTTCACCCAAATTCCTAACAGATGACGTCATCGGGTCGGAATTACGCTAGCCGCTTAACTACCTGTTTAGATTACAAGCATTCAAGCATAAGCCATAACGAAAAGGAAAAATTGGATAGTACCAATTTAATTTATTTTCTGTCTTCTTCATCACATTCATAGCAATATCTTTGTAATACGATAAGGACTAGACGTAAGTTTTATACCAATTTGAAAACCTTATTAAATGTGCAAGTTTTTAAAATAATTGTATGACACCTAATGTCATACAATTTTTTTACAGGAGAATTTTTTCAATTTTGGTCCTAACATCGTAAAGAAAAAACTTTTCAACTCAAGATTTTTTTTCTAAGGCAAATAAAACGTTATTCAAAAAAATGATATCTTATAACATTAGTAAGCTATTAAGAAATTGTATATAAAAATCATACCTAAAAATGTCATCATTTGCAGCGACAGCATTAATTAACATTATTAATTAGCATTAATAAAAAAAACTTAATTCTGGAAGAGAAAATGGTAAAATTCGAAAAAAAATTATATCTTGGTTACTGTAACGGTTTTTTTTTATATTCAAATTAGTTGTTGGAAATTAGGTAAGCTACCTACCCGTTACGTTTGATCCATTATTTACGGGACATCCTGTATACTAGAGAATGGGCCCTGTATCAAAGGGGTGGGGACCGTAGTACGGCTTAAGAATTTCCACGTTTGGGACCCCGTATCATTGATACGGCGGTAGCTACGCCCCTGCATTCCGTGTAAACAAATAGATGCATATATTAATAGTTGATCGCTGAATGTTTCCACTGACGGCGAGGCGACCTATAAACTCACGCCGAGAGACCAACCAGCGGTAATTTCTACCTAGAGTGGGAAACTGAGCACACTCGCTTATAGCCCAGCGACAAAACTATCGGAACTACACACTCGCTTCTCACCTCGATTCTAGTTTCTAGTTCTACTCGCTACTCGCTCATCGCCGGCTGTGGGGCAACTGCCTTAAGTAAAAGTTCTTCGTTCTGGTTTTATTTATATATCCTGGTATTGCTGGTAACGTTGATCTGTTCTGATGCAGTAAGTACCTGCTTGCTTTATAATTCAGTGGACCCCCGGTAATCCGACAAACGTTTTGCAGGGCAGTGTCGGCCTATCGAATTTGTCGGATTAAAGCGACCCCCGTCTTAGACAGTACTCCGGATAATTATAGTCCGGATTTTTTTACAACAGAGTAGGTACTTACCTTGTAATCCGTCAAATTACAGATCCAATGATAAGATTCTATAAATGATGTCGTATGTCAAATTTAGTACATAAATTAAACAACACAATAGAGAGCTTACGTTTTGTTATAAAATTATGTAATGTAACTTACAAGAAATATGCAATAACTTAACCTTAGATAATAATTGTGTACAAAAATATTCGATAGTAAATATATATGTATGTTATAGACCATGTCGGATTACAGGGGGTGCCGCATTAGACAGGGGCCGGATTACCGGGGTTCCACTGTAGTACCTAAGTATATTAAAGCTCGCATTGTCCGGAAATGAGGTTAGATGCAAGACGGCAAGGCACGGTGGTAGGGTACTTTGTAGTACCCGATTGGCTGGCTCTCTCAAGTTGAAAATCTGTCGCCAAGCACCTATCGGTGTGTTCCGACAGCTGCACTTGAGAGCCAGTTCCCTTCTAGGCTTTGTGTGCTTACTACCTTCGGCCACATCATCACTTACCATGGTGAGATTGTGGTCAAACACAAGCTTATACAGAATAAATAATAAAAATAAAATTATTGCAGCATTGTCCTCTTTTAAACAAATTACACTGAAAATAAAACAGATAATGGTTTTTCATTGATATTGTTTGGGATGAATCTAGACGCGGCAGTGTCTAGTACCTACATTGTAGTATTCGTAGATAGTATAGTCGCAGTCAGTGTAGGTATCTAAATGTACTTTTGAAAATATAAATATTAAGAAAGATTCACTGCTGAAAAAAAATGCCTTACTGAGTTTCTCGCCGGAGTGTTCTCAGTTTAAGTGTATTCGAACCGGTGGTAGAGTCTATTGTAACGTTCATAAGTGCCTAAACTGAATAAATGAGATTTTGATTTGATTTTGCATTTTCAAGCCAAAAAAAGGAAACTGGCGACGCAGCTGCCGTGTCTTAAATTACACAAACCATTTGACCCCTTATAATAACTTAAAATCTATTTAACATAAACACTTCAAGTTTAGTTTATTTATTAAGAACCCAATCATAATGTCTAAAATCGGATTTTGTATCACTATATTTATATTTATTTGAAATTTTACATCATAATATATTATACATATATATACAAAACTTATTGTGGGAGACTGGTGCCTAAACTAGGCAAGAGCCTGTGTTTCAGGTCACCAGGTCTCCGCTCACTGGATTCATTTACATTTCTGGAGACAGTAAATCCACCAGTACTCATATGTTTTTGATGGGATAATGTGTTTACCAGAAGTAACCCACTCAGTTTGGACTCGTTATCTTTTAGTATTATCTTGACGAGTGGCTGCAAATTGTGTTTAGGGTTTAGGGCCTGATGATGGAGCCGGAAGAAATAAAATAAAATCACAATTATCATTAAATATTATAATTAAATTATGGGTACATTATGATGCGACATTATTGAATATTTTGAATTTATATTCGTCATTCTCTGCACTAGGTATTTGTTATAGTTATAGTTGGTTATAATTTACATTCACCGGAACTGAAAATACTCTCTCCAATACGACAAGTCAAACTGCCGCAGCATTGTCCTCTTTTTAAATAGTTACACTGGAAAAAAAAGTTAGTTTAAAAAAAAAAAATTTACAACAAATGTACAAAATATACAAACAAATGTACAACTATAATATATGAAAAACTTCTTCGAGGCTGCCGCTGCTGCCGATCGGCAAGGTTCCCAGAAGGCTGGCAGCGTTTCTCCTTTGGATGGCCAAGCTGATGCGTTGGCGGAAAAAGCTACCCGCCCGCCGGTCACCCGAGGCCTCGATTAATTAATTTCGTTATAGTTATGGAAGAGTTTTTTTTTACGGCCAAGCAGTTATTATTTTTGTCAACAGGGTCGGCTCTAGTCCATGTAGCGCCCGGGTGCTATCAAATACCCTCTAGAAGGCGAGCAAAAGAAAAGATCAGTCAGGGCACTCTTTAGACGTACCTAGGTCGTTTTTTTTTATTTTTTTATTCTGGATAAGCTTGTGTTTGACTACAATCTCACTATGGTAAGTGATGATGTGGCCGAAGGTGGTAAGCACACAAAGCTTTGATAGGAACTGGCTCTCAAATGCAACTGTCGGAACACACCGATAGGTGCTTGGCGACATTTCAACTTGTGTGTGGTAGCCAGCCAGTCAGCCTAAGTACCCTACCAACGTATTATGGATTCCTCACGATGTTTTCCTTCACCGAAAGCTCAAGCTCATTGTAGGATTTCGAACACACGACCTTCGCCGCGATATCCGACGTCACTACCACTGAGCTATCATCGCCTTAAAAAATGGGTTCTCAAAATACAACTACTTAATTGGAATAGTGAAAAGTTTCAATGGAACGGCCATCAATTTCACTAATATCTGACTTACGTACGGACGGACTATCTGTATTGTGGTCTGTGAATGTGAAATAATATACCGTGACAATAACGTAATAGCTGAATAGTAATATGTAACTTGATATTGGCAGAAATGTCGTAAAAGACGAATGCCAGGCATAGCGAATCACTACCAATGGCTAAAAACTTATAAAATTTATACTGATAGGTATAGACTTACTTTTTGACCGACCCCTATGCATTCGTCTCCATAGACAATGCACGCCATGAGGGCTACGACAAAAATGGCCAATAATATACGCTTCATCATTGTGATATTGATTACGTCTTGCACTAAAAACATTTTAAAAAAATTTTAGGTATCTTACATGCGAAAAATTATAATCTTAATCCTATTAATATTACCTATAAATGTGAAAGTTTGGATGGACGGATGGATGGATGCCTACTAATCTTACTAATATTATAAATGTGAAAGTTTGGATGGATGTAACTCATTTACGGCTGAACGGATCTGGATGAAATTTGGCATGGAGATAGATTATAGTCTAGAATAGCACATACTCAAACTCAGAATCAAAATGTTTTATTCAATTTTGGGACACTTAAAGAACACTTATTGAACGTCTTATTGCCATTTTTAATGCTATTGTTACCACCATTTCCAAATAAAGACCTGTCAGGAGAAGAAACGGCGAAACAAACTCCCCGGTTTTTGGAAATAATAATATATATATATATATATATGTATATATACTCTCTCGACTTATATAACTTCGTTCCATCCGGGTGTCCCTTGACACCTCTCAAGTTTTTTTTTTTACAATAGTCCCTCTTTTCTCTTTTAAATATAATAATGGATACATTGTATACTGTCGTTTAAGAGGAGCAACTCATTGCCATCATTCATATATTCTGCTACTGTATAGTAAGCTTTTAGACATAATTTGCGTTTGATGACACGTTTCAAATTTAAAAAAGGTAATTCTGTAATTTCTCGAGGTAGCTTATTAAAAAAAACGTATACTTTGCCCCACAAAAGAATTGTTAGTTTTATGTAATCTTACAGTAGGAACATAAAGTTTGTCCTTCTTTCGACTTAGGCTACTTTTTATCCCGGGAAAAGATAAGATCCCTCGGGAACGCGGGTGAAACCACGGGGAAACAGCTAGTACACATATAAAACACAGTCGTTCGGTCAAATTATTATTCAGTAAGTAATAAGTACTTCTCCTTTTCAATCTCAATTTTTAAAGAGAGTATAAAAAAAGATTCCGTTATGAATTAATGAAACATTTTGTTGCGATAGGTTACGATACGATAGAGTGAAATTTATATTTAAATTATAATATTTAAAGTTTTTATTTAATTACTTACCTATTTTTTAAATATTACCTCAATGATTATTCTTCCGTATACTGATATTCAAGTTTAAGAATCGCTGTATTTATAGCAAGTTTCCGCCATATTAGTTGATTTAGAATGAAAATATAAGGGCTTATACGATGGAGTTTTTTTTTACTGTATAATCTTAAACATTTATAATAGTGTTTTTGGATAATCCCACAGGAACCTAAGATTTTTTGCGGGATAAAACATATCCTATTAAACTATAGGTATGCCAAATTTCATCCAAATCCGTTTTGTTTTTGCGTGACTGTGTAAAATCCAACTAGCTTTCCCACGCGGTTTCATCCGCGTTATGCAAATCCAAAAATAATAAATATCGGCTGTCAGCTAAACTCACATTCACAAAAATTCAATATATACAAGAATTGCTCGTTTAAAGGTATAAGATATCTGTGTTATCTATAATTACAACCTGGGAGTCTTCAAGTGTCGGGTGAATAGATTACTACTAGGTAAGCGTGCACCATTGAAGGCGATGATAGCTCAGTGGTAAGTGACGTCGAATACCGCGGCGAAGATCGTGGGTTCGAATCCTACAATGAGCTTGAGCTTTCGGTGAAGGAAAACATCGTGAGGAAACCATAGCATGGTGGTAGGGTACTTTGTAGTACCCGACTGGCTGGCTACCACCCTCAAATCTGTCGCCAAGCGCCTATCGGTGTGTTCCGACAGCTGCACTTGAGAGCCAGTTCCCATCAAGCTTTGTGTGCTTACCACTTTCGGCCGCATCATCACTTACCATAGTGAGATTGTAGTCAAACACAAGCCTATCCAGAATTTAAAAAAAAAACCATCGTAGACCGCATCTTCACCTACCATCAAGTGAGATAGTGACTTTCTGCATATTCGACACTAAATTGTTTCCAAAATTTCAACAAAGTTTATACTAAGTTGTCTTATACATATTAGAAGCATACTTTTTTTTTGTTTTTTATTTACAACAAATGTACAAAATATACAAGCAAATGTACAATTATAATACATAAAAAACTTCTTCGAGGCTGCCGCTGCTGCCGATCGGCAAGGTTCCCAGAAGGCTGGCAGCGTTTCCTCTTTGGATGGCCAAGCTGATGCGTTGGCGGAAAAAGCTCCCCGCCCGACGGTCACCCGAGGCCTCGATTAATTTTTTACATAAAAAAATTTCCGCACCTTTCGCAACCGCTCCCGCGGCTTTACAAGTCACCGGTAAGTGAGATGGCGCAAGTGTATCGACACAAGTGGCATCCCACACCAACGGCTTGCCGACACTCCACGGGATCAAAGTCATACCATCCGGCCTCTTGCCGTCGCCACGCGAAATACCGACTGGTTCGAGTACAGAAGGCACGCCGGCGACAACAAGAGCCCTACGGATAATATCATTAAGAGCCACGTGGCGTGAAATACGACCGGCGCTTTGAGAACACGAAAGCCCATGATGGCCGAGCTCATTGACAAGATCCCCACAGCGGCAGCGATGAGGATGATTGGACCTGGAACCAAGACGAAGACAAATGCACAAGCTTAATGTTATGCGGTCTAACAAAGTCCCGATATTACTAGATGGAATGGCTTGCAACCAGTGACCTGATTCACTCTGAGAGCCAGCTAACAAACGTGCCCGGTCCGAATCAGTAGAAAAATCAGAAAATAAAATTTGCCAAGTTTTTTCGCAAAGAGGTTTGTCCCATTCTCTCTGAGAGTGACTCAAAGTCCGAATATTTGTGCCTGGACAAGCTACCTGCCAAGCATTTCTGGCATCGAATAGGTAAGAAACCTCAACAGATCCAATAGTTGGTTCCAAAACAGATCTGACGAGGTCACTCACACTGTATACCGAGGACAGAAATGCCGGCAGTGATACGCTAGAAATTTTACGCACTCCTAGGCCACCATATCGTACGGGTAGGGTGGCTTGAGACCACACTTTGTTGTCGTCTAGGCAACAATTTAGGATTTTAGAAAGAGAAATTTTGATCATGTTGTCCAAAGTTTCTAATAATTGATCAAATTTGAATAAGTGGGTGCAGCGGAGTAAATACGTAAACTTCGGCACAAAAAGACATAGCCGTACAATAAAAAATGCATAATGCGCATTTATGTCATAAAGTCGATTAGAGGATTCATTAAAATTTTGTATCTTTTGCTCAAAAAACCCAGGAATGGATTCATCTAAGACGGGGGCTCCGAGAAGAAGAAGCGAATCCCTTGAGATTAATTTAATATTTGGTGCCAAATCATTAAAATCTTGAATAATTTTGGATTTCTCAGATTCAGGAACAGAATCTGAAACTAGGATCTCGCATTTGGAGCAGTTAAAATCAAGACCAATTTTTTTTAAATTTTCAGTTAGAGATTTTAAATCTCTGATAACAGAAGACGCATCACCTCCAAGAGTTCCATCGTCTAGATACCAGACATTAAATTTAGACTGTAATTTGATATGATTGGTTGAATGGTCAAACTAAAAATGGCAGGACCGAGAGGGTCGCCCTGCTGACAACCTAAACCGGAAATGATCGGTTGTGTTTTATAAAAAAGTTTTGTAGGATGGCCATAACATTGCCACAAGTAAGAATATATGTCAGGACAAATAACACTAATTTGTGTCAACATAGCGGCCTTATCGACAGAGTTAAATGCATTTTTTATGTCAACCTTAAGCAGAACATCACCTCCGTTATTTAAAAGAAAGGTCCGAGCCGCATGTACCGCTGCCTCACAACCTCCCTTTGAGCCAAAACCAAGTTGAATTGGTTGAAATAAATCAGTAGCTATCGGGAGAATGTGACGACAGCAAATTTTGGAAGCCATACGACGGATAGTATTACCCACCGCGATCGGTCTTATACCACCGTCTTTTTTGGAAAGGGCGCAAAGGTTGGCCCCATAAATGATCTCGGTGATGGGGCTCGGCACCTTTCCTGCCAACATAAAATTTATAAGAGAGGTTAATCTCGATAACAATTTAGTGCCAGCGTCCCCGGCGGCACCACAAACAAGATATTTGTAATGCTGTGGTGTAAAACCGTCGAGGCCGCCAGCAGAGCCAGGTTTAAAGGATAAAATTACATTTAGAAGATCTTTGGAGGTACAATTTAGACAGGTTTGGTCAGATGAAGGGGGATCCGGAAAAATTATATTTGGGAGCGCAGGTGGATGTTTAGACCTTAAAGCACAGAGGGTTTCAGGTGTGTCTGCAGCGACAACATCGCTTGAAAATAAAAGCTGTGCTGCTCCCTTGAAATCGCCGTCGTTGGCTTTATTTTCCATTTTTCTAATAGGGTTTGCCTGATTGATAAATTGACTTTTCAAATATATTGGAATTGAGGCCAATTCTGGATGTGAACAATTATTTTTTATTTTTTGAGTTAGAGAGATTTCATTTTGCTGGCGATTAGGAACATGCAGCACCCTGTAAGAAAATGTGAACATTTCTTCCCAAGCACTCTGCGAATTCTGGCTAAGGATTTTGTGTATAGATAGACATAAAGCTGAAGCCACACAGAAACGTGCTCCGCGAGGTATTCGCTTTAATACCGGAACATTATTTTTTAAAAAACAAATCCTTTGCCAAAACGGTTGCTCAGAAGTATTTGAATTTGTGGTCGAATTTAAAATGCCAGAATTAGCAGAGCTAGTCTGATCGATTAATACTGAAACAGGTTTATGTACCTTTCCAATATGAATTTTCAAACCACGGTTACCACGAAAATAGCGAGGATGAGAACACTGCCCACATCTCAGCAAATTTTCATGCGATGTACCACTAACCTGGCTGCAAGGTTGTGGGTCAGAATTGGTGCCAGGACCAACATGTATGCCCAAAGGGAGCATTTATAAAACTAAAACATAGCACTAAAATTATCTTGAGACCGGGTGTGTTGATGGCCGCCTATGCCGATTGTGCAGAAAGAGATGCAGCCCTGGAGGCGGCAGATCACCTCCCGGCAGGATACGAGAAGCGCACACCAACCACCGATCTGAAACAAAACGATAAAATTAATATTAAAATAATAAAATATTTATGCCGAGAAATTTTGATGCGTCAAGTTTGACGCTTAATTTACTTAATTTTTTATGAAGATCGGTCGCGGTAATGTACCTACTCTGTAGGTGGCTATTTGAAGGCGCCCTTAGGTTCCACTATTAGGTAGACATGTTGTACCTTCGCTACCTTGAACTTTGAATCACTTTATAAACAAGGTTAACTAAATTAATAACATCGAATACATGTTTACAACCTTGTGTATAAAATTTTTGTTTTATATTGACACTAGGTGTCATCCGCGGAGTCACCCGCGTCTCCGCAGAACAAAAAAGTCTACCTCTACGACCCAGTTTTAAAGATACGGATCAAATATAAAAAATTAAACAGTTTTTTTTACAAATAAGTATTTATTAGTTTTGTTATTTTGTACGAGGTTTCTGTTCGATATAGTAATTTATTTTTATCTTGTCAGCTAGGTGGACTTTCTAGCTTTCTAATGACACTACTTAGAAGAAAATACATAGTTTACTTAAAAGGAAAGTGCGTTAGTTTTTGAGATTGCTAACATAATCAACTTTTTTTCCCGATTTTTATCGATAATTTTTTGTCTTACATCCACACATTTCGTTTGAACAAGTTGAGAAAATACACATTGTATATGTATGCATGGATTTAATGACTTATCCAAAACATCGACATTCCAGATATAGAACCTGCATCATACCATTATTTTTGTTTTTTTTTTGTCAGAGGACTAAATAAAGTGACTACAAACTGGTTAGTCAGCTACTATTACGACCAAATTCGAACTCACGTCTTTCACCGCGGTATCCGACGTAAATACCAAGAGCTATCATCGCCTTAAAAATTCTTGGATAAATTATCCTTGAAAATATTAACGACTCAATAAAACCATCTTGCTTATCATATTTAGTGCAAAGTATTACCGCCGCTTATTACCTAGATACTCTTTAGTACTCTCAGATCAAAAAAACAAAGAGTTATGGAATTAGGACTTTTAGAATGTCAGTCTTTCGACATATTCTTTGTGTGCTTAGCACTTTCGGCCACATCATTACTTACCACGGTGAGATTGTGGTCAAACACAATCAAAAAAGAGAGTATATGTTCCTTGCTTCGAAGGCACTGAGACTCTGTTGTATGTAGTGACATCCAGTGTCTCAAGAGGCTGTTTCGGGTGCGTCGCTCGATGCTCGCAATCGCTGGGACATAAAATCAGTCAACTATTTCCTCTGCATTACTTCTTATATGGGATATAAATAAAATATAGTACAAGCGATGATTTCCAGCGATACCTATATCTACCAGATTTTACATTAGTAGTTTTACCGCATTATTTTTGAAATTAACATATTTTGACAGTAACGAATGACGACGATTAAAAATACTTGTAATGTGGTATTTTTAATCGTAAATAAATATTATAACTTGAATCGCGTAGTTTTGGGACGACCGTCCCATCAGCGAATTTGTAAAGTTTGAACAACATGACATGACAAACCCAATATAAGATTCGAAAATATTTCGCTAATTTTGGGTTAACCTCGCGCCTCCTTGTTTTTATAATCTGCGATACTTTATCAATGGTAATCCGTAATCATCCGTATGATAACATTAATCGGTTCTACCACACGATTAGGAGATATTTAGACAAACATGGCGAACAGAAGCGGAGTGTTATTTTTGTTATCATGCATTTTGTAAGTTATTATTTATTTTCCACTAGTTTTAGTACCTATTTGGAGATGATGGATTTTTGGGCGATGATAGCTCAGTAAAACATCGTAAAGAAACCACAGCGCGGTGGTAGGGTACTTTGTAGTACTCGACTGGCTGGCTACCACACACAAGTTGAGCTGTTGACAAGCACCTATCGGTGTGTTCCAACAAGGCGTAGTAAAGTATCAAGGGTCCTTTTTATGTGGAGGATTCCTTATAGGATATCCAGCAGACTCTTACTGGCTAAAACCCCACGGTGGTCTCATCTGCGCTGTAGAAGGTGTTGGGTTCTCGTACAGAACTCATACTCGACCCCCTCCACGCGTGGCGCTGAGATATCTCGTCCAGCGGAAGCGTGATACCTCCCCTAGCACCCTCGCTGGGTTATCGCACGATGGGTTGTGACCACGACTATCCATCGTCCTCCTAGAGGCTGCTGCAGGGTGCTCAGGGCTCCCGCCCCGATTGCCCCCGGCTCCAAAGGCGTTTAGCGACAGGCAGGGGAGCACTTTAAGCCTCAACCAACATTCACTCTTTGTTTTACAGATTTACAGTGAATATTGTCTCAGCGCATATTCCTATGCGATATTATGATTCCGCAGAACCAGATCGACCTGTTTTTGGTTAGTATCTTTTTACAATGGATTAACTTTTTTGACCGTAATATCTCCAAACTAAAGACAAGAAAACCATCTTAAAAAACTCTCAAGAAACACTATCTTTATTTGTGTCCACGGCCTACTATTTATTAGAGTATTTTTATCCACCAAATGATGGACGTTTGCTTATTTTTTTGAATTCTTACTTACTTGATCACTTGAGAACATTTGGACCGATTTCATCTTAAAATGTTAGTAATAGTCCAAATTATGTTCTTATGAAAATTTTGAAAAACTGTTAGCTGACCAAAGAGACGTACTTATTTTAAAAAATCCGGTTGAAAAAGCGCATTCAGTATCCCAAAAAAAATTTTTTTTCGGGTAACGTTTCAATTGGTTTAGGCAACTTTTTATCTCGGGGATAAATAAGATCCCTCGGGAAAGCGGGGTACAGCCAGTTATTAATATATATCTTTTGGTCTAGTATCAAAAACATCAGCAAACGAGCTGACCAGGCAGGACAGCCTCGCTCGCCTCTCAGCCGTGCGCGCTGTGCTCTCACAAAACAACGTCCACGCCTATATAGTGCCTACAGCTGATGCTCATAATGTAAGTTTAACAGTAGGTAAAGAGAAGATTTCCGCCATTACATCGCGCCTGGTTTTAGGCTTGGTAGCAAGACCTTTAGGCCATTTCTTTATTTTAAATATTCTTCGCGTTATATTGTCACATTCACTGTAAAGTCCTCGTCCGTACAAGTCCGGTCAGGTTTTAGTGAAATTGGCGGCTGTTCCATTAAAACTTTTCACGGACTTTTTGGGACAAGCTGAAAAGTCACGGTACACGCTTTAATTTCATTTCACTTCACTTGTGCACTTAATGTACATTCATTCAAACGTCCCATGTGGTCCCCACATTAGTAAAATGTAAAGGCATTGGAATTACTCATCCCACTAATATTATAAATGTGAAAGTTTCGATGGATGGATGTTTGTTACTCAATCACGCAAAAACGGCTGAACAGATTTTGATGAAACTTGACACATAGGTAGATCATATCCTGGAATAGCACATAGGATACTTTTTATCCCGGGAAAGGATGAGGAGGCTAGTATTACATATATCGAGTGCTCGGTGCGACGACGTAGGTTTGTGATGACATCGTTGTTTTGTACCGCCATCTATCCATTGTTTCTGTATAACTTTTCTTGAGGTGTCGATAGATGTCGCTATTTATTTTGTAGTCACAATACATCTCCCCGGCGGACGCCCGTCGGGAATGGGTGTCGGGGCTCCGGGGCTCGTCTGGCACGGCGGTGGTGACGTCATCGCGGGCCCTCGTCTGGACCGACTCCAGATACTGGACGCAGTTCTATACGGAAGTGGACACTACACTGTGGGACCTCATGAGATCAGGTTGAAAACCTTTTTACTTCTTTGCTGCTACTCATTACCCGCCAAGTTCGCTCTTGCATTGTCGCGCTATTGCACGGCGATAAAAGCTCATGAGTTAGAAAGAGAGTACCTCTACCATACATGTGTTTACTATGGTATCGTAATCGATACTCGCTAGCGAATATCGTATTAAACTTTGTGTGTAAAACTGTTTTGTCACAACTGTCCGTTAGAGGCGCTACACAAATATTCATACTATATGTTTACCGTAGTCGCTAGCGAGTATCGATTACGTTACTAGAGCAAACTCATGGTAGAGGTACTGAAGTATAATATTGTCCCTCTCGATTGCTTATAATCCTAGTGTAGGTATATATCGTGAGGAAACCACAGCACGGTGGTAGCGTACTTTGTAGTACTCGACTGGCTGGCTACCACACACAAGTTGAACTGTCGACAAGCGCCTGTTGGTGTGTTCTAGCAGTTACACTTGAGAGCCAATTCCCATCTAGACTTTGTGTGCTTACCACCTTCGGCTACATACATCATGAGATTGCGGTCAAACACAAGCTTATTAAAAAAACCTACAAATGTCTATAGATGATGATGGCTTAAGTATCATTAGATGACCAGCTTGTCTGGTTGTCACTGATTATAGTCGGTATAAAATGGTTTTAAATTACCTAGGTGTGTGACTTAGGCATCTTAAGTTATGAGCCTACATTCCAAACTTATTGCGTTTGATTTTAGGAACTGACGCTTCAGTACAGAACTGGTTAGTGCAGAACTTACCACCTAACTCTGTGGTGGGCGTAGATCCCACCACATACACCAGGTCTGAATGGACACCCTTGCAAGTGAGTTGATCATCAAATTACTATGGTCTATTCCTGAACCCCTAACTTTTAACTTAAAACATTAATCTACCTACCTGTTTGAGACACTTTTATAGCTTAAAACAGGTACCTATTTGAGGTGATGATAGCTCATGTGGTAGTGACTCTGACGTTACGGTGAAGGTCGTGGCCCCGATTCCTACAATGAGCTTGAGCTTTCGGTGAAGGAAAACATCGTGACGAAACCATAGCACGGTGGTAGGGTACTTTGTAGTACTCGACTGGATCGCTACCACACACAAGATGAAAATCTGTCGTCAAGCATCTGTCGGTGTGTTCCGGCAGTTGCACTTGAGAGCTCTCAAAATATTTTAAACAGTTTTGATTTTTTTAAGGAAAACAGGCAGTTATATTAATTTACATTCAAAGGCGGGAAAAGAGTCACAAATTCAATTGTATTTATTTAATACGGCGATGATAGCTCAGTGGTAAGTGACGTCGGATACCGCGGCGAAGGTCGTGGGTTCGAATCCTACAATGAGCTTGAGCTTTCGGTGAAGGAAAACATCGTGAGGAAACCATAGCACGGTGGTAGGGTACTATGTGGTACTCGACTGGCTGGCTACCACCCTCAAGTTGAAAATCTGTCGCCAAACACCTGTTGGTGTGTTCCGACAGTTGCACTTGAGAGCCAGTTGCCCTTGCCCTTAAGGCATTGAAATAAGGTGTACAACACGTTGGCAGTCCACCTGGTATTGCTAATGTCTATAGGCGACGGTAGTCACTTACCATCAGGTGACCCGCCTGCCTCGTTGTCACTAGTGACATAAAAAAAAAAAAAAAAAAAACATACTCCAAAGCTCGTCAATCGCCACTAAATTAAAAAAAAATGATAATGGGTTGACAAACAGAAAAACAAAAACGAAACCTATTTATACGTATAGATAAGAAAGTAACTTTCATCGTTAGATGGTTGAATAAATGTTGAACCCTGGGGGAAAAATATAGTACCTATAAGCATTTTTTGCCAAATTGGTGCCAAACAGCACAAAATAGGGAAATTTGGGCATCCTTGGAGGAGGCCTTCACCCACCAGGGGTTCTTGATTTAGATTTAAGCTAACTAACTAACTTAGGTAGTAGTTAGCTACCTAAGTTAGTACGGGGAGCTTTTTCCGCCAACGCATCAGCTTGGCCATCCAAAGAGGAAACGCTGCCAGCCTTCTGGGAACCTTGCCGATCGGCAGCAACGGCAGCCTCGAAGATGTTTTTTATGTATTGTAATTGTACATTTGCAAGTATATTTTGTACATTTGTTGTAAATATTAAATGTTAAAATGTATTATTTTAGTTCAAAATTATGTAATTATTATATTAAGAACAAATAAAGGCTTTTTTATTTTTATTTTATTTTATTAAGCATTTTTTAATCTAAATAAATACACATAGGTGAAGAACGAGTGAAGAGACTCGACTCGTAAAACGCAGGCAATATGAGTACTATTATGAACAGCATAAATATGTTTATAGAATGCACTAGCAGCTGCCAATATAACGCTGCTAGCCACACCTGACAACTTGGTGGATTTAGCTAGAGCTGCTATCGGTGATGGCCCGCCCAGCAGACCCAGCAACGCTCTACTGGCGCTCACTGTTGATTTTACTGGTAAATAAAAAACCTCGCAGTAGGTACGTAATACGTACCAAGTAATAAAATAGACACAATATCATGTTTAAAGCGACGGAAGGAAAACTGGCAATGATATCTCAAGGCCATGATAGCTCAGTGGTAGTGACGTCGGGAAACATCGTGAAGAAACCAAAGCACTGTGGTAGGGTAGGGTACTTTGTAGCACTCGACTAGACCGAAAATCTATCGCCAAGAACCGATCGGTGTGTTCCGACAGCTGCATTGAGAGCCAGTTCCCATCTAGACTTTGTGTGATTGACCATGTGAATTAAAAAAACTACAATTCCACATTATAAACATTTGAATGTGACACTACAAAACCCAAAGCTAATGAAACCGCGGGGGATAACTAGTCTTATTTTCTGGTTAAGTAGTTTGTTGTTAACGATTAAAAAAACAATTTAATTATTGAAAATACAATGTAATATGTTTGTTGCCACCATATTTGTGCACGATGAATTCACCCAATATTTTGCTACAGGTGCTTTTTGTTTGTTTTGAAGTCTGGTTGCTCCAAATTCTTGAATATTTTTTGAATTTGGAGCGAGAAAAGAGTAGAAAGCGATTAAAAAACAACTCAATCATAAAAATATATATATTTTCCAGGTAAACCATCCAGTCAGAAGATATCAGAAATTGTACCGCAGATCAGGTCGCGCGGTGCTGCCGCGTTGGTACTCACAGCTCTAGATGATATCGCGTGTAAGTTTAAAAGTAGATACCTACCTATTCAAGGCGATGATAGCTCAGTGTTAGCGACGTCGGATACCGCAGCGAAGATCGTGGGTTCGAATCCTAGAATGAGCTTGAGCTTTCGGTGAAGGAAAACATCGTGAGGAAACCATAGCACGGTGGTAGGGTGCTTTGTAGTACCCGACTGGCTGGCTACCATCCTCAAGTTGAAAATCTGTCGCCAAGCACCTATCGGTGTGTTCCGACAGCTGCACTTGAGAGCCAGTTCCCATCTAGGCTTTGTGTGCTTACCACCTTCGGCCACATCATCACATACCATGGTGAGATTGTGGTCAAACACAAGCTTATCCATAATAAAAAAAAAGTCATGGAAAAATCAAAAACATATTTTAGATACATAACTTAGCACTCACGTAAATTGACCCTCTGAAGTTCGCAGGTTTTTATTTAGGTACCTGGTATACAAAACTATCAAATTAAAAAGTTATGGTGGGAAATTAGATAAAATCTATACTTTAATATTATAAAGAGGTAAAGTTTGTGAGGTTGTAGGGTTACCCCCTACTGGATCTACTGAACCGATTTAGAAAATTCTTTTACAAATAGAAAGCCACTTTATTTGTGAGTATCATCAACTATAATTTTGATAAGATCCCACGGGAACGCGGGTGAAACCGCGGGGGACAGCAAGTTGTTTAAATATTTTTTAATTTCAGATACACTTAATCTCCGTGGTTCGGACATACCATACAATCCTGTATTCTTCTCCTATCTCATCATAAGAGCTGATGTCGTGAGTCTATATACCTACAAGCCTAATATAATAGATCTTTTTTATTATAACTGACTTTTAAAACATCGACAAAATTCACGAAAAATAATCCTACTAAATGCGAAAGTATATGTTTGGACGTGTGTGAAGATGTGTAGATGTTTGTTACTTTTAAAAACTGTTGAACGGATTTTGATGAAACTTTGTCACACAGGTAGATCATATCTTGGATTAAAACATAGGATACTTTTTATCCCGGAAAAATATAAAAACCCTCGGGAACGCGGGTGACACCGCGAGGCGGAAAACTAGAACACAATAATATGGAGCAGTAGGATGTGAAAGTTTGTATGTTTGGAAATTTGTTACACAGCTGAACGGGGTGGAAAACTAGTTATTTATATATCAGTTTTCCCGCGGTTTCACCCTCGTTGCCGAGGGATCTTATCTTTTCCCGGGATAAAAAGTATTCTATGTTTTATTCCAGGATATGGACTACCTGTGTGCCAAATTTCGTCAAAATCCTTTCAGCCATTTTTGCGTGAAAGAATAACAAACGTCCATACATACAAACTATTTTAGATCTAAAAACTAAAAATTTATAATATTAGTAGGTTCTAAAAAGTAATAAAGTAATTTATATGTTAACAGAGTGAACCAAATAATGTAATATTGTTTTGGGGTAACGGTACACTATCGTGGGATATACTAGTCCACCTGGCTTCCGAAGGTGTACAGGTTCAAGCCCAGCCGTATGACACAGTCTTTAGCTACTTGAGGAACATGACGGTATGTATCACTTAAATTTATTGAATTAATAGGGTTTTGGTATTTGGCAGGTTTTAAAAAAGTATCTAAAATTGGCGATGATAGCTCAGTGGTAGTGAGGTCGGATACCGCGGCGAAGGTCGCGGGTTCGTATCCTACAATGGGCTTGAGCTTTCGGTGAAGGAAAACATCGTGAGGAAACCATAGCGCGGTGGTAGGGTACTTTGCAGTACTCGACTGGCTGGCTACCACACACAAGTTGAACTGTCGTCAAGCACCTATCGGTGTGCCACATCATCACTTCATGGTGAGATTGTGGTCAAACTTATCCAGAATAAAAAAATAATAATAATACATTAGCAATTTGCTTAATTTTTTTGTGAATTGCTCTATGTTTTTTCTTTAAAAATTACCATCAAAGTTTATATTAATAAAAAGGCCACCAAAACGCTAAGACGCCATAATGCCTAGGTCACGTGATATCATAACGTCACCTGCTCGTAAAAAAACATTTAGTTATCAAAATATCTTTCATAACTTTTCCATTTGCTGTTTACAAGCAGCTGACGTCACACTCAGAAAAATAAAATAATAGTATGTTTTATTCCAGAACGAGCTACCGTACGGCAGCACGGTTTGGGTTTCAGATGAAGGTAGTCACGCTATCTACCAAGCTGTTGAAAATGTAAGAATCTTTCAGTTTACTACAAGCAATCTACGCAGAACAAATATAAAAGGAAGACGGAGCGTACGTAAACTATAGTCTCCAATGAAGTGAAGCAACGTGCACGAAATTATGTGCGTGGCTTGCACGTACTAACATTATCTCGCGTGACTCGCATCGTACAGGAACGCGATCTTTATTTAGCTTCACTTTAGGTGCACGGGGCTCTTTACCTTTTTTTATTTGTTCTGAGGCAATCTATTATACTTTTTAGGATTAGGGGGCTCGAAGTCGCTGGCCGTTTGTATGTGACAGCATGTTTACTTGTATAATATTTTGGAACAAAGTTCCTTATCGCGCGTTGTGAAAGGAAAAAAATCTTACGAAAAATAGTCACGACACTTTTAGTGTCAGTGTCACTTTATTGTAAGCTGTGTGGCGTGCGCATGTTTCTCTCTCTCTCTCTCTCTTATAGAAAGCAAGCCAGATATTTTTTTCATTTCAATTTATATATATACTAGTGGACCCGGCAGACGTTGTCCTGCCCTGAAATTAAAACAAAACTTAGAACCCGATTCCAGCGCCATCTACCGGGTCCAATTTTGTTTTCAAATCATCGAGGAACCCATTGAAATACACACACAAAATTTCATCCAAATCGGTCCTGTTACCATACTCCTCCGAAACGGCTTGACCGATTACTCAAATTACTAAAATGGCTATTAAAAAATAAGGGTTGATCGTAGAAGGGTGAAAATTGGGGATTGTATATATTTTTGTATGTTGTATCATAAAAAAATAGAAATTAGAAATTTTGTCTCAAAAATAAAAATAAAAATTTAGGGGTGGACTACCCCTAACATTTAGGGGGATGAAAAATAGATGTTGGCCGATTCTCATAGATACCAGATAAGCACAAAAAATTTCATCAAAATCGGTTAAGCCGTTTCGGAGGAGTATGGCAACGAAAACTGTGACACGAGAATTTTATATATTAGATTTATAAATAGAAATGTTTTTTTTTTTATATATATATACTCTCTCGACTTATATAACTTCGTTCCATCCGGGTCTTGCGCTACTCGCATCCAGAGGCACATACATAATTAAAACTAAACATTTGCTATCCTTTTTAAATATTCTTCTTGTATGTTATAGTCACGTTATATTTTTTCACATTCACAGTAATGTCTAGTCCTCGTCCGTACAAGTCCGGTCAGGTTTTAGTGAAATTGGCGGATGTTCCATTAAAACTTTGCACGGACTTTTTGGGACAATTTGAAAAGTCACGTATATCAGTGTATCTGGTTGTCCATAGTACAAGCTCTGCTTAGTTTGTGATCAGATATCCGAGTGTGTGGAATGTCCCAGATTATTTATAGATATACGTATCTGTATTCTTATACAGAATGGTGCTGTTAATACTCTGTCATCTATCTCGCCTGTAACTTTGATGAAAACCGTGAAGAATGAAGTGGAGTTAAGGGTAAGTTACGTTTCTGTATTGTCTTTTACCCGACTGCCGAAAGAGGGTAATGTTTGTCGACCGTATGTGTAATTCTTAATTTTCACGGTGGTAGGGTATGATAAGGGGTTCTTCAAAAAGGGCGTAAAGAGAGCTCTTCAAAGTCGGCAATACATCGGCAATCACCCTGGTATTGAAAATGTCCATAGGCGGCGGTGACCACTTACCATCAGGTGGACCGTCTGCCTTTTTGTCAACTTATTGACATAAAAAAAGGGTACTCTGTAGAACCCGACTGTCTGGCTGACCCGACCGACCCTCGAGTTGAAAATCTGTCGCCAAGCACCTGTTGGTGTGTTTCGGCAGTTGCACTTGAGAGCCACTTGCCCTTGCCCTTAAGGCAATGTAATAAGATGTACAACACGTTGGCAGTCCCGCTGGTATTGCTAATGTATAGGCTACGGTAGTCACTTACCATCAGGTGACCAGCCGGCCTCGTTGTCACTTGTGACATAAAAAAAACGCTCTACAATCTAAACCTTTTGACGGATTGAGGTTTCATTAGATTAATTTGAGTTGTGGAAGTGACTTAGGTTATATGATCACAGTGTGATGTCTAATTAAAAAGTGTTTTGACTGTATTAATCGTATAAAGAAATGTGTCAAGACTCCCAGGATATAAGATCATGTTCTTGCAGGGTTTCCGTTCAGCTCACGTGAAGGATGGAGTGGCAGTCGTGAGGTCTCTGTACTGGGTGCACCAGCAGGTTGATGCTGGAGTCAACGTCACTGAGGTCATGCTGTCTGATAAAATGGAAGAGCTTAGAGGGTAGGTGTTACGGAAAATATTTCAGTTATCATTATGGACGCACGGTGGTAGGGTACTTTGTAGTACTCGACTGGCTGGCTACCACCCTCAAGTTGAAAATCTGTCGCCAAGCACCTGTTGGTGTGTTCCGGCAGTTGCACTTGAGAGCCAGGCCTTTAATATTGGCCCCTTGGTATTGCTAATGTCTATAGGCGACGGTAGTCACTTACCACCAGGTGACCCGTCAGCTTCGTTGTCACTTGTGTATAAAAAAAATGGAGATGAGATTTTAATTTCGACGTCTTTTTATTAAACATTTTAATTATCTATACAGGGTGTCCGGTATGTAGTACGATAAACTGAAGGGGGGGATAGGTGGGAGGGTTACGTAAATACAAAAATGACCTCAGTAAAAGAGTCACCATTTTCGAGATATTTAATATCTATAATTCAAAAATCATCATTTAGAAATATCTCGAAAATAGTGACCTTTTTACTAAGGTCATTTTTGTATATATGGTAGGTGACCCTCCCACCTATCCCCCCCTTCAGTTTGTCGTGATACTTTCCGGACACCCTGTATAATTTATCTAGTTGTCCTCCACGATTTCATCCGAGTTCCCAATGGATCTCTTCTTTTCTCGAGATCTATATACCTATCTATATGTAAAGTTTCATCAAGTCTCATAAAGTTTCATCAAGTTTCATCATTTCTCCTTCATTCCGGACAATGAACTAAAATTCATCCAACAGTCCCGAAGAAGAAAGATTCCTGTAAAATTGTTATTGTCTTTGATTTCGACCTTGCAGTGAAGAAGACCTGTTCATGGGCCCCTCGTTCTCCACCATCGCGGGCGCTGGTGAGAACGGCGCCATCATCCACTACTCACCACTGAGGGACGGGCCTCAGCGAGTCATCACCAAGGAGGACATGCTGCTTGTAGACTCTGGAGCACAGTTTATGTAAGTAACTTATCATTTTGCCGCGTTTTCTACCATTTTTAAAACAGAAGTCTCAAGTATTTTATGTTTTTTTTTATTCTGGATAGGCTTTGACTACAATCTCACTATGGTAAGTGATGATGTGGCCGAAGGTGGATGCCTAGATGGGAACTGGCTCTCAATTTGTTGCTGTCGGAACACACCGATAGGTGTGATTTTCAACTTGAGGGTGGTAGGTAGCCAGCCAGTCGGGTACTACAAAGTACCCTACCACCGTGCTATGGTTTTCTCACGATGTTTTCCTTCACTGAAAGCTCAAGCCCACTGTAGGATTCGAACCCACGACCTTCGCAGCGGTATCCGACGTCACTTACCACTGAGCTATCATGTTTTTCGGTTTTAAGTTGGCGATAAGCTTGTTTGGCCACAATCTCACCACGGTAGCTGTCCCCGAGCTTTTCACCCGCGTTCCCGAGGGATCTTATCTTTTCTCGGGATAAAAAGTATTCTATGTTTTATTCCAGGATATGATCTACTTACTTGTGTGCCAAGTTTCATCAATCCGTTCAGCCGTTTTTGCGTGAAAAAGTAACCAAACATCCATCCAAACTGTCACATTAATTTAGTGGGATATACTATGCATTCCATTTGAATGACTTATCTCCAATCCAATTAGGTACCCTAAGGCTGCCTGGAAGCTGGAAGAAATCGCGAAGAAAAGCCCGCATGTATTGTTGTCACTAAGTTTCTTTTTTCCGTTTGCTTGTTGTACTTTTGTTTTGTGGTGTAAACAATAATAGTGGATTGTTATACAAGGAGCCATTATATACGAGGTAGTTTTAATGGGTTTTAGCGCCGTGTGTTACACTATACTTTTCACTACAATTGCGAGGAAATAAAACGATCCAATACAATATGAAATATGTAGTTTATAATGTCTTTTTTTGTTTCACACACACACACATTGCATGCATTCTACCTGAGATCTTTTAGTTCCATTTTCAAAATTAAAATGAAGTTCTTTTTCTATGAAACAGTAATAAGTCGAGTCTTTATTCATGATTATTCATTGTCATTTGACAAAAATAAAAACCATTTCCCCTAGAGGAAGAATTGCTATTTTTTCTTCGCTCTGGTATGCCACAATGACGGTTTTTTTGAGCAAGAGGAGTGAAAAGAATATTTATTATAGCACAGTGTGACCTAAACCTTTAAGCACTTTACGCACGCTTTACCGTGACCTAAGTTGCCTATTTCTGCACGGAGAAGCGTGCGTAAAGTGCGGGTTTAGGTCACACTTGCGATACTTGTGACCGAAGTTGTCTATTATTGCACGGCATTTAGCACTCGGGCGCTAACTTCACGCCGTGCAATAGATAACTTAGGTCTTGTTATTATTATTCTCATAGGACAAGTCTTATAGCCAGGGTTTGACTGTTCGTTTATGTACACAGGGACGGTACCACAGATATAACTCGCACGCGGCACATGAGCTCGGCGCCGACTCCCGCCCAGCGCCGAGCCTTCACCCGCGTCATGAAAGGACAAATAGCTTTGGGAACTGTTGTATTACCAAGTGGGATCCTGGTAAGGGAATAATATAGATGCGTATAGTGTTAACAGGTCCAAAAACACAATATCCGAACGCGGCGCTTAATTTTTACTTTAAAAGAAAGACTAAATAGGAACTGGCTCGCAAGTGTAGGTGCTTGGCGATAGATTTTCAATTTGAGAGTGGTAGCCAGCCAGTCGGGTACTACAAAGTACCCTACCACCGTGCTCCTCACTATGTTTTCCTTCACCGAAAGCACAAGCTCATTGTAAGATTCGAACCCACGACCTTCGCCGTGGTATCCGACGTCACTACCACTGAGCTATCATCGCCTTAAAAATCGATGGGATGCCAAATGATATAGAATCCTGGGAAATTGTGAGATATTCTTTACACACGACTATCTGATCCCAAACTAAGCAGAGCTTTTATATTAATATAGAACCATATAACTGATACCTACTAGGTACTTTTTCCTTTAAAGCATAATTAATGTATATTCAAATATTAAGTATACTCAAAATCAGACATAAGTTATATAAAAGTGGATTATCGACTGCAGAAAAAAAATTGCCGAGTTTCTTGCCTGAGTCTTCTCAGTTTAAGTGTATTCCGAACCGGTCCTAAACTGATTTTTGATTTGAGTTAATTTATAGCTGTGAATATTAATTTTAATCAATGATATCTCAACCAGGGTCACGTAGTAGAGGTTCTAGCTCGCAAATCTCTATGGGACGTCGGTTTGAACTACGGCCACGGAACTGGTCACGGCGTGGGCCACTTCCTCAACGTGCACGAAGGCCCCGCGTGGATCCTCAGTGGGCCCGCCGCTAACGACCCTGGGATTAGGCCTATGATGATTTACAGCAATGGTAAGTGATGGCCTGTCTGCATTTTCTTCCATAGCTCTTCTGTTAAGAGAGTTTAAATCGTAAAAAAAAAAAATATTTTAACGTCGTTGGCAACATTGAAATAAAGAGTTTGGTTATGTTCCGGACTTCCGGTCTTGCTTGTGTTTTTTTAAAATGGTTTTCGGCTTAGTATCTAGACTTTCATCTAGCTAGCCTTTTCTTCAGTTAGGCAAGGTATTAGTGAAATAGGTGGTAATTTTTATGCAAAAGTATAAAATATATTAAAGTATGATACCTAAGTACGTTATTATAGGTAAAGTTTAGTATGTGTGTATGTTTACTTGTGAACAGGTGCTGCTTGTGGGGGCTGGTCTGCTTGAGTTTGTTGTTTATTAAGTCAGTCATAATTAAATTCTATAGATTACTATTTTTGCCGCCATAACACGCAAATATTGTCAGTGAGACTAGATAAATAATAATTATTGAATGTAATAGGTGTAAGTTGTTTTTGAAAAGAGTACCTAATTGCTGAGTTTATTGCCGGCTCTTCTCAGCAAAAACAACCTTCCGAACCGAGCATTTAGTCTGACTATTCATAAGTGCCTGTGAAGGCCTATTTGGATGAATAAACAATTTCATTTCATTTCATTTCAAATGACAACAAACAACTTATTTAATTATTGTTGACAGAGCCCGGATATTACGAAGTCGGTGAATATGGTATTCGTCATGAGGATCTCGTGGAGACTATTGTGATGACTAAGGACTCAGATCATTTATTCGTGAGTATAAAAAAATCGAGAAGAATCCACAAATAGGTATTCAATATATTTTTGAAAAACGTGAATCTAAAGGAGGTGGTCGAATCTTCTCTACATTTATTTATATTCTAAGTAACCTACCTACATCAAACTAAATGCACATTGCACGATGTATAAAAAGTAAACACATACATACCTACAATAAAGGACGATGCGCACTAATCGCACTCGCACTAATATTGAACGAAATCTATACTAATATTATAAAGGGGAAAGATTTGTTTGTTTGTTTGAATTGAATAGGCTCCGAAACTACTGGACCGATTTCAAAAATTCTTTCACCGTTGGAAAGCTACACTATCCCTGATGAACATGGACTATATTACGGAACAGTTAGTCGTTAATAAAGGCATTATGAATATTAGTAACTTAACCATTTCAATCTTTATGTCCTTAGCAATAAGGTGTATTACTAATATCCGATAGTATTGCAATTTGACGTGATGGGCCGATGATGTGAAGGACATGTAGCACACAGTACAATATTTAGATACTAGCCGTCCCCGGCGGATTGATTGCGAGGGTTCCTAGCTTCGCCAGGATATTAAGGCGGCGAAGGTTGTGGGTTCGAATCCAATAATGAGCTTGAGCTTTCGGTGGAGGACAATATCGTGAGGAAACCATGATTCTTTCAGTTCAGAAATCCTTTCGGTTTTTGCGTGAAAGAGTAACAAACCTCTTTACACCTAAACAAGCATTCATATTGTTTTAGAAGAATAGTATGTGGTAAGATTACTTATTATTCTACCAGGCTGATGGATTGGTGGGCGACTTTGACGGCAGGGGTGCGGTGGGATTCTACACCATATCTCTGGCTCCGCATCAAACCGCATGCTTGGATGTCGAGTTGCTGAATGACTTTGAGGTGGGTTCACTTAGGTACCTGCTATTTTACCGTGATTATTATTAAGGGATTAAGAAAGCATTACTGTGAACCCGCGGCATACAAAACTAAGTATGACTTATATATAGTCGAACAAATCTCGATGAAATTTAGTAATTACTGCCTAGTTATTTACGAATGTCTATTCTTGTACCTACTTGGGCGTCGGCATCAGGGAGAGAAATTTCGCATTTGTGTTAAATTAAGCTATATGAAAAAAAAACAGGCATCTAGGTTGATGCCCTTTGTTCTTCACCTTATCAATAAATTGAATGTCCTCCTCGTCCTGCTATTTTATTAAAATAGCCACATTAGTGTGTAAATGCAGATGCACTTCCCTTGAAGTAATCCTGGCGGCGCCCATGTGCTTGTAGAATTTCTCATACAAACATATGAGCTTTCGGTGAACGAAAACATCGTGAGGAAACCATAGCACGGTGGTAGTACCCAACTGGCTGGCTACCACACACAAGTTGAAAATCTGTCGCCTAGCACCTATTGGTGTTTCGGCAGTTGCACTTGAGAGCCAGTTCCCATCTAGGCTTTTTGTGCTTACCACTTTCACATCATCACTTACCATGGTGAAAAATGTATAAAACCTACCAATTATTCATGTTTAATTATTTTTACAGATAAAATACCTGAACGACTACCACGCACGCGTCCTGGCTACTCTTGGTCCAATTCTTCAACAAAGGAACTTAAATGATGAATATGATTGGCTGGTGAAAGAATGCGCGCCAATTGGGCGTAGCGCCGCCATTTTGATTAAATCTACACCTATTTTGATTATTGGTGTTGTTAGCTTGTTGTTTAAATAATTAAATTAAATGAGATTTGGCATGATTTTACTGTTTTTTTCTGATCTTCAAACGTTTGTTAAATGATAACTACCTATTTTACATAATTTATCTGAATTTGTTGGTTATTCAATTCCACCATGCACATTTGCACATTGTCCTTTGTAAAATCCAAAAAAAAAAACCTATTTTTGATAAAAATTGTTGATTTTTATGGCCTTATTCAAAAAGATTTTGACGATTTTTAGCAACTGTTTTGCGTTTCTCTATAGAAATTAAGAATCGAAATGATAAGCACTTACTAAACACCATCGAGTTTGTTATGAATAAGGCCATTAGTGTTCAGGAAATAAATAAAAAAGATTTTGTGATTAAATTAAACCTTTACTTAAAAACAAATATGCTTTGCATAATCTACTCATTTGCTTATATGTTATAGTTTATTCCTTGTCGCGGTAGTTCTTCATGTTGACCAGCACCCAGGCAGGGACGGCTGACCAACCAACCACCATGAGTGCGGCAAGGATAATAGTTTCCTATAAACACATAGATTAGATTAGACAAAAATAAACTCAAATCAGTCTAGGCATCTTTGACTAATCAAGGAACTTACATAAAAAAAACGTTTTGAAGTCGGATCAAAAAAAAAATTTGGGCAAGTTTGTAAGTCTGCCCAGTCTGGTTATGATATGAAAGACTATCCCGATGACAATTACTTTGCTATTTTCTGGCACATACTTGCAACCCTCAAAATAGGTTGTCATTTTATTTTTACACTTAAGCATAGTAGGTTTTTTTTTCACATTTTCAAAAATTTTAAGGGATGATGCAGCCGGGAGATGCCTACCAAAACGGTACTTTCTTAATTGGCTGATAACAAAACCTTATTTGAAAAAAATCTAGTTTAGTGGGAAACGGGTTAGTTGGATGGTTCACAAGCTCTCCCACTATTATATGTAAAGATTAGTAACATATCACATGTTTTAGTATAACACATTCAACGCAAAGCTTTAAATCTTATAATTTGTAATTAAGTGCTACTCGACATGTATGTGAGAGCATGCATTATACATTTTATTGCATAGAAACACCTACATGTCAAGTACCTGGGAGTATGGTTGATGCATATACACATTTAGCACTGAACATGTTAATTGAATAAAAACAAGAATTTAAGACTCAATACCAGGGCCCGTTTTAAGGGAGTGCAACCAGGGTCACTGCCCAGGGCCTCCACAAGAGAATAAATTCTATATATTCATAATAAATAGATATATTCATCTATAGTTGGATTTTTAATTAGGTGGACTGATTTGACAGTTGTCGTAATAAATATTTCGTTACTCAGAAATTATTTCTTAAAATAATGAATGGGAATACATGTAATCATATAATACATAATATTAGATTGACTTTTATTGATAAAAAGTGATATGGTCAAACCATGAAACAGTAATTTTAATCATATTGCACTCGTAACTGTCAGTTTAGTCCAGCTAATTAAAAGTCCGACTATAGAAGTGTTGTCGGACATGCGTTTGGAACAAAGGTTTCTTTCCACTATATAAGGTGATACACTTGCAAGAAACATATGTATTATTTATCCTATTCGCAAAATAATTTGGGGCCTCCACTCTTCTGTTGGCCCAGGGCCTCCACACCTCTAAATTCGGCCCTGCTGAATACACCTACAGGTAATTTACTTTATTATTTGTGCACAGATAATAGTTATCTAGCATGGCCTACTATTATTTGATAAGGAGTTGTACATATCTTGCCGTTTATTCCACACAGGAAAATTATCTAAGCATAATTATTATCTCCCATAGGTACATTACATAGTTTAGACCTTAAATCTTAACAAATAAGTACATGACCAATACAATAATCATGCCTAAAAAAGATTATCCTGTCGAATCTTGATTGTCTAAAAGAAAATTTATCAAATAAAAAAAATTATGATCATTAATAAAAAAGGTGGATCTTTAATATTAATTAGGTACAGTTAGTAGTCACGCAAATCTTCAAAATAAAACGGTTAAATACCAAATCGAACACACAACCTATTGTAACTACTTAGTACCATTAACCTAACTTTTTCCTTATTTATTACGTAATTGAAAAATATACGTTTAGGACTTTCAAAACATCCCCTACAGTATATAAATCCATTATAAATCAAACTCAAAGCATAAGGACACTACTTGGGGATAAATAAGCTGAATTTTAAGGTCAAAATAACATAAATACAGGTTGAAAACTTACGCCTTTGGAAACCTTATTTCTTGCTGGTGTAGAGACAACGCTCATGTTTCGTTGCTGTACAATATTTTTGACAAATTGTTGGTTAGTCCTGACGAGGCTTCGGAGACCCAGCATTTTGAATTTATAAGAAAAAATAGTTTGTAAATTGACACAAAAAGTGTAATGATTATTGATCAAAGACTAGGGTTGGGACAAGTATGATTATTTTCTAATAAGAATTAGTCGATTATTTAACAATTACATTCGAAGACTTATTAATCGATTGGAAGAGATAATTTGTATGTTGTATTATTTTGAAATCAAACCTTAATGCTGGGTAGAGTGTGACTTCTACTAAACTGTTTTTTACATGACTGTTTTTTATATGTAATATTATGAGATTATTACGAGCGAATTTGAAGATTGTACTTTTTAGATATTTTAATTACCAGACTACGAAGTAGTAGTATTTTTGAAGAGAATATAAATACTACGTGATTATTTTGATACCAAAATGGTGACGATTTATGACATCATAATTATATTTCCATAACATACTGCGGCAGTATACTGTCAGTCCATAACGGAACGAATTTCTCTCAGTAAGCTCACTGGATAGTGCTCGGAGTGTATATTGGAACATAGGTACCCAATCATTTTCTACTTGCAACGTAGAAAATTCCTGCAAGATTAATCTTTCTGTTTTCACATACACAATATTTTCATAATACAACTACATTTGCCGAGAACGATTCCTCGAAACTGCATGACATACAAGAGATTGTTATTATTATCGTCAAGTCAGACACTATGTAAGCTACAAGCTTTGTAAGGACTCGCTAGATTTTTTTAGAATCCGACAGATGGCATTAGAAGTCTTTTTTTTAAATATTTGCTTGCAATGTAATAAAACGCATGTAATTTTCAAATCCAGAGGTGTGATAGGTTTTTCCTAGTGTTCCATAAAACGTGCAGTTATGGGATAGTAGATTATAAAAAACAATATCGATTACTTTATTAAACTGTACTGTACCGTTATTCGAAGCCTAATATAATTGAGAGTAGCGTTCATTTCCGGTTCGTAATTAATCGTATACTTCCGGAAACCGTCCACCAATCCCAGTAGTTTCCGGTTCTATCCCTCGGACCCCTTCTACTGATTCTAGCGCCACCTAGGTGTGTTGAGTTTGTGACTCGATTTTATATTCCTTGAACATTTACATTTTATAACGGTATTACCGTTCGAAAGTAAAATTATTTATTGGCCGTGGTTTTACTTAGGTACGCCATCTTGGATAACAAAAGGTAACAACTAGTTTCAACTTGTGCTTTTTATAATGTAACAAAACGTAACATTAGTTCAACTTGCACTTTTCTTTTTAAATGCTTTTTGTGCTTCAATATCGTGATAAAGGTATTTATTTCTGTTTGCTTCCGTGTATGAATATTTTACTTCTACTTACCATGTGGCAACACGTGGTTTGTGTGTTTTAGATATGGAAGCTAATAAACCGTCCACCAGTGAAGCAGGGACAGAGGAGGTGCATCGAGAGTTATCCGGAAGGTCAGCAAAGGGTAGAAAAAGGAAGCGATCAATGTCATCAAGCTCAAACGATTCTTCATCGTCAGTTTCTAGCTCATCCTCTGATCACAGCCATAAGCGTCGACAAAAGCGTAAACGTAAGAAATCAGTACGTCAAAACCGTAAGTTAGATCGTTTAATTTCTATCGTTAACCAACTTCAAAGTCAAGTGGCATCCACATCCAGGGGCGACATAAGCTCTGATAATCATAATAATTGCCCCGATGATTATATAGATTCAAATGTTAGCGGGGATCTTTTTGATAACGAAGAAACTAAATCTTCAACACCAAATAGGACTGATCAACCCGATTTTAAGCTCCTTGTTAGAACTAAAGTTAAAGAACCTACTGTTCCCCAAACCTCGGATGAAATGCTTCAGCAACTAAAAGAATTACAGAAACTACAGCACCCAGATTGGGCTAATGTACGTTATGCTGACGTTCAAAAACTTTGCATGAGCTCGCCCGGTTTCGTAAATCTTGAACCGAATGAAGAAGTAAAGCGTTATGATAACTCTAAGTCTAATGCTAACATGGAGAAAGCTTTCGCCAGCATTACCTTTGCCCTTTTAAAACAGCGCGAGACACTTCAAAATGAGATGCGAAATTTTTTAATATGGGCACAATGTCAAAATTCTTTGACCTTTACAGATATTCATACAAAGGTTAATGAGACTTTTTCAGCCGGAGAATATTGCAAAGCATCGAGTGACACTGTTCAACTCGTATGCGGTCACAGAGCTGAACTAATCCAGCATAGACGGGAAGGGATCCTTGCATCCGTAAAAGACCCTTACCATAAAATTGCGTTTCGTAAAGTACCCCCTTCCTGTTCAAATCTATTCGATCCAGAGATGTTCAGCTCAATTTTAGAAAAAGCTGGCGGAGTTAAGAAAGTTTTCTGGTCAAAGGAAAAGGATCGCTATTCTGCACCACAAAATGATCCTGGATCATCCACACAGCCTCCGGCTCATATTAAAGCTAAGAAATCATTCATTACAAATAAAAATAATTTTCAAACCACCCACCAGAGAAGGGCTGGCCACAATAACTCGAACTCTTCCCGAGGCAGAGGAGGTAAGTACTCGTCCGCAACACGTGGCGAACCATATCACAAGGGTCCTAGAACCCATTCTCCTTTATCCCGCCGGGATAAGAGAGACCAACCCAAAAGAAATTGACTCACCGAGTCGACCATTTCGTGCCGGACAATTAAGCCTATTTTACAGAAACTGGGAATGCATCGGGGCACCGCCTCACATTCTGAAAATGATTCGCGGATATCGCATCCCGTTCAAGTCAAAACCGCCTCTATATGTACCAAACCTGCAATTTCAAACACCTTACTTAGAAACGACTTCCGTCATAATCAACAACATGATGGACCAAGGCGTACTAGAGCCAGCAAACAGCAGGCCCAGTTTTGTCTCGACTATTTTTCTCCGGGCAAAAACCGACGGCACGTCAAGGCCGATTTTCAATTTAAAGAACCTGAACAAATTTATCCATGCGGACAAATTCAAACTAATAAACGTACAACGTGTACCAGATTTCCTTCAGGGCTCAGATTGGATAGCAAAAATAGATTGTCACCAAGCCTATTTTCACGTGCCAATTGCAAAGAGCCACCGGTGTTTTCTTCGACTAGTTTATGCCAACAAGGTATTGCAAATGACTTGCCTACCATTCGGGCTCAGTTCAGCACCAAGAGCTTTTGCGTGCATAACAAATTGGATTGCCCAGCACTTAAGAAGCAAAGGCATACGAATTCTCGTCTATCTCGACGACTTCTGCCTTGCGAACCAAAATCCAGCAATGTTGCGCAAACATGTCCAAATTACACTGGATCTATTGAAATGGCTAGGTTGGACAATAAATTCAGAAAAGTCTATTCTCGAGCCACAGAGAGCTTTGGAGTTTCTAGGCGTCGTCTGGGACCCTTGGCAAAACCGAAAATACCTCCCGGAAAAGCTATCCACGAGACTAGAAGCTCAAACCATCGCCTTGCAAGCGAAAGGAAGCGCCTGTTTGGTAGAACTGCAGAGAATTATAGGCACAATGAACTTTGCCAGTTTTGTTGTCAAAAGAGGGCGCTTACAATACCGCGCCTTGCAGGCATTGGCCAACCGGGCTCTGAAACTACAATCGGTGAAACAAATACCCCTGTCGGCCACAGCGATGCTGGAGCTATCTTGGTGGCAACAAAACTGCAGAAAAGATTCCCGGCTTCATCAACGACACCCGATACATTGCCTGACCACAGACGCCAGCGATATAGGATGGGGTGCCAAATTAGACAATCAAAGTCTAGAAGGCACGTGGAGGGTCAAACAACAGAGCCTCCATTGCAACCACAAAGAAATGATGGCTATCTTAAATGTATTACGAGATCACGCTCCGCGCCTGAGATCAGAATCGCTTACAATACAATGCGACAACAAGACCGTAGTCTCCTATCTCCGGAACGAGGGCGGTACCAAGTCTGCAACATTAACAGAACTGACCAGACAAGTTTACTCAATAATAGATCGGTTTCACATGCAAATATACGTTCACCATATTCCCGGGAAGTACAACGGTCACGCAGACAGTCTATCTCGCCAGAAACGCGTGCCAGAATGGCATCTACTGCCACAATTAACCCAAATAGTGTTCGACAAGTGGGGATGGCCAGTAATCGACCTATTTGCCTCACATCGAGCCCACGTGGTAGAAGCCTACTGCACACTCGACATGAGGGACAGAGAAGCGACCCATTACGATGCACTGAGCATGAATTGGAATTTCCCTTTAGCCTGGGTGTTTCCACCACCACATCTAATACCAAGAGTCTTAGCCCACCTGAACAAAGCTCTAGGCACTTATCTTATAGTAGTGCCCCGTTGGGAGA